>JAVIAB010000051.1:62499001-63144001 GCA_032433765.1 Megaustenia siamemsis
AGTAAAACAATAAAAACAAAAAACCAAATCCCTTTGTCTTGTTCGAAGTGTTTTCAACAGTTCTTTCTTCATTTTTAACTGTTTCAAAGCATCGTTCTCTGGCTCATTCTCTGTTCACCGAATTCATCTAATTCTTCTATATTTCAAAAGCTTCACTTTTTATTTTCTTTTTTTAGTGTCGATTTTTCTGCATCGTTTATAAAATATTGAGAAGATATTATATTTTACTAATTTCAATATTAGGTATGATTATATATTCACCACTGACACATATTTTTGTAATATGGTCAGTACTAGACCAAGCCATTTAATTTCTCAGAAAATATCGTCGTTATCAATTTATTATTCGGTGAACGTAGAATGATGAATGAAGAAATACTTCGCCATCTAGCATTCCTGTGGAAACCATCTGGTAATAGAAAACAAGGCAGACCCACAGAATCGCTACGCAAAACAATTACTAGAGAAGGCTCAACTAAGGGACTAAGAAGCTACCAACAATGACAAGGACCAGCAGCAAATCATCAATCATTGAGAGCTGTGAGATCAACCTTCTGTGTAATCGTTGGTCCAACTTGAAAACGAATGAAACAAAAAATAAGAGTGAATAAAGACGCCCGTCGAAATGAAGACAAATTCACTAACGGTTTAGCAGTAATGATAATATATAATAATATGATACTTTTGTACGTTAATTATTATGTCATAAAGTTGTGATTTAACTTTACAGAATAAGTAATGATAGCTTAAATAAAAAAAAAAAAAACACTATATCTTTGAGCAATGAAGTGTTGTTGCTTGACTTAATAAGTAACGAAGGCTTTTAAAAAAAAAAATGTTGATCTTCAATTTGCATAAAATCAGAAAGTCAGAAAAACACGTGATTCAGTCAAATGTTAAATGAAATCAGTTACAACAGCTGGTCTGCAACAACCGACGAACTCGCTTAAAGGGACTAACAGATCAAAATGGGCATAATTTACTTGCCTACTTATCTCACGATTTAGTTCCCGATTGAGCACTTGAGACGCCTACATGAGGTGTTCACAATTATCCTCCCCGAATAAATCAATCAATTTGTTCAGCACAACTGAAATAAAAACTCAAACCCGAACACCTCGCGACAACTTCACTGGACAAGTGATCTTTATATGTCGATTTTATTCTACCCCCCCCCCCCTCCCCTTTCCCGGCAGACCCCAGAAATGGGATAATGCCGTAAAAATAGTTTATTCATCACAATAATTATTTACAATTAATCCACACTATTAATTATTCGCAATAATTCGTCACAATGATTTGTTCACAGTCACTACCTACATTAAATTATTCACAATCATTTCCCACACCGAATTTTCACAATCATTTCCCACACCGAATTTTCACAATTATTTCCCACACAGAATTTTCACAATTATTTCCCACACAGAATTTTCACAATTATTTCCCACACAGAATTTTCACAATTATTCCCCACACCGCATGTTCCCAATCAATCCTCATATAAAATTATTCTCTAATCTTCTCTTTCACTTTTATGTTCGGTATATAGGTTTCTTTCTATCTATTGACCTTACGAGCCGTAGCCGTCCCATAGGGCGTAGACCAAGATACACCTTCTCATATCTGAATTTTTGTTCTAGCAGTTTTCTTTTAAAGATGTTTTATCAAATCTCGCCATCTGTCTCTGTTCTGTGCAAGCAGCTCTATCTCATTGAGGGAGCCGAATCCTGCTGCTCTTGCCTCTCTCATCAATGTTCTTCTCAGTGTCTCCCTGGTCTTCCTCTTTTTCTCTTACCTGTTGTTTCCCATATGAGGCCTTGTTTTGATATTCGGTTATTATCTCTTCTCATCACATGTCCAACATATGACCAATATATGGGTTTCTTTAGCCAGGACTAAACTTTCTGTAGGAATCTAATTGAGAAGGTAAGCTCGGTTCCAATGTTATTTGTTGAACAACTTTAAATGTGTCCGACCTGAAGGGTTTTATTAACGCGGCTTCGCTATCAATTACAAAGAAAGGTCAAGATACAACAAAATGAACATCCGACAAACGCTGCGAGAACACTAGACCCAAATGTCGGCAAAGAAAATGATCGATTGACGAAATATTAGAAACATAAGGAAACATAAGAACAGAACAAGCCAATAGGAGAATAAAAGTCCGCAAGCAGTATTTCCCATTGGAGCTTAAGTTAAAAAGAGGAAGGGAAGCTGAAGACTAAAGAATATAAAGAACTTCATAGAAAATTCAGTAACAAAATAAAATTCATAGCAAAAGAAACTGGGTAAATTAAGAAATATTTTTAAAAATCTTCGTTGGTATGACAAAGTAATTAATATCAAAAGCCGAAATTGTATAGGACTAGAAAAGATGAAGAAACAGAGAAAGAAGATTTTAATTCAAATGACAAAGTGGCTATAGATATTGTGATGTTTAACACATTTGAAATAAGCAGAAACCATGATCAGCCGCCTTCTAAAATATCTATAATCCAAGAAAAATACATCAGTGCACATGAACAGATAATTCATCTAAGAATTTTTGTTTTAATCTTAAAGCGTCATCTCTACGAGGGTCGGTCAAAAAGCTCTGCACGTAATTAAACAAATCTTTAAAGCTGACGGGAGTTATGTAATAACATTGTGAAGACATACTATTGGTTAATATTTCCCGCGTTAAAATAGGTGCGGTATGTCCTGCGAAAGAGGAGCTAGAGAGAAACTAAAACGGTTGGTTAACAAGCGGCTTATTTTGACAAAACAGAGGCTGGGTGCCAAATTCTAGATGTTATTCAGCAATTATGGTTGAAAATGTCTTGAATCTTTTACATTCCACATGACATTTTGTGGGGGTTGTTTTAATATCTGACAAACGTATGAATCTCCCAGCTTTATACATTGTTGTGTTTATGAGATATAAATATACAGGGCTGTGACAATTATGCTTTTTCTCTATCGTTTACACCCGCTCTTGATGAATCTTCTGCTTCTTCTACAAGTTCTTCAAATTTAGATCTAAAAATGTCTTTATTTGATGAGATTTTAGTCGCTGTGATGTTGATTTTGGCTGCTGAAGGCACTATTGATTTGTAAATGTGACTACTTCTTAAAGATTGCCTAAGTGTTAGAACTAGGTCTAGTTGGTGCGAGTGACCACTTCTAGCATGACGCCATGTTACTTTATGTTTGTGTTTTACATTAAAGTAGGTATTAGTTACACATAGATGATTATCTGAACAGAATTCTAGGAGTCTGGCCATTTTCGTTGATTTTTTTCCAATGCCGTGATGGTCTAGACATGTTGGCCAAGCTTGTTGATCAGCTCCTGTGCGTGCGTTGAAATCACCGAGTATATATATATATCATAGTTCTTCTTTTGGAAGTGAGTCGATGATCATTTGAAGTTGTTGGTAGAAATGGTCTTTCTCTTCGTCTGATGCAGCCAACGTTGGTGCATAGGCACTAATGATGTTGTTTAATCTACTCTTTGTATGCATCTGAAGTATCATTGACCGTTCCGACACTTCTTTTTGTGTGGTCATGGAGTTTATATGTTTGTTATATACAGCGAGGCCTACTACATGTTGACGTGACTTTTCAGGGCTTAGATCTTGCAAAGAAAAAAGCACAATTTTCTTCCTTTACAGAATCACAACCTGAGAGTCTTGTTTCTTGGAGGGCGGCAATATCGACATGTTTCATATTTAGTTCTTTATCTATGAGGGCTGTTCTAATTTGCTTTTCTTTCAGTGTGTTTGCTTTAACAAGTCCAGGACACATGGTGCTTACGTTCCATGTGCCAAGTTTAAACACTGGTGTTTTCTTCCTCATTTCACTTTGCCTACTCTGCCTGGGCACAGAATATGGAGATAGTGCTTTACCCAGTCGCACTATCCCCCTCTCGATTTCTTTTAAGAATTTTCGATGAAGGGACGTAGTCCATACGTTCGGAATTGAAATAAGACACAGGGGATGCCAGAAAGACGATTAACGCCGTCTACTGCCTTAGGTAGTATATAATAACAAGGAAATTGCATTTACGGCAACTTAGTGAGTAATGCTGTCCTTTGTTCTTCAAAACCATTTCAGAATGTGTTTACCGCAGTTTCTTTAATCATGAGAAGCTGAAGCGACATGCAATTCAAGATAAAAAGGAAAAATGTTTGTGTCCATTTACAGGATGGATAAGAGGGAAGATAATTAAATGGGGATACTTTTGAAAATCGCCGCCCGTCTCAGGGAGTTTCGATCACGAATACAGAAGCCTATTTTTTAGTATAAATTTGGCGCTAATACAAAAAAAAGTAAAAATTAAAGTACCCTCGTCACGCCAAGCGGCGGCGTATAGGGAATATGGTGTTAGTGACCATAAATTTTACAGATCTTCGGCACATGATTTTTGGGGTAATGTGGTCGGTATTACACTATTGCGCCCGTGCCACTTTACATTCTCAGAAAAAAATCCGGTACCCATTTACGGCTGGGTGAACCCGGAAGCCGTCGGTTGGGATCGAACCCTACCCCTTGCCCTTTGTAGTCCAGTTCACTAACCACTGAGCTATCGCTGCTCCCGTTAATACCAAAAGCTAATTATATATTTCTTTTATACAGTACCTGCATGGTCACGGTTCCAGCAACAATATTTAAAAAAATTACTTATGAAAATTGCATCACAAGAACTCTTGAGTTGTGAAAGTTTACAGAAATGAGTTACTGTACGTTCCTACCAACAACAAAAAAATACAAATCCATGGGTGACACTTTTTCACTGCATCTGCGCACGCGCAACTCGAAGCATTAGCATAGGTCGAACTCCAAACACAAATTCAAGTTTAGCGTTCAAACACTGAAACGTTCAAAGTTAAGGTCGTTTTAAGCGTGAGGCGATGTTGTAATTGTTAGAAGAAGGTACAGAAAAATTGCATGCTATTTATAACGGTCCCAAATGAATAGGCGTGCTAAAGTCGGGCGTAAAGAACAGCAGTGTAAAAATATAGTGCAATGTGACTCTTTAGAGAACGAAGAATAAGAGAAAATGATTGTCGGTAAAACAAGAAATTGCTCTTGTTGATATAATTTATTCACGACAATAGATCCGGAAACCAACGATCTAATGGATCTATCAGCTCGCATGCTCTACATGTTTGAGAATAAAGGATCTGGGGTTAGACCGGAAGGACAGAGGAGGGCTGTAGGTGAATGAGCCCTTCTATCCTCCCACTCTAAATAGCACATAAAACGTGTTTCAAATGGGGTACATTTGTGTTTTCGTTATTCCGTATATCTAGATATCACCTCCTACATCCCCTTTTTCTTCGTTGAGATTTGTGTAAGAAAAAAAATAGCATTTTGAAAGTTAAATGCAGTTTTTTTTTAAATGAGCCATTGAACAAATGAAATATTCAAGCCTGATTCCTACCTAACACAAAGCATTACATTTATGAATTCATGAGTCTCATATACTGAAGCTGGCAAATCGCCCATATTGGTATTAAGATATCGCCATTTTCATATCACGCAACTAGCTTATCTCCACGCTTCAATAATCGCAGATATTATCGTCTGAAAATGTATTGTTATCCTTGTTGCGTCCCTCGTCTTCTGAAGTACCAGTTTCAATTCTTTTTTTTGGGGGAAGAGGGCGGTTCCTAAGTTAAAAATAAAATAGAACAAGCTGTTACGCGTTATCTCATTGGTGCAGCTACATAACCAGAGGAGACAGATTGACACGTAAAAATTACCGTTGATATCACCGAATAAGTGCAACGGCCAGGTGTGTTCCGCGTTATAGAAAGCTCTCTATGATAACATCGACTTTATGTGGTCTTAGTAAAATCTTACTTTTCGTTTGCTTTGATTTCATGCAGATAAATTTTATATTATAAAGTAAAGATACTGGTATGTTTAAAACTTCGTTTAATTATTATTAATCACCATCATCATGGATCCTAGATTATGGGTTTGACAATATATTTCTTTGTTGACATACTGACTTTCTTGTATATGTGCTTTGCACCTTGTTGTTCGGTGCATCAGTTATCAGCACGAATTTAATCAGAAATGCGTTCCTGATTTATTTTTTAAAGACTTTTCTGCAGGCCAGTAGTTTTGTGCATTGAAAGTTGATTCTCACAGGAAGGAAGTCTTATCAAAACAACTTTGCTATCCTGATTTATTTCAAGTTTTCATCTTAGATTGCCATCATATCTGTCTCACTTTTATGCTATGAAATTATAACTTTTTTTTATTCTAAGGAGTCTGTTATTTTTCAAAGTATGTTGTTTGTTGTATGTGTGTTGTTTGTTGTATATGTTTTGGTGTTTGTTGTATGTGTGTTGTTGTTGTTGTTTGCATACACCAGGTTTATATCACGAGCGAAGTCTCGACAGGCTGAATTTTGCGTGAATATCGCTGCTGCACATCAGTAGCCGCCTGATCAGGTGTCTCTCACCAATCAGGCATACATTCTTCGCCTTAAAAAATTACCCTTTTTTTTTGTTATCGCATTGAAATTAACCAAATTTAGCTATCGCTCTTGCCCTAGAGTGGTCATTTTTGATTTATTATTTTTATTTTCAACTGCACTGGATTCTTTAACGGGCACAGAATCCACATGGGACCTGCTGTCGGATGTACTGGGTGATAGGCGAAAATATTGCAATTTATCAATAAACCAAGACACTCCCCGATTAAGTCAATATCTAATAAAATAAGCGTCGTCGGACAAACGCAGGGAAATAAGAAAGTAAAAATACATACATGAAAGACACTTATGATGATAATGATTGTCTTTAACCTGACATTAATCATGCATAATCATTTCGCAATTTTTATCCATAAGTTCAACATATAGAGCGAAAGCCATTGTCCTAGGACAATGTTCATGATTACTTCTCTTTCTTACTTTTTTCTTCACTTCATCTTGTACCCTTTCGAGTGTCCAGGGAGATACAAACTTCTTATTTCCCTATTGGCAGCTGAAATCATTTTCAATTGATGTTGTTATAGCGTTTCTTCGATGTTGTCTGTCCATCTTACTTTGGGTCTGTCTCTTGTACTTTTAATATATGCTTTGTATGGTAACGAATCGAACGGCATTATTTTTAGATGCTAAACCAGTTTGTTGTTTCTGTATGCAGCTAAGGTTTTATTCAATGTCTACTCTTTCACGTATATCATTTCTGATTCTGTCTTTTCTGTCACTCCAAGTGCTTTTCTGAAACATATCATCTCTGTGGTGACAGACTTTCTTTTATGCTTAATCGTGAGTGGCCATGTTTGGTTTGATAGCACAATGTTGCAATGAATATACTCTGTATAAGATGTTTCTTGGTGGTAACAGTATTGTCATTTGTTGATAGGAGATAGCTGTCCCAATATTTATAACACCTTGTTGCATTGGATCTCTATTTCTTTATCGATTTTATCATCTTCAGGAAATGTTGTTCCCCAATATTTAAAATGTGTAACTTGTTTTATAACTTGGTGTTCTATAGCTATGTTTAACGTATTATTTTGTCTTCTTAAAGATACGTTTTTTTTCCGTGCTTATCTTCATATTATTCACTTTGCATTCTATATTCAAGGAGAACAGAAGTTGGTAAGAGTGTGTAACATTTGTATTAGTAAATAACAACACAGGAAGTTTCTTATTACAGCACAGGAAGTTCTTTATTACCAAACATGGAGTTCTGTATTAACAAACAGGAAGTTCTTTATTACCAAACATGGAGTTCTGTATTAACAAACAGGAAGTTCTTTATTACCAAACATGGAGTTCAGTATTAACAAACAGGAAGTTCTTTATTACCAAACAGGGAGTTCAGTATTAACAAACAGGAAGTTCTTTATTACCAAACATGGAGTTCTGTATTAACAAACAGGAAGTTCTTTATTACCAAACATGAAGTTCTGTATTAACAAACAGGAAGTTATTTATTAAACACAGGAAGTTCTTTATTACCAAACAGGAAGTTCTTTTATTTCAACACAGGAAGTTCTTTATTACAACACAGGCAGTTCTTTATTACAACACAGGCAGTTCTTTATTACCAAACAGGAAGCTCTTTGTTACAACACATGAAGTTCTTTATTACAACACATGAAGTTATTTATTACAACACATGAAGTTCTTTATTACAACACAGGAAGTTCTTTATTACCAAACAGGAAGTTCTTTACTACAACACATGAAGTTCTTTATTACAACACATGAAGTTCTTTATTACAACACATGAAGTTCTTTATTACAACACATGAAGTTCTTTATTACAACGCATGAAGTTCTTTATTACAACACATGAAGTTCTTTATTACAACACAGATAGTTCTTTATTACAACACATATAGTTCTTTATTACAACACAGAAAGTTCTTTATTACAAAACAGGACATTCTTTATTACAAGACAGGGAGTTCTTTATTACCATTCAGGAAGTTTTTTTTACTACCGAACGGGAAGTTCTTTATTACAACACAAGAAGTTCTTTATTACAACACAGGAAGTTCTTTATTAAAGCACAGGTAGTTCTTTATTACAACACAGGAAGTTCTTTATTACAACACAGGAACTTCTTTATTACAACACAGGAAGTTCTTTATTACAACACGGGAATTTCTTTATTACAACACATATAGTTCTTTATTACAACACAGGAAGTTCTTTATTACAACACAGGAAGTTCTTTATTACAACACAGGAAGTTCTTTATTAAAGAACAGATAGTTCTTTATTACAAGACAGGAAGTTCTTTATTAAAGAACAGATAGTTCTTTATTACAACACAGGAAGTTCTTTATTACAACACAGGAAGTTCTTTATTACAACACAGAAACTTCTTTATTACAACACAGGAAGTTCTTTATTTTAACACGGGAAGTTCTTTATTACAAGACAGGGAGTTCTTTAATACAACACATGAAGTTCTTTATTACAACACGGAAAGTTCTTTATTACAAAACAGGAAGTTCTTTATTACAACACAGGAAGTTTTTTATTATAACACAGGAAGTTCTTTATTACATCACGGGAAGTTCTTTATTACAACACAGGAAGTTCTTTATTACAAGACAGGGAGTTCTTTATTACAATTCAAGAAGTTTTTTTTTACTACCGAACGGAAAGTTCTTTATTACAACACATGAAGTTCTTTATAACAACACAAGACGTTCATTATTACATCACAGGGAGTTCTTTGTTACAACACGATGAGTTATTTATTATAACACAGGAAGTTCTTTATTACAACGCAGGAAGTTTTTTATTATAACACAGGAAGTTTTTATTACAACACAGGAAGTTTTTTTTATTACAAGACAGGAAGTTCTTTATTACAACACAGATAGTTCTTTATTACAACACAGGAAGTTCTTTGTTACAACACGATGAGTTATTTATTACAAGACAGGAAGTTCTTTATTACAACACAGGAAGTTTTTTTTATTAAAAGACAGGAAGTTCTTTATTACAACACAGATAGTTCTTTATTACAACTGAGGAAGTTCTTTGTTAGCAAACTGGAAGTTCTTTATTACAACACAGGAATTTCTTTGTTTCTAAACTGGAAGTTCTTTATTACAACAGAGGTAGTACTTTATAACAACACAAGACGTTCATTATTACATCACAGGGAGTTCTTTGTTACAACACAGGAAGTTTTTTTCTTTTTAAAGACAGGAAGTTCTTTATTACAACACAGGAAGTTTTTTTTTTTTAAAGACAGGAAGTTCTTTATTACAACACAGGAAGTTGTTTTTTTTAAAGACAGGAAGTTCTTTATTACAACACAGGAAGTTTTTTTTTTAAAGACAGGAAGTTCTTTATTACAACACAGGAAGTTGTTTTTTTTTTAAAGACAGGAAGTTCTTTATTACAACACAGGAAGTTTTTTTTTTTTTAAAGACAGGAAGTTCTTTATTACAACACAGGAAGTTTTTTTTTTTATGACAGGAAGTTCTTTATTACAACACAGGAAGTTGTTTTTTTTTTTTTACAAGACAGGAAGTTCTTTATTGCAACACATGAAGTTTTTTTTTTTTTACAAGACATGGAGTTCTTTATTACAACACAGGAAGTTTTTTTTTTTAATAAGACAGGAAGTTCTTTATTACAACACAGGAAGTTCTTTATTACAACACAGGAAGTTCTTTATTAAAGAACAGATAGTTCTTTATTACAAGACAGGAAGTTCTTTATTACAACACAGGAAGTTCTTTATTACAACACAGAAACTTCTTTATTACAACACAGGAAGTTCTTTATTTTAACACGGGAAGTTCTTTATTACAAGACAGGGAGTTCTTTATTACAACACATGAAGTTCTTTATTACAACACGGAAAGTTCTTTATTAGAACACAGGAAGTTCTTTATTACAACACAGGAAGTTTTTTTATTATAACACAGGAAGTTCTTTATTACATCACGGGAAGTTCTTTATTACAACACAGGAAGTTCTTTATTACAAGACAGGGAGTTCTTTATTACAATTCAAGAAGTTTTTTTTTACTACCGAACGGAAAGTTCTTTATTACAACACATGAAGTTCTTTATAACAACACAAGACGTTCATTATTACATCACAGGGAGTTCTTTGTTACAACACGATGAGTTATTTATTATAACACAGGAAGTTCTTTATTACAACACAGGAAGTTTTTTATTATAACACAGGAAGTTCTTTATTACAACACAGGAAGTTTTTTTTTTAAAGACAGGAAGTTCTTTATTACAACACAGGAAGTTGTTTTTTTTTTTAAAGACAGGAAGTTCTTTATTACAACACAGGAAGTTTTTTTTTTTTAAAGACAGGAAGTTCTTTATTACAACACAGGAAGTTTTTTTTTTTTTAAAGACAGGAAGTTCTTTATTACAACACAGGAAGTTTTTTTTTTTAAAGACAGGAAGTTCTTTATTACAACGCAGGAAGTTTTTTATTACAACACAGGAAGTTTTTTTTTTTTAAAGACAGGAAGTTCTTTATTACAACACAGGAAGTTTTTTTTTTTTTAAAGACAGGAAGTTCTTTATTACAACACAGGAAGTTTTTTATTACAACACAGGAAGTTTTTTTTTTTAAAGACAGGAAGTTCTTTATTACAACGCAGGAAGTTTTTTATTACAACACAGGAAGTTTTTTTTTTTTTTAAAGACAGGAAGTTCTTTATTACAACACAGGAAGTTTTTTTTTTTTAAAGACAGGAAGTTCTTTATTACAACACAGGAAGTTCTTTATTACAACACAGGAAGTTTTTTTTATTACAAGACAGGAAGTTCTTTATTACAACACAGATAGTTCTTTATTACAACACAGGAAGTTCTTTGTTACAACACGATGAGTTATTTATTACAACACAGGAAGTTCTTTATTACAACACAGGAAGTTTTTTTTATTAAAAGACAGGAAGTTCTTTATTACAACACAGATAGTTCTTTATTACAACACAGGAAGTTCTTTGTTAGCAAACTGGAAGTTCTTTATTACAACACAGGAATTTCTTTGTTTCTAAACTGGAAGTTCTTTATTACAACAGAGGTAGTACTTTATAACAACACAAGACGTTCATTATTTTATCACAGGGAGTTCTTTGTTACAACACAGGAAGTTTTTTTCTTTTTAAAGACAGGAAGTTCTTTATTACAACACAGGAAGTTTTTTTTTTTTAAAGACAGGAAGTTCTTTATTACAACACAGGAAGTTGTTTTTTTTTTAAAGACAGGAAGTTCTTTATTACAACACAGGAAGTTGTTGTTTTTTTAAAGACAGGAAGTTCTTTATTACAACACAGGAAGTTGTTTCTTTTTTTAAAGACAGGAAGTTCTTTATTACAACACAGGAAGTTTTTTTTTTTTAAAGACAGGAAGTTCTTTATTACAACACAGGAAGTTTTTTTTTTATGACAGGAAGTTCTTTATTACAACACAGGAAGTTGTTTTTTTTTTTTTACAAGACAGGAAGTTCTTTATTGCAACACATGAAGTTTTTTTTTTTTTACAAGACATGGAGTTCTTTATTACAACACAGGAAGTTTTTTTTTTAATAAGACAGGAAGTTCTTTATTACAACACAGGAAGTTCTTTATTACAACACAGGAAGTTCTTTATTAAAGAACAGATAGTTCTTTATTACAAGACAGGAAGTTATTTATTACAACACAGGAAGTTCTTTATTACAACACAGAAACTTCTTTATTACAACACAGGAAGTTCTTTATTTTAACACGGGAAGTTCTTTATTACAAGACAGGGAGTTCTTTATTACAACACATGAAGTTCTTTATTACAACACGGAAAGTTCTTTATTAGAACACAGGAAGTTCTTTATTACAACACAGGAAGTTTTTTTATTATAACACAGGAAGTTCTTTATTACATCACGGGAAGTTCTTTATTACAACACAGGAAGTTCTTTATTACAAGACAGGGAGTTCTTTATTACAATTCAAGAAGTTTTTTTTTACTACCGAACGGAAAGTTCTTTATTACAACACATGAAGTTCTTTATAACAACACAAGACGTTCATTATTACATCACAGGGAGTTCTTTGTTACAACACGATGAGTTATTTATTATAACACAGGAAGTTCTTTATTACAACACAGGAAGTTTTTTATTATAACACAGGAAGTTCTTTATTACAACACAGGAAGTTGTTTTTTTTTTTAAAGACAGGAAGTTCTTTATTACAACACAGGAAGTTGTTGTTTTTTTTAAAGACAGGAAGTTCTTTATTACAACACAGGAAGTTTTTTTTTTTTAAAGACAGGAAGTTCTTTATTACAACACAGGAAGTTTTTTTTTTTTTTTAAAGACAGGAAGTTCTTTATTACAACACAGGAAGTTGTTTTTTTTTTACAAGACAGGAAGTTCTTTATTGCAACACAGGAAATTTTTTTTTTTTACAAGACATGAAGTTCTTTATTACAACACAGGAAGTTTTTTTTTTTTACAAGACAGGAAGTTCTTTATTACAACACAGGATTTTTTTTTTTTTAAAGACAGGAAGTTCTTTATTACAACACAGGAAGTTGTTTTTTTTTTTTTTACAAGACAGGAAGTTCTTTATTGCAACACAGGAAGTTTTTTTTTTTTTTACAAGACATGAAGTTCTTTATTACAACACAGGAAGTTTTTTTTTTTTACAAGACAGGAAGTTCTTTATTACAACACAGGAAGTTGTTTTTATTTTTACAAGACAGGAAGTTCTTTATTACGACACAGGAAGTTTTTTTTATTTTTTACAAGACAGGAAGTTCTTTATTACGACACAGGAAGTTCTTGGCACAGAAAACAAAACGCTGTCTCACTGACAAGTGTCTCAAAAGTCATTTCATAAAGTTAATTTTAATTTTATTTGCGTCAATGGCGATGAACATTTTCTTTCACTTTCAGTTCTGTCCTTGAGTCGATATTCATTATAATCTTGACAATGTCTTCTTGACAACGCTTCTCTAGTTAACTTATATTCTCTCACATGTTTTCATTCTTCTCTATTTCAGTTAATGCACTGTCAGAACAACTTAAAGATGAGGGATCGTTGCACATAAAATATAAATTGCCTTGGATTTGAGAACGTGCGATCCTTAGAGCAAGAGGCACGAGTCTTTGTCTTTACACTAACGCAACCATCGGTATCGTAATTATCTCACTCCTCAAACTTGTCAGGAAAGCTTTTCTTTTTTATCTGGAAGGAGCCGGAATGCGTTTCAGCAAACTGTCATTTAGAAAAAGCACTAAGTGCTAGATAACATAAATTGCACAAAACTATACCTAAAGTATTTGTATAACACATAAAACCCGAGGTAGGACTTTTCTTTAGCATTGTTTAAAAAAAAGTAGTAAAGAGCCCCCGTCACACCAAGGGGCGTATAGGAAATATGGTGTTAGTGACCATACATTTTACAGACTTTCAGCACATGATTTTTGGGGTAATGTGGTCGGTATTACGCCTGTGCCGCTTTACTTTCCTAGAAAAAAAATCCGGTTCCCATTAAAGGCTGGGTAAACCCGGAAGACGTCGGTTGGGATCGTACCCTACCTCTTGTCCTTTGTAGTCCAGTTCACTAACCACTGAGCTATCACGGCTCCCTCTTTAGCATTGTACTTCTATTATATTTTAAAAACATTTTTCATGCATCTTTCTTTAAGGAAAACATGAATTACTTTTCACCTTACCGAATTTTACCGGATTCAAATTTCTCCTTCAAGCGCTGTATTCGCTGGAACTTCTAAAATGGGGAGGGGGACTGAAACTTCACTCCCAGTTTTCACAAGATGATCACCAAAATAAGTGATTCGCTATTAATTTCGGTCTGAGCAAACGCAGCACTTGTGTTGTTATATAAGAATGTTCAACAAACAATAGGTCCTGAAGAAATCAAAGAAATCAAAAGAAGAAACATGGAAAATGAAACAGCGTGAGACAAGCAATAATAAGAGTAAAGTAAAGTACCTCAGTCACGCAAAGTGGCGTATAGGGAATATGGTGTTAGTGATTTTCAAGGTAAAGTGGTCGGTATTACGCCCGTGCCGCTTTACTTTCCCAGAAAAAATCCGGTACCCATTAAAGGCTGGGTGAACCGGAGGCCGTCGGTTGGGATCGAACCCTGCCTCTTGTCCTTTGTAGTCCAGTTCACTAACCACTGAGCTATCGCGGCTCCCAAGCAACAATAAGGAAAAGAGAAAAGTGTAAGCTTATTCGTTGATTAAAACAATCGGGAAAAAGGCGAGATAAAGGAAACAATCATAAATAGGTAATGATAAACTGGGGGAGGCTGTAACAAAAAGTTTGGGCTGTAACAAGAAGAAACGGGCACTTTACAATACAATCTTCATCCCCACGTTGTGCTACCATTGCCAGACCTGGACCGTAAATCATCATTATCTAGATCATCGCGTGCCATCTCTGCAACGAAGGTTGGCTACCATGGAGCGCCATTCTGCTCTGTCTCTTGCTTTGATGGTGTAGGTTGTCGTAGGCTCGTTTGTCCATCTTTTGATGTTACCCTTCATGCTAGTCTGGTCTGCCTCTGCCTCTTTTGCTTTGTATTTTACCTTCCAGGATTACTTTTAGTAGGCTGTTGTGTCTTTTAACATGACCCAAAAATCGCATTTGTCTTGTTTAAATTGTGTTTAGTAGTTCTCTTTTCATTTTAGTTGTTTTAAGACTTCATCGTTTGTTTTCTTTTCCTTCCATCCAATTCTACCTATTCTTCTATATATCCACATTTCAAAGGCTTCAATTCTCTGTAGACCCTAGATACAAGAATAAAAAGAAAAAATAACCACTAGCGAGATTAAATGGGTTACACGAATGACAAGAATCAGCCTCGGAGATAAGATCACAAATGAAAAACTGAGAAGAAAGCTAGAATTAATTCCCGACATAGAATTATAAATAAACAACAGATAAATTGGTTTGGCCACGTGATAAGACAAAAATACAAAAAGACAACTCAACGGGCCTTTAATAAACTTTGCGTGAACACCAGAAACAAGCGTCTACCACGAAAACAATGGATTGATAGAATAATAGAAACACTAGAAAATAAATCAGCAGTAGGGGCCAACAGAAAAGCAAAAGGCCGCAAATTATATTCAAATTATATTGCCTCGACGTTCAAAGGCAAATAAGGAAGGAAATATGAAGAAAATAGCTAGGAGAAAGATCTAGTGAAATGAATCGCTAAGTATTTAGTGAAAGGAAGATCATAGTGAAAAACATTGACTGTACTCGCTAGAAATAAGATAGCGATAAAAAGAATTAATCGACGGAAAAAAACATGAGTACCTCCGAAGTCGGAGTTATCTGCCTGTGCGGCGAGGGACCCGTGCACACGGCTGCCAGGGAAAAATGGATTAACACGCAAAATTCAGTTCCTAGTCTCTAGGGACTTCGTCAGAGATGAAAGCTGGTGAACGCAACAACAACAACAACAGCAGCAACAAAAGAATTAATTATTATCGTCCAAACGAAGATCGTAGTGAAAGGAAGTGATCATTTTTGCCATATGGATTGATCGTGGTGAAAGGAATTGATCACGATTCCTAGGAAGAAGACAGTAGTGAAAGGAATAGGTTGCTCTCGGCAGAAGGAAAACCATAGTGAAAGGAATAGGTTGCTCTCGGCAGAAGGAAAACCATAGTGAAAGGAATAGGTTGCTCTCGGCAGAAGGAAAACCATAGTGAAAGGAATTGATCACTATAGTGACAACGAAATTCCTGGTGAAAGATATTTATGCCCAGATCGCCAAAACGAAGTCCAATTGAAGACTTGATCAGTATTGTCAGAAGGCAATTGGTTGCTCGCACCAGAAGGAAGATCATAAGGAAATACATTTATTTGATTCCTTTCTACCAGAAAGAAAATCGTAGCGAAAGGAGTAGATCACTATCATAAAGAAGATCGAAGTGAAAATAATTGATCACTTTTGCCAAAGCGAAGGTCGTAGTGAAAGGAATTGATCATGACTGTGAGATGGAAGATAGCAGTCTAAGGAATTCATTGTTAATTCAGAATAAAAAAAGTGACAGGAATGTATTGCTATCACTAGATGGAAGAACGTCGATCAAGAAATAGAAGATTTGGCCATAAAAGACTG
Source organism: Megaustenia siamemsis (assembly GCA_032433765.1). NCBI lineage: Eukaryota > Metazoa > Mollusca > Gastropoda > Stylommatophora > Ariophantidae > Megaustenia > Megaustenia siamemsis. Next base: position 62,515,607 of record JAVIAB010000051.1, read on the forward strand.
TTCATAATGACGATCACTATTATGCCCATACAAATATCTTTGATCACATCAGGCCATTAAACCTGAAACATGTAGCTAATAAAAATTGATAAAACCAAATCTGGGAAATAAATAAGAACAGATTGCTCACATTAAGCACTGCGACGAGTGGTGTTTTTGCTTATCATGAGATTAAAATAATGACCCAATAACAGGAATCTGTCAATTCGTGCCAGGAAAATATGACTTGATGCCCGCGGTGACACTTTTTTTCCCCCTTTCTTCAGCATTGAATTAAATTAATTTCTCTCTCACACATAATTGCCTCACAATCTATGACCTTCACGACCACAGTAAGGCGCTTTCTCCTGACGAAGGTCCCGTTGAATGAAAATAATCGAGAGAAAAAAAATTCTCGCCTGAAGTCGGCTTCTCGTTCCCTCGTCGAACTCTGAATAATCGCATCACTCGGGAGGATTACCTTCTATCGAGGATGGAGCGAGGGTCTGCAACTTCCCCGTGTTATCAAGGGATATTAGAACAATGAGACCTAGCTGTAAGAACATTCAACACTTACTTCATCGTATGCTAGAGACTTTATTATCTCTTGACTTAATACTCTTACAGCTGGTCCAATCGTTTTAAAAATCACACCTCAGAATTGATTATAATATCTTTGCGCGGACAACAAGAATTAATTTCTTACATAATTCTTTGACTAGAACCAAATTTATTTCCTTCCGCGTGGAGCGATGCGGTATGAAATTCACGGCCTCGCAGGCATAGCCGTGAGCTTTGTCGGCTTTCTAATCGTATCAAGTTCTGCTAATTTTCCACCTGAATTGCTGACGAAAATTGGCTCCGGACATATCTGGTAGATTTGATCTTTTCACGTCGAGGTTGTGTTAAAATACAGCCATTAAATCTGTCAGAAACAATCATTTATTTGAATGTAACATTTTTGCTGTCACATATTAAATTTATGCCTGTTTTATGTTCTAAATTTATATATTTTTGTTTTGTTTGTTGAATCTGTCATTGAGATTTCACATTATATTTGGCTGAAATGTGGTCATTCTATGACACTAACTGTGGCGTTACAGTTTTTTAAGGAATGTTTGTGTGTTTGCATCAGTGTTTGAATATGTTATTTCTCACTTTGGAGACTTTACATATATATATTAACTCAAAGATGGCAAACACACAGAGCATTTGACACAAACCATATGAAAAAAATAAGAGAGAAAAATGCTATCAGGCGTTTTTAATATTACAATCTATAGCAGTCTTTTACACAAATTGCTGGAATAAGTCCTAGACAATATTATTACAGCATTGAACGAGCCTGCTACAATAGCCAATTTATTTTAGTTGGCTGCGTGGCAGTGTGCAAAGCGTTCGGCTTCTCGTGGCAAGGCGCGGTGCCACTGAGTACGGGTTCGATCCCGCTTCGGACCATATATTGTTCTTCGTTTTTTTCTATTGTTGTTTGTCTGTCAATTTTTCCGAGTGCTAACACATACTCCTTTGTTCTATTATTCTCCATAGTTTTAAGAAGATATTTTTCTTTTCTTTCCTTCCTTCCTTATTTGCCTTACAGCGTCGATGGGAGATATAATGTGCAGTCTTTTGTCCTTCTGTTGGCCTCTGCTGCTGTTTTGTTTCCTAGTGTTTCTAATATTCCGTCAATCCATTTTTGTTCGTGGTCGGTTCTTGGGTTGTTCTCGAAACGTTTAGTAAAGGTTTGTTGTGTTATGTTTTGATCTTTCTACCTTGTCATGTGGCCAAACCATTTTATCCATTGTTTTTTTATGTACTCTATGGCGGGTATTATTCCTAGCTTTTCCCTCAGTTCTTCATTTTTGATCTATCTATCAGGCTGTTTCCTGTCATTCATCTAACGCATTTCTTCACATCGGTAGTGGTTATTTTTCTTATTATTCTTGAGTCTAGTGTCCAGGTTTTGTAATGACAGCACAACGTTGGAATGAAGATTGTATTGCAGAGTGCTTTTTTGCCTCTGGAGTTATTTCCTTGTTGGATAATAGTGGTGATAGATGTTTAATGATTTGACAAGCTTTGTTGCATCTTGAGTCTATTTCTGCCATTTATGAATTGTCGTTTGTCACTATACTTCCTAGATAATTTAATTCCTCCATTTGTTTTAGTTGTCTGCCGTCCATCGTTATGTTGATGAACTGTTTCTCTTTTGCGATATTCTGTTTTGTTGATGTTGATTTTAATGTTGGAATGAGTGCCTGTGCTGTTAATACTATATGTGCTTGTAGGTCTTCTATTTGTCCAGATTTTTCATGAAAATAGACGCTCATAAATCTCCCTCGTCTCCAATTGGTTGGCTGTTAAACATAAGTAGACCACATAGTAAATACACGCCATAGGAGATAGCAGGCCTTCCTGTCTTACTCCTAATCTAACTTCAGAGTGATCAGTGTTGCCTGCTAATATTCTGAATGTGAAGCTGCTGTTGATGTAGAGACCTTTAATTAGGTTGGTTTCCTCCGCATATTGTTTGTATCACCCATAGTTGTCCACTATTTACCTGGTGGAATATTTTTTCTTGATTTATGAAAGCTATGTACAAATGTTGATTGTGTTCTGTCGTCTTTTCTGCTAGCTGTTTTAGGGTGAATGCATCAGTACATCCTCTATTTTTTTTTCCGGAACCCCATTTTAGAATTGCTTAACTATAGTTCTATTATGAACTACCAACATGAGAAAACGACATCCTACTACTTGTAAATTAAATCTGAAAAAAAATATTTAAAAGATCTTTCGCGAAAAAGTCAATAAAACATTCAACAAAAATGTTGGAAAACAAAAATTATTGAATAAATCTGGATTTGATATCTGTAAGCATCATCCATCCCATATTTACCATTTTGAAAAATGATACCTACTATCAGCTCAACATAAGAGAACAGGTAGCAATTTTTAGACTCAATGCAGGCCACAACAGATTGAAGTGCCACCTTTCCAACGCCCTAAAGATAGGAACCTCTCATGAATGTGCGTGTGGCACAGGCAAAATGACTGCTAAACATAAGATGAACAGGGAAGGCTCTTGTGACCATCATCGGTACCATACCAGGACAAGCAGTAATGGCGATGTTACCAGCTTTGAGCTGACGACGCTTTTTTTCGAACGTATTAATGTTGACGTCTAGAGGTGTACGCAGCACAAGACAATATTTACTATTTTACCACCGTTAAATATCCCATTTCATTTTTCCCCGTTCGCCAGCTGTCACCTCTGGCAAAGTCCCTAGAGACTAGGAACTTGATTTTGCGTGTTAATCTGATTTTTTCCTGGCAGACCTGTGCACAGGGGATCCTCGTCTCACAGGCAGATAACTCCATCTTCGGATGTACTCAAACTTTTTTCGTCGGTGAGTAATTGACTTTTCAAGCCGGGCCTCGCTGACCAATTGTGGTTTCCGCAGAGAGAAATCATAAATACAAATTCCAACTGGTCCAGCCACGATTTGAACTCATAACCCATCTGTCTTGAGACCGGCGACTTGCTTCGAGACCAACCAGCCCCCCCCCCCTATTTCATTTAGCGTTACAGCTAAAGAAGCGCATTAACCAAATCTTAATGAGAAATCCAAAATGGCATTAATAAGGTTGTGTAGTTTGCCCGCATAACGTAGCTATTTATACGCGTTGCCATTATTATTTGGAGACATTATATATTAAAAACCTCGTCAAACTGGTTTGTCAAACGTTCTTTCAACAGTTTCATTTTAACAACTTTTATAAAGTGTCAATCTTAAAGATTGTCACAACTGCGTGCTTCACAATGATTTCATGAAAGAAAAACTAATTTTGCAGCTGGTGCTATTATGTATATGGTTTTTAAAGCAAGGGTAAAGGTGTCAAGATGCGAATCAGAGTCAGGGCGTTGGTGACAATACCATACAGCAGTGCATGTGTCATTCAAAAATGAGTCGCATATATTTATATGTATATGTGTTTGTGTGTATGCGTACAGATAGTGATAAGATATTGGTAGGTATCAATAAAACGTTTACAAGCAGACAAGTAATTTATTAGTAAAAAATTATGGACGTCAAAGTACACACTCATTGTGCTCCTAAGTTCATTCAGTTCTGAACTTTAAAACTGCATGTGAACTGTCAAACTAAATCTAAAAAATCTCTTGGCTCCAACTAATTTTTTTAACACTGAAAACTGTGTTCTTTAGACTGATTTAGTACCTGTTTGACAACTCCAATTAATTTTGCTTTTGTAAATTTGTTTTTGATACTGCCCATACTCACGGATAAAACCTGATGGTAATCAGTCTTATTGGTCAATCTTATCTACTTCTTCAGATAGCCCTTCCCAGTAATTTTATAGCTTTGTTCCAGCTCAAGAAGTTTACCATAAAGCAGTCAATCAACCGATTGTCATTGTCTTTGGAGTCGCTAAAATTGAACGGTCAGTGCGGCTCGTAGGTAAAATTTCTGTACACTTCCATGCGCTTGATACTCCTGTCAACTGAAGAGGTTGCAAGTGGAAATCTGCACCTAGGGCAAGTGATCCCGTGCCCGCAAGCTGACACCTCAGTTCACACCCTTATAAGAATGGCGTTTCTGGTGGAACCTGCCCATAAGATTTTCCATGTGAAGTCTCTGTGAAAGCTGCTGGAATGTCCAAGTCGACATTATTATCCCCTGTTACATTTCACGAAGTAGGAGCCGCGATCGCTCAGTGGTTAGTGGACTGGACTACAAAGAACAAGAGGTAGGGTTCAATCCCAACCGACGGCTTCCGGGTACACCCAGCCTTTAATGGGTACCGGATTTTTGTTCTGGGAAAGTAAAGCGGCATGGGCGTAACACTGACCACATTTCCCCAAAAATCATGTGCTAAAGGTCTGTAAAATTTATGGTCACTAACACCATATTCCCTCAACGCCAATTGGCGTGACGCGGGTACTTTACTTTTTTCACATTTCACGAAGTAGTGGCTACATTGTTACGCGAATACAGAGTGATTTTGTGTTACGCGAATACAGATTGTTTTGTACATGGGAACTATAGAACCAGCAACAAACTTTGACTTATTTATTTTTCCACTCTCACAATTTTAAAATTAACGATGGTATTTGTTTATATCACATTAATTAGAACCGTCAAAGAGACCCGCGGGCCACAAAAATAGATATTGCAGGCCACAACTGCCCCACGGGCCATATGCTGAGCCTCGCTGCCACACAGTTTTCTGTTTGCCACAGCTCGTTAGTTTATAACGTCTAAAGTTTTTAACTTTAGTCAGTTCCCCTTGGACCGGAGACAGCAAATAGGGCAGAAGTGATTGATCTCCACATACAGTATTCTGTCTGCAGGCTCGTTAGTTTATAACGTCTAAAATTTTTAACTTTAGTCAGTTCCTTTTGGACCGGAGGCAGCAAATAGGGCAGAAGTGATTGATCTCCACGTTTGACGATTTTTTGTTGTTCTTAAAGGTCTTGGTTACTTCATAGCCCCAAACTTGAGCCTTCTGAAGTAACTGTTTCTTTTGGTCAACCTTGTTTTCCTTACCAGATGACTTCCACATGAATACATGATGGGTAAGTCTTTCTTCATTCATTCCGAGAACTGATCAATGCATTTCTGAACGCATATAAATTTCAACACGTAATCTTGTTTAGTTTCTTCTTTTATCTTATCGTTTGGTATATATTCTCTCCAATTTATGTTAGATAATCTTCGGAGCAATTTATTTTCAAAATCATTTAATTTCAGAAGTGCTGAGTGGATTTTCGACTTTCACATCCATATATTAGTATTGATATCGTACAGGAGTTGAACAATCGAAGTAGTGTACTATTAATGAGTACCAGCCAGACAGTAGTTCACCAAACATTCCCAACCACCGTCGCCTTCAGCAGCGAGCTTCGTAGTGGTGGTGACACTCGTCATAGAGTGCCAACTCTGGTTTTCATATTTTCTGATGGCTGTGTGGAACACGGGAGCTATTTTAAAATCTCGGATGATTCCAGTTTACAAACGGAAATTGAATCCCGGTCGTCAAGTCAGAGGGCGAATGCTGTTGACATCTACACCATCGGCTGCGCAATGCATTGTAACATCAACAGGAGTTAATAAGTCAAGAGAAAGTTTAATTTTCATAATAACTGTGTAAACTACAGATAGCTTAATGCTAATGTTTGGCTTCTAGAATTGGTTTGGTAGAATAGGTTAAGAAGCGCAATGCCTGTCTTGTCCTGAGTGCATCCAATAAACGTATTTGCTTTACCCATATCGCTGTCAGCGCACGTTACGCCACAAGTGGTAGTAAAATGCAGAATAGAAAATGCTACGAAAAGATTTTCAAACACGAACAGAAAAGACAGCTATATCGCTACTCCACATTACACGTGTAAGTATAACATGTGTTATCAGAACAACTTCCCAAATCAGGAACATGCTCTGTCAGCACATCGTCATAAACCAAAAGATGAAAACACAACTATAAATGCAAGTTTGAGGATAATAATAGTTCTCATTAACAATGAAATAACAAACAGGAATGTCTGATTCTCATTGATCAGGTAACACTTCTTACTACTGAAGACGATTTAACTGCAGATAACAACTACCTTGCAAGAAAGTCCATTAAAATTGAAGTTTAGAAAACTGAGGACTTCGTGCAAGGCATTAGGAGGGGAGAAATTTTGTGTAGTATAACATGGAAAGTGTAGTGTACCTCGGTATACAGAACAACGTAGGGTGTATAGTGTACTAGATATACGAAAGGGAAATAAAATAAAATGTATAGAGTAAAGTCCTGCAGTCCTCGCATTAATGACTGGTGTTAAATTAATTAAAGACAGTTTTTTGTTTTGTACAAGTAGTAAAACTTTAACTTAATTCACCTCACTATTGTCTAAGGCAAAACGTGAACGACTTTTAAAAAAATGGTAAATTGTCCTCAAGATAAAGTATTCCGCAGATCAATTTGCCATATGCCAACTACAACATATTTTGTGGCTTAGACAAAGTCCTGTACATGAGCTACATATGGCATAATACATTCACTGCAGGAAAACACGTCCAATATAAAATTCAGAAGCCTGAAACTGAAGATCTAAAACAGATTTCAAGAAGCAAAGATTGTAGTCAGGGGTGATCACTCAAAGGTCGACGTGTGCGATGAAACCTGTTATTTCTTACAATTTTGTTAGAATTGCTGTTTCGAGTAATAGCATTTGAATCCAGCCATTGTTGCAATGAAGAAATAGTATGCCCGCTAGGCAACATTTGTCACATCTTGAGCCGCCATATGCTGTAAGATGTGTCGTTCGAGATCAATCGGTAAACCAAGCAGATCTAACATTGAGAGTGGTCATACTCTAGACAAAGAGGCCATCCCCAAATTTGTTCTTCATTCCTTAAGAGAAGATGAGGAGAATGGGTGGGACAATGATGTACACACTGAGCGACTGAGGAGGTGTGAAAGTGGAAAAGATCAGGAATTTTTGGTGGGAAAAGCAGATGTCTCGGTAATCAACACTTTACCTGAACAATCGTCAGCATACGCTTTGAGAAATGCTGCGGCGATCGGGTATGGAGATGCTACGACTGCAGTGAAACTGATTTTATGAATAGAATAGAACAAAATAGATCAACCAAAATTGGACTCAATTTTGGGCTTTGAAATAGCTTATATATTTGTGAATTATCTCAATTTAAAAAATGTACTAGAGAAGAGGCATCTCGTCTACATATATATGTATACTATATGTAAAAGCTTGCTGCCGGAGCTACTGAGTTTAGTGCTCTGTGCACACCGTGAGCTGTGTGTTTCATCCGTTTTGATCGTGTTTCGATATTTCGATTGCTTTTGATGAATGATTATATCGTATGACAGGGAACAGATGGCTGTGTTCACTTTCTGTGCGGTTTCGTGTCATGTCTTTTGGCGTGTGCTGAGTTTGCTATGATGGGGACTGCATCTACCTTTCTTTGTTTTGGAGATTAAATATTAATTCGGATGGTTCCACTGGCACGGGCAGTTGAGCAATTATGGATTTTAATTCGTTTGCAGTGATACCTGGGCCTTCCATAACCATAGCCATAACCATATGTTCCGTATGGTCCCACATTTGTGACATAAGTTAAATAAAAAAAAATAATAATTGTAAGTACTTTTCTACTATTACCATGTATGTCTATTTTCATTGATTATCTTCACTTACTAAAAAAGACTATCCGGGTTTGACATAACAGTTATAAATGCAAATCATAACTTCAACCAACTGCAAACAGTATTTAATAATTCCTCTGCTAAACGTTGGAATAAGAACACGATGAGCGCTTTACTATGTTTCCCCATTTGCCCATTTTTTGTGTCAGTATTTTGGGTTGTCTGAACATTTCCAACATCCAGTATTTTAATTTCAGAATAAGCCAGTTTCTCATTTGTCTACTACCCTTCTATCTTTCATTTTCCCTGTTATATATTTTTGACCAAAACGTTAGATCCTTGTGATAAGTCTGCCTTAACTGGGCACAGAAAAATGTGAGAAGGGAAACTGGTTAAAGTTTTTGGGTTTAAGAATTCTATTGAAAGTACTGAAATTAGTAGAAAAAAGTCTGCAGGGAAAAGGTGAATGGCCAATCACCACATTATTACCCTCTGTTGTATCATGCCATGTCATTTATTACATGCGTCACAAAAATATTACATCATATATTATTACTATATTACTATATAAATTATAACGATAACAGACAATTTTTAGACCATCAGTTCAAGTAATTAATAACCACAGTGGCAACACACTAACTGAACAAAATGATATATTATAAAGATGGAACGATTACTGCAGAGCATTGTATGAAAATCATTCAAAACAATCAAATATAATTTGAAAGTGAAGAAAAATAACAAGAGCCCATGCTAGTTGAAGTTCGTTCCGCATAACAAATCTGATGAGAGGGAAGTCACCAGGAAGTGATGATATTTCTGCTGAATTCATCTAAGTTGTAGGAGAGGCCAATGTTCGTATTTACCACGCACTGTGTGTGAAGATCTGGAAAAATGCAGACTGGCCAAAAGACTAGAAAAGATCAGCATGCATCCCATTCCAAAGAAACAAAATGCCGTGTTCCAACAACATAACTATTGTCCTAATAAGCCATGCCACCAAAATAATCTTGCGGATCATCATGAATAGGATAGAGCGAAAGTTAGAACAAGAACTTCATATAATTCAAGAAAGTTTCATAAATAGTAGACGCACCTGAGACCACATCGTCAACAACAGAAATATCATTGAAAAGTGTAGGGAATACACAAGAGGACTGTATGCATGCTTCATAGATTTACTGCAAGACCTTTGACTGCGTACATCAAAAACTGTGGAACATCATAAATGATATGGAATTTCAAACACACCTAACAGAACTTATCGAATCACAATATCGTGAACAGCAAGCAGAATAGCGGGTAAAACATTAAAATGTTTTGAAGCACAAAAAGGGATGAGTAAGGTCCTCTCTTCACACCTTATAAAGGAATAGTGATAGATGGAGAGTTGTCTCACATGAGAAGAAGGGGAGACGACAAGAACGAGAATTATCTTACACGAAAAGTAGGGGAGAGGATCAACTCTACAGATAAAACTATATGGGCCACAAAGACAAGTAGATTTATGCATTCGACGGTTGACGATACAAACAGTAGCTGTGAAAAAGAAGCCTGGAAGGGCGAATGTAGTGAGAGGATGTTTTCCAACAAGCCAGAAGTTACTAAGTGCAGGAATTTGCAAAGAAGTAGTTGTATGGTTAGATTACACTTATAACTATGTTTGATGTAGACGAAACGTCTCAAGTCCAATTTAGCCGCGTATCCAGATTCAGGAAATAATTTATAGTTGTGGTAAAATATGATATGGACTTAAATAGGACGGCAGCAGCGAGAATCATGTTAAGTCTATTAACCACAAGACAGTTGTTATTGAAATATGGGGTAGATCATGCTAGTATGGAGATTCTGCGATTGGTTGCGAAGCATTAAACTTAGTGCAATCAAAAAATAATGCACCACCTCGTTTTTCTCTGGAACCATTAATTCTAAAAGTATGATATTTTTTCACAATGTATATGGATAAATCACATAAACATCAGCATCATTCAACATAATCCCCATTCACTTGTGCAGCTTTACGATAGCACGCAACAAGTGCATGTATTCCTAGCCCGTATCAGTCTTTGTCTTGATCGTGTAGCCATTTCTTTGCTGCATGAATTACTCCTTCAGCTTCAAACCCTGTTCCAGGAAGGGCATCTTTAAGTGAACCAAAGAGATGAAATTCAGAGGGTGCCAAATCAGGGCTGCATGGTGGATGGGGGAGTACAGTCCAACCAAATCTGGTAATTGCTTCCGTGTTGCCAGACTTGTGTGAGGGCGTGCATTGTCGTGAAGGAGAAGCAGGTGTGTTGGATTCTTTTGCGGCTTAACGAACTCTGCGAAAACGTTGATTTGTTGTTGTTGTTGTTTTTTTTTTTTCAATGTCTTAATGTAAGCTTGCGAATTGATTGTCTCTTGGCATAGCATAACCAGAGAATAACACCTTCAGTGTCCCACAAGACAGTGACCATGACCTTTTCAGCTGAAAAAGATGTCATGAATTTATTTCTTTGTGGTGAGTGCGGATGATGACACTCCATTGACTGTCTTTTTGTCTCTGTTCAGAATGAAGTGCTCAGGTTTCGTCACCTGTAACAATCTTAGTCAAAAAGACTTATCACCATCAACATTGAAACGAAACGCTCGAACAGTTCAGAAGAAATAGCTTGTCTCTGCAAACGGTACTATTTTGTGAGATTTCGAAGAATCCATCTTGCATAAACCTTAGAGAATCCGAGAGTTTTTATAATTGCATTTGCACTACCAATGCTGACTGACAACTTTAAGGCCAATTATTGAATAGTGATGCGCTTATCAGCAAGAAAAATGCCCTTAGCGCATTTCAACATTTCTGCATTGGTGGCTGTTGCAGGCTGTCAACAGTGTGGCCGATCAAGAAGCTCCGTATCTCCTCTTTAGGATTCTTTTATTCTCTGAACCCAGCGACTTACTGTGCTGCTGTCGACTGCAGAACTTCTATACACATCACATAAGCGCTTGTGAATGTTATAATTCGCTGCTTATAACACAAGTTGACAACATGTACTATTTCAGTTGTTTAGATAAATCGTATTATTTTGCCGATTTCAGTGAAATTTGGTGCACACAATAGATATATGCAATATTTAAAGTCTCCTAACAACATTTTCACCCAGCCTTAAATGGGTACCGGATTTTTTCTGGGAAAGTAAAACAGCACGGGCGTAATACCGACCACATTACCCCAAAAATCATGTGCTGAAGGTCTGTAAAATATAGGGTCACTAACACCATATTTCCCTATACGCCACTTGGCGTGACGGGGGTACTTTACTTTACTTTACTAACAACATTTCATACTTTTATTTTCTTTATTAACCGAGAAACCCAATGCGGTGCATTACCTTTTGAACGTCCTTCGTAGTAACTGTGAGTCAAGAGCAGAGAATTTATGACGTGGATAGCTTCTTGAAACATTAGAGTTAGGTTATGGAAAAACAAAACTTGCTATTGTAGACAAGGCATGAACATGTGATTTCTCAGTGTGTTATGTGAAGTTGTTACAAGTGATTGTGTTATTAAATATGTAAACTGAGACATCTCTCCTGATGTAATTTTGTAAGATAGTTGTGAAGTAAAACTGTGGACATGTAGACAGCGTTATAGTAAATAAATATCTTCCATCAGCACATTATATCTTTGTTGTGATATCTATATTGACAATCTTGACTATTTAAAACCTGTGGTTGTCGTGTCATAAACTCTTACATTTGGTGGTCGTGACTAATTAAAGCCAGTGCTTATCGTGGCATAAACTCCTACATTTGGTGGTCGTGACTATTTAGAACCTGTGTTTATCGTGGCATAAACTCCTACATTTGGTGGTCGTGAGTAATTAGTACCTGAACTTATCGTGGCATAAACCCCTTCATTTGGTGGTCGTGACTAATTAGTACCTGTACTTATCGTGGCATAAACCCCTACATGTGGTGGTCGTGACTATTTAGAACCTGTGTTTGTCGTGGCATAAACACCTACATTTGGTGGTCGTGACTAATTAGTACCTGTACTTATCGTGGCATAAACCCCTACATTTGGTGGTCGTGACTAATTAGTACCTGTACTTATCGTGGCATTAACCTTAACATTTGGTGGTCGTGACTTTTTAGAACCTGTGTTTGTCGTGGCATAAACACCTACATTTGGTGGTCGTGACTATTTAGAACCTGTGTTTGTCGTGGCATAAACTCTTACATTTGGTGGTCGTGACTATTTAGAACCTGTGTCTGTCGTGGCATAAACCCTTACATTTGGTGGTCGTGACTATTTAGAACCTGTGTTTGTCGTGGCATAAACTCTTATATTTGGTGGTCGTGACTATTTAGAACCTGTGTTTGTCGTGGCATAAACTCTTATATTTGGTGGTCGTGACTATTTAGAACCTGTGTTTGTCGTGGCATAAACTCTTATATTTGGTGGTCGTGACTATTTAGAACCTGTGTCTGTCGTGGCATAAACCCCTACATTTGGTGGTCGTAACTATTTAGAACCTGTGTTTGTCGTGGCATAAACACCTACATTTGGTGGTCGTGACTATTTAGAACCTGTGTTTTCGTGGCATAAACTCTTATATTTGGTGGTCGTGACTATTTAGAACCTGTGTCTGTCGTGGCATAAGCCCTTACATTTGGTGGTCGTGACTATTTAGAACCAGTGTTTGTCGTGGCATAAACTCTTATATTTTGTGGCAGTGACTATTTAGAACCTGTGTCTGTCGTGGCATAAACCCTTACATTTGGTGGTCGTGACTATTTAGAACCTGTGTCTGTCGTGGCACAAACTCCTAAATTTGTTGGTCGTGACTATTTAGAACCAGTGTTTGTCGTGGCATAAACTCTTATATTTTGTGGCAGTGACTATTTAGAACCTGTGTCTGTCGTGGCACAAACCCCTAAATTTGTTGGTCGTGACTATTTAGGACCTGTGTCTGTCGTGGCACAAACTCCTAAATTTGTTGGTCGTGACTATTTAGAACCAGTGTTTGTCGTGGCACAAACCCCTACATTTGGTGGTCGTGACTATTTAAAACCTGTGTTTGTCGTGGCACAAACCCTTATATTTGGTTCCGTACCTATACGAACTCATGAAGCGTGGTACACAAAGTAGCTGGGTATAAAAATTGAGTGTAAATATGGAGAGAAAACAACAGATTCCAAACAGCCAAGTAGTAGATGCTAGATAAATAAAGGAGAAGCAGAAAGATTGTTATACAGAGAATACGAAAGTGCAAGTAAAATACATAGTCAAGGTAAGGACAAAATAGCTGGTTTAAGATAACATACGGCATTAAGTGAGACAACACAGAATAAAAACCAAGGACAGTAACAATAATTATCTAGGGCAAGGACAATGTTTAAAAACGTACATAGTAGATAGGACCATTCATTAGAAGGTGACAGTGACTTAGGAGTAACGCTGCAGTGTGCTATACATATTCAGATATGGGGTGCAGGAGAAAAAGTGGTTGTATATAACAATTAGAAGATAGAATTATGTGTACTGGTGACAATCATAATGATCAAAGCAGGAACAACAGATAAACAATATAAAAAATAATTTAATATTTAAATTGTGTCGAAATGTTGAATAACTGAAAATGATGCAATAACCCTTTCTTTTTCAGGATAATGGAATTAAGACAATGAGATTATGTTAAATGAAATGTATTCCATATCAACAGTGAAATGTATTTCACAGCAACAATAAAATATATTCCACAGCAACAATAAAATCTATTCTTCAGCAACAATAAAATCTATTCCACAGCAACAATGACATGTATTTATTTCATAGGAACAATACGATGTATTTCATAAGAACAATAAAATGTATTCCACAGCAACAATACAATGTATTCCACAGCAACAATAAAATGTATTCTTCAGCAACAATAAAATGTATTCCACAGCAAAAATAAAATGTATTCCACTGCAATAATGAAATGTATTCCATGACAACGATTTTGTTTCCTCTGCGAGAACAATTTTGTACTGCAAGAAGTTATTTTTTTTCTCACAGAACGTTAAGTGTAGAGTAATTAATAGTAGGTAGGATTAATAAGTAAATATAGCAGTTGGTAAGTTTAATAAGTAAATATAGCAGTTGGTAGTTTTAATGAGTAAATATAGCAGTTGGTAAGTTTAATAAGTAAATATAGCAGTTGGTAGGTTTAATAAGTAAATATAGCAGTAGTTAGGATTAATAAATAAATATAGCAGTAGTTAGGATTAATAAGTAAATATAGCAGTAATTAGGATTAATAAGGAAATATAGCAGTTAGTAGGATTAATAATAGATATAACAGTTGGTAGAATTAATAAATAATTATAGAAGTAGGGAGAATATTGATAGAAAATGGAGGATATTGAACAATAAGTATATCTGGCACAAACAGGTCGTATGATGGATGAAACGATGGATAGGTTGGGGAAAGAAGTTCTATGGAAAGAGATGGTTCGGAGAGTGCAGGTATTCAATGGGGGTGCAGAAAGGTTTAACGGATGGTTTAGTAGTATAGAACATTGTTGTATAGAGCCACATTTACCAGATCATGAGGCGAAGGAAGTAGCATCTATTACTAGTCAAGGTAAAATTGACAAATTCATAAGAAGACGTCTAATGCAAGAGACTTGGGGTAATTTCAAAGATTATCTAGCAAAACGTTATACTAAATGCAAAGATCCCTAATACGCCATAAGTGTGTTGAGTAGAATCAAACAATACAAAAAAAGTAGTAAAGTGCCCCCGTCACGCCAAGTGGCTTATAGGGAAATATGGTGTTAGTGACCCTATATTTTACAGACCTTCAGCACATGATTTTTGGGGTAATGTGGTCGGTATTACGCCCGTGCTGCTTTACTTTTCCCAGAAAAAAATCCGGTACCCATTTAAGGCTGTGTGAACCCGGAAGCCGTCGGTTGGGATCGAACCCTACCCCTTGTCCTTTGTAGCCCAGTTCACTAACCACAGAGCTATCGCGGCTAGAATCAAACAATAGCCACACGAATCCCTCCAGGCATACAGTGAGAATGTAATAGAGTTATTAGAACAAGCTTTAAGATAGGAAGAAGTGAAGAGAGTATGGTTAGATATGCAACTACGACTTTTATAGTGGGTTTGAGAAAATGGGTTGAAAAGATAGTTGTCAAAGAGGAGGTATGATTCCCACAACTTACAGAATCGGCAATCGAAGAAGAAAATCTTAAAACAAGATTTCAAGAAGATAATAAAGTAACAAGACAAGAAGTAGTTACAGAACACCGACACGAAGTGCCAATGGAAGTCGATCATACGAGGAGATGGAGACATCAAAGATAAAGGGGGTCAGTAAATGTGTTATAGAACAACAGAAGGTGCTGTGGATGCAACAGAATGGAACACATTATGAGGTACTGCCCAACAGCAAGGAACGAATTTCCGGTAAAATCCGGTGTGGGAACATGCCACGATACGGTGAGATAGCCAAGTCACTCCAGCTAAGTCATTTTCAACATATTTGTTATAGATATATAATATACTTTTCACTCTTTAGTTTTCAGCTCTTCATCATTTCTTTATACTTATGATTTTATATCTCTACACTGCACCTATCCTCCCACATGTGACACACATCTCACCATCCTATCTCTCATCTCTCTGTCCACCTCTCCCTGACTTTATCATCTAACATGTAGCTATAAATATCTGTGCCTCACCGTTTGTTGTCGTTGTCCCCGTATTCTGAAGAAGGCCGCGGGCCGAAACGTCAGTAGTTTGTTGTGTTCCTTTTCTTGCAAAGCTGTCACCATACCTTGGAGTGTTTACCACACCCCATTACTGGCTTCTTGCTACCAGCTTTACCGCAGCAATGCAATTAGTCGCCTATTCCCTACAGATTTATGAAGTTCGATACTTTCACAATAAATGGCAATATAATCCCAGAACTCACATGCACTGATGATACAGTCCAATTCTTAAATAGCGCAAAAAAGATTAAAGAAAACAATTGAGTGTGTTAAAAACCACACAATGTAGAGCAAAACCTCTATATAAACATAAAAAAACTATAATAATGTCCATTGACAAAACACAAAGCCAACCCAAAAAAATAGCAACAGCAACACAGAAATGTAATGCTACGTAGAGCATGTAGCACAATTTCCATCAAGACAGTAAAATTAAAATTCCTGAGGACATGTATCTTCAACATAGTACAAAGGTGATTGTGAATCATGTACAACATCGCAAACAGTATGGAAGAAAATCGATTAATTCGAAACAAAATGCTACATAAAAATACTTACGACACATCAAATGATGAAAAAAAAAACAAAGAAAATATATTAAAAGACTTAAACATTAGAAATACTGTTTTATAAACACTATTCAACAGAGGAAATTAAAATACTATGACCACGTCAAAAGACACAAGACTGGAAAGAAGAAAGAAAGACATGGTTCCTGTGCGACATTTCAGGGACAGACCAAAAAGAGAGTGTTTTCATAACATCAAGGAGACCTTAAACATGACAACCGAAGAAAGGGGAGATCTGGCTAGAAACAGATTTTTTTTCAGACGGTCTGTGGTGACTGCAACGTTCTGCAAAGAGCATGCGACCTGATTGTGATATTACTACATTAATTGTAATTGGCCTGTCACTCAACATCTAATGTTCTCACTAATACATATTTATAGAAATGAACAAAAGTAGCTGGTCGCTGATACAATCGAGTGTTTGGTTGGTAAAATAATAATTCTAACTTAGCCACCTCGCAACCTCACTGGACATACGGTCTTTATTCTCCAGCTTTATAGACTATCCGGCAGATCCCAGGAATAAATATGATTTTAAAGTAACAGCGGATTACACAAAAGAAAAAAAAATATTTTAGTGAAATTTGCTACTGGAAAGTAGAGTGTACATCATGACAACACAGAAATGAAACAGGCAGACAACATGCAAACGTTTTGAAATTTAAAAAATCAGAAACAGATCAGACATGGAACCTGTCAGATGTATCTCTTCTGTGACTAAATTACTTCAGCATGCAAAATAGAAGCACACTAAAATACTGGAAGTATTTTGCGAAGATTGGCAAACAGTAAAGAATAGACAGAATCTCTGCCTTCTTCACACAGCAGGACAATGTGTGCAAATATGGGCAATGGAAAACATACAAGTTCACGTTAATTTCATGTCCTCAACGAGATTACGTCCACGGAAGACAAGAAGAAAGCCTAGCCGCGAACAAATGAACCTGTCCACGTGTCCTTTATGTGGCCGTCTTCTCATCGACACTTCCGGCGACAACAACTCTCAGCCCGTCACTGTCAGCTCCAGGCACCCAGATAGAATTATGACCAGAATTGGGATTGATTGGTCTCAAATGGCAAATTCATTTGATTTACCATCGGTGGCGGGAATCCCTTAATTCTATCAGACCTCAAACGTAAGATTGAGTGTGGAGGACGCCTCATGTCCTAGAAGCACATTTTTCTCCCAGCGGTTTTCACTTTTCTTAAAATGCTGTTAGTCTGCTTTCCCTTCCCTATCTCAATCTTTCGTTTACTTCCACTCCTTTCATATTTTATAATAAGCTTCGTCATATATATATATATACATCTACAACTATCTTCGACATACTATAACCAGTGATGGAAAATGTACAACTGAAATAAATAAAAGCATAAGAATGGCAAAAAAGTCACTAATGCCTTGAAAAGTATCATCATCATCATCAAGTACCGGGCCTAGTGACGTAGGTGATCATGTCTCTCCACAACTTTCGATCTAGGCAGCTATTTATCATTTATGTTGTTGACCTTCTGCCAAGCCATTCTCTTAAGCTGTCTGTTATTTTTTTCTCTTTGCTTCCCTCTATCTCTTCGTCCCTCAATTTTTCCAGTTGTTACATTATATTCAAGTTGTTCTCTTCTCATTACATGGCCACAAAATGATGATTGTCTTCCTAACATTGGAAATTAGCTCCATTATTATTGTATACGGATAATGTTTTGTTATATTTACACTGTGTCAGGTCGGGTAATTTTACCTGCTACTGTATACAGTAAACAGTACAACCTGTGGCTGCCCTGCTGCCTTGCATGTAAGCTCGGGAGGGTAAAAGGCTAAGGGAGGGTACCCCGAAGTAAAACAACCCCACTGCCTTGTGGGTGAGACTTTTTAGTCAAAGGCTAGCGGAGCCAACCGTAAACAAACCGACGGAAGGCAACAGAAAACCACCGTCGTAATTTCTTTGTATAATCATGAATCGCCACAACATTAGACACGAAAAGTATACTAACACCAAAACAAATAACACCAGGGCTAAAGCTAACAATAGCAAAATGCTATACCTTCACAATATCTCTGTATGGCGGAGAAACATGGACATTAGACAAGAAAATAGAACAGAAAATTGAAGCCTTTGAAATGTGGATATAAAGAAAAATAGGTAGAATTGGATGGAAGTAAAAGAGAACAAATGATGAAGTTTTAAAACAACTAAAAATTAATAGAGAACTACTAAACACAATTCAAACAAGACAAATGACATTTTTGGGGCATGTTAAAAGACACAACAGCCTACTAAAAGTAATCTTGGAAGGGAAAATACAAGATAGCAGAGGCAGACCAAGACTAACATCGACGAGTAACATCAAAAGTGAGGGCATCATCAAATTGCATCATCAACTGACAACCTGCATCATCAAATCAAGAGACAGCAGAATGGTGTTTCATGGTAGCCAACGTTCGATGCGGAGACGGCACTCATTGATGATGATGATGATGATGATATATATATATATATATATATATATATATATATATATATATATATATATATATATAAGGGGCCTCGGCTCTTGAGTAGTTTATGTGTTCGCGTCAGTAGTAGGAGGTGGACACAATGCTCCTGGTTTTTTAGTTGACCAAAGAGAAGGAGGAAAGGAGAAAGATTTCCTCCTTCAAGTACAAGAGTTATATAGAGACTACGGCAAGCCGCGGCAAGCTGCGGCAAGCTGCGGCAAGCCAGAGTGATGTCATGATATATATGTATATATGAATAGGGGTTGTATAGTGCATGAAGGGGTGAGTCATGTATTGGACATCAGTTTTTCCCGCCAAAGTGACTTCCAATAGGAGCTAGTGTGTGTATGTTGTCCGGCTATAGACCACGCCCACTCCGGAAGTGAAACTACCATATCAGGGACTAGCGTTACGTTAGTTATTTCATAGATATACTGTTCATATATACATTTAATAATAATAAATTAATATTTATTATATCCAAGGGACCGTAAGGGACCGTATTTAAGATAGATACGGACCATAATCAGTGATATTTAATCAGGTATTTCACGCTGACGACATGAAAGAACGATAGTCTCCTACCGTGTCACATAATGACCCAATCAATAAACCGCTCCCGTGAAATTAAAGATTTCTTTTTCCCAAGCGGTCTCGCTGCGTCGCTATGCTGACTGGAATTATCGAATTTATAACATAGGTTTAAGAAATATATTAAGGTCAAGCTAAGTCCACTAATAGATGAGATCGAGAGTGCACCGCAACGTTCATAGCAGAAAAGATAGGTGTAGTACATGTCAGTTGCCTCTCTGATACATTTTATTAGTTATTAATTATTTTTAAATATTTATTAACAGATCACAAAGAAGCCTGTGTTCGTGTTCATGTGTGTTTGTGCACAGTAATCAGAGAGTAGACAAAAGGAAAATTCTTCGGAAAACGTAGCTGGCTGAAAAAAAGTAATAATTGTTGGCGGCGAGGTGCTTATATTCGTGTGTGGTCATAGAACAAGTGGACGGATAGCTGGGTTTGATGGAGAGGTGTGTGTGTTTGTCTGTGGGTCCTAGAGCAAGTGGACGGTTAGCTGGGTTTGATGGAGAGGTGTCTGTATTTGTCTGTGGATCCTAGAGCAAGTGCACAGTTAGCTGGGTTTGATGGAGAGGCGTGTGTGTTTGTCTGTGGGTCCTAGAGCAAGTGGACGGTTAGCTTAGTTTGATGGAGAGGTGTTTGTGTGATTCAGTATCCAAATAGTGATATAAATATATGTTGAAGTGATGGGTGACTGGCTAGAGTGGTGACTAAGTAGATCGATCAATCCCTCACCCAATATTTCCAAACACACTCGTTACATCACTAAAGATAAGGGTTATCAATATTAGCACAACGTAATCAAAACGCTAATAAAATAGGGTAATTATGGGGGCGATCCAGTCTGTCTGGTTTATTACGTGACCACATTATTCAGCTTTCGCATCCATAGGCTGTTAATGGGGAAAAAGTACTAAGAATATTTTTTGTATCAGTGTCCCCTACCACTCATCAACACATTCAAACGGACACAAGGCGTCTAACATATTTTATATTTGTTGTGGTAAGTTTTCTTACTGCTTTACCTTTATAAACATGTCAATGATAATAACAACTCAAAGATCAGATGAAGAAGTTAACGTAGACTGAACTGTAGACAGTTATAATATATGTTTAAAGCTGTGACACATTATGTTCCAGCTTAAGTCTATGTCGGACACCGATGCGATCTCATGTCTTATTAAACAGCCTAGGTAATTAATGTTAATCGGAGGTGAGCTTTATGATAAAAAAAATTAATTAAATTAAACTACAAAACCAGTGACGTCATGACAGACGGGTTGTAGGAACCAATCATGATAAGTCAGTAGTTTGGTGAAACATTCGTGTCTCATACTGGGTGCTGTCTCACTGAAAAGCGTCGCACGTGGCTGATTTTCCCAATACTGGACAGACAGATCCATCCACAGAATGAACAAGATACGTTTTTATTTGTCTTCTGAATTTTATAACAACACTGTCTCGAAACATGCTGTGCCATTTTTTAAATTTTGCTTTCCATGTGCTACGATCCGCAGCCACATTTTCTGTTTCTTTCACTGATAAAAAATGCCCCCAAGAAAGCCCTGCAAACATTCTTATAGCTCAACACTGGTCTGCCCTAATGCCTCGCCCCATCTCTAAGTTTTCCTTACAATATTTTTATTAATATATTTGTATTTACATTCAATTTTTTTTTGTTGTGTATTTTTTTTTGTTGTTGTTTTATTTTACATTCTTCTCGCGTGACTCACCCACTATAGTCTCCGGTTCCTAAGTAATACCATAAAGGACGGGAGTGTGGCTCACTGCAAGACGTTAGCTTGTTACTCTGTCCAGTCTTTAGCTTACAAAGACAACGTACATTTTAAAAAATGTATAACCTGTTATCTTTCCCAACATAGGTAGTCCAAAATTATGATCCATCTAAAAGTGTACCATCATCCTACAGAGCTAGTTTAATTATATCGTCTAATGTAGGTGTACCTAACCCAAGTATAAATAATCGGTATCTGTCTCCCATAACGGAAAGTCGGCTTGCCTCCCCCTCTTTAGTTAGTTCATCTATATATTTCCTCTTATCCCTTTTAATGCATCTTCCCACTTCCTTGTTCACCTCCGTGTAAGCTACCTGTGTCTTGGCTTTTATTTCCTCTCGTTTTGCTTTTATTTATGTCTACCTTCTTATTCTTCTCTTTTCTTTAATTTTATCCAGAGTCTCTGCTGTCATCCATGTCTTTTTCTAGCATTCTCATGTGCTCAGCGTTTCTTCGCATGTCTCTTTCCATATTTCATTTACCTGTTTTCAATAATCGTCTTTAGTAAATGTATTTTCTAGTTGATGGAGGACATGGTATATGTTTGATATTGTGACTGTTGGTAGCAAACAATCATAATAAGTCAGTAGTTTGGTAAAGTATTTGTGTCTCATACTGGGTGCTGTGTCACTGAAAAGCGTCGCACGTGGGTGAATTTGCCAATACTGGACAAACAGGTCCATCTACATAATGAACATGAGGTATTTCTGTGTGTCTGCCCGTGTCTTTTTTCTGTTGCACCAATGTCATCTGAATTTGATAACAGTACTGTCTGGAATTGTGCTGTGCCACTTTTTACTTTTAGTTTTGCTCTCATGTGCTTCGATATGCAACCACATTTTCTGTTTCTTTCACTGATAAAAAGTCCCTCAAGAAAACCCTGCAAACATCCCTATATCTCAACAATAGTTTGTTCTTTTGTCATGTTCCATTCGCAGAAAAACTACCCATGTGGTTGAAATTACATTACTTGACAGACATATCCATCTACAGAATGAACAAGAGGCAGTTTGTGTGTCTGGCCATGTCTCTTTTATGTGCACTTTGTGGCTTCTGAATTTGATAACAGCACTGTCTCGAATCGCGCTGTGCCATTTTTTATTTTTATTTTTGCTCTCATGTGCAACGATATGCAACCACAGTTTTGTTTTTCTGTCACTGATACAAAATTCCCCTGCAAACATCCTTATATCTCAACACTAGTTTGGTCTGCCGTCTCGTTCCATCTCTAAGTTTTCCTTACAATATTTGTTTGGGAATACATTATTCATTCTTTACATGACCCACCCACGGTAGTCTCTGATTCCTAAGTAATTCCATGATGGACGGGATTGTGGCTCGCTGCAAGACGTTAGTTTGTTACTTTCTCCCGCTATATTATAATCGTTAGCTTGCAAAGAGAACACACATTTTTTTAAAATGTATAACCTGTTATCTTTCCCAACATAGGTGGTCCAAGACTATGATCCACATAAAGTGTACCATCATCAGGCAAACCTGGTTTAGCTATGTCGTCTAATGTTGTTGCACGTAATCCAAGTATAATCAATCGGCATCTGTCTCCCATAAATGAAAATCGCGACTATCGAAAAATATCCTCCTCTATTTAAGGTTATCTTGTTAAACTGGAAATATTGATATGGTGATACGGGGAATTAACAACAAGATATGTTTGACGGCGTAATCCCCCAAAAACTCACGGACAGCGTTACAAGTGACGTTGATAATTTTTGTTTTGTTTGTCTGTTTGTGTGGAAAATTTGAGTCATCGCACTGAAAGGCTCCTTTAGGTGGTCAGGGAACGTATAGATCACATTCCAAAATACCAAAACATGTATCTAAATGTAACCAATGTATCACTGTGCATGTAGGCGCTCTCCTAGTTCTGTAACCATCGCTCTCCAATTATCAGTATAGATCTGTCTGACATCATATGGAAGAATATCTAAAGCGTCATCGTCAACTGTTAGTTTTCTTCTTTTCGCAGAACATCCAGTTTCCACTCGATGTGATAGCTCGTTTGTGTGACACCGATGAAGAAGTAGAAGGAGACTGTATGGGGAACGATGAATAATGCTGTAGTTCGTATGTCAATTGTCGCTACTATTAAACGACGAACTGTAAAGAGGTCGTATGGGTGAGTGGTAGCGATACAGATAGTGATATTGCATTTTTGGTTTTCTAGATGTTTTTTCTTTAGATTGTTGAGGTGCATTTGCACACGAAATATCACCAATAGTTTTGTTTTCACTAGCAGAAAATCACCATAGACTTTTTTTCTCCCGCAGATCTTCATTTCTTATCTTATATCCGAACTTATCTTGGAACTAGTTTCCTGGCGTATTTGTGACACAGGTGACTTCCTACCGCTGAGAGTTATTTTCACGATGCATCGTTTAAGAGCTGTTGAACGGGGCTCTTTTCAATATTGGATATTCAGATGAGCCCAGAATCAAGGCTGAATCCATAATGACTGAGCTACTCGAAACACTGAGATGTGCTGTTGGTGACACATGTGAAAAAAGATGATGGCGTTGTTGTCGAAACATCATGATGGCTGAGTGAACATGTTGTTGACATGACAGATACTGTTGTCGTTATTGATGCTGACAACACAGTTTTTTTTCGGTGATGGGCATGTGAAGGGTTGTATCTCCCTATCAACCGACAACATGGTAAAAAAACTTGTAGTCGGTGGGTCTGGTGTACGACTCGTTATGACAGAGGTTGACACACTCACAGAGTTTGTAGTGTCAACATAAGAACATACCCAGATTTGTCGACGCATCAGAGATTGTAGGATCAGCACAGGTGACATGCTCAGGTGCCTCAACACACACTCGATTGTAATGTCTCTGCTCTACATGTATTATCGGTGTTCTTATAGTCGACACTGTCGTGGTGTGATCGTTCAAGATGTCATAGATGTCGACACACTAGGCTGTAATGTCGGTGATATATGTGATGGTATTGGTGTCGGGAGAATACAATTTGTAATGTCAACACCCCACATTCTCTCTTATTAACAACTAGTCGAGTCACCTTTCATGATAAGCCTGGTCGGTGACGCACACATTTCGATGTTGTTTTAATGGTGTCGAGCAAAATTTAATATCAAAATATATCAAAAATGTTCAAACTTTTTTTTAATGTTGATGTAGTTGTAGTCTTGCGCGCATCAGAATAACGAGATCGCCATCACTGAGACCGGTGTCGACACGCTCTCTGTTTTGTGTGAGATATGTCAACTGAGCGTATGTTTTGTTTCTACCCTAGCTGTGTTCGAGTAAGTTGGTTTTTGTGTACCAGATCAACCTTTTATTCATCATCTTCCACAGCAACTTTCCTACATAAGGGACCAGGCAGATGGGTCTGTAATTCTCGGAGATCATTTTTTTTTGTGTGTGTGTGACTTTTCTGGGTCAAGGTATGGTATGCAGAGATCTCCTCCCAAGCAGATGATACGTGTCCTAAGTGTCAAATATTGTTAACGATCATGAAAAAACCAGTCATCGAGGTGGCATTTTCGACAGGCTTGAAGAAATCAATGTCGAACTTTGACATTGACAAATACCTGAACATTGTCCTTCACCCTCATTGTAATGTTTAAGTAAGATTTCCTGGAATGAAATTCGACATCTAGGTGATCAGCGCGTCAAACATATCATAGGCTGTGATTGAGCTCGATGTTTTACATCCCCTTTGACTGGAGGATGATGAGCCTGTAAATTACGGAAGCCGTGTTGTCATCGAACTGTCTAGGTATGGTATGTAGAGATCTCCTTCCAGGTAGATAATTCATGTCCTGAGTGTCAAATTCGGTTAACGATCCTGAAAAAAGACATGATGACGGAATCCTCGAGGTGTGAGGAATATTGTTATAAGACCATGATTAGCATGTACCATACCAACGGACGTAGACAATCATCACACCGACCACATTTGTCTGTCCACACTGCAACTTATCAGTTCAGTTGTTGAGTGGTTTCCATCTTCTCTCTTTATCGAACACGATCTTTCATTCTTTTTTTATTTTACCACTTGTAACCAAGTATTCGAACTTTACTTTTTTCATGATGTGCCTGTAAAACATCGATTGTTACTTTCGACTGTTGATTAAGAGCTGTCTTTTTGTGTTGGACTGTTTTCAACCATTCAGGGAACGCTCAAATTCTTCTGAGAAAGGCCACATATGCGGCCTCTAAGCGGTTTTTCATTTGGTTGTCTGCTGACCAGCGATGTCACCACCACCTCATGTATACTTGACTCTGACAGGCGATTTGCGAAAAATAAGAGGGAAGCAAGTAGGTATGAACGGCGTATACAAACAAGACATGAGAATCTGTGGTAAAATCAATCTACCCAGGGGTCTGATGGTGACATATGTCGAATGATTTGACATGAACCCTTTACTTTTCAACATCTTCACTTTTAAAAGTAACAGGTGAATCGACTAAGGTATAGATAGCATACTACCCAAAACTGGCGCTTTTTATTCTGCTGCGAAGATAGAGATAGTGGACACGATGTATGTACACGATCAGTAGACTGAACTTACCCAATTGTTCAAAAGACTTGAGCAATTGAGTGAGAATCGAACACTGGTGAACCAGACAAAGACCTTTTCAAATTTGTGTCTCTCCGATCAAAGATATTGTGAACACACTTTCAAAACTTCCACAAGTTAATTCAGAAACCATTGCGATGACCCGCGAAACACGGGTGAGTCGGAAAAAAAAAAAAAAAAACACGAGCCATATTACGACCACCAACCAATTCAACCATTCCAACAAAACTAGCATCTGTCATTTTCCCGATACAACCGAATGTCTGGTGACGAATCGCAAACATATATTTACAACACCGCTAGTCCAGCGTCATTACCGAACAACAAGTGTCCTTCAACCAAGAAAAAATCTCTCATTTGACATTTTGCTGTCTCATGTAACCACCACACGACGATGATGAGACATCAACATGGTCAAATGAGAGATTTTTTCTTGGTTGAAGGACACTTGTTCGGTAATGACGCTGGACTAGCGGTGTTGTAAATATATGTTTGCGATTCGTCACCAGACATTCGGTTGTATCGGGAAAATGACAGATGCTAGTTTTGTTGGAATGGTTGAATTGGTTGGTGGTCGTAATATGGCTCGTGTTTTTTTTTTTTTTTTTCCGACTCACCCGTGTTTCGCGGGTCATCGCAATGGTTTCTGAATTAACTTGTGGAAGTTTTGAAAGTGTGTTCACAATATCTTTGATCGGAGAGACACAAATTTGAAAAGGTCTTTGTCTGGTTCACCAGTGTTCGATTCTCACTCAATTGCTCAAGTCTTTTGAACAATTGGGTAAGTTCAGTCTACTGATCGTGTACATACATCGTGTCCACTATCTCTATCTTCGCAGCAGAATAAAAAGCGCCAGTTTTGGGTAGTATGCTATCTATACCTTAGTCGATTCACCTGTTACTTTTAAAAGTGAAGATGTTGAAAAGTAAAGGGTTCATGTCAAATCATTCGACATATGTCACCATCAGACCCCTGGGTAGATTGATTTTACCACAGATTCTCATGTCTTGTTTGTATACGCCGTTCATACCTACTTGCTTCCCTCTTATTTTTCGCAAATCGCCTGTCAGAGTCAAGTATACATGAGGTGGTGGTGACATCGCTGGTCAGCAGACAACCAAATGAAAAACCGCTTAGAGGCCGCATATGTGGCCTTTCTCAGAAGAATTTGAGCGTTCCCTGAATGGTTGAAAACAGTCCAACACAAAAAGACAGCTCTTAATCAACAGTCGAAAGTAACAATCGATGTTTTACAGGCACATCATGAAAAAAGTAAAGTTCGAATACTTGGTTACAAGTGGTAAAATAAAAAAAGAATGAAAGATCGTGTTCGATAAAGAGAGAAGATGGAAACCACTCAACAACTGAACTGATAAGTTGCAGTGTGGACAGACAAATGTGGTCGGTGTGATGATTGTCTACGTCCGTTGGTATGGTACATGCTAATCATGGTCTTATAACAATATTCCTCACACCTCGAGGATTCCGTCATCATGTCTTTTTTCAGGATCGTTAACCGAATTTGACACTCAGGACATGAATTATCTACCTGGAAGGAGATCTCTACATACCATACCTAGACAGTTCGATGACAACACGGCTTCCGTAATTTACAGGCTCATCATCCTCCAGTCAAAGGGGATGTAAAACATCGAGCTCAATCACAGCCTATGATATGTTTGACGCGCTGATCACCTAGATGTCGAATTTCATTCCAGGAAATCTTACTTAAACATTACAATGAGGGTGAAGGACAATGTTCAGGTATTTGTCAATGTCAAAGTTCGACATTGATTTCTTCAAGCCTGTCGAAAATGCCACCTCGATGACTGGTTTTTTCATGATCGTTAACAATATTTGACACTTAGGACACGTATCATCTGCTTGGGAGGAGATCTCTGCATACCATACCTTGACCCAGAAAAGTCACACACACACAAAAAAAAATGATCTCCGAGAATTACAGACCCATCTGCCTGGTCCCTTATGTAGGAAAGTTGCTGTGGAAGATGATGAATAAAAGGTTGATCTGGTACACAAAAACCAACTTACTCGAACACAGCTAGGGTAGAAACAAAACATACGCTCAGTTGACATATCTCACACAAAACAGAGAGCGTGTCGACACCGGTCTCAGTGATGGCGATCTCGTTATTCTGATGCGCGCAAGACTACAACTACATCAACATTAAAAAAAAGTTTGAACATTTTTGATATATTTTGATATTAAATTTTGCTCGACACCATTAAAACAACATCGAAATGTGTGCGTCACCGACCAGGCTTATCATGAAAGGTGACTCGACTAGTTGTTAATAAGAGAGAATGTGGGGTGTTGACATTACAAATTGTATTCTCCCGACACCAATACCATCACATATATCACCGACATTACAGCCTAGTGTGTCGACATCTATGACATCTTGAACGATCACACCACGACAGTGTCGACTATAAGAACACCGATAATACATGTAGAGCAGAGACATTACAATCGAGTGTGTGTTGAGGCACCTGAGCATGTCACCTGTGCTGATCCTACAATCTCTGATGCGTCGACAAATCTGGGTATGTTCTTATGTTGACACTACAAACTCTGTGAGTGTGTCAACCTCTGTCATAACGAGTCGTACACCAGACCCACCGACTACAAGTTTTTTTACCATGTTGTCGGTTGATAGGGAGATACAACCCTTCACATGCCCATCACCGAAAAAAAACTGTGTTGTCAGCATCAATAACGACAACAGTATCTGTCATGTCAACAACATGTTCACTCAGCCATCATGATGTTTCGACAACAACGCCATCATCTTTTTTCACATGTGTCACCAACAGCACATCTCAGTGTTTCGAGTAGCTCAGTCATTATGGATTCAGCCTTGATTCTGGGCTCATCTGAATATCCAATATTGAAAAGAGCCCCGTTCAACAGCTCTTAAACGATGCATCGTGAAAATAACTCTCAGCGGTAGGAAGTCACCTGTGTCACAAATACGCCAGGAAACTAGTTCCAAGATAAGTTCGGATATAAGATAAGAAATGAAGATCTGCGGGAGAAAAAAAGTCTATGGTGATTTTCTGCTAGTGAAAACAAAACTATTGGTGATATTTCGTGTGCAAATGCACCTCAACAATCTAAAGAAAAAACATCTAGAAAACCAAAAATGCAATATCACTATCTGTATCGCTACCACTCACCCATACGACCTCTTTACAGTTCGTCGTTTAATAGTAGCGACAATTGACATACGAACTACAGCATTATTCATCGTTCCCCATACAGTCTCCTTCTACTTCTTCATCGGTGTCACACAAACGAGCTATCACATCGAGTGGAAACTGGATGTTCTGCGAAAAGAAGAAAACTAACAGTTGACGATGACGCTTTAGATATTCTTCCATATGATGTCAGACAGATCTATACTGATAATTGGAGAGCGATGGTTACAGAACTAGGAGAGCGCCTACATGCACAGTGATACATTGGTTACATTTAGATACATGTTTTGGTATTTTGGAATGTGATCTACACGTTCCCTGACCACCTAAAGGAGCCTTTCAGTGCGATGACTCAAATTTTCCACACAAACAGACAAACAAAACAAAAATTATCAACGTCACTTGTAACGCTGTCCGTGAGTTTTTGGGGGATTACGCCGTCAAACATATCTTGTTGTTAATTCCCCGTATCACCATATCAATATTTCCAGTTTAACAAGATAACCTTAAATAGAGGAGGATATTTTTCGATAGGGGCGATTTTCATTTATGGGAGACAGATGCCGATTGATTATACTTGGATTACGTGCAACAACATTAGACGACATAGCTAAACCAGGTTTGCCTGATGATGGTACACTTTATGTGGATCATAGTCTTGGACCACCTATGTTGGGAAAGATAACAGGTTATACATTTTAAAAAAATGTGTGTTCTCTTTGCAAGCTAACGATTATAATATAGCGGGAGAAAGTAACAAACTAACGTCTTGCAGCGAGCCACAATCCCGTCCATCATGGAATTACTTAGGAATCAGAGACTACCGTGGGTGGGTCATGTAAAGAATGAATAATGTATTCCCAAACAAATATTGTAAGGAAAACTTAGAGATGGAACGAGACGGCAGACCAAACTAGTGTTGAGATATAAGGATGTTTGCAGGGGAATTTTGTATCAGTGACAGAAAAACAAAACTGTGGTTGCATATCGTTGCACATGAGAGCAAAAATAAAAATAAAAAATGGCACAGCGCGATTCGAGACAGTGCTGTTATCAAATTCAGAAGCCACAAAGTGCACATAAAAGAGACATGGCCAGACACACAAACTGCCTCTTGTTCATTCTGTAGATGGATATGTCTGTCAAGTAATGGTAATTTCAACCACATGGGTAGTTTTTCTGCGAATGGAACATGACAAAAGAACAAACTATTGTTGAGATATAGGGATGTTTGCAGGGTTTTCTTGAGGGACTTTTTATCAGTGAAAGAAACAGAAAATGTGGTTGCATATCGAAGCACATGAGAGCAAAACTAAAAGTAAAAAGTGGCACAGCACAATTCCAGACAGTACTGTTATCAAATTCAGATGACATTGGTGCAACAGAAAAAAGACACGGGCAGACACACAGAAATACCTCATGTTCATTATGTAGATGGACCTGTTTGTCCAGTATTGGCAAATTCACCCACGTGCGACGCTTTTCAGTGACACAGCACCCAGTATGAGACACAAATACTTTACCAAACTACTGACTTATTATGATTGTTTGCTACCAACAGTCACAATATCAAACATATACCATGTCCTCCATCAACTAGAAAATACATTTACTAAAGACGATTATTGAAAACAGGTAAATGAAATATGGAAAGAGACATGCGAAGAAACGCTGAGCACATGAGAATGCTAGAAAAAGACATGGATGACAGCAGAGACTCTGGATAAAATTAAAGAAAAGAGAAGAATAAGAAGGTAGACATAAATAAAAGCAAAACGAGAGGAAATAAAAGCCAAGACACAGGTAGCTTACACGGAGGTGAACAAGGAAGTGGGAAGATGCATTAAAAGGGATAAGAGGAAATATATAGATGAACTAACTAAAGAGGGGGAGGAAGCCGACTTTCCGTTATGGGAGACAGATACCGATTATTTATACTTGGGTTAGGTACACCTACATTAGACGATATAATTAAACTAGCTCTGTAGGATGATGGTACACTTTTAGATGGATCATAATTTTGGACTACCTATGTTGGGAAAGATAACAGGTTATACATTTTTTAAAATGTACGTTGTCTTTGTAAGCTAAAGACTGGACAGAGTAACAAGCTAACGTCTTGCAGTGAGCCACACTCCCGTCCTTTATGGTATTACTTAGGAACCGGAGACTATAGTGGGTGAGTCACGCGAGAAGAATGTAAAATAAAACAACAACAAAAAAAAATACACAACAAAAAAAAAATTGAATGTAAATACAAATATATTAATAAAAATATTGTAAGGAAAACTTAGAGATGGGGCGAGGCATTAGGGCAGACCAGTGTTGAGCTATAAGAATGTTTGCAGGGCTTTCTTGGGGGCATTTTTTATCAGTGAAAGAAACAGAAAATGTGGCTGCGGATCGTAGCACATGGAAAGCAAAATTTAAAAAATGGCACAGCATGTTTCGAGACAGTGTTGTTATAAAATTCAGAAGACAAATAAAAACGTATCTTGTTCATTCTGTGGATGGATCTGTCTGTCCAGTATTGGGAAAATCAGCCACGTGCGACGCTTTTCAGTGAGACAGCACCCAGTATGAGACACGAATGTTTCACCAAACTACTGACTTATCATGATTGGTTCCTACAACCCGTCTGTCATGACGTCACTGGTTTTGTAGTTTAATTTAATTAATTTTTTTTATCATAAAGCTCACCTCCGATTAACATTAATTACCTAGGCTGTTTAATAAGACATGAGATCGCATCGGTGTCCGACATAGACTTAAGCTGGAACATAATGTGTCACAGCTTTAAACATATATTATAACTGTCTACAGTTCAGTCTACGTTAACTTCTTCATCTGATCTTTGAGTTGTTATTATCATTGACATGTTTATAAAGGTAAAGCAGTAAGAAAACTTACCACAACAAATATAAAATATGTTAGACGCCTTGTGTCCGTTTGAATGTGTTGATGAGTGGTAGGGGACACTGATACAAAAAATATTCTTAGTACTTTTTCCCCATTAACAGCCTATGGATGCGAAAGCTGAATAATGTGGTCACGTAATAAACCAGACAGACTGGATCGCCCCCATAATTACCCTATTTTATTAGCGTTTTGATTACGTTGTGCTAATATTGATAACCCTTATCTTTAGTGATGTAACGAGTGTGTTTGGAAATATTGGGTGAGGGATTGATCGATCTACTTAGTCACCACTCTAGCCAGTCACCCATCACTTCAACATATATTTATATCACTATTTGGATACTGAATCACACAAACACCTCTCCATCAAACTAAGCTAACCGTCCACTTGCTCTAGGACCCACAGACAAACACACACGCCTCTCCATCAAACCCAGCTAACTGTGCACTTGCTCTAGGATCCACAGACAAATACAGACACCTCTCCATCAAACCCAGCTAACCGTCCACTTGCTCTAGGACCCACAGACAAACACACACACCTCTCCATCAAACCCAGCTATCCGTCCACTTGTTCTATGACCACACACGAATATAAGCACCTCGCCGCCAACAATTATTACTTTTTTTCAGCCAGCTACGTTTTCCGAAGAATTTTCCTTTTGTCTACTCTCTGATTACTGTGCACAAACACACATGAACACGAACACAGGCTTCTTTGTGATCTGTTAATAAATATTTAAAAATAATTAATAACTAATAAAATGTATCAGAGAGGCAACTGACATGTACTACACCTATCTTTTCTGCTATGAACGTTGCGGTGCACTCTCGATCTCATCTATTAGTGGACTTAGCTTGACCTTAATATATTTCTTAAACCTATGTTATAAATTCGATAATTCCAGTCAGCATAGCGACGCAGCGAGACCGCTTGGGAAAAAGAAATCTTTAATTTCACGGGAGCGGTTTATTGATTGGGTCATTATGTGACACGGTAGGAGACTATCGTTCTTTCATGTCGTCAGCGTGAAATACCTGATTAAATATCACTGATTATGGTCCGTATCTATCTTAAATACGGTCCCTTACGGTCCCTTGGATATAATAAATATTAATTTATTATTATTAAATGTATATATGAACAGTATATCTATGAAATAACTAACGTAACGCTAGTCCCTGATATGGTAGTTTCACTTCCGGAGTGGGCGTGGTCTATAGCCGGACAACATACACACACTAGCTCCTATTGGAAGTCACTTTGGCGGGAAAAACTGATGTCCAATACATGACTCACCCCTTCATGCACTATACAACCCCTATTCATATATACATATATATCATGACATCACTCTGGCTTGCCGCAGCTTGCCGCAGCTTGCCGCGGCTTGCCGTAGTCTCTATATAACTCTTGTACTTGAAGGAGGAAATCTTTCTCCTTTCCTCCTTCTCTTTGGTCAACTAAAAAACCAGGAGCATTGTGTCCACCTCCTACTACTCGCGTCTTGAAGTGGCAGTTTTTGACAAGAAGTCTCCGGTGTACATCTCGTCACTATAGACAGATTTTTCTGGGAAGCAATGAGACCTGGTGTGGTATCAACCACATCGGTCAAAAAAAAAAAGTGCTATGAAAGTGAAAAAAAAAAACATGGTCATACCAAATTCTCAATATGCTTGTCCAGGGCATGATGGTAACCTTTGCTTTATACATTTTACGTCTTTTTTTTTTGCCATGCTTTCTGTCATTCCATTATTTTGCTTTCTCTTTAATTTTCTTGATTATCTCATCTGTCCATGAAATAATCTTTTCATCTATTTTTACATTACTACATAAATGTTTCAAATTCTCTCTATTTCTCTTTTCTCAATGTTATTGCTTTATTATCTTATTTTAATTTTCTTCCTAAATATAATTCATCTTGTTCGATTACTTATCTTATTTTGTTCATGGCACGAGCTAGGCGAACTTTGATTTAGAGCTGACCAAGACCTCCCATCACAGTCTTCGTAAAGACACTGACTAAAGAGATTGTCGTAGTCGCCACAATGATGGGTTTTAGATATATAGAAAGTTGACTATTGTAGAACCTCTAGAGTAGGCAAGCTCAAACGTCTCCAACAGAACCCTCGAAATAAAGAAAGTGATTGTTTCCTGAGTCTAGAAGCTAAGGGCTCGCGTCAACCCTATAGCCGTAGAGCAAATTAAGTACCTTCATTATGTCTCTTCACAATATTCTGTCCTCTTTCTGTAGTCTTTTACGTCTTTTAATGCCTAATTTTCTGTATTCCTTATACTCACCACTTCACACTTCTACTATATATATATATACCCGTCCTGACCAGCGTCCACGGCACAAGGGAAGTCAATTTGCTTTTCTTTAACATTTTTCGATCATTTTGTTTTGGATATTTCATTACTAGTTAGCTATGTAGGATTAGTTATATTTACTTACATATCTGTGTGTGTTGTTGTTTGTCTGTTCCTGCTGAAGGCCTATTGAGCCGAAACGTCTTTCAAATCTGTGCCGTCTACTAACCACGTAAAGCTTTTACCATACCTTTTTTCTATTTTTTTTTTCAATTTTCCCTCACAATTCAGCTTTACTGCAGCTTCGCATTTTTATGCATTCATTTGCATTTTTTTGCCTTAACCCCTATATATATATATTGTTTATGTATGTATATTTTTATTTTAGAGAACAAAGAGTTCTCTACACCCATTGATATAAAAAGAGGAGTAAGACAAGGATGCATCCTATCACCAAGCTTGTTCAATCTATACACTGAGCAAATCTTTAAAAACATCATAGAGATGCCAGGCCTACAAATTAATGGAAAGATAATCAATAACCTAAGATATGCTGACGATACTGTACTACTAGCAGAAAATCCTAAAGACCTACAACAATTACTTAATGAAATAAACACGACAAGCAAAAAATATGGACTAGATATGAATATCAAAAAGACTAAAACTATGATCATAAACAAAGAAAATACTCAAAACCCACAAGTGGATATCAAAATTGAAGGAATAGACCTTGAGACAGTTCAGAACTATAACTACCTTGGACATACTATAACCAGTGATGGAAAATGTACAACTGAAATAAACAAAAGAATAGGAATGGCAAAAAGTAATTTTAATGTCATGAAGGACACACTAACATCAAAACAAATAACACCAGAGCTAAAACTAAGAATAGCAAAATGTTACATCTTCTCAATATTCCTATATGGTGCTGAAACATGGACATTAGACAAGAAAACAGAACAGAGAATTGAAGCCTTTGAAATGTGGATATATATAAGAATAGGTAGAATTGGATGGAAGGAAAAGAAAACAAATGACAAAGTCTTAAAACAACTAAAAATGAAAAGAGAACTTCTGAACACAATTAGAACAAGACAAATGCGATTCTTAGGCCATGTTAAAAGACACAACAGCCTACTGAAAGTGATCCTGGAGGGGAAAATACAAGGTAAAAGAGGCAGAGGCAGACCAAGATTAACATGGACGAGTAACATCAAAAGATGGACAAATCAACCGATGACAACCTGCACCATCAAAGCAAGAGATAGAGCAAAATGGCGCTCCATGGTAGCCAACCTTCGTTGCGGAGACGGCACTCAATGATGATGATGTATATTTTTATGTATATGTGTATGTGCAATTGTGCACGACATGTGTATGTGCAATTGTGTGTGTAGATATATATATATATAAGTAGTTATTTGTGTATATACATGTATATATATATATATATATATCTACACACACACACACGCACATATATATATATATATATATATATATATATATATATATATATATATATATATATAATCTGGATTTCCTGTCAATATGGCGAATAGGCGACAGGAACCCTTAATGCTCTGTCTGAAAATTGTTCCGTGCTGCAGTTCCCTCATATTCCGAGTCCGGTTTGCTGCCGGAGCTACTGAGATTAGTGCTCTGTGTACACCGTGAGCTGTGTTTTTCATCCAGATCGTGTTTCGATTTCTTACGGTGAATGATGATATTGTATGACGAAGGACAGTTCAGCTGCGTTAACTTTCGTGCCGCTACGCCTTATGTCTTTTGGCGTGTGCTGTAGCTGCTATGACAGGGACTATAGCTGAATTTCTTTGTTTGGATCCCTCAATGAGATTAGATGTTAATTCGGATGATTCCACTGGCACGGGCGATTGAGCAGTTATGGATTTTATTAGTTTGCAGTGATACCGGGGCCTTCGACTAACTACTACAACTATTTTTTAGCTACTCACATCATCATCATCATCATCATCGAGTGCCTTCTCCGCAGCGAAGGTTGGCTACCATGGATCGCCATTCTACTCTGTTTCTTGCTTTGATGGTGCAGGCTGTCATAGATTAACTTGAGCTACATATATATATATATATATAAATTAACATACATGCATATATACATAAATACAAATTTTCTTTTTCCTGTTCTTTTATTTCCAACATCTTTGTCCATTTATTCACTGATTCTTTCCCCATACGCCCGCCCTTCTACTTCGCATTACCCACTCTTTCCATCCACCTCCCAACCTCAACATATCCCTTATCTCGGTAAATAAACCCGTCCCTAATCCCACATTCCTTTCTCTCACATCTTTCCTCCCAACAGCTCGTAGTCTTTCAGGGCGCCCAAACTACGTCTGAGGCTGTGTAATGTGTATTTGGAGGCAGAGGGTTAACTGTCGCTTTCTAATCTTCTCGTTTGCGCGACCCGTACCGGATTAACGGGCAAACTGATTAGGGCGGCCAGGCGGTTCCCAGTAAATCGCATTGTCGTGATCGAATCATCCACGATGATGAGTGACTTTTGTAGGGGAGCTCGCTACCTGATTAGGACATGTCTGGCTGGGGCCGACCCCTAAGCTCTCTCTAGCGCTTTCTTGTCATCAGAGACTGATCTGATTTTCAATTTGCTCACTAACTTGATTCCCTCGCTTTCCCCTCGAGAATTTCTGAGTTTCTCCCACAGATATTTGCAGCTATCAAGGCGAGCTAGAGACCCACTCGACGAGGGCCTGTTTCCGAGAAGCAGGAATTCTGGACAGGGTTAGTTTAGGGAACGTTAATTGGCCGAGCGCTGACACTGGGCACAGATTAGAAACTCTCTCTCTCTCTTTCTCTCTCTCTCTCTTTCTCTCTCTCTTTCTCTGTCTTTTCCAGTTCTTTTCCTTCCTTATCTTTCTTGTATTTCTGACTGTTCTGAAGATACACCTTTTATTTCAAGCTATTTTTTATTTTACTTTGTTTTGTCTGAGCAATCTAATGTTTTGTATTCTGTTCCTAATTTTTCGCATCTTCCTCCGTTGTTTCTGTCATTTTTGTTCCTTCATGTAAAAAAACAAATAGATATATTCTATTGATTTCATCTTCTTTGTTTCTTTTTCTTTTGTAACATATAAATATACTTATACCTCTCACTGTAAGGTTTATTTCTTATGTTTATATTTCTCTCTCTAAATTTTCCTACTCATTCCTCACTCTCCTTTCTATTTCTAAATTTCTCGCTTTCATTTTTTTCTCTCGCTCTTATCTATAGTCCCTCTTCCCTCTTGACTGTCTCTTCCTCTTTATTCTCCTTTATTTTTTTCTTCATTTGCCTAACGAATGAAAGGATAAAAAAAACAAAATTGTGTCCTTTACCTCGTTTTTATGTTCTTTCTTTAATAACCATTGGAAAGTTAAGTTGCTGCAAATTGGATATTTTTTTTCTTTTCTCTGTTCGAATATTCTAAGTGTTTTTCTGTAAAACTTGCCCGCAAAGGCATTTAGGGATTTTTCAGCTGATCTGTCGATATTCCATGTTCCGCAGCCATATGTTGCTATCAGACTAGTACAAAGTTTTAAAATCTGAGCTTTGTTATTTCAATTTCTTGCCACATGTTGTACATTTCTCTCTCTCTGCGATCAGGACTCAATCAGAGCAGGACTCCAGACTCTCATACGAAGACAGCTGCCTCTTTAAGTCTGTTAGATCCACTTCGCTTGAATGTCTGTTAAAACGTTGCACTGTGTTCTGCGCCAGTGGCCCAGAGCATCCGATTTCAGTCAGCATTTTGTTCAGGTTTTCTTTCCTTAGCCTTTGATTGTCCCCAATCTTCCTGCAAGCCAGCAGATGATCTTTTCTGTAGGGGGATTCTGCCCTTAGATGGTCGGCCCTCCCAGGTTTACGAGCACCATCTGCACGAGTCTCTAGAGGTGACTAACACAGACATGTGACTTGGAATATGAGGAAACTGCAACAAGGAACACTTTTCAGGCACAGCCTCCAACTGTTCCTGCCGCCTATCCCCATATACCGGTAAGTCACGTCCTCTTGAAAATGATGATCGTCGTAGCACTTGATGATGTTAAGCTATCGTTGATGACTCCAATTCCGAGCATATAGACACAAAGTCAGTCGTCAAATTATCCCTGTCGCACATCAAACAGCAGACGGTAAGATTTGCGCACGGCCGGTTTAGGGAACAATTACGATGACGTAGCACACAACAATGTCGCCGAACACACAATCTCGCTTCCTTTAGATTTCTGTCTGATTACTCTAGTGTAAGCAGCCTACGACGAACAAAACATGAAGCAAATTACCCAAAGATACAAAACTGCGGCTGACGAAGTAGTTTACATTAATGTGTAACATGGAAATAACTTGCGTCAAAGAATTCCAACAACGGTCATGAACAGCACCAATGTGACGTAAAGCGCAGATCAAGTCTAGACTGTGGAAGGTCTCATTCACAACACTTGATTTGTCAAAAAGGGACTGTTGTCGGCCTACGAACTCGCTTTAGCGACACAGATGTATTAAGTATATCAACATTTTCACGTTAACTCAGAAAAGTGCAACGGAGATCCGAAATTAATCAGACCCTGGGTGCACGTTCTGCAGCGATCGAGAGGACGTGGACTAGATCCGTCATCTTGTCTCATGGTTCATTTGATTTGTTTTATTCAAAGCAATCATCAGTCCTGTTTTTTCTTCTTTTTATCTCTCGATGATTGTAATAGTATCAGTATGTCTGCTTTTTGTAATTTGTTTGTAGCAGTAAATTGAGTTATTGAAGATGTCATCCGCATTTTGTAAGTCTTTTCGTTCTGAGATCAATTGTCTTTTCGAAATGTCAGCTGCTGTCTGCTTCATCAAAAAGTTTATGAAAGTAAAAAATTTGATGTATGAAAGGGGACAAGTTTTGCGCAACCCCCGCTTTTACTTCATCAGATGTAGTTTCTTTGACGCTGTATTGCGATTTAGACTATAAATAACTGCTGTTGTTTTGTTTGAAATTCCTTAGGCTTTTAATACTTCCCACAAACTGCTGTTTAAATCTTTTGTCTTTAAATTTAAGCAATATACTCGTATGTACATTTGTAACTGCTATTCGATTGTTATATTGTCTTATTTAATCATGTCACAACGGGTATAGATACGATCACTGCTGTGCCTGCTTCTTCTAATGCTGGCTTGTTCCTTTCTTTGATCTGTGCGTATTAATTTGTAATGTTTTTGAATGAAGATCCTGCTGAATATTTTACTAGGCAATAAGAGCAAATTAATCCTCCTCCAGTTATTGCAATAAGTGGGGTCGATCTTCTATCTTGGCAACTTTACAATTATTCCTTTGTTTCACACTAGTTTCCTTGTCACATTTGTGAAAAGGTGAATTAAGTAATAGACCCACCTAATTAAATCATACCGATCAAGCGTTAATAAAGTCAATAATGAATTATTAGTTATTTAAATATGTGAACTAAAACACAATCTCATCCATTTCACGTTTATGGTTTGCGATGTATGTCCAAGAAGTAATACATTCCCTTTAATCTGCATGAGCTATTATTAATTTATGTCAAAAATATATTATTGAAATAATTCTTAGACTTATGTGATTCAAATCAAATATTCGTCATTATTATCAGGTGTTATGCTGGTTGGCGTAGGCGATCATCTCTCTCCACATCTCTCGGTCTTTCATGTATGTCATAATATCAGTCAGTGATCTTTTATTATGCCATTTGGTCAAGCTGTTTAATATTATTTTTCTTGGTTTTCCTCTGCTCTTCTTTCCATTCATTTTTCCTATTGTTATAGTATTTCAATGTCTTTTTTTTCGTATAACATGACCAGTAAATGTAGATTGTCTCTTTTCTTATGATTTTGATGATATTTCTGGTTTCAACAGCTCGTTTTAAACATTCTTCATTTGTAATTTGTGTTATCTGTTGGGTTCGTAGCATTCTTCTAATAAACACAATGTCAGCTTCCTCTAATGTTCCTTAAGTTGTCTTTCCTATCATCTATGACTCACTTCCATTTAGTAGGAAAGGTTCCGTGTTACACTTTAGTACACGTTTTCTAACATTCATTGACAGTTATTTATCACATAGGATGTTTTCTCTCTGTGGTATTCTGTTCTGCTCATCAAGCATTAGTCAATCTATTTATATATCTGTTACTTTAAAAAAAAAAAACTTCTTAGGTCGTCGATTTCGCCCAAATAGAACTTAGATGAAAGCGATGTTTATCAATAGATAATAATGAATATTAGCTTTTATAAAACTCCTATATTGAGCATAAAATCGCTACAAAGATACATATTATTTAAAGAACGTAAGATTACACAACAATATTGATCATAGCAATGAAATATCACAGCTTATGTGAATCGTTTTTATATTTGCGTTTTATACGGTCAATATTGCAGACTTAAAAAACTTCCCCTTGAAAATTTATCATTATCTCATTCTATCATTGAAATGTGTGTCACTTTTTGTAATTATCTCCTCATATCATTTAAAAGTATGTCACTATTTGTAATTATCTCCTCATATCATTTAAAAGTATGGCACTATTTGTAATTATCTCCTCCTATCATTTAAAAGTATGTCACTATTTGTAATTATCTCCTCCTATCATTTAAAAGTATGGCACTATTTGTAATTATCTCCTCCTATCATTTAAAAGTATGTCATTATTTGTAATTATCTCCTCCTATCATTTAAAAGTATGTCACTATTTGTAATTATCTCCTTCTATCACTGCACTGCAATGCAACAAAAAGGAGATGCCAAAGCTACACACAAATTGAGGAATTAACATGAAGAAAAACACAATAAAAAACTGGATGTTTAAGATCAAAGGAAGGAGAGCTGTTGATTGAACAAGAAAGCATAAGGAAATGATGAACAGAATACATTAAAGATCTTTACAATGATGTGCGAACAGAAGTAAATATTAAGGATAATGGTGAAGGACCAGAAATACTCAAAGAAGAAGTGGAAGACGCCTTGCGCAATATGAAAGCAGGAAAAGCTCCTGGACTAGATAATATAACTAAAGAAGAGATTAAAGCCATGTGTGATTTTGGAAAAGGAATAATAACAAAAATATTGAATGATATCTACAACAGCAGGTATATACCAGACAACATGCTCAAATCAATATTCATAGCAATACCAAAGAAATCGGGTGCGATTGAATGCGATGATCATTGCACAATTAGCCTTATGAGTCACATGACTAAGATAATACTAAGAATCATCATGAGAAGAGTGCGAAACAAAATCAGTCCAGAAATTAGTGATCAACAGTGTGGTTTTGTTGGAGGTAAAGGAACGAGCAATACCATATACATCATAATATCTTTAGTAGAACAAGCCATAGAGATGAAAACAGATCTATACCTATGTTTCATAGATTATACCAAAGCATTGACCAAGTAAAGCACCAAGAAATAATCACAATTTTAGAAGGCATAAATTTATACAGCAAATATCTAACAATAATAAAGAACATGTACTGACAACAAACAGCGGCCATAAGAACTGGAAACCAATTGGGAATGTTTCAACAAATAAAACAGGGTGTTAGACAAGGTTGTGTGCTGACACCAGATTTGTTTAATATATATAGTGGGATTATCTTAAGATCCATAAGGGGTATGCCCGAAATAACAATCGGAGGTCATAATATAAATAATCTAAGGTATGCTGATGATACAGTATTAATCGCTAAGAGTGAAAATGAGTTACAAGAAATGTTAGA
This sequence comes from Megaustenia siamemsis, assembly GCA_032433765.1. Taxonomy (NCBI): domain Eukaryota; kingdom Metazoa; phylum Mollusca; class Gastropoda; order Stylommatophora; family Ariophantidae; genus Megaustenia; species Megaustenia siamemsis. The sequence continues at coordinate 62,557,762 of JAVIAB010000051.1, forward strand.
CATTATAGTGAAAGAAAGCAAAAATAAAGGACGCAGCCTTAATAGCAAAAAGACAGAAGTAATGATAATCAGCTCAGTGCAAAATAAAGACAAGTGGAACAATATTAAGTCAGGTAAATGAATTTAAATATTTGTGAACTTTGTTAACCTCAGACGGAAGATGTACAACAGAGGTGAGATGCAGAATGGCTCATGCACAATCAGTATTAAAAAAAGGGGGGGGGGGAAGATACTGTGCAATCCATTTTTGACAATAGAAAAAGGAAAAGAAGTTTTTCCACTTGTGTTACTTTCCTTAACTCTACCAGCGAGGTATACATCTTCACTGATAATATGCACCACTGCCTTGTGGGTGAGACTTTTTAGTCAAAGGCTAGCGGAGCCAACCGTAAACAAACCGAAGGAAGGCAACAGAAAACCACCGTCGTAATTTCTTTGCACAATCATGAATCGCCACAACAATAGAAATAACGACAACAACGTTAAGGGGATTCCAATAACAAACCCTCGTTCGGTAGGGGACATAGTGTGCTACAGGTGATACCGATCGTCATCAAGCTACTGTAAACAAAATAAAGATAAAACAAACTCTAAAGATAGGTACTTGGAATGTGAGAACACTCATGCATAAGGGTAAACTAGAAAACATCATACAAGAAATTAAAAGAATGGGTTTACAATTACTGGGACTTTACGAATTGAGATACACCGGATCAGGGGAGATATATTCTGATAAACATAAAATAATCTATTCTGGAGGTACTGAACATCAAAGAGGAGTAGGTATCATCTTGGATGCAGAAAGAGCAAGAACAGTGAAAGGCTTTTACCCAATATCTGACAGAGTCCTTTTAGTGAAATTGAATGGAAAGCCAACAGACATAAATCTTATACAAGTTTATGCACCAACAGCAGACAGTCTAGAGGAAACAATAAATTTTACAACGAGTTAAATGAGGCACTTCATAAATTCAAACCGCAAGAAAATACCATAGTTCTAGGGGATTTTAACGCAAAAGTAGGAAAGGAAAGAGTTGAGGAAGTAGTTGGTAATTATGGCTTAGGCGAGAGGAATGAAAGAGATGAGAAACTTATTGACTGGGCAAGAACACACAACATAACGATACGAAACACCTGGTTTAAGCAACATCCAAGACGCCTGTGGACATGGAAAAGCCCAGGGGACAACGCACATAATCAAATTGATTATATAATGATAAGCAATAGATTTAGAAACAGTCTGGTGTGTGTGAAAACTAGACCAGGGCAGATTGCAATAGTGATCATGTACCAGTAGTGGGAAAGCTTAGAGTAAAATTAAAAACAACAAAACGAGCCTCAGTACACATGAAGTTAAATTTAGATTTACTAAAATCAGATAAGAAGCTGCAAGACAAATATAAAATCACAATTCAGAACCGATACAATGCAATAGAGAAGATACAAAGCATTGATGAACAGTGGGAAATGCTAAAAGAATCAATGTAACAAACATCAAAAGAGTTCATACCACCAGTGAGGACAAATTCAAGAAAGAAATGGATAACAGACGACATTTTGCATCTAATGGATACAAGAAGAAGAAATAAAGAAAATAAAGATGAGTATAAGAGATTAAATAAAGAAATTGTAGTAAAATGCAATGAAGCAAAAGAAGCATGGCTAAAAGAGAGATGCGAAGAGATTGAAATGCAACAAAAAGGAGATGCTAAAGCTATATACAAACAAATTGAAGAATTAACAGGAAGAAAAACACAATAAAAAAATGGATGTCTAAGATCAAAGGAAGGAGAACTGTTGATTGATCAAGAAAACATAAGGGTACAATGGACAGAATACATTAAAGATCTTTATAATGATGAACGAACGGAAGTGAATATTAAGGATAATGGAGAAGGACCAGAAATACTCAGAGAAATGTGGACAATGCCTTGCGCAATTTAAGGGACATGCCTGGAATAACAATTGGAAGTCATAATATACATAATCTAAGGTATGCTGATGATACAGTCTTAATCGCTAAGAGTGAAAATGAGTTACAAGAAATGTTGGACATTATAGTGAAGGAAAGCAAAAAGAAATGACTCAGCCTTAATAGCAAAAAGACAGAGGTAATGGTAACAACAAAGAAAAAGACATCAGCTCAGTGCAAAATAAAGACAAGTGGAACAATATTAAAACAGGTAAATGAATTTAAATATTTGGGAACTTTGTTAACCTCAGACAGAAGATGTACAAAAGAGGTGAGATGCAGAATGGCTCAGTCAAAAGCAGGTTTCCAAAAAAGGTTTTATACTGAGGAAGATACTATGCAATCCATTTTTGACAATAGAAACAAGAAAAAGAGTTCTTAAATGTTATGTAGAGCCAGTCTTGTCATATGGATACGAATCATAGCCAATAGGACAACAGACAAGAAAATCACTGGAGTCTGTAGAAATGTGGTTTTACAGAAGAATGTTGAGAGTACCATGGACAGCTGAGATGAGTAATGAAAATGTTATGAGAGAGGTCAAATCAAAAAGAGAGCTAATTTCCAATATTAGGAAGAGACAATCATCATTTTTTTGACCATGTAATGAGAAGAGAACAACTGGAATATATTGTAACAACTGGAAAAATTGAGGGACGAGGGAAGCAGAGAGAAAAAATAACAGACAGCTTAAGAGAATGGCTTGGCAGAAGGTCAACAACAGAAATGATAAATAGCTGCCGAGATCGAGGGTTGTGGAGAGACATGATCACCTACGCCAGTAGGCACGGTACTTGATGATGATAATAATATGCATGGCTTATGTTCGATCAGAAACGAACCTATCATTCTTGAGTACTAGAGACTGTGTTTATCTCTTTTTCTACTTTCGTTCTTATCTCTAGACTTGCAATTTAATCCACGATCTTTTTAAGAAAAAAAAGAAAAAAAAATGTTCCATCTCAATCTATAAATACCGCCGGAATGAAATGCAACAAACTTTGCATACAGTGATCTTATTTGTGTTAATAAAGAACTTTGACACCCTATGGCCATCGATCCTTTGTTAATTATTAATTGAATCGGTTCTCTTTACAAACATCTAAACGTTAAATCCCTCTGTCCGGTTCTGAGAATGATTAACGAGCTTGCACAAACTGCAATGTTAGACGAAGACGGATCCTGATTTGGCTAGGATAAGGCTAGACAGCCAATCTATCAAAACGGCTAACCAAAGGCGTAGATAGAGGGGGACTTAAATACTCTTACGTCTTTGAGGAATACAGTTTATGTGATACAAACACACCAAAAAAATACAATAAAAATGGACAACACGTAATGTTTTAGCTTTGCAGATAAGACATTTGCTGTGTCACAATTTGTCATCCTTATCATCTCCACCATCACCACTATCATCATTGCCGTCACCAAATAGTTGGTATAAACTAACAATAAACGACCGAGGGTGATCGTGACCTTTCGCGTGATCCCGTTTCTCTTGTTCCTGGTCAGCTCTACCGTTCACAACTTTTCAAGTGTCACAGTTACACTATCTAACATCGTCTGTTGCTGTCCCCTGTCTCACGTTTCTTCTATTCTCCTGTAGGTATAACATTTCCAATTCTTGTCTTCAAATTAAAATAAATAATGCAAATAGCTCAGTGTTTCAGTTCAGTTCATGCGTTTATTTCGCGAGCTCGTTTAGTCGGTTTGTCTTGCGAGCTCATTTGATAGATTCATTGCGCTGGTTCCTTTCTGTGAGTTCATTTCTTGGGTTCATTTCCAAAACATTTCGTTCAGATATTAAAAAAAAATAGATTTGGCTAGTCTTATGAATTAGGAAAGATAGAAGAACCAGAGAAGAATGACTATGACCTTTTCAAATTCAGATGCTACATAACATTACCTTTTCAAATTCAGATGCCACATAACATTACAGAAAAAGTTACAATATTAACATCCCTAAGATACTTATTATGACAATCCACACGACTGCATTTTCGTTGGTCAATTCTACAACAAAAACTGTGACGTGCACGGCTGTTAGAAAATAACGGATATATGCACTCTAACATAATAAATAGCATACAAAAATATATTCACAGTGTGCAAGTTAGAATTCAACGTATGCTTAAAACTCTCACTAATGTTAAGCAGTCGCTGCGTAGTATGCACTTATTAAAAAAAAAACTGCTATCCACAGAAATGAAATAGTCACCTATATGTCAGCAAAATTACTGTTCCTTTTTTTTTCTGAAAAAAAAAAATTGTGTGAATTGTGTCTAGCACCTGCGTTCAAGTGTTTCCATTAACTGCACTCGATTGAAAACCACTCACTGTGAAACATAGCCATTAATATTTTTAAAAATCGATTATAGTTTGCAATGAGCTAATAATAACGTGAGTGTTGTTCTGTTCCCGCATGGATCAAAGCATCTAGAGCGCTGATAAGTTTGCTTCCGAGGCATCTCGATTTGTGATATGCATAAATATATTGAAATATAACAAGGAGAGAAGAATTTCTGCTTACTAAATATAGAGCGAGCACCATCAGATCAGTAAATATGGAGCAAGCAATTTTTGTTTAGAAAATATGGAGCGGGCAATTTCTATTTAGTAAATATGGAGCGAGTAAAATCTATTTAGTAAAAATAGAGCCAGCAACTTCTATTTAGTGAAAATAAAGCCAGCAACTTCTATTTAGTATAAATGGAGCCAGCAACTTATATGTAGTATACATGACGTGAAAAACTTCTATTTAGTAAAAATAGAGCCAGCAACTTCTATTTAGTATAAATAGAGCCAGGAACTTCTATTTAGTATAAATGGAGCCAGCAACTTCTATTTAGTATAAATGGAGCCAGCAACTTCTATTTAGTATAAATGGAGCCAGCAACTTATATTTAGTATACATAAAGTAAGAAACTTTTATTTAGTAAACATGCAGCGAGAAATTTCTATTCAGTAAATATGAAGCCAACAACGTCTATTTAGTATACATGGAGATAGTAGCTTATATTTAGTAAATAAAGAGCAAGCAATTTCTATTAGTAAACATGGAGCCAACAACGTCTATTTAAAAAAATATAGAGCAAGCAATTTCTATATAGCAAACATGGAGCCAACAACGTCTAATAAAAAAATATAGAGCAAGCAATTTCTATATAGCAAACATGGAGCCAACAACGTCTATTAAAAAAAAATATAGAGCAAGCAATTTCTAACCTGTGTGTTACCGGAGCCTCATTATGAGGGAAGTAAAGAATAGTGACACTGTGACCTTCCAGGCATGTCGTAGGAGGCGACTAAGGAGGTTTATCGATGGCTTGACAAGCTGCCATTGTAAAAAGTATTGTTATGGAAACAGCGCCATATATTTTAGAGCAGTTATCTCTGCAATATGTGCCACTTTGGCATGCAAGGTTTCTGTTTTTGAGATTGTGGTTCTGCCCTATGTGCCGTCTTCGGCTCGAAAGGACAATAGATAGAAGCAATTTCTATTAGTAAACATGGAGCCAACAACGTCTATTAAAAAAATATAGAGCGAGCAATTTCTATATAGCAAACATGGAGCCAACAACGTCTATTAAAAAATATAGAGCAAGCAATTTCTATTAGTAAACATGGAGCCAACAACGTCTATTAAAAAAATATAGAGCTAGCAATTTCTATATAGTAAACATGGAGCCAACAACGTCTATTTACTAAATATAGAGCGAGTAATTTCTATATAGTAAACATGGCGTCAGCAACGTCTGTTTATTAAATATAGAACGAGCAACTCCTTTAAGTAAAGATGGAGCAAGCAATCTCTATTTAGTAAACACGAACAATTAACTTCTGTTTTTGGAAGAATGCGATGCGGAACTTCTATTTAGTAAACATGGAGTGAGCAATTTCTAATTAGTAAACTTGGAGCCATTAGCTTATATTTAGTAAACATGGAGTGAGCAATTTCTAATTAGTAAACTTGGAGCCATTAGCTTATATTTAGTAAACATGGAGTGAGCAATTTCTAATTAGTAAACTTGGAGCCATTAGCTTATATTTAGTAAACATGGAGTGAGCAATTTCTAATTAGTAAACTTGGAGCCATTAGCTTATATTTAGTAAACATGGAGTGAGAAACTTCTATTTAGTATGTACGATTCATCGTAAACAATCGAAATATCGAAGCACAATCAAAACGGATGAAACGTACAGCTCACGGTGTGCACAGAGCACTTAACTCAGTAGCTCCTGTAACAAGCCGGACTTGGAACACTTTTCAGACATAGCCTTTAACGGTTATCCACCATATTGACCCGAAGTTTATGTCCTCCTGAAAATGATGATCGCCATATTTTTTTTTTAAATATATAGCGCTTGATGATGATAGGACATCGGTTTTTTTTACCCCAAATCCGAACACATGAAACATAGTTGGTCATCGGATTATTCCCGTCGCACATTAAACAACAGACGGTAAGATCTCCCTGCAATGTGAATTTGTGAAATTATAAACCAGTTGAGCTTTTATTTTTGCAGTCGATCAGGTACTAACACATGACAAAATAGAAGACCTATAAGAACACTTAAATAAACTCAACATCACCTGTACCAAAATACAACATGAAAATCAACATCAACAAAACAGAAGTCATGAATGTAGCCAAAAATAAACAGAACATCAAAATAACTATAGAAGGCAGGTAACTAAAACAACTAGAGGAATTCAAATACCTAGGAAGTTTGATGACAAACGATAACTCACAAAAAGCAGAGATAGACTCAAGATTCATCAAAGCTTGTGTGACAGTTATCACCACTATTGTCCAACAAGGAAATAACTCTAGAGGCAAAACGGGCACTCTACAATACAATCTCCATCCCAACGTTGTGCTACCAATGCCAATCCAGGACCCTAGACGCGTAAACAATAAGAAAAATAACTTCTACTGAGATTAAATTTGTTAGACGAATGATAGGAAACAGCCTGAGAGATAAGATTAGAAATGAAGAACTTAGAAAAAAGCTAAGAATAACCGTTACCATAGAATATATAAAGAAACAACAGATAAAATAGTTTGACCGTGAGACAGGGTAGAAATATCAAAACATAATAAAACGAGCCTTCAGCAAACATTGTGAGAATACCAGACCCAATGTTCGAACACGAAAAAGATGGGTCAATGGAATATTAGAAAAAATAGGAAACATAACAGCAGCAGAGGTAAACAGAAGAGCAAACGACTGCAAATTATATCTCCTCTCGACTCTGAAAGGCAAATGAGGAAGGAAAGAAGAAGAAGGAGCGAACAACTCGTATTTAGTAAACATTGAGGGAACAACTTCTATTTAGTAAACATGAAGGGAACAACTTCTATTTAGTAAACATGGAACGGACAACTTCTATTTAGTAAACATAGAGTGAACAAAATCTATTTAGTAAACATGAAGGGAACGACTTCTATTTAGTAAACATGGAGCGAACAACTTCTATTTAGTAAACATGGAACGGACAACTTCTATTTAGTAAACATGGAGCGAACAACTTCTATTTAGTAAACATGGAACGGACAACTTCTATTTAGTAAACATGGAACGGACAACTTCTATTTAGTAAACATGGAGAGAACAACTTCTATTTAGTAAACATGGAACGGACAACTTCTATTTAGTAAACATGGAGGGAACAACTTCTATTTAGTAAACATAAAGGGAACAACCTCTATTTAGTAGACATGGAACGGACAACTTCTATTTAGTAAACATGAAGGGAACAACTTCTATTTAGTAAACATGGAACGGACAACTTCTATTTAGTAAACATGAAGGTAACAACTTCTATATAGGAAACATGAGACGAGGAACCTCTACTTAATAAATAGTGATGACGAACATCTACACTCCTACAATATGGGGTAATGTTAACTACATCCATAAGTAAGGTGACCATATTTTCCCAACCAAAAAATCCCATCCCGGGACGGAATAATTTTACTTCAATTATCCACCAATAAAATTACATTTCTTCTTGCTGTCATTTTCAAGTGAATAATACATACATTTTAAAACATCTAATAATATAGACCTACAATACGCTATCAGGATAATCAGGAGATAAAAAAAACAGTGATACTCACTTAAATTGAAGGTGCAACAGAGATGCTGTACTTTTCAGATGAGTGAATTTTCTGTAAAATGTCCTTCTTTGTATGCAGCATCTTATAAAATTCGACACATGTTCCCTCATAGTTCACTTTGGTGATCAACATGGCTTTTAAAGTTTCAACACCTAGTTGTGTTTTATCATTTGTCCACAAACTGTTCATCAGAGAAAACACTCGTTCTGTTGCAGCATTTGTTCCAGGTAGACACAAAAAGAACTCTGCCAACTTCAGAATATGTGAAACGGGCACATGATTGTTTCTGAAGTGGGAAGCTAGTTCAACCCAACGCTGCCCTGGTAATGTTTTATTAAGACTCCACTCACTATTTTTTTGTGAAGTAACGAACTCTTTCATGTAGACATATTCGTCATACATTTCATTTTCTGGAAAGTCGACTGAAGGCACTGTTTGACTCACTAATGATGAAGACTTCTCAATATCTTCCCAATTTGGTGTTCTGTTTAGCATTACCCAGCTGTAAGACTCTAGGTTTTGAAATTATTTGCAGCCCATTTCTTCAAATAACTTAAAGCTGTTTCATAAAATGAAGAAACACTGGCGTTAAACTTTTTCACATCATCACGTGGAAATCTTTCCATTTCCAGCTTTTTAAGGATTATCTGAACTCTTGATGGCAAGAAGCCGTCTTCCAGCTTGGACTCCAAGATAGCTTTCAACCTATTGATGTTGTCAATGACTTCAAATACAGTGACCATCTGTCCCTCTACTTTCTGCACTGCTTCGTGAAAAGAGGATGCCTGACTGTGAACCAAAATAAGCCATGCCTCAGACAGTGGGTTTTCAAAGAATTCCTGTATAAAAACTTGGCATCTGTCTTGAGATTGAAAATATGATTTTAGAGGCAGGAACATGTAAAGAACCCTTTCAACAGCAGGCAAGAGCGCAAGCCACCTAGTTTGTGCATAACCTAAAATCATCTGGAAGTCTGTGTCGACAAACTGACAAAACTCCTTGAGACTTTCAACTCTAACTGTGTACGATTTGAAGTACAGATAAATTTTTGCAATAGTCATTTCAACATCAACAGGCAATACGTCTGCAGCTGCTCGAACAGTGTTGTGGAAAATAAGGCAAGCACACCCAACACCTATCAAACTATGTCCAAGGTTTTCTTTCAGTTTTGTGAAAACATTGTTCTGTCCTTTTCTTTCAGCGCCCCCAAAATTAGAATTTGTGTTGTCTGCACATAATCCAACTACTTTCAGTTCTAAACCATTTTCAGTTAGACAGGGAATAAGAAAACTACTTACTATATCAGATGTTTCACCCGGCAATGACGTCAACTCTAATATTTTAACTTTCAGTCCCTTATTGCGATCAAAGTATCTGACAAGCAAAGGAAAAATCTTGATTTCTTTGTGGTTGGAGGCATCTGTCAGTATGGAGATAAATGTTACGTTTTCTAGGTCACATCTCAACTCGTTTAGAGCATGGGGTGTGAACACATTCCGAATAATAGCTTCTGTTTTCGTACGTGCACAAGCAAATTTTGGTTCTAAAGTTACCTGAAGCAATTTTGATGTGCAGTCCATAGATCTAAACGTGTGATTGTGCATCACTGTATGATATGCAAAGGCACCTTCTGTAGCAGCTAACTGTTCTTCTTTGTCACCAACCTGTTCAACTCGAAAAAAATTTGTCAACGACGAGCTTGATGCAGCAGTAGCGACGGCTCTCTTATGTTTATCACTATTTATGTGGCTCTTAATATCACCACGTCCACTATGGTTAATAGTAAACCCGGATGAACATATATTACATCTTATAGTGAAGTCTGATGACGATGTAGACTTTTTTATAAAAGGGTATTCCTTTTGTAAATCTTGATTAAAACTACAATTACGCTTCGGTGCCATTTTTTGCGAAAGTGAAAGTGAAAGTTAGTAACACAACGAATATATACGAGATTTAAAACTAGGATCGCATTCTACTGTTTTGATATTAAACAAAATTGTCTACACAGCAACGGAATAATATTTTTTTTAATTGAAGAAATGTACGCCGTATAGTAAAATGGCAAAATTGGTAAACGTTTGTGTCCCAAATTATTTTTTATCAAATCCGGGACAAAAGCTAAAAAAATATGCCAAAATCGGGACAAAACCGGTACGGCAGCTAATCCGGGACAAAGGTTCAAAAAATATCAAATTCCGGGACTGTCCCGGACAATCTGGGACGAATGGTCACCTTATCCATAAGACCTCTTTATCTATTAAGTATCACTATCAACTAATGGAGGACCTTATAACCGTAACGTTTGGTTATTTTCTTGTGTAACATTTTCGTGAATCTGTCACAAACATTTTATGCAATAGTTTTCCCATAAATATAATGGGACCAGAGAGTTTGACAATGTAACCTTTAGAAAAAAGCTCTTTGACTGTTTGTTAGAAGTGGGCCTGGAGACTTATATATCCGACAGTCTAGAGTCAATCTCGGATCCAGTGACACTAGAACACATGCATTTAAAAATAACTATCGTTCAAGTATAAATGTTATATTTTGTTGTTGGTGTTGTTATTTGTTGTATATAATATAAGTACACGTATTCTTGGTCGCTTTATATTTATCAATCATCTGGTAATTTCCTCAATAATAAGTGTGTGTTTTTTAGAATCATCTGCGATTGAAGCAAAAGTTTGGCAACTGACATTATTGTGTCAGTGTAAACAGTGAGCTGCGGAAACATTCAGCTTGTACTATGTGACATTTGTCGAGACGATCTGGTTATTATCATATTGAAAAGGGGGGGGGGGGTTTGCACCTTTGTCACATTAAACGCGGGATTATTTTTCAGTCATCTGACTCGAATTTGTGAGCTGTCTTATTGTGGCCAAGGTCAAATGTCTTTCCTTTCATAGTTACAATTTGTAACATTCTACAAGTAAATCAAATGCAATTAACTAGAAATACTCAGAAAATTTACAAGAGAAGCGGTCACCCGAAGAATAAATAAGAGACCGTGAACTACTTCTCTCGACACTGAAAGGCAAATTAAGTTTTTAAAAAAAAGAATTAAGTTAAAAGAATATTTTTGGACAAAATACATAATATCAGGATAAACAACTATCAAAGCATCATAAACATTGGGTTGGAATTGAAAGGTTAAGTCACTTCTTTAATCAATTAATTAAGAAGGCGATAGTTAATCCGCCCACGTTCCCCAATTCCACTTCACATGGACCCATCCAACATAAAACCCTGCTTACGCCCTTGTAGCTAACAATGATGCCCGCCCGTATCAACCGCGCGCGCTTGCAGCGGGACACGCCTCATAAACGCCTCAATCTCCCTACAGCTCAAATTACACAATGTTGGCAGGTGTAAGATTGTGCATCTGATGGAACCATGCTGGATCTCTCCACACATTTCTCTTCTGTCCCGCCATGTCACGATAGTTTCGTTTCTCTCCGGATGCATGGAAAGCACCCGTAATATGAAAGAATTAATGTATTCTACAAAGTTAAATGTTATCAATACTTAACAGGCAGGACAATTGAGGCTCAAATATGTTTCCCAACCCGTCTCTAAAAATTACTTGAGCAAGCTATTCACAAATACTTGCCAAAAAGAAATGATGTAGTTAACCAGAAATCAGATTATGTATAAGAGATTCCTGCAAGATCGTATCACTCATATGAATTATTTAAGTTTACTCACCTGCTTTCAACGCCGTTTTTGTGGTATTTTTAAAACAGTTGTTTCATACCTGCAACCGATTTGTATCAAATTATGAGGGCACACGTTCTGAACGTCAAGCCAGTATTCTAAGTGTTTACTGTGTCTCTATGACCCAGTTGCTTACAATACTGTACCAGTCTTTTTTAAAGCTAATTAAATCGAACATGAAAACCTGAAATGATATTTTGGTCATGAATTGAAAAGAAGACATGAAAGGGAAAATAAAGTACTAACAATATAAGATAACATGAGGGCGCATTTAAGAAGTGAACATTCTGAATTAAACAGCAGGAAGTACTGAGATGACATAAATAGAAATGTAAACATGCAGGAAACCAGCAGCACTTGCACACAAAGAAAGAAATAACTATTATTTTGTGCATAAAGGTAGAGTACTAATTAGGACAATAAAGATGAACTCTAGATTATGTATCGCAGAAGTTGATTATTAATGCAGAATCCTGTGGGTGACATCGCGGATCAGTTGTGCTGTCTAGGACAGTTGTTGTCATAGCGTAGTGATCGCCACATTGATTCTATTTGTGCCAACAATTATGAAAGAATGAATGGAAACAAAGACAGTATTATGTATAAATATATACTATTATACAGAAGTCGTCCGTTCTCAGTAAAGGTTTGATTCTCTCTCTCTCTCTCTCTCTCTCTCTCTCTCTGCGATCAGGACTCAATCAGAGTAGGATTCCAGACTCTCACATGAAGTCAGCTGTCAGGTTAAGTGTGTTGATCGCCCCCACAGACAGAACATCACAATTAGAGTCCCCCAGATCCACTCTGATTGAACACCCGTTAAAACGTTGCACTGTGTTCTGCGCCAGTGGCCCAGTGCATCCGATTTCAGCCAGCATTTTATTCAGGTTTGCATTCCTTAGCCGTTGATTGTCCCCAATCTTCCTGCAAGGCAGTAGATGATATTTTCTGTAGGGGGATTCTGCCCTCAGATGGTCAGCCCTCCCAGGTTTACGAGCACATTCTGCCCGAGTTACTAGAGGTGACTAACACAGACATGCACACACAAAGATATGAGATGTGACTAACATAGACATTCACACAGTGATACGAGGCATGACTAACACTGACACACATCAAGATATATGACACATGACTAACATAAACAGGCACACAAAGATATGAGATATGACCAACATAGACATGCACACACAAGATATGAGATGTGACTAACATAACCATGCACACACAAGGATATGAGATGTGACAGACACAGACATGCACACACAAAGATATGAGATATGACTAACATAAACATGCACACAAAGATATGAGATAGCACTAATCAAAACATGTACACACAAAGATATCACACATGACTAACACAGATACACACTAATATATGAGATATGACTAAACACATACACACATAAAGAAATGAGACATGATTAACACGGACACACCAAGTTATGAGATATGACTAACATGACACACACCAAGATATGAGCCATGGCCAGCACAGACACACACACAAGCTAAGATATGAGCCATGGCTAGCACAGAAACACATGAAGATATGATCCATGGCTAGCACAGAAACACATCAAGATATGAGCCATGGCTTCACGGAAAAACACCAAGAAATGAACCATATCCAGCACAGACACACATTAAGGTATCCATATGCTTGGGTTTGTTGTAGTCGGCAGACTTTTCTTAACGTGGGACTCATCGACATACTAGACTCAGGCCCGGATTAACTGTTCACAGGTTTCGTTCAAACAGTTGTCCGGAGATTTGAGAGTGCAGTCTGACCCGTAGAACGTTCCCTTCCTTGCATGTACAGTTCCCGGTTGACTGTTCACAGATGTCATTGAAACAGTTGTCCCGACATTTGAGAGTGCAGTCTGACCCGTAGTACGTTTCCTTGCACGAATAGTCTGTACTTTCCGGGTCACATATGATGTCACAGCCCTCTGAACACGTCTGTTTGCACTGTAGCCCAAAATTACCATCGAGACAAGTGTCATTACAGGTGTAGCCAGGATGTTTACATTGTAGGCATTTTCCAGATTTTTCCTCACATAAAGGACAGACACTAAGACAAGACCCGGAGCAGTCGTGTCCATATATCCCATGTGAACAGTTGCCGTGACACGTACCAATGAGGACGTTGCAGCCTTTGCAACACCCACTACACACTGCACAAAACGACCAAGAATGCCCGTTCAGACAATAAGTGTCTGTAAATATCTGCACCTCACACACCGTCATTGCACTGTCGGCCTGCAAAATGGTCGGTGAGAACTCAATCTTAATGTGTGCCATTGACGCTTGTGTGGTAACTACAATAGTGTTCACAGAAATATTTGGGTATGATATATCATTATACTGGAACACCACACCGGCACTGTCAGAGGAAGACTTTAGACTGGTATTCTTTCCCGAATCATAGTGCCAGCTCGATGATAAACTCGAATGGTATGAATCTTCTGGGGCGTGGCAAAGCTCAGATACCAGTAAACAGAATTGGTTCCACTTCTCAATTGTGTGTGTGTGCAGTCATTGTCATAGAGATTGGTCTTTGTTTTGCCATTAACTGCGGCCTCTGGTCCACATCCGTCTCCCGCACAACAAGCATCAAATGTGTCGGTCTGGTTTGTGCCATTTGTTGATCTGTCGACTCGGAAAGTTTCCGTTCATTATCAGGTTTGATTCAACAATGAGCTTCACTCGGAAGAATTATCCTCACGCTAAGAGAATAAAGTAAGAAAGAAAATATTACTTATTTTAATTGAATGTGGGTCTGGTGTTGTAATATTATAATTATTATCTTGTCTTGTAAGAATGATTACTTGTTTAATGATAGACATACGACGTTTTAGGGAGCCGCGATAGCTTAGTGGTTAGTGAACTGAACTTCAAAGGACAAGAAGTAGGGTTCGATCCCAACCAACGGCTTTCGGGTTAACCCAACCTTTAATGAGTACCGAATGTTTTTTATGGGAAAGTAAAGAGGCACGGCCGTAGTATCGACCACATTACCCCAAAAATCATGTACCGAAGGTCTGTAAAGTTTATGGTCATTTAACACCGTATTCCATATACGCCTCTTGGCGTGACGGGGGCTCTTTACTTTACTTTTTTATGCGACGTTTTATTTTTGATGTATAAATGATATACTATTCTATAGATAATAAACACTACTAAGATCGGTAATATTTATTTTCGCTTTTTAAGAGAAGATTTTTTGCGGTACGTTATAATATTTGTTTCGCTTAAGTTCTTACGCATATATATATATATATATATATATATATATATATATATATATATATATATATATATATATATACCACACACGACATACACATATATACTACCTGTAGTATTTTTCTTTTATGTGGCGGTAAGCAAAGAGCACCGACACCTTTTTAATATTAAAATCCAATAGAAATATTCTCTCTATACTGTCAGGTTTTCCATTGGTGATCCGTGCGTCACAAGTGTGAAACTATTGCGTAAACGTGCAGTGATCTCTTCCATTTAGATGTTTAAAATTACGTACTTTGTGAAGAGCAAATCAATAATTCAATAACTTTCAATACGAAAGCAAAAAGGGCAATATACAAATCAATTTTTCTACAACGCTGAGTTATCAGTGCCAGAATTGGACGCTGGACTCTAGAACAATAAGAAAGATAACGACCACAGAAATGAAATGTGTCAGAAGAATGACAGGAAACAGCTTAAGGGACAGAGTAAGAAACACTGACCTGAGGAAGAAACTCGAAATTGAACCAGCCATCGAATACATAAAGAAACAACAGATAAATTGGTTCGGCCACATAACAGGACAGAAAGAACTAACAATGAATCAAAGAGCCATAAACAAACGCTACGAAAACGCCAGATTAAGAGGAAGACCGAGAAAGAGATGGACAAAGGGAATACTAGAGTCACTAGGAGAAATAACATCAGAAGAGGCCAACAGAAGAGCAAAGAATCGCAGATTGTTTCTCCCCTCGACGCCAACGGCAGCAGAGGAAGGATAGAAGAAGAGGAATAACTTTGAAAATGAAATACATTTTAAAGAACATAATGGCATAGAGATGGGATTAATTTTATATTCGGCAAATGCCTGCAATAACATTAACTCAAAAAAAGCAAAATATCGTTACTTATTGATTCAACGTTGACTATTACTGTTCGTGTACTTCTTCCTGAACATTCGGATCCATTGAGTCTCTTCATAGATTTAATAGAATTATCGGATGTAATTTTTAGAGGAATTCTAAACTCTTTAATTTGTCATCGTGGGTGTTTAGAATTTGCAGTGTGGTGTATCATAATTTAAAACTCTTTTTTTTTTCAACCAAAAAAATTCTTTCTTCCGTTGATAATATCATTCTGTTTTTAGTGTCAAGAATTAATCCAGCAGACGACGGCCGTTCACTGCATTTTGCTTCACGATGGACGGTGCAGCACATTTTTTTATGACGTCATTTACTTATTTATTTTTTTAAGGGGTTCTTTATACAAAGTTTAGTGAGACTTTATGAACACCCTGTATATATATATATATATACATATATATATATATATATATATATATATATATATATATTAAAAATATATAATTTAAGTTTAACTCAAGGAATTACGCCTGTTCAGGTCGTTATTCTGCAGTTGATACCCAAAACAAGAGGCAATCTAGAGACGACAAGGCTATATAAGAGGATATGTTAAAAGTGTAGCAGTAGATATAATAACATCTTCAGGGTGAGATTTATACAATTTTTTTCCCATTAGAAAGCACTGTGTATATTGTGAAGAGAATACAACCAATATAAAATTCTCATTCTTTTCAATATTGCAGACCTTGATCATAATGGCGAATATTTATGTGAGATTTATTAAACTGCTTCACAAAAACTAAGAAAACTGGCAAATTGATAACAAAAAGCATAACCGTTGTGTCGAGTTCAGGCTACTATATCCTATATCTTTCAATTACAGCTTAGGGATACACGAAGCTTGGACTTCTGCTAAAGATAAACTGTAGCCGTTGATGGTGAAATGTTACCGTAAACTTCAGATATCCTGGGCAGGTAAATGAAGCCAGAAGAGTACTTTTAAAATGAATTAATTCAAGGTTTCTGTTACATTGTATGGTCTGGTAAAGATCATTCTGCAAGAAACTGTGAAAAGAGGAATAAGGAATGGTAGGCAGAAAAGGATGGGCATACAACAGCAAAGAATGGACTGGCCTCGGCTGCAGAGTAAAAAAGAGTGAATATAGACTGGGATCAATATAGAGAGTTGGTGAAGCCTTTATTTAGAGTCCGAAATACACCCCCCCCCCCCCCACAGGCTATGAGATGACCAAAAAAGGGGCAGGGGAATAAAGAAAAAAAAAAGATATCGAGTGGATTAAACAAAAAAGAAGATAAACTTATATTTGCTGCACATTTATTCTTCTGTGGACAGCGTGGCGGTATCTCCCAAGTCTGAAGCTTAGTAGAAATCTATGTAATCATTCTGCTAATGTTTGTTGTTTTGTCATACTGATAAAGGCCTCTGGTTGAAACCTTTATAATTTGATACTGCCTTCTTTTAGTAAAGCTCTATATACAGTTGTAAATTTATATTTCCACTTTTCATTAAATTTACTATTTCCACTTTTCATTAAATTTACAGTTGTCCCGCACGACTTTATATAAGTGTGCCTGTCTGCATCCTACACAATTCTGCAACAGTAAGTGTCCTAATGGGGAGCCGCGATAGCTCACTGGTTAGTGATCTGGATTACAAAGGACAAGAGGTAGGGTTCAATCCCAACCGACGGCTTCCGGGTTCACCCAGCCTTAAATGGGTTCGGATTTTTTCTGGGAAAGTAAAACGGCATGGGCGTAATACCGACCCAAAAATCGTGCGCTGAAGGTCTGTAAAATGTATGGTCACTAACACCATATTCCCTATATGACACTTGGCGTGACGGGGCTCTTTACTTTTTTTTTTAAAGTGTCCTAGTGATCTTGAAATAGAAGGTAGAAGGTACACTTAGGAAAGCAGTAGAAAAGAAGCGAACAATGAGACCACGAAAAAGAACGCACTTTACAGGCACACACACACTGAGGAAGTCAACAGAGCAAGACAACAAAGAACAGCCAATGGCAAGTAATAGAGCAAGCCTTATCTATTGTTCCAATAACTTTCAGTGGTTATGCCTACATTATATTGCTGGGGTTTCTTCGGATTTATACGAAACATCATGACATTATTAAACACAAATAAAGGCAACGACAAGCAACCGGAGTTTAAGGATGCCACAGAAATATGAAGAAGAATTTAAAACGTGTAAACAAATGCGGCAACCGAATACATGAGTCGCAAGAGGAAATTAGACTCAAGCCAAGTTCACTCAAGCAAACACATAGGTGTTCAGTCCTTTTCAAAAGATAGGGCAAACTATGCCCGATGATAGTTCATGTAGCAGGCTGATTATACACGATCCTAATCGCCATTGACTCTAAATTTCCCAATATCATAACTACAATGGAACCACAAGAACAGCACATGAAAAAAAATCGAAAGCAAATTTGGTAATTACAAAGAACGAACAAATAATTGAGTAACTTCGAATATGTATGTGTGTGCATGCTTGTTTCTCAAAGACTCTTGCCTGTCATGCGTACAAAACATTTCATTTTTGTAATAGTTAATCTTCATATTGCTCTTGAGTCTAGAGTCCAGGTCTCGCACCAGGATGAGTAAAAAAACACCTGATCAAGGTCATGCTCTGTTCCCTATGATAGACCTGGAATCAGACTTTGACTAGTCTGGCCAAGCGACTAGGAAACAAAGTGGGAAGACAACTCGGGATTATAGTGTAAGCTTAAGTTGCAATTTAGGTTAGCTCTTGAGTTTTTAAAGTAATGTAACATACATAATGTTTTAGTAATGCCAAAGTAATGTCCCATAACATATATAATATTTTAGTAATGTTAAAGTAATGTCTCAAAACATATACACTATTTTAATAATGTTAAAGTAATGTCTCAAAACATATACACTATTTTAGTAATGTTAAAGTAATGTCTCAAAACATATACACTATTTTAGTAATGTTAAAGTAATGTCCCATAACATATATACTATTTTAGTAATGTTAAAGTAATGTCTCAAAACATATACACTATTTTAATAATGTTAAAGTAATGTCTCAAAACATATACACTATTTTAGTAATGTTAAAGTAATGTCCCATAACATATATAATATTTTAGTAATGTTAAAGTAATGTCTCAAAACATATACACTATTTTAATAATGTTAAAGTAATGTCTCAAAACATATACACTTTTTTAATAATGTTAAAGTAAAACGTCATAGCTTATTTGATGTTTTAGTAATCTTAAAAACACAAGGGCTAAAACTAAGAACAGCAAAACGTTATCTCATTTCAACATTCCGGTATGGTGCAGAATCGTGGACATTAGCCGAGAAAACAGAATAGAAAATTGAAGCCTTTGAAATGTGAATTTATAGAATAATATGAAGAATCATGTGGAAAGAAAAGAAAAACAGATGATGAAGTCTTAAAAGAAATAACAATTACAAGAGAACTACTAAACACAATTCAAACAAAACAAATGAGATTTTTAGGGCATGTTAAAAGACACAACAGCCTACTAAAAGTAATCATGAAGCGAAAATACAAAGTAAAAGAGACAGAGGTAGACCAAGACTAACATGGACGAGTAACATCAAAAGATGAACAAGTCAGTATATGACAACCTGCACTATCAAAGCAATAGACAGAGTGGAATGGCTCACCATGGTAGCCAACAATGAATGCCGAGACGGCACTCAATGATGATGCCGCGTAATCTTAAAGTAATATTCTATTACATGCATGACGTTTTTGGTAATGTTAAAGTAATTCCCCACAAGGACAACATATATGATGATTTAGTAATGTTAAGGTAAGGCATAATATATATATATATATATATATATATATATATATATATATATATATGGCGAAATAGAAGGAAAGAGAGATCGCGGACGACAAAGAGAGAAAATACTGGATAGCTTGGTGTCATGGCATGGAAAACATTCAACAACAGAACTGATACGATGCACTGTAGATAGAAGATTGTGGAGTGACATGATCGCCTACGCCAACCGGTAGGGTACATGATGATGATGATATATATATATATATATATATATATATATATATATATATATATATATATATATATATATGTTTTAAAGGCTTGAAATAATATTTCGTTTGACTAAACTACATAATTTGGAGGGGAAAAGTTTCCAGCGCTTTCACTTGCTCTTATTACTTTTCTTCAACTCAGTGAGCCAGATACTCATTTCTTTTACAGACATCCAAATTGCCTGGAAAGAATAATGACACTGTGACCTTCCAGGCATGGCGTAAGAGGCGACTAAGGAGGTTGATCGATGGCTTGACAAGCTGTCATTGTAAAAAGTATTGTTATGGAAACAGCGCCATAGATTTTAGAGCAGTGATCTCTGCAATTTGTGCCATTTTGGCACGCATGGTTTCATTTTTTGAGATTTTGGTTCTGCCCTATGTGCTGTCTTCAGCTCGAATGGACAATAGATAGATAGAAATTGCCTGGACCCTACGTTGACTATACCACCAAGGCAGCTCTCTACCACTGCGCTCCTGATGCTATTTTGTTAAAAAACGAATTAATGGTTGATCAATGTGTAATGTAAGCAATTCCTGACTCTTTTGTTAAAACACGAATTAATGGTTGATCAATCTGTAATGTAAGCAATTCCTGACTCTTTTGTTAAAACACGAATTAATGGTTGATCAATCTGTAACGTAAGCAATTCCTGACTCTTTTGTTAAAACACGAATTAATGGTTGATCAATGTGTAAAGTATGCAATTTCTAACATTCTTATGTTAAATGTCATCTCAATCTATTAACTTCAGTTTAAACACAACACAATTGATATATATTTATCATTATACCCCATGAAAGAAATAATTGGTCGTTGTTTTTGAAATTCTAAGCAATTTGCATATATATATATATATACATATATATATATATAATTTTTATATGTAAGATATATATATATATATATATATATATAATGTTATATATGTGTGTGTGTATATATATATATATATATATATATATATATATATATGTATCTATATCTAATAATAATAATAATAATAAGTCCTTTTATATTTCATCTATTGCTGCACATGCACATTCTTAAAATATTTTGTTTTACGTATTTTCACAAATGGTTGCAGGTAGGGTGATTATTTTCAAGAGTGCAGTCTCTTTATTGTTGAGTAACCTTCTCTTATGGCTGATTGTCTCAAGGGCTGGTCCGGCTTTATGATGGAGAACGTAAGCTTAGGTTGTAATTTACATTGATCTCTCTCTCTCTCTCTCTCTCTCGCTCTCTCTCTCTCTCTGCGTTCAGGACTCAATCAGAGTAAGAATTCCAGACCCTCATATGAAGTCAGCTGTCAGGCTAAGTGTGTTGATCGCCCCCACAAACAGAACATCACAGTTAGAGTCTGTCAGATCCACTCTGACTGAACACCCGTTAATACGTTGCACTGTGTTCTGCGCCAGTGGCCCAGTGCATCCGATTTCAGCCAGCATTTTTATTCGGGTTTGCTTTCCCTAGCCTTTGATTGTCCCCAATCTTCCTGCAAGGCAGCAGATTGTCTTTTCTGTAGGGGGATTCTGCCCTTAGATGGTAGGCCCTCCCAGGTTTACGAGCACCATCTGCCCGAGTCACTAGAGGTGACTAACACAGACATGCACACACAAAGATGTGAGATGTGACTAACACAGACGCGGACACACAAAGATGTGTAATGTGACTAACACAGACATACACACACAAAGATGTGAGATGTGACTAACACAGACATGCACACACAAAGATATGAGATGTGACTAATACAGACATGCACACAGCGATACGAGGCATGACTAACACTGACACACATCAATATATATGACACATGACTAACATAAACATGCACATAAAGATATGAGATATAACTGACATTGACATGCACACACAAAGATATGAAACATGCCTAACATAGACATGCACACAAAGATAAGAGATATGACTAACATAGATATCAAAACACAAAGATATGAGATGGAACTAACATAGCCACGCACACACAAGGATATGAGATGTGACAAACACAGACATGCACACACAAAGATATGACACATGCCTAACATAGACATGCACACAAAGATAAGAGATATGACTAACATAGATATGCACACACAAAGATATGAGATGGGACTAACATAGCCATGCATACACAAGGATATGAGATGTGACAAACACAGACATGCACACACAAAGATATGAGATATGACTAACATAAACATGCACACAAAGATATGAGATATCACTAAGCCAGACATGCACACACAAAGATATGACATATGACTAACACTGGTACACACTAAGATATGAGATATGACTAAACACAGACACGCATAAAGATATGAGACATGATTAACACGGACACACCGAGATATGAGATATGACTAACATGACACACACCAAGATATGAGCCATGGCTTCACTAAAAAACACCAAAAAATGAACCATGTCTATCACAGAAACACATTAAAGTGCCCATATGCTTGGGCTTGTTGTAGTCGGCAGACTCTTCTGAACGTGGGAATCACAGGTTTCGTTAAACAGTTGTCCGGAGATTTGAGAGTGCAGTCTGACCCATAGAACGCTCTCTTGCATGTACAGATTCCCGATCGACTGTTGACAGGTGTCGTTGAAACAGTTGTCCGGACATTTGAGAGTACATATGATGTCACAGCCATCAGAACACATCTGTTCGCACTGTAGCCCAAAATTACCATCGGGACAAGTGTCATTACAGGTATAGCCAAGATGTTTACATTGTAGGCATTTTCCAGATTTTTCCTCAAATAAAGGACAGACACTGAGACAAAACCCGGAACAGTCGTGTCCATAGATCCCATGTGAACAGTTGCCGTGACAAGTACCGATGATGACGTTGCAGCCTTTACTACACCCACTACACACTGCACAAAACGACCAAGAATGCTCGTCCAGACAATAGGTGTCTGTAAATGTTTGCACCTCACATACCGTCAGTGCACTGTCGGCCTGCGAAATGGTCGGTGAGAACTCAATCTTAATGTGTGCCATTGCCGTTTGTGTTTTGACTACAATAGTGTTCACAGATAAATTAGGGTATGATATATCATTATACTGGAACACTACTCCGCCACTGTCAGAGAAAGCCTTTAGAGTGGCATTCTTTACCCGAATCATAGTGCTAGCTCGATGATAAATTCGAAAGATGTGAGTCTTCTGGGGCGTTGCAAAGTTCAGATACCAGTAAACAGAATTGGTTCCACTTCTCCATTGTGTGTGTGCAGTCATTGTCATAGAGATTGGTCTTTGTTTTGCTATTAACTGCGGCCTCTGGTCCACATCCGTCTCCTGTATAACAAGCATCAAATTTGTCGGTCTGGTTTGTGATCTGTTTGAGAGCCACTTTCCGACCCCCGCCAATGTAGATGGAGCAGATATTTGCAATTATCGCCCTTTCAATCCGTAACTTGTTGATCAGACCAGCCCCAGAGCAGAAGGCATCAATCTCGTGCGGACTAACTACAAACCTTGATACATTGTTACATGAGGCAGAACCATTCAGTTTTATCGTGAAACTGTCCGGATAAGTTAAGTCATTCGCATAAATCCTAAACCAGGAGCACGCAAAGATTGATTGAGAGTTGCCTCAACTGATGTAGAATCTGTGTCCGGATTACATGAGGTGTCGTTGTTATCAAACAGGAAAGTAGGTTCAGATTTTTGGGCATATTTGCAAATAAAATCCATGGTACTGACACTGGGGTCCGAAAATTTTGTGCTAACAACTGTCATTGTTTGGGCATGTCCCTGTAGTTTTGTCACAAACTAAGCCATTATAGCAGTGGCATTGTAACGTACAATTTGCCCCAAACCAACCGTCGGCACAAGTAAGGTCATTAGCTTCCATGGTTGTTAGCGAAGCCAGCGAATAAAGACTTGATCTACAGCGATGGTTAACGAACTGTGTACACACATTTATTATCAAACCCGTGATTACATTAAAAAAAATCCGCCATCTCACTGTGGTAACAGATAGCGTGAAATTCTCTAATAGAATGAGATAAACCGTTGGAGACAAGGAAAGTCAACATTGTTTACATGGCTTGGACGCAAGAAGCGTCCATTTTGGTGCGCCCCATGACGTCATCGTCATAACATTTTCATAACATTGATCTAGAAATGTACTATTAACATAACAAAAGAAAACATGCATTGACCATCAGGTTTTCCTTTTGCTTTAAATACAGCAAAGTGGAATGCAGGAGAGCCATCGGATCTTGAGAGAATGTAGATGCTACTGAAAAAAGTGTAAGAGTCATCGGTTCTTCAGAGAATGTAGATGTTATTGAAAAAGTGTAAGAGCCGTCGGATATTGAGATAATGTAGATGTTATTGAAAAAGTGTAAGAGTTATCGGATCTTGAGATAATGTAGATGTTATTGAAAAAGTGTAAGAGTTATCGAATTTTGAGAAAATGTACATTGTTATTGAAAAAAGTGTAAGAGCCATCAGATATTGAGATAATGTAGATGTTATTGTAAAAGTGTAAGAGTTATCGGATCTTGAGAAAATGTAGATCTTATTGAAAAAGTGTATGAGCGCAGCACAAGAGTTCTAAAAAATTGTAAGCGCAATAATATAACCTGCTTAAGTTTGCTCTTGACTACAATACGATCAGAAGGGCTTCCACAGAATCATATCGAAGCTATCATGCCTTAATGAAATGGAATATTCATTCAGTTAAGCTCTCAAGCGAAAGCACTACTACATTTTATAAACTCCTGCGCTGCCCACAGTATAGAGAGCCATTGTGAGGTTATAAAACACAATATTGGGTGGTATCATGCTACCTGCATATTCCTTGGAGTTGTCGAAGTGTAAAAACGATATCTGTGGTTCATCCCTCAGCTCTAGTTCTGCACTACGTCTCAGGAAAGACACGCTCTGTCAGCTCATGTAGGCGCTTTATAATTTGTAACAACTCTTGTAAATGTCTACCCTGTTCTACTTAGGAAAGAGATCACCTGTGATATGAATTAGTATGCACATTTTTGCTTGATATCTTATTCCGTTTTGCATATTATTTATACTCAGCTATAGCGTTATGTTTCATAGCCTTCAATGTCTTTATTGTCTTCTTTATTTTTAAGAGTTCCTTTATCAGGGTATTTTAGAGCATGATGCCAAGTATATGTTAATTATTTGATTGTAAACATCGATGTCATGTCTGGTCTAGTGCAGTCGACAAACCATTTTCATTGCAAAACAAACAACTACTTAGTGATCCGATCTAATCCTTAACATGTTTCTCTGTATGAAGCACGCCTGCTACACACAAGCGAAAGCATTGAAAATGGTTTCAGCTCAGATACGAGAAATTCGTAACACCGGCCAAGGCCTTGTCACCAAGCTCCTGAGTAGCCGCTTACGACAAGCGCGACAGATGTCACTGACTCTGTTCTGTTCTCCATTGAGTCCCGGTCCCACACAAGCAAAGAAATGTCAATTTTATTTGTTGTCATTTACAAAACATCCTTTGTGTTCCTTTTTGTGCTCTTACATCTCTCCATGTGTTTCTAATGGTTTTGTTAAAATTTGTTACTTCTTTTAATGTCCATTGTTTCAGACCTCAACAAGTGAATCACTGACACTACGCAAAAAAAGCTAAAAGACTATAAGCGGCTAAAGAGATGGGATTTCTCAGAAAATATTGTGAGAGTTCCCGGGCTGCCAAAAGAGCAACGATGAAATCGTCGAAAAAAAAAGCAAATACAAAAAGAAAGCTGTTAAAAGCATTAGAAAGAAACAATAGATATTGTTCGGACACATCTTCAGAAGAGGAATGTTGGATTACTTGGTTCATCATCATCATCGAGTACCGTGCCTGCTAATAGGTGATCATGTCTCTTCCCAAATTTCTATCTCGACAGTTATTTATCATTTCTGTTGCTGACCTTCTGCCAAGCCGTTCTCTTAAGCTGTCTGGTATCTTTTCTCTTTGCTTCCCTCTATCTCTTCGTCCCTCGATTTTTCCGGTTGTTAAAATATATCCCAGCTGTTCCCTTCTCAAAACATGGACAAAAAATGATGACCATTTCTTCCTAAGATTGGAAATTAGCTCTCTTTTTGCTTTGGCCTCTTTCAAAACGTTTTTATTACTCTTATTAGCTGTCCATGGTGTTCTCAACATTCTTCTGTAAAACCACATTTCTACAGACTCCAGCGATTTTCTTTTCTGTTGTCCTATTGTCCATGATTCACATCCATATGTTAAGATTGGCTCTGCTTGGTTAAACTAGCAAAAACATACGATGTGCTGTGGACAGTGAATTGTGGAAGTACATGATCGCCTACACCAACCGGTATTGCACATGATGACAATCGTAGTTTTAGATCGTTTTCTGAACGTTAGTAAGAGATGATCTCAACAAAATTGTTAGCCCTGTATAAGAAGCAGAGTAATAGTGCCATCGACATCAACCATTCTGAGGGACAAGCAAATTTGCACGAGAGAAGCATACTTAAAAAAACCATATTTTGTTAACGAAATTAATGTGACTATAAGTAAGAGAATGAAATTGAAGAAGTATCAATACATGTATAAAATTTCTTCAAAACGTTTACTGGTTTCAGTGGTATTGGTATTTCCATTACCAGCAATAGACAACTCTATACATTTTGTCATATTAACATTGGTTATTATTCGAAACGGTTATTTTTCGTACTAGAATGCTCAATAATAGACTAACAATGTTATATTCATTCTGCTTCATGGCTTATTTGGACTGGCTTTTAACTTTATCTGGTTGTAAACATGAATTCCTCGCAGCAGTAGCTGAGTTGCTTAAAATACGTCATTGTCCAAACCAGGAGAAACCGGGTTTCATTCTCGATATAATGAAGAACATTTTGTTCACCGGTGTTGAATTACATATTTGTGACCTGCACTTTACGCAGCGACTGCATTTTATATTCTCTGGTACCGTACACACACACACACACATACAAATCCTAGTCCAACATGAGAAAATGAAAGAAACACCGTAAAGATATTTTACTCATGACAATTATTTTATAAAATTGATAGGTCTCTGTAAAACCTATTAATATTCAGTCTTCTTTGTTTCCAACAGTATTCATTTACCTTTGATAAACCAATTATAATATAATTTTTGGATAACTGTTACCTATAAAGATTATATATTTTATTATTATTAGTATTGGGAGGCGGGCATCGATTTCTGTTGGAAATATTTCCGTTTATTTTCTAGTGCGACCGTCAGGCAGTCCAGTGCTTGACAAGAACAGGGGACAGCTGCCATCTGGGCTGCCACAAGAAGTGGTCAGAACATGATGGAAACGCGCCAGTTTCCGGTTCTACGCTGGCCGAGTCCTGTCACTTTCAGCGCCATAAGCGGCGATGTATTGTGATTGAACATTGAACTGTAAGCGAACTGTGACATATTGAATCGCATGTAATCGCTTCTATCCTTCCCAGAGATCAATTTCACTCCTGGTGAGCTCACTTTCCGGGGTCATCTCAGATCCGGTGACCTTTTTGAGGACGCCGGAAATGAATGGTCGAGTTATGTCATCTGCAGAAGGCTCGTTTTTAAGCCGGCAATTTTCTCGCTTGCCTGGCGAAACGATCACACAAAAAATAGTTACAAGTTAATGTAGTCTTTCCGGCCAAGAAAACAGAATTTTGTGAAATCTCGGAGATGCAGACTGAGATAGGGCGAGATAACTTTATGTTTTCAACTGAAATAATTGTTTTTATTAACTCTTGGTAAGCGAAATGGCTGTCTAATAAAGATTTAGAAGACAGCCAATAATCAAAGTATTTAAAAAAAAATAAAGCTCTGAGGGGTAGATGCTAAAGAAATTCAAATGAACAAATATTTTTATTTTTAGAAAAAAAAGTAAACGGTTCCTTGCAAGACTTAATGGATGTGGGAAATACAGCGTCAATGCGCATATTTCACGGCTAATTTGCACAAATATTTTAGTTTTCTACATTTCGACAGTTATCTAATCTATTTATTTTTCTTCTATACTACTTTTCAGGAGACTATAAGAAACTGAAAGCATTAATTTAATAAGAATCATTAATAGAAATTGAGTAGTTTCCATTTTATGAATGCTTGAAATATTTCGTCTTATTAATTTATTATTTTGTTCTATTAATGTACTAAAATATCACTACAAATATCTACTAAACTAGTTATCTAGCATAATTTTTAGGTTAATATGATGTCGCAAATTACAACCACTTCCATAAAATATCGTTTTTATGAATGAGTAGAATGTAGTAGAAGATAACGGAAAAAAACATTTGATAGTTTAGACAGAGGAATTCTATGGAAGCTGTTGAATCATTACGGAATCCCTTTACAGTTTATTAACATGATAAAAAACAATGTATGAAGGAATGAAATGTAATGTTGTGCACGAAGCAGCTTACAAAAGCACTTGAAATAAGGATAGTAGTAACGCAATAATACCTGCTATCTCTATTTCCCTTCCCGCTGACCGTAGATCATTAGAATAAAACAACAGACGCAGAATCCAGAGGTCACTGACGAAGCAACTTGATGAGCAAGTCTTTACTAATGATTTGGGTTTGTATTTTTATGACCCAAAAAATTCAAAATATGACGTAAAAGTAAAAAAAAAAAGAAGACAATATGGCATAAATAAATAACTCACTTGCTATTAAAAATAACTCTAAATTATCCGCTAAGGCGTCTACATCCTTTGCGCCGGGCTCCGCTTCCATGACCATGACACATTTAACGAGCAGATTATGAAGCGACGCATCCCTCTGACTTAATTTTTTCTTCTTCAATTCTTGGATACATTTTTTCCCTCAGTGTCTGCAATTATTTGCACACCAAAGGAGTGTCTGACTGTGTTGTCTCCACTTCAAAGATGGCGGTTCTAATCCACACCCTCTCGATCGCTGCAGAAAGTGCATCCAGGGTCTGATTATTTACGGTTCTCCGTTGCACTTTTCTGCGTTAAAGTCAAAATGATGATACACTTAATACATCTGTGCCGCTAAAGTGAGGTCATAGGCCGACAACAGTCAGTTTTTGACAAATCCAGTGTTGTGAATGAGACCTTCCACCGTCTAGACTTGATCTGCGCTTTACGTCAGATTGGTACTGTTCATGACTGTTGTTGAAATTCCTTGACGCAAGTTATTTCCATGTTACTCATTAATGTAAACTGCTTCGTCAGCCGCAGTTTTGTCTCTTTGGGGAATTTGCTTCGTGTTTTGTTCGTCGTAGGCTGCTTACACTAGAGTAATCATAAATCCAAAGGGAGCGAGATTGTGTGTTCGACATTGTTGTGTGATACATCACCGTAATGGTTCCCTAGACCAGCCGTGCGCTAATCTTACGGTCTGCTGTTTGATGTGCGGCGGGGATAACTAACTGTGTGTCTATATGTTTGGAATTGGAGTCAAAAACGATGGCCTAGCATCATCAAGTGCTTCGACGATCATCATTTTCAAGAGGACGTGAATTTCCGGTATATGGGGATAGGCGGCGGGAACAATTGAAGGCTATGCATGAAAAGTGTTCCTTGTTGCAGTTTCCTCATATTCCAAATCGCATGTCTGTGTTAGTCACCTCTAGTGACTTGGGCAGATGGTGCTCGTAAACCTGGGAGGGCCGACCATCTAAGGGCAGAATCCCCCTACAGAAAAGATCATCTGCTGCCTTGCAGGAAGATTGGGGACAATCAAAGGCTAAGGAAAGCAAACCTGAACAAAATGCTGGCTGAAATTGGATGCACTGGGCCACTGGCGCAGAAAACAGTGCAACGTTTTAACAGGTATTCAAGCGGAGTAGATCTAACAGGCTTAAACAGACAGCTGTCTTCGTGCGAGAGTCTGGAGTCCTACTCTCATTGAGTCCTGATCGCAGAGAGAGAGAGAGAGAGCGAAACAGTGAAGCTGCGTGCGATAGTATTTCTGTTTGAAGTCTCACTTCAGAACACATTTTCTAAACAGTACTCATCCTGTGCACTGCAGTTTTGGTGCGATGTTTTAGTCTTTTTTATAATTGAACTTCAAAGGTTAAACTTGACATATGGTAAATCAACTAAAAGTGGTCTCTGGTTTTCCATCTAAACATTTATTTTGCATTACGTTGTCCGAGTTATATACTGGTTTCTTTTTCAGACCCGTTTATGTGTTTCCTGATAATAAAGTTACCAAGTCAAATTTTTCCCACTTAATAAAGGGTCATCTAATTGACGTTTATTTGTACCTGAAATGACGACGAATATGACAAAATATAATCAATGATATACATTTATTGATATACAATTTAGTCAAAATATGCATTTATATGACAATAAAAGACAGCGTGTGAATGCTCATAATAGCTTCAAACATGTTGAATTTAACCTGGATCTAAAAAAATGACATGCCAGTAAGTGTCCTCTTAAATAATTATAAACAAATGCAAGATAAAATGAGCATACTTAACGAGAGACTATAACAACTGGGATTGAAGCTAGATAGAAATAAAATAAAATTATGAGAATTAATGAAGTTGGCAATAATCAAAAAACAAGGGAGAAATACCTCTAGATGTAAAATCGTATCTATATATCTAGGCAGTAATGTAGACAAAGAACGAGGAATAGAGAATGATACCAACATAAGAATACAAAAAGCAAGAGGAGCCTTCATTGCATTAGGAAACATGGGAAACCAAAGACATTAGGTCAAATATAAATACACAAATTTTCAACTTCAAAGTTAAATCAATTATATTATATGGCCGTGAAGCACAGACAACAACAAAAATAGCAATCACAAAGATACAGACAGATACACTTTCATTAATGGATGATTGTGCAGAAAAAAAACAGATGGAGATGACAGATCAAAACCACTAACTTAGGATCATGAGAAAATACCAGACAAATACCACTGGACAAAGAGATAAGGCAAAGGCAAAGACGATGACACTAGATAGGGAACACACTGAGGATATTACATGACACGCCCTTTTTGGGAGTCCTTAGAGGAAAGACAAAGAGGAAAGCCAAAATATACTTCGAAAAGACAGATGGAAGCAGAGATGAAGAGGAGTAGGAAGACGTGCGACGATCTCAAGAAAATGGCAAGAAGCAGGACGGCTGGAAAAATGTTTGCCAAAAACCAATGCTCCACAAAATCACTAACATAGAATTATGGAAATGTACCAGTCAAATACCAGTGGATAAAGAGATACAGCGAAGTCGATGACGCTGGATAGGACACACACTGCGGAAGCCAACTGAGAGTATTACACATCAGACCCTTTTTTGGAATCCCCAGGGGAAAAGACAAAGAGGATGACCAAGGAATTCTTGGAGAAGACAGATAGAAGCCGAGGGGAAGATGATGGGGAAGACATGGAATGATCTTAAAAGAATGGCAAGAAACAGAACGACTTGGAAAGTGTTTGTTGAAGACCTATATAAGCTCCGCAAGGAGCTAAACAGGTAAAAGAAGAAGAAGAATACTCCACAGGAAGCTGAAGAAATAGAAAAATGTAGAAGAAAAATGTAGACGAGTCAGGACACCTTCACCTACATACGCTTCGGATTTTAAGTATAAAACTGAAAGGCCATTTTGAGATTCAAATAACCTGCCAAGACTTTTCAATGATCATGTTTGCCAACACATCAGAGACAGAGGTGATCAACTACAGACGATCAGGGGCTAATACATGACAAATTAGAGGACCCACAAGAACACTTAAATAAACTCAACAGACTCAACGGCATAGCACAAAATATAACATGAAAATCAACATTAAAAAAAAATCATGAATACCTCAAAAGAGAAGCAACATCAACATAACTATAGACAGCAGAGAACTAAAAGAAGTAGAAGAATTTAAATACTTAGGAAGTCTAGTGACAAACGACAATTCACAAACAGTAGAAATAGACTAAAGATACCACAAAGCTTGTCAAATCATTGGACATCTGTCACCACTAATATCCAACAGGGAAATAACTCTAGCGGCAAAACGGACACTACAATACAATCTTCATCTCAAGCTTGCGTTTCCAAAGTCAGTTCTGTTTCACTTTCATTAACAGGTGAGTCTCTGGCTAGGACTGAGTAACGATCATATTTTATGCTCAGCCATTGCTCCAATCACTACGTTACAGAGCGCTCTCAGTTGATGTTGTTTCTTTGTTTCAATCTCAACATTAAAAAGAACAGAAGGAATCGAACCGGGCCCATACATTGCACAGGCCATCCTGCCTGTCTAGAAAGAAGAAAAAATATTTTTCTATTAATCCAATGTGCTTTTAATATTAGAGCGCAGTGTACAAACATTTACAATGTGCCAGGATTATGCCAATAGTACCCATAATTATCCATGATTGATAGCATGGTTATAAGTGAATAATAAAAAAAAAAAAAAAAAAACAAGCGTGGCCGCACCATTTCCATTTTTAAAAAAATCTCTTGTACCCATTTTCAGAAACTGGTTGAAAGCCTCAGCCGACGACACAGTCAGAGAGAGAAAAAAATCCCTATTCGATGATGAAGTGTTGCGTGACCACAATAAAAATTCATGGATTGAAAGACAGAAGGCAATGAAATAATGAAAACAGAGAAAGTTGGCGGCAACATGAAATATTTTCCTACAGTGCAGATAAGAAGCGTTACAACAGTCAGTAACAGAGTTCAATAAATAAACTACAAATCAGTACATAATAATGAAATAAAAAACAACACTAATGAAAGAGAGTCAAAATAGATGATTACGGCTGTTTCTTACAGCAAATGTTGATGATGATAATTCCAGTTTGAGCTCATAAAATGAAAAAGGAATTTCTTAGCATATAAAGAACTACATCGAGAAATTTCCTACGCTCTTTAATGTTGAAACACAAAAATGTTTTTTGTTGGGAGAATTCATGTATAATATGTAAGCTCTTTCTAGCCTCATTGCTAGTGTATAGAGTTACGTTATGTAATTCCACGCTCAGAAATGCTTGAGTCCTCTGTAATAAAAATGAATGACGCGGATAGAGCCACTTTCTCTTAAGCTTTTCATCCAATTTCCCACAGCTCCTCTTCCCTCCGAGCAAAAGTCTGCCGATTTTTACGAAAGAAATTCCATCTGAAATAAGAAAATCATATGCATGGCTGAATATGGAAGTTTTCCTTGAGACCTCATTAACCGACTTGGACTTTGCTGGGAAGGACAATCTTGCTGTCCCTCGCAGTTCCATGCCTGGGGGCTTCTTGCCGTCCTGACAGCCTCAGCGAAAATGGGCCGTTCATTCGCAAGTTGGAAGGCAGTTCGTGCAGCACATTTGTAATCACATCAGTACCGTTACATTTGCTCTTGTTCTGTTCCAGCGCCCTCACATCAGGACTCACGCTAACCAACTCGCTCCGACCTCGTGCGTTATTGCCTTCGTTCGGTCTGGACGGAATGCTAATGTCATTTTTTCTAGTCTGCGCTTTTCAGGCCGGCCAAAATATCTGCAGGAACTGTTCTGTTAAATAATTATAGCGGATTACCGGTAGATGTTTTTGACTACAAAAGAATGAAGTGATTTGTTCATCACTTGATGTTGAACAAATCGCCCATATTCATACGATCAATAAAATAAAAATCACTAGAGGTTTAAAATGTGAACACGTTTCAGCCAAAAGCTATTCATTATGAGAACAAGATAACTAGTTCATAGATATAATATTTAAAGAACGTTCCTTTTTTCATTTTCTTTGTTCATTTTTTTCAGTATAATCTTTTACTTAACTTCTTTAAATTCTTATCTTATTTTACATGTTATGTTTTCTTAGTCTTCTTCAACGTCCTCCTTCTCTTCTTCTACTTCACCTCTTCCTGTCCTTTTAAATCTGTTTCGCCCCCTCCCTCTTCTTCTTCTTCTTCTTCTTCCCCACACGGTTGTTTGTCACTGATACTTTAGTTTATCCGTTCATTTGTATTTTTCTATGAAGTTAAAATACACAGTTCTATTTTATATTTAAAGTGATTAGAAGAAGTTGCACCTTCAGATTAAAAAAAAAAACCTTTGTGGTTAAAAATACTACATCCCCTGAAACTCTCAAATTCGTAATTTCTTTGATAATTTTGTTAAAAGCATTAAATGCTATAATATAATGAATTAATAGATAAAGTATTGACTCCAGTTACAAATGTTACGTTTTGTTGCGTCACAAATTGGAACCACTTCCACAAGTGAAACACTTTAAGAATGAGCGGAATGTTCTAAGCTTGTGACAGTTTAATCCATAAATGCTATAACATTTTCAATTATTTACATTCAGGTGGTGAGTTCATTCAGGTGGTGAGTTCATTCAGGTGGTGAGTTCATTTAGGTGGTGAGTTCATTCAGGTCGTGAGTTCATTTAGGTGGTGAGTTCATTCAGGTCGGGAGTTCATTCAGGTCGTGAGTTCATTCAGTTGGTCAGTTCATTCAGGTCGTGAGTTCATTCAGGTGGTGAGTTCATTCAGGTCGTGAGTTCATTCAGGTGGTGAGTTCATTCAGGTCGGGAGTTCATTCAGGTCGTGAGTTCATTCAGGTGGTGAGTTCATTCAGGTCGGGAGTTCATTCAGGTCGTGAGTTCATTCAGGTCGTGAGTTCATTCAGGTGGTGAGTTCATTCAGGTCGGGAGTTCATTCAGGTCGGGAGTTCATTCAGGTCGTGAGTTCATTCAGGTGGTGAGTTCATTCAGGTCGTGAGTTCATTCAGGTGGTGAGTTCATTCAGGTCGTGAGTTCATTCAGGTCGTGAGTTCATTCAGGTGGTGAGTTCATTCAGGTCGGGAGTTCATTCAGGTCGTGAGTTCTTTCAGGTGGTGAGTTCATTCAGGTGGTGAGTTCATTCAGGTGGTGAGTTCATTCAGGTGGTGAGTTCATTCAGGTGGTCAGTTCATTCAGGTGGTGAGTTCATTCAGGTCGGGAGTTCATTCAGGTCGTGAGTTCATTCAGGTAGGGAGTTCATTCAGGTCGTGAGTTCATTCAGGTGGTGAGTTCATTCAGGTGGTGAGTTCATTCAGGTCGTGAGTTCATTCAGGTGGTGAGTTCATTCAGGTGGTGAGTTCATTCAGGTCGTGAGTTCATTCAGGTGGTGAGTTCATTCAGGTGGTGAGTTCATTCAGGTCGTGAGTTCATTCAGGTGGTGAGTTCATTCAGGTCGGGAGTTCATTCAGGTCGGGAGTTCATTCAGGTCGTGAGTTCATTCAGGTGGTCAGTTCATTCAGGTCGTGAGTTCATTCAGGTGGTGAGTTCATTCAGGTGGTGAGTTCATTCAGGTGGTGAGTTCATTCAGGTGGTGAGTTCATTCAGGTGGTGAGTTCATTCAGGTCGTGAGTTCATTCAGGTGGTCAGTTCATTCACGTGTTACATGGTAAGAAAAAAGCTGGACAGGTATGATTCCAGTCAGTGGTTTAAAAAAAGAAAATTGGGAAACAACAGAGCAGATAACTACCAAGAAACTGTAGAAAATCTTCTTCTGATGGCTTGGCTATCTCTGAAGATTCCTTTCTTGTACTCACATTTCAATTTGTTTCCACCAAACTTGTAGAGCAGAAATGGCAAAAAGGGATTGCACAGTATCTTCCTAATTTTTTTGGAAAGCTGCTTTTGGCTGAGCCATTTTACATTTCACCTCTGTTGTACATCTGAGGTTAACATTGTTTCCAGATATTTACATTTGTTGCCTGTTTTAATATTGGTCCACTTGTCTTATTGTGCATTGCGGTGATGTCTATTTCTTTGTTACTACGATTACTCTGTCTTTTTACTATTAAAGCTGAGTCCTTTATTTTTGCTTTCCTTCACAACATAAATGTTATAATTTCTAACATTTAGCCTTAGGTCAACAGTAGAAATAATAAATAACTGTCGAGATCGAAAATTATGGAGAGACATGATCACCTACGCCAGCAGGCATGATACTTGATGATGATGATGATTTCATTATTATTTTGCTATATGGTGTTACGTTTATTTGCTTACGTATCTGTGTGTGTGTGTGTTGTTACTGTTCCCACTGAATGTTTTTTGAGCCGAAACGTCGTTCGATTGTGTTGTCCCTCACCAATGTAAACCTGTAACCACACCTTTTTCCATTTCACCTTTATCAGCAACTTCGTTTCTCTATGCATCGATATGCTTTCTTATTAAATTACCCCTTCTATTATTTGTGTCGTTTGTTTCCTGCAATTGGCATGTTGGGATTGTGGTTTATAGTTTTGTCTTCGATTTCACCTGTTTCAAATCTGCATTTGTTTTCTCCTCTGTGTAGTCTTTCTCCCCATTCTATAAATCCTCTTCGAAAGATTATGAACAACAAATGGGCTGAACAAAGTAGCCAACTATAATGTTTTACAATGAGCCAAATCACATCCATCATGGCAACACTTAAGAGTCGTAGACTAAAGTGGCAGGGTTATGTAAGAAGAATGGCAAACAACCGTATTCACAAATAAATATTGTATGGCGAACTTATGCACGGACAGATACTAAAGGACAGACCAATGCTAAGAGATAAGAACGTTTGCAGGTTTTTCTTGAATGAATTCTCTATCAGTGAAAAAAAACTTGGAAAATCTGGCTGTAGATAGTAGCACATGGAGAATAAAAATAAAATATGGCGCAGCAACTTTCTAGTCAGTGCTGTTATCAAATTCAGAAGACAAGATGCGCAGGAAAATGGAGATGAGACCAGACAGAACAAATACATTTTTTAAATTCTACGAACGGATCTTTCTCTAATATTGGCAGATCCAGGCCATGAGAGAAGCTGTTCATCTAAGCAGTATCCAGCATAAAACACTAATATTTTACCAAACTACAGACTTATGATTGCTTGCTACCAACCGTCTGTCAAGACACCAAAGGCCATATACATATATATAATTATATATATAAATCCACGTTTCAAGAGTTTCAGATTTCTTACCTTATTTTCTTATCATTGCCCATTATTTCTGCACCATACGGGAATCTTTCGTTCGCCTGAAGTATTGTCTTATATCTGCAATATCGTTACTTGTATACATTTGACTGTCTTTTGTAATTCTTGCAGTGGTCCATATATTTTTTTTTCTGTACTGTTGTATCTATGGACAATTGGATTTTTCTCAGTCTGTTATATTCAGTACAGTATTGCAGTATTTGTTCAGCAGTCTCGGGCGCCTGTCCACATGTACATGTAGTTGAGGCGCCGACCTTGAATTTGGTATACATGTGACTGTAGAGTCGATTGTGCGCTGTTCTGATGCGTATAATGATAACTTGTTAATCATCATCGAGTGCCGTCTCCGCAACAAAGGTTGGCTACTATGGAGCGCCATTCTTAAACATGGCCCAAAAATCGCATTTGTCTTTTTTGAATTGTGTTTATTAGTTCTCTTTTCATTTTTAGTTGTTTTAAAACTTCCTCGTTTGTTTTCTTTTCCTTCCATCCAATTCTACCTATTCTTCTATATATCCACATTTCAAAGGCTTCAATTCTCTGTTCTGTTTTCTTGTCTAATGTCCATGTTTCTGCACCATATAGGAATATTGAGAAGATGTAACATTTTGCTATTTTTAGTTTTAGCCCTGGTGTTATTTGTTTTGATGTTAGTATGTTCTTCATGACGGAGCCCACCACATTAATGCGTTGTAACTTGTAAATAACTTGCGTCAACCATCTCCATCAAATGGTCACTGAACGGCACTTTGTGTGACGTAAAACGCAGATCAACATTAAACGTTGGAAGGCGCATTCACAACACTTGAATTGTCAAAACGGAGCATTGCTGTGCGTGCAACGCCAATTCAATGGCGCAGATATAACAAGTAGAACATCAATTCGAATGGAATGCAGAAAATTGGAACGAATTGTATAAGAATCCAACGGAATTCCTGCAGCGATAGGGAGAACGTGACTCAGCTCATGAATGATGATATCGTATGACAGGGAACAGTTGGCTGTGTTCACTTTCTGTGCGATTTCGCCTTATGTCTTTTGGCGTGTGCTGAGACTGCTATGATGGGGACTACAGCTACCTTTCTTTGTTTGGAAGATGAGTTATAATTCGGATGATTCCACTGGCACGGGTGGTTGAGCAATTATGGATTTTAATTCGCTTGCAGTGATACCGAGGCCTTCCATAACCAATAACCAATAACCAATAACCAATAACAATGTTCTTCATGGCATTAAAAATACTTTTTGCCATTCCTATTCTTTTGTTTATTTCAGTTGTACAGTTTCCATCACTGGTTATAGTATGTCCAAGGTAATTGTAGTTCTGAACTTTCTCCAGGTCTATTCCTTCAATTTTGATATCCATTTGTGGGTTTTGAGTATTTCCTTTGTTTATGATCATAGTTTTAGTTTTTTTTTTTTATATTCATATCCAGTCCATATTTTTTGCTTATCATATTTATTTCATTAGGTAATTGTGGTAGATCTTTAGGATTTTCTGCTAGTAGTACAGTATCGTCAGTAAATCTTAGGTTATTGATTATCTTTCCATTAATTTGTAGGCCTGGCGTCTCTATGATGTTTTTAAAGATTTGCTCAGTGTATAGTTTGAACAAGCTTGGTGATAGGATGCATCCCTGTCTTACTCCTCTTTTTATATCAATGGGTGTAGAGTTCTCTTTGTTATATTTTATTATTGCTGTTTGCTCCCAGTATAGATTACATATTAGTCGTATGTCCATGTCATCTAGATGCATCTCTTTTAGGCATTCTATAAGTTGTTTGTGGTGTACTCTATCAAAGTTGTTAATATATATTCATATTATGAAAGGCATCCGTATTTGGGGCTTGTGGTCTTCTTATTGATTTGATTATCTGTTTTTTTTTCTCATGGTATGTAACTGTTGCATCTGGTTGTGTGCCTGTTGAACCTTCCTTCTGATGGCTTCCTTCCTTCTACCTTCTGCCAACTGATCTGAACTCTCTTTTCCTGGTATTCCACAATGAGATGGGATTCATTGCAAGGCGACCCTGTGGTGCTTGCAGAGTTCACTCAATAAGGCCTGCAGACGGGGCAATTTTCTGGATTTTAGTGCCTGGAGTTCTGATCTTGCATCAGTCAAAAACACTACAGGCTGTGGGCTAAGATTATTGTTCAACAGTTTTTCTATTACCAACTTTATTGCTTGGATTTCTGCATCATAATTGTGACAATATTTCCCTGTTGCTATTTTATTAATACCCCTAATGTTATTTGGGTACTATATGTATGCACCTGCTACCCCATCCTGTACTGCATTCTGTGCTGATCCATCTGTGTACACACGAATCCATGGAACTTGTGGGTATTCTTCATCCCAGAAACTGAGTTATTGTTTTACGCTTTATACTAATCTGTTCCTCCTTGTCAAGTTGTCCTTTCACTTCTGTCCATATTTGTATTGACAATTCACATTCCTCCATCCAGGAGTCTGTTCTGGTATGGACAGTAGGGGGTAACAACTCTTGGTATTCTGGTGTTTGTCTACAAATTCGTTTGGTTTGGTGGATAAAACTGCTTCTCTTAAGCCGTCCCAATGCAAGATTTTGAAATCGGTCCTTCATTGGATGTCTCGGCACGCATGATAATTTTTCCTCCTGTATTAGCACTTTTGTGTCCTTCCGGTCTCTCAGTGCTGGTATCCTCCACAATTTCTCCATCTCCAATATTGGTGTTGATTTCATTGCTCCTGTGATGACCCTAAGTGCCTGGTTTTGTACTTTATCCAGCTCTTGCAGTGTGGTGTTTGATGCTGAGCACCATGCAGATGATCCGTAATCTAAATGTGGCCATATACTATGTTGGTAAACTTTACTATTTTACCACTCACACTCCACACAGCTTTCTTATAAAAGCCAACTTCCTCCTTGCTTTTTGGGTTGCCATATTTATCTGCTGTTTCCAGGATAGTCTGTCGTCAAATGTAACTCAGAGATAAGTAGCTTGTATGTCTTCTTTCACAGGCTCATTGTTTATGTAGATGACTTCTACTTTTTGCTTTTGGGAGAGAGTGAAAAGTGCAGTACACTGCATTTGTCAGTGGTGATGCTGGTACACCATCTATTTGTCCATGAGTTTAGTGCATTCATAGCTGTTTTTCAACAATTTGGAGGCCACTGTTGCATAATCCTCTATGCACCACATTACCAGGTCATCTGCACACATTGCCACTTTGATACCATGTGGTAGTTCAGTAACTAGGTCATTGATGTAGACTAGAAAAAGTGATGGAGATAGTACCTCTCCCTGTGGGACACCCTGGCACTGTAGGATCTTCTTACTTTTAAGACCATCTAGCTGATTTCTGGCTCTCCTGTTATTCAGGTATGCTTTGACCCATTTGTACATCCTGCCATTTACTTCGCAATTTCTCAGTTTCTTCACAAGCCCTTCCTTCCATACCTTATCAAATGTTTTTTTTAGGTCTATCCATGCTGCTTGTATACCAATAGAAACTGGTGTTAAACAAGGATGTATTTTATCGCCCTTGTTATTTGGAGTTGTTATGGACTTCATAATGAAGAAATGCTGCACTGGTAATAAAACCATCGAATGGATACAAGGAGACCATTTGGAGGACCTCGACTTTTCTGATGACATAGTTCATATTAGCAGATGATAAAAACGATGCAGGAAAACACAAATGAACTATCATCAATAGCCAGCAAAATTGGGCTTGACATCAATCATGAAAAGACTAAGCTCATGAAAAGCTTAATTCCAACAGATGACAAAATATACATGTAAAACAAACCATGGTAAGAGATCAATCACTTTATCTATCTTGGAAGTCACATTGATCGAGAAGGGGATACAAGTAAAGAAATTAGAATCAGAATAACTAAAGAAGCAATGTCTTTCATAAGCCTTGAAAATTGTGGAAACCAAAACTCATCAGCACAAACACACAACTTAGACTATTCAAATCAAATCTACTATCAACCCTTACGTATGCGTGTGAAAGCGGAAAACAACAAGAGAAATAGAAACAAAGTTGAACGCATTCGAAAATAAATGTCTAAGGAAAATACTTGGTATAGCGTGGAACGAATTCAAAACAAACGAGGAAATTAGAGAAATCACCAATCAACCACTAATATCTTCAGTAATCAAGAAAAGACGATGGTCATATGTTGGACATGTGATGAGAAGAGATAATAACCGAATAGCAAAGCAAATCCTTATGTGGGAAACAACAGGTACGAGGAAAAGAGGAAGACCCAGAGAGACACTGAGAAGAACATTGATGAGAGAGGCAAGAGCAGCAGGAATCGGCTCCCTCAATGAGGTAGAGCTGCTTGCACAGAATAGAGACAAATGTCGAGATAAAATATATTTGAAAGAATTGAAAACTGCTAGAATAAAAATTTAGATAAGAGAGGGAATGTCTTGGTCTACGCCCTATGGACCGGCTACGGATCGAAAAGTCAATAGATAGATAGATGCTGCTAGCACCAGTTTCTTTTCTTGGAACGCATCCTCCATTTCATGGGAACGATAGGTTGCCTGAAACTTCTTATTGAAAATAATTTAACACATACATATATAACATATACTTACATTAGCAGTTTTTGTAAAACTAACTGTTATGCCTATATATAATGTGATAAAATATCCGACGCAATAAAGAGGTACCATACTTTGTAAAACAATTTATAAATTATTGTCAACTGCGTAATAGATTAGATACATCGAAGCAAATTTATGCAAACTGACAAGTGCACATTCTGGATAGACAAACCACAAACCACAGCACCTTGTACCGAGGACTTGCGAGAATAATCAGAGTTATTGCGTGATGTCCCATAATCACTTGAGTGAATGTATAGTCGTATATGAATTGATGGTAAGTTACATAAGTTCAAGGACTATGCCATGAAAAAATATAGATTGAACTAATTTGGCCACGAAAATCGAAATAGACCCCATGGGAACATACACAGCGATCGCAACTTCTCTTCCACACCTCAAAGCACTGTGGAAGTCGTTCCTCATGACTGGCCAAAGCCGCATGCGATCCCAGTATGATGTCGTATACGATGTCGGGGCGGCAACCCTTCAGCTTCCGTTTCAATTTAATGAACAATGCGAAGTCATAGGGAGCTGAGTCAGGTGAATACTGTGGGTGCGGGACCACCATCATGTTGTTTTCTATATAAAAACAGTTCGTCGTTTCAAGTGAGGCATGAGCTGGCGCGTTGTGGTAATGCAACAGTCAGTTGCGTTTGTGGCTACAGTTCTTGCCTTTTTCGTCGTATATCTTTCAAACGTCTCAAAATGCTGACAATAACACTTTGAATCCACCCAGTGCCACAATCAACAAATTCTAGGTGAACGATATCCTTAACAACGAAAAAAAAAACGACTAGCATGATACCATTAACAACGAAAAAAAAGACAACTAGCATAATAACCTTAACAAAAAAAGACGACTAGCATGATACCCTTAACAAAAAAAAGACGACTAGCATGATACCCTTAACACAAAAAAGACGACTAGCATGATACCCTTAACACAAAAAAAGACGACTAGCATGATACCCTTAACAAAAAAAAAGACGACTAGCATGATACCCTTAACAACAACAACAAAAATACGACTAGCATGATACCCTTAACAAAACCAAAGACGACTAGCATGATACCCTTAACACAAAAAAGACGACTAGCATGATACCCTTAACAACGAAAAAAAGGCGAATAGCATGATACCCTTAACAAAAAAACGAGTAGCATGATACCCTTAACAACAAAAAAAAAAGACGACTAGCATGATACCCTGAACAAAAAAAGACGACTAGCATGATACCCTTAACAAAGAAAGGAAGACTAGCATGATACCCTTAACAAAACAAAAGACGACTAGCATGATACCCTTAACACACAAAAAAGACGACTGGCATGATACCCTTAACAACAACAACAAAAGACGACTAGCATGATACCCTTAGTAGTAGGAAACTCTTTGTACAGAGCTTCGCAGCAGGAAGCAATCTGATCATCAGAAGAAGACCCCGTCGAGCAAGTGTTTCGGCCCTTTAGCTTCTTGACATTCTATGGGGAGGTGGGCCCGCCTTAACAACAACAACAACAAAAGACGACTAGCATGATACCCTTAAAAAAACGAGTAGCATGATAACTTAACAACGAAAAAAGGACGAATAGCATTATGCCCTTAACCAGAAAAAAAAAAGACGACTAGCATGATACCCTTAACAAAAAAAAAAAAAAAAAAAAAACGACTAGCATGATGCGCTTAACAGAAAAAAACGACTAGCATGTACTTTATTTTTGTTATTTTATTTATTTTTTTTTTTTGGGAGGCGACTCCCGACCTGCAGCGCCATCTTCATTGGTTTTGGTGACTACGGGTTTTTCCACTGCGACGACTGTTGCTTGGACTGCAGATCATAGATCTAAATACAAGTTCCATCGATTGTGATGATTCTAGAGATGAAAATTGTATCACTGATTGCCATATCACGCAAACCAAGGCACATGTCTAGCCTCTGGCTTTGAGTGAGCGTGAAGATCAAGAAAATGCACACACCAACATCATTCACAATCAATGACACTGTTTTACCAGGAAGAGCCGGTCTCCATTAATTTATTCTTTGAACTGACTTTCTGAGCTCTGACCTTTGTCTTACATCAAATTGGTTTCTTCTTCTGCTGCGACCATGACTCTTTCAGAGTAGGATTCCGGACTCTCTCATGAAGGCAGCTGTCTGTTTAAGCGATTCGGTTGCCCCGTATGGTTTCTCTTCCTGGGAGGTAGGGTGGTCCACATTGTACGTCTCAGGTCTCTACACTGGGGGCAATCCTGTAGAACATGGTTTGTTGTCATGTTGTCCAGTGTGCAGTGGCATTGGCTGGTGGTACCAATTTTGAGTTTGGTGAACTTATTTTTTCTCATTCTGTTGTGGCCAGTGCCTAGGATAAGTATGATGACTTGATCCCTCCTTGATAGTTGGAGGTATCCATCCCTTTCGTCATACTTTGGTTGTTCTCGTTTCCATTTTTCATGGTTTAACAACGTTGATACCTCAGCTCAAGAACATTGCTGTCGACAGTTCGAACTTATTCTGTTCACATATTAGTACTCCCAGTAACTTTATATATTGCGTAACGTACATTTTTTAATAATGATTTTATATTTTGAAAATGTTTGTATAAGACTATAAATTATACACAATTTGATGGTATTCGTTAGTTAAAGTTCTACGTTAGATAATTATGTCTAAACAAGCGCAAATTGTTTCTGAACTGAGCGACTTTCATCAAAATTGCCTCCTGTCTTTTATTCACGGGCTAATACATTAAACTCTTATAGTAATACAAATGAGCATACAGCTGGAATTTTTATTCATGATTTCTCTCTGCGGCAACCACCCACTGGTCTCAGCAGCGAGGCCCGGCTTGAAACGTCAATTGCTCATCAACTGTAAAAAATATGAGTACTTCCGAAGACGGAGTTATCCGCCTGTGCGGTGAAAGACACCTGTGCACACGGCTGCCAGGAAAAAACGGATTAACACGCAAAATTAATTTCCTAGTCTCTAGGGACTTCGTCAGAGGTAAAAGCTGGCGAACGAAAAAAAAATTAGCAATCTACAGTAATTAAGGTTATCTTGGAGCAATTAAAAAAAAAAAATTTGTTAACTAAAAAATAATGTTAGCAATACAATTAACTTCCTGCAATTATAAATAGCTCTCAGTATTTAAAATTAATTTGTAGCAGTTAAAAAATACCTTTCAGTAAATAAACCTACTCGTAACTTTCATTTGTTGCAAATAACACGACATTCAAAAATGCTTTAAATGTGAAAAGAAAAAAAAAGAGAGAACTAACTTATAGATAATGGATGCCACTTTTGTATGAATCTTTGTATGAAATGATAAATTC
This sequence comes from Megaustenia siamemsis, assembly GCA_032433765.1. NCBI lineage: Eukaryota > Metazoa > Mollusca > Gastropoda > Stylommatophora > Ariophantidae > Megaustenia > Megaustenia siamemsis. The sequence continues at coordinate 62,602,690 of JAVIAB010000051.1, forward strand.
TGCAAAGCAACACCAAAAACAAAAAAAAGAAAGATAAATTGTCATTATTTCATGAGCTAAAGAAACCGCCTGTGTAACATTTTCAAAAATCATGACGAAGCAAAAGCAGGAGCAATGAACTGTTGAAAAGGTGCAGCTAAGAGGAGGTACACACAGAGATAACATACACAAGGTGTAACTGGCTAAAGAAGTATCTAGGCAACAATCTAAGTATTGCAATGGATTCTGGCCTGGAGGGCGAAAAAGAAGCAGACATGGAGGCAAAGTGACAGTGCGAGTCACACTTAGGGCACCTTGCAAAGGATGGTCATAGAATGAGCAGATTTTATTGCTGCCCCACAGGACGTTTCAGACACTGATTATATCATCATTTTGCGGTCAAGGAGAAAGAAAAAACACTCCAATGTATCACTTACATTCGTGTGACAAACGAAAATTCTGATGGGACAGTCACGCTTCCCATGTCAAATAAAATCACAGCTTGACTTACACAGAGTAATAATAGATTACCTGTCAAAATTGTTCAAATAGAAGATAATAATAAAGTTAGTAATTTGTAATGTTCTCTGAAAAAAGCACATATTTTCAAAGACCATGCTGTCAAATGAGGACGTCATTAAAAATTGCATTCGTAGCAAAAGAGATTTGAGAATAAGTTAAAGCGACCAAAACGCAACTTTCTCTATTAAAAAAAATAAATTATGTAATAAAGAAAAAAAAACAATGTGTAAAAATAAATGAAGAGAACAAATATTTAAAATAACATTTAATATTTAGTAGCAGATAACTTTTAGAGAGTATAATAATTATCAACAATTAAAATTAACTCAATGAAGTTACAAGTAATTAATTGTCAGTAATTGAAATTATCTCCAATTAGTCAAAAACCAACTTGCACTAATTAGAACAAAGTTTAATTAGTTTTAAAAAACAATTTCTGAAATGAAAAGCATCTCCTGTAGTCAATTAAAATATTTATAAGTAATTAAATTCAATAATTTTCAATTACTAAAGATAACTCTTACCAAATAAACATAATTTTTCACAGTTTCTTTCTCTCCATGTTTGTGCGATTAACTTACAGGTACTGTTTGTTCTTAAGTCCATTGTTGAGCTCTCTCGATTAATTGTTCTTCTAATTCTTCTAAATCACCATTTTTAACGATTTTTATTTCATCTCATTCCTTTCCTCATTTGCTTTTCAGCATCGCGTGGGGATATTATTTGCGATCTTTTTCTCTTCTTTGGCATCCGCTGCTACTATGTATTCTAGTGTTTCTAATATTTCCTCACTTGACATCCTGACTTCTAAAAGTAATTAACCAACTGGTAGTTGTTGATATGATATTTTTTAAATGCATATCGCGCTTATGTTAATAATGCACGCCTCTCATGTGTGAAGTCGTTCTACTTCAGCTTTATACAATTTGCAGTTACATGCTCGTATAAATAATTATCCCAAAATAAAATGGTAGGGGCGGGGGGGGGGGGGGGGGGAGAATAATGTAATATTGAAATTTCACATAAAATGTTTCTTTAATCAACTTTCGTATCTTTTAAGCGTAAGCCATAATTCAGCGACTGATTGACCCCTTCTCACTTGATTTTTTGTATTAAGAAAAAGTGGTGATCACTCATTGTCCAGCAATCATTAAAATATTGCACTTGCGCTGATACAATGTCTCTATAGCAGAAATGTCTGGACGAAACCTCAAAAATGTGCTCATCGTTAACTGCTTCAGAACAACAGAAATGATAAATAACTGTCGAGATAGAAATTGTAGAGAGACATGATCACCTACGCCAGCAGGCATGGTACTTGATGATGTTGTTGACCTTCTGTAAGTCCATTCTCTTCAACTGTCTGATATCTTTTCTATTTGCTTCACTCTATCTCTCCCTCCCTCAATTTTCCCAGTTGTTACAACATATTCCAGCTGTTCCCTTCTCATTACATTGCCTTAAAAATGATGATTTTTCTTCCTAATATTGGAAATTAGCTCTCTTTTTGCTTTGGCCTCTTTCAGAATGTTTTCAATACTCTTCTTAGCTGTCCATGGTATTCTCAACATTCTTTTGTAAAACGACATTTCTACAACATCCAGTGAGTTTCTTGTCTGTTGTCCTATTGTCCATGATTCACATCCATATGTTAAGACTGCCTCTACATAACATTTAAAACTCCTTTTCTTGTTTCCATTGTCAAAAATGGATTGCACAGTATCTTTCTCCTTTTATTGGAAAGCTGCTGTTGCCTGCATCTCACCTCTGTTGTACATCTGCCATCTGAGGTTAACATAATAATGAAAGAACGAAGAAAAAAAAAGAAAATAATATTTAAAATAATGTTTAAAATGTATGCATTAAAAGACATTGCAGATAAAGACAATGCTTCAGGCGAACTAAAGTTGGAAAAAATTATTTTGAAATGATGTTTATTTGTCTAATTTAGTTTCTTTTTTACTTTTTTAGTTATTTAATTATTATTTTGATGTGTGGTGTTAAGTTTATTTGCTATCTCTCTCTCTCTCTCTCTCTCTCTCTCTCTCTGTCTGTCTGTCTGTCTCTCTCTCTCTCTCTCTCTCTCTCTGTGTATGTGTATGTTTTGTCCACTGAAGACCTTTTGAGTCGAAACGGCGTTCGATTGTATTTTCTCTCACCTATTTAAAGCTGAAACCATACATTTTTTTACCTTGCACCACCTCCACACTACCATCACCACCTCCACTAACATCACCAGCACCACCTCCACTACCATCACCAGCACCACCTCCACTACCATCACCAACACCACCTCCTCTACCATCACCAACACCACCTCCACTAACATCACCAACACCACCTCCACTACCATCACCAACACCACCTCCACTACCATCACCAGCACCACCTCCACTACCATCACCATCACCAACACCACCTCCACTACCATCACCAGCACCACATCCACTAACATCACCAGCACCACCTCCACTACCATCACCAGCACCACCTCCACTACCATCACCAACACCACCTCCACTACCATCACCAACACCACCTCCACTAACATCACCAACACCACCTCCACTACCATCACCAACACCACCTCCACTACCATCACCAGCACCACCTCCACTACCATCACCAACACCACCTCCACTACCATCACCATCACCAACACCACCTCCACTACCATCACCAGCAATACCTCCACTACCATCACCAGCACTGCCTTCACAACTTATATCACAACCACCATCACCATAGCCACCGCCATTATCAGCATATCAGTGGATGTGGTGCTGACATAATAACCACAACTATCACTGCCGCCAACGCCACAACCACCACCATCACCTCGATCACCACCACCACTACCACAAGCACAACCTCCATCACTACAACCATCACCGCAACCATCACTGCAACCACCACCACCTTCAACACCACCATCCGTATCACCTCCATCACATCCACCATCACCGCTACTATCTCTATCACCAACAGCATCATCTCCATTACCACAACCACCGATGTGGTGGTTGATACAGGTTATCACCACTACCAACACCTACAGGACCAGTACAACCACGGCCACCATCACGGCCATCACCACCTCCATGACCACCACCACTACATCACTTCCATTACCACCACCACCGCCTCCATCATCACCACCACCACTGCCTCCATCACCACCACCACCGACATCACTTCCATCACCACCACCACCGACATCACTTCCATTACCACCACCACTGCCTCCATCACCACCACCACCGACATCACTTCCATTACCACCACCACTGCCTCCATCACCACCATCACCGACATCACTTCCATTACCACCACCGACATCACTTCCATCACCACCACCACCGACATCACCACTGCCTCCATCACCACCACGGCCACCACCACCACGGCCATCACCACCTCCATGACCACCACCACCGCCTCCATCATCACCACTACCACTGCCTCCATCACCACCACCACGGCCATCACCACCTCCATGACCACCACCACCGCCTCCATCATCACCACCACCACCGACATCACCACCACCACCGACATCACTCCCATTACCACCACCACCGCTTCCATCATCACCACCACCACCGACATCACTTCCATTACCACCACCACCGCCTCCATCATCAGTACCACCACCTCCAACACCATCACCACCGACATCACTTTCATTACCACCACCACTGCCTCCATCATCACCACCACCACCACTGCCTCCATCACCACCACCACCGTCATCACCACTACCAGCATCACTTTCATCACCATCACCACAAGCTTCACCACCTGCATCACCACCTCCATCACCACCACTACTACCACCTCTCTCACCGCCACAACCTCTACCACCACCACTACTACCACCTCCATCGCCGCTACAGGATCCACCACCATTATTACCACTACCACCAGCATCCCCTCTACCACCATCACCAGCACCACTACCATCACACCACCATCTCCAACAGCAACACAACAACCACCACCATCACAAGTACCACAATGAAAAACATCACAGTACCACCACCATCACCACCGCCACCACCACGATCACCACCAGCACGACCTCCATCACCACCACCAGCATCATCTACATAACCACCGCCACCGCCACTACCACCAGCAGCATCACCTCCATCACCTTTACCACCACTATCTCTATCACCAACAGCATCATCTCGATCAATACAACCACCACCACGACCATCACGGCCACTACTACCCCCATCACCACGGCCACCAGCATCACTTCCATTACCAGCACTGACTTCTCTATCGTCCCCCACCACTTCCATAACCACCAGCAGCATCACCTCCATGACCACCACCAGTATCATCTCCATCACCACTACTACCACGACCACAGTACCCAGCAACCCCACCTCCACAGCCGCCAGCAACATCTCGACCACCACTACTATCAGCACTACCTCCTCCACCACCACGACCACAAATAAGAGACACACAAAAAATACTGGAATTATCTTCGAGGGGGAAATACAAAGTAAGTGAGACAGAATCAAAGAAAGAAAACAATGTAAGGAAAATAATTAAAAATGGACAGATGAACATATGACAAAGTACAACATCAAGTCAAGAGACAGAAGGAAATGACGTCCTCATTAGCAAACCGTTGACATGATGATAGCACATATGATGATGAAGCCGGATTTGTCGTGCCGAAAGACGTAGACGCTGCAGCATTCTTCAAACCTCTGTATAAACAATGTGACGATTATACGTTCTTTAGTAAAGAACACCGCCAGGTAGATGTCGAACGAATGTGGGAAATGTACAAGAGAATAATAAAAAACAAAAAACTAAATTTAAAAGGAATAATCAATCATATAAAATGGAGGGGTAAAAAGGGGGGGGGGGGAGTGAGCACTAAGTTAGAGGCAACAAATGAAGGTCTTGTGCAAGGTCTGATACTTGAAAGATCTTCCGGCGCAAGAGTAGAATTTCTGCTTTATGTGTCGTCTTTGGGTGGAAAGGATAGTAGATGATAAATTAGAAAGATTAAATAGACAAACAGACAGATCGTCTTCATCATCATCGAGTGCCATCTCTTCAACAAAGGTTGACTACCATGGAGCGCCATTCTGCTCTATCTCTTGCTTTGATGGTGCAGGTTGTCTTAGGCTGATTTGTCAATCTTTTGATGTTACTCGTCCATGTTAGATTTGGTCAGCCACTGCCTCTTTTACCTTGTATTTTCCCCTCCAATATTACTTTTAGTAGGTTGTTGTGTCTTTTAACATGCCTCAAAAATCGCATTTGTCTTGTTTGAGTTGTGTTTAGTGGTTCTCTTTTCATTTTTATTGTTTTAATACTTCATCGTTTGTTTTCTTTTCTTTCCATCCAATTCTATCTATTCTTCTCTATATGTACATTTCAAAGGCTTCAGTATCTCTGTTCTGTTTTATAGTCTAATGTCCATGTTTCTGCACCATGTAGGAATGTTGAGAAGATATACCATTTGACATTTGAAGTCTGTGACGGTGGATGGGGCAGAAGAGTCAGCAATGTCCAACGGCTCGGAAAGCAAAGACAGCAACGTGTGTGGTAGAAGAGGCATGTTCACGACACGAAAGACGAATGTGTCTGACCGCCGTGAAAGAGATTTGAGCCTCATCACATACTATTCCAGAGAAAGCCATGGAGAGAAATTCAAACTTATGTCGGAAGAAAGATCTAAAGATAAATACATGGAATGCTAGGACAGACAGATAGTGAGAAACTAATCCATAATATCATGTAAAGATAGTGAGATCGATGTAAGACACACTTTTAACTTACATTATTTTGATGAACACAGTTGTTTGTGTCAGTTTGTTGTTATTGTCTTGATAAATACAGGAGGGGGTGGGGGACAAAAACAGTTATTGCATTCAAGGGAGTTAGCTCAGGCTACATAAGAATGCTTACTTCTTTTAACGAATGCTGTCCCTTGAATTCTCATTTATTAATGTAATAAAAACTAAGGGCAGGACATAGATTCTTTAATCTTGCGAATCCTGAAACAAATATTCGACAAATGAAATCTAAAGTTTTCGTGCGTTTTCTTCATTCGAATGTTTCGACTCCTAGTCTTTAAAAAAATAAATAAATAAATAAAAAAAGCTTTGCTCTTACAAAAATGTTGAAAAAAAAAAAAACGGTGGTTTGCAATTTCAGCAGAGCTCTCCAGAACAGACGGATCAAAATGCCAGAGTTCCAATACACCATCCAGGGAAGTCTTAGGAAACTTTTACCGATTGTCTTACGCTCTCGAAACTAGCTCCCCATAGTTCTGGAGGTTTCTAGCAACTCATGCTAAGATATTAAGGGTTGCATTGTGCACATGGCTCAAGATGTCCAAGCTATGGGCACTTTTACACATATTTGTGTACACACATGTGTAGGCGTGGCCGTGTATACATTATAAATATGTATGTATGTATATATATATATATATACACACACACTATATATATATATATATATATATATAAAGTGCGTGTATAAATATGTGTGTGCATTATCTATATATGTGTGTGTATATATATATGCATGTGTGTATGTTTGTACATGTATATGCATGTATATATGTATGTAAGCATATAGTAAAATTAAAGTAAAGTACCCCCGTCACGCCAAGGCGTATGCACACACACACTCTCTCTCTCTCTCACACACACACAGAGAGAGAGATCTGTGTTTTCACACGGTTGTCCATAGCTAGATACGTTTAGACATTGCCGGTGGCGTTATAGTTGACGTAAAACACATTTTTAGAACCCTTCCATCTCTGTTTTAGCCCTCGCAGTTAGCTGGGTCGGCTACACTGGCTATATTGCGTGGACTAGCCAGCGTATACTGTGAATTTCCCTCCTGGTCACGGCACAATTTTCAGGGAATACATTGTTACTTTTATTTTTCATTCTAGCAAGAGATGATTTTGTTTCACATATTTAATTATTAGTTCGCTATGTAGGGCTAATTTTGTTTACTTACATTTCTGTGTGTATGTGTTTTGTTGTTTCTATTGAATACCTATTGAGCCGAAGCGTCATTAAAATTTGTGCAGTCTATTAATTGCGTAAAGCTTTAACCATACCATTAAACGATTAAAAAAAAAATATTCCTCAAGTTGTATACCTATTTTATTTGTTCGACCCCTCTGTCTTTTCATTCTTTCTTTCTTTCAATTCGTTTATTTCTTTTTCTAATATTATAATAATTCCTATCTATATTTTTTTATTCTCTCATTCTTTCTCTTTCGCTCGCGCAGTCTGTAATACGAAATGGCACGTTGTAATGTGTATGTGCGTGATTCTCCAGGTCAAATGCTTGACAGTTTGGGGTATGGGAACTGTGTTTATAGTACCGCGCCGTGTCCTCCTTCAGGTTACAAGACAGCATTGTCTTGATATGCTGGTAGGACTTTTCCTTACACCTTGTCTGCTTTTTTTGTAATCTGTAGATTTTTTTTTTTTTACCGATGACGCGTTCTTAGTCTCTCTAACCTCGCAACCTCTGGAGTCGCCACCCATGACAAGTTAAGCGTGACAGTGGCTCTGTTCTTGTCTTATCTGACCTTGATCTGGATCCATAGAGAGATACAGTGAAAGGGGAAAAAAAAGAAGTATGAGAGTTTAAAGATATATAGGGGTCAACCGTAAGGTTTATTTTTGTGTTGATATTAATAGAGATAATTCTAACAGTTTACATAACAGCATCAATGTTTTCAAGAAATGCTTTAACTTTCAAAGCTCAAATGTCGTTCAATTAAATTCTATTTAAAAAATATGAAAAATAGCCAGTTATTCAGCATCACTATCAAATGACATGCTGGCCTAAATAGTGTTTAACTGGCAATCGTTTGTTTTAGCCACTTGTGGCTGTCAAATCTTATCGTGACTTCTTCATTCTGTTGTCTTGATAAATACACTGTCCTCCATTTCTTCTTAAGGTTATCTGTCAACATTCCCTATATACAGTACCTGTTATTTTAGTTTTACTTGAAATTCACAAGAAAAAAAAACAATGACTGGTGCCATCTTGGAAAAAATGGAACAAAGAAGACAAGCAAAGAACACTATTCAATACAGCAAAACAGATAATGAAATACACAAAATGGAAAATCAAAACTGGCTCAGCCAAATATATCTAGAAATCAAAACTATGGAAAACAAACAAGATTTATGAGGGATGCACACAGAAATAAAGAGAATGACTAACACAAAAAAACAACAACAAAAAACACAGAATGTATGCTATGGCACAGTATGTAATGGATGTATTGTAAATAAAAAAGAAGAAATGCTAATAGGTAATAAAGTTGTAATCAATAGATGGCAGGAATATATAATACAATTATTTTATGATGAAAGGGAAAATAAACTAATTATAAAATGTACGGCAGGCTATAAAATCTTAAAATCTGATGTGGAGAAAGCTATACAAACACTGAAAACGGGAAAAACTGCAGGACTTGACAACTTACTGATAGAGATGATGTCTTTGGCACTGAAGTGATCACAGGCATATGCAACGATGTATACCATACAGGATACATACCATATAAACTAACAGCATCAACTTTCATTGCATTGCCTAAAAAGAATGGTTCAGTTGAATGCAGTGATTTTAGAACTAAAAGCCTAATGAGCCATGAAACAAAAATATTGCTAAAAATTATATAAGGAAAGATTAAGAATAAAATCAATATGGAACCCGAAGAACAATTTAGATTTAAGAAAAGCAGTGGGACAAAAGAAGCCATAATCTGCATGAGGATGTTAATAGAAAAATGCACAGAAGAAAACAAACCAATATATGCCTGTTTCATAGACTACACCAAAGCTTTTGATAGAGTACAACATAAATAATTTAAAGACTGCCTAAAAGATATACATCTAGGTGACACAGACATATGACTGATATGTAATTTATACTGGGATAAAAAAGCAAAATAAAATATAACAAAAAGAACTATACACTTATTGATATAAAGAGAGGAGTAAGACAAGGATGCATCCTATTATCAAGCTTGTTCAATCTACAAACTGAGCAAATCTTTAAAAAAAATGCCAGGCCTAAACATCAATGGAAAGATAATCAATGACCTAACATATGCTTATGATCCTGTATTTCTATTAGAAAATCCTGAAGATCTAGAGCAATTACTTGATGAAATAAACATAAACAGAAATATGTATTAGACATGAATATAAAAAAAGACTAAAACTATGATAATAAACAAAGATAATACTCAAAACCCAAGAGTAGATATCAAAATTGAAGGAATAGACCTGGAGACAGTTCAGAGCTACAACTACCTTGGACATACTAGAACCAGTGATAGAAAATGTACAACTGAAATAAACAAAAGAATATAGGAATGGCAAAAAGTAATATTAATGTCATGAAAAATATACCAACATCAAAACAAATAACATATAGGGTTAAAACTTAGAATAGCAAAATGTTATATCTTCTCAACATTCCTGTATGGTGCAGAAACATGGACATTAGACAAGAAAACAACAGAAAATTTAAGTCTTTGAAATATGGATATATAGAAGAATAGGTAGAATTGGATGGAAAGAAAAGAAAACAAACGATGAAGTTTTGAAACAACTCAAAAGAAAAGAGAACTACTAAATACAATTCAAACAAGACAAATGTAATTTTTGGGGCATGTTAAAAGACATAACAGCCTAATAATAGTAATCTTGGAAGGGAAAATAAAGGTAAAAGAGGCAGAGGTCGATCAAAACTAACGTAGACAATTAAGATCAAAAGATGGACAAGTCAACCTATGACAACCTGCACCATTAAAGCAAGAAACAGAGTGGAATGGTGCTCCATGGTAGCAAAACTTTGATGCTGAGATAGCATTCAATGAATTAATTAATTGAAATTCACAATTCTTCTTCTTCTTCTTTTCTTCCTCATCTGCCTTTCAGCATCGAGGGTTTTTTATCCCACTTATATTTATCGTTGCTACTTTATATTTATCTATCTCCATCTTCTGTGTATTTCTCTGAGCATAAAACATTTATCCCTTACCGACCTGTTGAGTCAGTCGTAAGTTAAGGGCTTAACTTAAGAAAAGCACACGTTGGGGGTTTAGCCCGGCTGATGTTTCCCAACATGTTTGATCACTAAGGTCTCACATGCGATCACAACAATTATCAACATAATTTACTTTTATATAAATGGACTGTTTCTACGCTGGTAATGGAGAACACATAGGCCTAGATGTGCACTCTGTGTGACACATATTTGTTTAGATTTCTTCTCTGCCGAAGCACAAACTTAGTACATTGTTTAATGATGAATGCTCAGAATATTGCCCAGATATGAAATGAGGAAAAAAAGTGCAATTGTAAAATATTTATAATTTAAATGAGACCTGTTCATTATAACTTTTGGTTGTATGGAAAATAGAGATAGATTTTTCAGTGAACAAATGGTAGAATTTATGAACAACATAATTCATAAACAGCGTAAATAGTTTAAATTGAAAACATCAGCAATCTTCAAGATTGCACAAATCAGAGGCTTTAAATGTCTGTAAAGAAAAATAATTATCAGAGTTAGTGATATTCAACTCTTTGTGGTAAAATTACTGAAGTGGAGTAGGCCAGTTGAATAGGATGAAATCGAACTGCTCACATGTATACCAGAATGCTGATCACAAATATGATGTTTGTATTACTGAGTGACACTGAAAGTCATAAAATAACTTTACAGGTATCTTTAACATATTAAAATGCATGTAATTTGACTTAAGAGGCAATGATGTGCCAGAGATGGAATGAACAGGCATTTCTGGTACTTTGACTTAGTCCATGAAACAAACACAAATGATCAGCTGTTATAATTTGTTTTTATTTTTAATTCATGTCCATAAAATTACAACAGAAAAGAACACCCATGAACATATATGTAAATCATCATCATTGAGTGCCGTCTCCGCATCGAAGGTTGGCTACCATGGAGCGCCATTCCACTCTGTCTCTTACTTTGATGGTGCAGATTGTCATAGGTTGACTTGTCCATCTTTTGATGTTACTCGTCCATGTTAGTCTTGGTCTGCCTCTGTCTCTTTTACCTTCTATTTTCTCTTCCAATATCACTTTTATTAGACTGTTGTGTCTTTTAACATGGCCCAAAAATTTCATTTGTCTTGTTCTAATTGTGTTTAGTAGATCTCTTTTCATGTTTAGTTGTTTTAAAACTTCATCGTTTGTTTTCTTTTCTTTCCATCCAGTTCTACCTATTCTTCTATTGATCCAAATTTCAAAGGCTTCAATTTTCTGTATTGTTTTCTTGTCTAATGTCCATGTTTCTGCACCATACAGGAATATTGAGAAGATGTAACATTTTGCTATTCTTAGTTTTAGCCCTGGTGTTATTTGTTTTGATGTTAGTATATTTTTCATGGCATTAAAATTACTTTTTGCCATACCTATCCTTTTGTTTATTTCATTTGTACATTTTCCATCATCGGTTATAGTGTGTCCCAGGTAGTTGTAGCTCTGAACTGTCACCAGATGTATTCCTTCAACTTTGAATGTAGATAATACAATACAATTACAACAGAATAGAACACCCTTGAATATATATGTTAATAAATACATTAAAATTTCAACAGAAAAGAACACCCATGAATATATATGTAAATCATAATCATCATCATGTGCCATACAGGTTGGCATAGGCGATCATGTCTTTCCACAATCTTCTATCTACAGTGCAGCGTATCAGTTCTGTTGTTGCCTGCTTTCCATGCCATGAACCAATCTATCCAGTATTTTCTCTCTTTGTCGTCCGCAATCTCTCTTTCCTTTTGTTTTGCCAGTTGTGACCAAGTATTCCAACTTTCCTCTTCTCATGATGTGCCTGAAAAATGTTGATTGTTTCTTTCTAATATTTTTTAAGAGCTCCCTTTTTGTGTTGGCCTCTTTGAGAATTTCCTCATTGGTCTTTTTAGCTGTCCAGGAAACTGTCAACATTCTTCTCAGAAATCCCATCTCTGTGGCCTCTAATCGTCTTTTCATTTGTTTATCTACTGTCCATGATTCGCTTCCATAGGACAGAATTGGCTCTATATAGCACCAATGAGCTCTCTTTCTCACTTCTAATGACATAGATTTGTTGCATAATTATTATTTCTGTGGTGCATCTTCCAGCGATGTTATTATTGTGCCCAGTATTTGGCTCGTTGTACTTGTTTCAGATTTGTTCTGTTTACTTTTATGCTTCATGATGGTGATGATTGTTTCTTTGATATAACCATTACTTCTGTTTTCTTACTATTCAGACTGAGACCTTTTTTGTTGCTTTCTTTTACTATTGTGTCTATCATTTCTTGTAGTTCATTCTCTGTCTCTGCTAGTAAGACTGTGTCATCTGCATATCACAAATTATTTATGTTGTGACTGTTGACTTCAATTCCTTTTTTGTCTAATATTGTTCTCATAATATGTTCGCTGTAAATTGAAAACAAATCCAGTGATAGAACACAGCCTTATCTGACTCCTTGTTTTATATTTTGGAATTTCCTGTTTGGTTGCTAATTCTTATGGCTGCTGTTTGTTGCCAGTACATGTTTTTTATGATTTGCAGATCCTTGCCATCAATGTTTAATTTCTCCAGCATATTGGTTATTTCCACATGCTTTACTTTGTCAAATGCTTTTGTGTAGTCTATAAAGCACATATATAGATTTTTCTTTACCTCTATAGATCTGTCTATCAATGTTCTTAAGATGTAAATTGCCTTTCCTCCGCTAGTCTTCAGGACACCCTTGGGCAAGGTGGAGCTCCCGTTTAGCCCCCCTATCAGGGGTATGTGAAGCCATTGGAGAAGGTGGTGGATGGTGTTGTAGGAACAGCCATCAAGTAGTCCTGGTTATGGTCCCTTCTCTGTGATGGCAGGCAGAGGATCTCATATATAGAGACAATGGCTGTGATCTCTGACTAGTATAGTCACTGCCAAGAAGGAAATAAATGACAAACTACCTTCTTATTCTGCCTAGAATAACCATGTCAAAACACAACTTAATATCTACAGCTAATGACGTTAATATATGTAAATAATACATTAAAAATTACACAGAAAAGAACAGGCATGAATATATATGTAAATAACACATTAAAAATTACATAGAAAAGAACATCCATATATATATATATGTAAATAATACATTAAAAATTACATAGAAAAGAACATCATATATATATATATGTAAATAATACATTAAAAATTACACAGAAAAGAACACCCATGAATATATATGTAAATAATACATTAAAATTACAACAGAAAAGAACACCCATGAATATATATGTAAATAATACATTAAAAATTACAACAGAAAAGAACACCCTTGAATATATATGTAAATAATACATTAAAATTACAACAGAAAAGAACACCCTTGAATATATATATTAATAATACATTAAAATTTATAACATATTCAAAGACCAGTTTCTCTCTCAGTCTTTATGGCTATTCTCTATACTTAATAATATTGGTGTTAGGTAAAAATGGTATTAAAGCATCACAACTTATGCACATTAAGTTTTAAAATGGTGTTGTTATCATCTTACAGTATCCATACTTTCTGGGATAATATATGGGAATAATGTTAACCTCAGATGGTAGATGTACAATGGAGGTTAGATGCAGAATGGCAAAAGCCACTTTCTAAAAAAGATTAGGAAGATACTGTGCAATCAATTTTTGACACTGGAAACAAGAAAAAAGTGTTCTTAAATGTTATGCAGAGCCAGTCTTAACAAATGAATGTGAATCATGGACAATATGACAACAGACAAGAAAATCGCTGGAGGCTGTAGAAATTTGGTTTTACAGAAGAATATTGAAAATACTATGGACAGCTTAGAATAGTAATGAAAACGCTCTAAAAGAAGACAAAGCAAAAAGAGAGCTAATTGTCAATATTAGGAAGGAACAATCATAATTTGTTTGGGCCTTATTTTTAGAAGGGAACATCTGGAATATATTGTGACAACTGGGAAAATTGAGGGAGGATGAGATAGAGGGAAGCATATAGAAAAGATACCAGACAGTTTAAGAGAATGGCTTGGCAGAAGATCAACAGCAGAAATGATAAATAACTGTCGAGATCAAAAGTTGTGGAGGGACATAATCCCCTACGCCAGCAGGCATGGTACTTGATAATGATGATCCATACTTTCTTTTTTTATCTCCTTGTTCTTGCTGATTAAAAACTGTATTCATTTAGAGCTTCTAAAGCCAATAAAAGAGCACTAACCCTAACCAGGACTTGATGTAGTGAGTACACTGACTAAAGCTATACCACTAAAGTTTTCATTCACTGGCTAGAGTTACAAAAATAAACTCTCTGGTACTCCAGGTTGGAGCTGAGAACACAGGTCTATCTCTTTATAAAAAATAAAGCATGTTCCTGAAACAGCAAATATGGATTATATTATATTGCTAGGTGGACACCCAGATGTTAGAGCTGGCATGACTGGCATTGGGGAAAGCCATAGGGCAACCATGGTAATAATACATGTCCTAACTGAAAAATATAACACAAAACTGTGTTTTTTAAGTGCAAAAATAAGGTGCAAAAAACTAATAGAAATTGTATCTATCTATCTTCTGCCCTTTTGAGCCAAAAACATAGGGTAGAAATTCTAGACTTTATGTCTGACCATCTTTGTTATCAAGTGCCTGACCTTGCAGAGGACCCGCATTTTATCTTGTCGCACGTCCCTGTTCTGGGCGATACGCTCAATTTCAGCGAGGGAGCTCATGCCTGCTGTTGTTATCCTTCATAGTGTTCTTTGTAGTGTTTCTTTAGGTCTGCCTCTTCTTCTTTTACCCTCAGGTTCCCATTTGAGGGATTGCTTTGAGATACTCTTCTTCTCTTTTCATCATACAGGCAACAAATTAGCACCTTCTTATCTTGATTAAAGATGTTATTTTTGGAATATTTGATGTTTTGTTACTCCTCTTATTTTTGCAGTAGTCTTGAACTCATTTCATGGTGTACAAAGTATTTTCATGAGACATTTGTTCTCAAATGCATTTAATTTATTTTCTATTTCTTTAGCTGTTTTCCAGCTCTAGTCCAAATAAATATATTGATAGAATAAATTACAATAGAAATAATAGGCTATACGATCACCATCATTATGTCTATGCAGCTGTTTATCGTTTCCATTACTGATTCCTAGCAAAGCACTATTTAAAATGTCTTGTATCTTTTTATTTCTACTTCCATCTATTTCTTCTTCTCTCAGTTCTACCTGATGTCACAATATATTCCAGTTGTTCCCCTCCTCATAGCATGACAGCCAAAAACATGATGATTGTTTCCTCCTGATAATGAAAAAAAAAAACATTTTTTTTAAAACTTCAGCTTATTTTTAATACTAACTGTAACAAAACTGTTACATGAGATCAATCATACATAATCCACCCGATAGAGAAAATTCTCTATCTTGTCCTTTCTCCATCTCATTAAACTTTTTGGAATCAATTTAGGATTGTTTTAGGTCAAATTCAGAGGGTGGGTTCGATCCTGATCAATGGCTTCCAGGTTTATCCATCCTTAAATGGGTACCAGATTTTTTCTGGGAAAGTAAAGCGGCACGGGCGTAATGCTGACCACATTACCTCAAACATCATGTGCTGAAGGTCTGTAAAAATGATGGGCATTAACACCATATTCCCTATGTGCTACTTGGTGTGATGGGACACTTTACTTACTTTTACTTAGGTTAAATTGACTCTTTCCATATGTTTTGACGCCCCTGCATCATACTCATTTCTGTCAAGTTTGTTTTGACACACCTCACGCCATTCTCAATATAACTTGAAAAAATATTTCTACTTTTACATTCATAGTTTATTGTAAATGTTCTTTACTGGAGAGCTTCTTTCTCCTTCTACATGTGGTGTTTACAAAGAAATTGTGTAAAAGAGTGTGATCATCCATTTAGATTAGCAGTGTTTATCACCAATAAAAATCAGCTGATTGAAATGGCATTGCTTGGTATTGATTTCAATGCTAGAATTCAATTGATGATGGGTGAAAAAGCCAGTAAATTATTTTTTGGGGGTTTTGAAAAATGATAATAGCTAAGCAACAATGGGAGCAGTTATTTACAGCGATTTCAATCTGGATTTAGATAAAAAATAAAGTCTCATATTGGATGCTTGTAATCAATAAATCAATAAGATTACAGTGAAGAGGAAATCAATACATTGTGATAGTTGATGACAAAAGATAAGTTATTTTTATGCTACATCAGTAAAACTTTTAAGGCTGCTTGAAGACATGTTGCTATTTGCTTTTTTCATGAAATAATTCATATTGTTTTACTTTAAGCTGACATTTATGATGGTTAGTTGGCAATTATGATCTTAATTTTATGTTTTAATATTTGTGTTTTTTTCATTTATCCCCCATTTTTCTTTCAACATATTTTCTAGCATCTATTTATCAGTGAAATATAATTCCTTGTTCAATTATCTAAAAATTAATATACAATATGTTATCTGTTAAAGATAAAGAATGTAGAAAAAAAAAATGTATGGTTTCACTGGAATGGTGTTGAAACTAAGAAATATTACTCTCAAGATTCCTTCCAGTGTCATGGCGGCTACATGCAGTCGTTTTTATATTTTGGCTCTTGCCGGTATGATTTGCGTGACAGTCGAGTTATGAAATTATGTGTTGCTATTCCTCGTTTGGAGTATGTTTTATTTCGGACGTGTGGATAAACTGTGATTACCGATATTTAAGTGGAATATGATTTATTCTTCTTTGTGTCGTGTGTTCGCGGTTCAATAGTCAAGCACATGGTTCGACAAATAAATGGCGCCGCCGGGTATGTTCAACCCGAATATAAAAGTCTGTGTCGGTGGATGGGGCGGATGAATCAAAAATGATCAACGGCCCAGAAGGCGAAAACAGCAAAGTGTGTGGTACACATGAGGCATATTCAGAACACAAAAGACGAATATGACAGACCACCGTGAAAGAGATTGGAGCCTCATCACGTAACACTCCAAAGAAAGCCATGGAGAGAAATTCTAAACATAACAAGCAAAAAATACGGACTAGAAATGAATATCAAAAAGACTAAAACTATGATCATAAACAAAGAAAATTCTCAAGACCTACAATTAAATATCACAGTTGATGGAATACATCTGGAGACAGTCCAGAGCTACAACTACCTGGGACATACTATAACCAATGATGGAAAATGTACAACTGAAATAAACAAAAGAATAGGTATGGCAAAAAGTAATTTTAATGCCATGAAAAATATACTAACAACAAAACAAATATCAACAGGGCTGAAACTAAGAATGGCAAAATGTTACATCTTCTCAATATTCCTGTATGGAGCAGAAACATGGACATTAGACAAGAAAACAGAACAGAAAATTGAAGCCTTTGAAATGTGGATTTATAGAAGAATAGGTAGAATTGGTTGGAAAGAAAAGATAACAAACGATGAAGTTTTAAAACAACTGAAAATAAAAAGAGAACTACTAAATACAATTAAGACAAGACAAATGAAATTTTTGGGGCATGTAAAAAGACACAACAGCCTACTAAAAGTAATATTGGAAGGAAAAATACAAGGTAAAAGAGGCAGAGGCAGACCAAGACTAACATGGACGAGTAACATCAAAAGATGGACAAGTCAATCTATGACAGCCTGCACCATCAAAGCAAGAAACAGAGTAGAATGGCGATCAATGGTAGCCAACCTTCATTGCAGTGAAGGCACTCGATGATGATGACTCTCAAGAACATTACATTGAAATTATATAATTATGTTACATTTGAGGCTAAATATGGAATGCTGTTTCATTGTATTTCAAACACTGAGAAAAGAACAAAATATGTGACATTATCAACATATATTATTAGGAGATTCTCAAGATGGCTGGATGAAGATTGCAGCATTTCTACATTTACCAAAAGAGGGCTAGAATAGAAATGATAAATTGGATAACTTTGACAAAGAAGTGATTAGATGAGAGGTCTATAGATTTTTGGATGGCAAAGAACTATTGATGCTAAAGAAATGAAATCTTAGACAGAAACAAGACAATGACATATCCAAAACCAATCTATGGAATATATTGCCTACTTGCCTACTGATGAACAAATATATATATACTGCAAATAATATACTGTTAAATAATATTGTTGATACACTAATAATTAAAAATTGACATGAATAATAAAGGAAATGACTGTTTTGATAATTCTATGCAGTCTACATAACATTTGTGATTAAAATACTACGGTTGGTCCATAAAATAAGACCCTGTACAAAACAAACAAAATTTATAGGATTGGTTTCAATAAACAAATAAAAATCAGATATTTTGGTCAAATTAAATACTACAATGGTCTTGAAAGAACAATAATGAAAGATACAGTTTAGGAATGTGAAGAAAGTAGTAACCTAGAAGTAATGGGACTACGGCGATCAGGGACCTCTAACAGATCACACTTAATGAGGAAGGCAACACAGCAAGAAGCATTCTGTGAGGCGGTCAAAAGTGTAGAGTCATCCTTGGGACAGCCTGATGATGGTAAGTTGTAAAATCTATAAACATGGACTATAACTTTTAGACAAGCTAGCATTTCCATAAATTCTATGGTTAACTAACATGTGCTATAATCTTAAAGAAATGTAGTATATGCTGTATTTTTAAGTGATGTAGCTTTGCTATAATTTCTAGCTAAGTGATGTAGCATATGCTATAGTTTCCAATACCAATTGGATTATGTTTTATGTATAAGATAAGTTGTATATGCAACAATTTTAATTAGCCAGCTAGAATGTTCTGTTATTTCTTTCTGAGCTATAAGGAAAATAGGAATTACAATGTTGCCAGTGAGGCAGAGACAGACAAAGATTAAAGTGGATTGACAACATCAAGAGACGGACAGAAGAACTTATGACAGCATTCACCATGAGTCTAAAGACAGGATGAAATAGTATTATATGGTTGTCTATCCTTAAATATAATGATACACAAGATGATGATGGATATTGCCAACACATTCACCGAAACTGCACAATGGAACATCACCTAAGGGGTACTCTGAGTACTGTGACACCAGTTCTTATACATTTCTTGCCTAGTTTCTCTATGAACTATCACTGTTATTATTTCCCTTATTACAAGCTTGATGTAAAATAATCTATGTGTTTATAATTGTCATGAGTCTGTCGCTAAGCACAATCACCCTCAATAGTCCACTATTACAAACTAACTGCAATAAAATTGTCCTAAACTGGACCAACAAAAGTAAATACAAATGTATATGCACAATGGGGTATTTCATATTTAACAATAAGATATTTATCTTAACTTTACTTAACAACTCAAGGATTTACTTGCTGGTGGTTCCCATAATTCAGTTATTAACCATTTTCATATATCATTCCTCAATGCTGAAAGTTAAATGAGGAAGGAAATAATAAGCATATATTATTCACCACATTAATTGACCTTTGTGGTTTATTCCAAGTTTGATTCCAAATTTCTCAAGTTTGCAGATTACATTTTCATTTATTGTTATGTTCTCCTTCAATTTGTAATGTTATATGCTTTGT
Organism: Megaustenia siamemsis; assembly: GCA_032433765.1. Lineage (NCBI taxonomy): Eukaryota > Metazoa > Mollusca > Gastropoda > Stylommatophora > Ariophantidae > Megaustenia > Megaustenia siamemsis. Next base: position 62,622,858 of record JAVIAB010000051.1, read on the forward strand.
AAAACCAAACTATCAAGTTTGCACTTATTCAGAGAATAAAACAGAGACCTTCAATTGTAAGTAGGTCTCATTTTAAAGTTTGATGTATTATGTTCAGTTTGTTGAAAAATTATGTTTCCAAATTTTAGAAACAAAGAGTTTTCTTCCAAATTTAAGAATTGGTAACAAAATTATTAAAAGCATTTTGGACCATTCATAAAAGTAAAGCAGTAATCAAGCAAACTACAGAGTAATACAAAAGAAATGACATCACTAAAGCAAATTGCATTTATGTACGTTTGCCTTGACATTTATATCCCCTTGCAAGCCAGAATCTCTGCAGCTGGTGTTGGCAAGGGTGCTGGAAGCTTGGTTTTGGTCATCATTTTCTTGATTAGCTTAATTTTTAGAAGGAATCAGATCAGTTTGAATAAAGTCATGCAACAAACACAGAATTTGTTTATTTTGTTCTCAAAATCTATATATTGCTTTCATAGACCCAAAAAATATTTTTTTTTAACATTTATATGTGATAGTACAGTATGTAGAGTAAGCCAATGTTTAACAAACTTGTGGAAAATTCTCAACAACAGCTGCTGCTGTATAGTCAGGAAAGCAACAGGTTAGACAGATTACTCTGAAACCAGAACAGAAGTAAGGCAGGGATGTTTACCATTCCTCTCTTCCCCACCCCACACACACACTTATCTGTTTATTATTTATTTATGTAATAATTGTGGAAAGTTAGTACATGACTTATAGCAAATTATACAACATAATATTTATATGAAAGATTACTTAATATTTTATTTTTAACACATTTCATCGAGAGAAACATTTTAACCAAGCAATTAAGTGGGAAACAACACGAAAAATAAAAAGATGACAACCTTGTTAGACACTGTGAAGCACATCGGGAATAGAGGTAAACAAGTTAGGTGTAGACTCTCTTAATGAGATTGAAAATTCTCTCCTTATGAGTGAATAGACTTATGAGTGAATATTGAATTAAAATGTCAATAAAATGATAGTACAACTAAAGACTTATGTGATAGGAGACTTCCGTTGTGAAGATAGTGGATCTAGGTCACGTTCTCTCGATCACTGCAGAAAGTGCATTCGGGATCTGATTAATTTTGGTTCTCCACTGTACTTTTCTGTGTTAAAGTAAAAATGATGATCTACTTATTACATCTGCGCCGCTAAAGCGAAGTTGTACGCTGGCAACAGTCCATTTTTGACAAATCAAGTGGTGTGAATTTGACCTTCCACCATCTAGACTAGATCTGCGCTTTACGTCACATTGGTGCTGTTCATGACCATTGTTGGAATTCCTTGACGCAAGTTATTTCCATGTTACTTATTAATGTAAACTACTTCGTCAACCGCAGTTTTATCTCTATAGGAAATTTGCACCGTGTTTTGTTCGTCGTAGGCTGCTTTCACTAGAGTAATTAGGAATCCAAAGTGCACGTCATTGGTGTGAGTGCGACATTTTTGTGTGCTACGTCATCGTAATGGCTTATCGTAAATCCCTAGACCGGCCGTACGATAATCTTATGGTCTGTTCTTTGACGGAGATAATCTGACGACAAACTGTGTGTCTAAATGTTTGAAATTGGAGTCAACAGCGATGGCCTAACATCATCAAGCGCTATACATTTTAAAAAAAAAAATATAATGATCATCATTTTCAAGAGGATGTGAACTTCCGGTATATTGTGGATAGGCGGCGGGAACAATTGAAGGCTATACATGAAAAGTGTTTCTTGTTGCAGTTTCCTCATATTCCAAGTCCGGCTTGTTGCTGGAGCTACTGAGTTAAGTGCTCTGTGCAAACCGTGAGCTGTGTGTCTCATCCGTTTTGATCATGTTTCGATATTTCAATTGTTTATGATGAATGATGATATCGTATGACAGGGAGCAGTTGGCTCCCTGCACGGTTGTGCACGGTTTCGCCTTATGTCTTTTGGTGTGTGCTGAGACTGCTACGATGGGGACTACAGTTACCTTTCACATTGGGAGATGAGATATTAATTCAGATGATTACGATGGCACGGGCGGTTGAGCAATTATAGATTTTAATTCGTTTGCAGTGATACCGGGGCCTTCCATAACCAAATAACCAAATAACTTATGTGATAATAGAAATAAATTATACAATTTTACATAACCTTTCCTCCTTATATTTCATAATCCTCAGATTGACTGTTACAGCATTGAAGACAAAAACAATTTCCTCCCTCTTTGCATCTGTTTATAAACTGACAAAGTCCTGAACATTCTTTGATGTTTCTAGAACACAGTGCAACGTTTTAACGTTGTTCAATCAGAGTGGATCTGGCAGACTCTAATTGTGATGTTCTATCTGTGGGGGCGATCAACACACTTAACCTGACAGCTGACTTCATGTGAGAGTCTGGAATCCTACTCTGATTGAGTCCTGATCACAGAGAGAGAGAGAGAGAGAGAGAGAGAGAGAGAGAGAGAGAGATAGAGAGAGAGAGAGAGATTCTTTGGTGTTTGTGACTCACCAACTTGTGTTCTATATTTTCTGTTTTTCTTTGGTTTTTTTTTGTTCATTTACAGTCCTCAGAGAGATAGTTTTATCAGGCCAAATGAGCAAGACATAAGAAGTTTTGCATTTTTCACAGTGCTTTCCCCTTTATGGAGACTGATATGTAGTCATATTTTGTGTTGCATTAAGATAAGAACCTTCTCATTTGTAACATGGTCCAAGTAGGAAAGACACCTGATTTTTTCTACTGCAAAGTGACATTGTTATGTTGTGTCTTGGCAAAATATTAACCTGGTAGAGCCCACTTCTCCATAGGCAGTCATTTCTCAGTAGCCCCAAATCATTCATGAATACTTTTACATTATCTATCTATCTATCTATTGACCTTTTGAGCCATAGCCAGCCCATAGGGCGTAGACCAAGATACTCCTCTTATTTGAATTTTTGTTTTAGCAGTTCTCAATTCTTTTAAAGATATTTTATCAAATCTCGCCATTTGTCTCTGTTCTGTGCAAGCAGCTCTATCTCATTGAGGGAGCAGATTCCTGCTGCTCTTGCCTCTCTCATCAATGTTCTTCTCAGTGTCTCTCTGGGTCTTCCTCTTTTTCTCTTACCTGTTGTTTCCCAAATGAGGGCTTGCTTTGCTCTTCGCTTATTATCTCTTCTCATCACATGTCCAACATATGACCATCATCTTTTCTTGATTACTGAAGATATTAGTGGTTGATTGGTGATTTCTCTAATTTCCTCATTTGTTTTGAATTCGTTCCATGCTATATCAAGTATTTTCCTTAGACATTTATTTTCGAATGCGTTCAACTTTGTTTCTATATCTCTTTTTTGTTTTCCAGCTTTCACACGCATACGTAAGGGTTGATAGTACGTTTGATTTGAATAGTCTAAGTTTTGTGTTTGTGCCGATGAGTTTTGATTTCCACAACTTTTCAAGGCTTCTGAAAGACATTGCTGCTTTAGCTATTCTGATTCTAATTTGTTTGCTTGTATCCCCTTCTCGATCAATGTGACTTCCAAGATAGATAAAGTGATTGATCTCTTCCACTGGTTTGTTTTCCATGTATATTTTGTCATCTGTTGGAATTAAGCTTTTCATGACTTTAGTCTTTTCATGATTGATCTCAAGTCCAATTTTGCTGGCTATTGATGATAGTTCATTTGTGTTTTCCTGCATTGTTTTTATCTGACTGCTGATGAGAACTATGTCATCAGCAAAGTCGAGGTCCTCCAAATGGTCTCCTTGTATCCATTCGATGCCTTTATTACCAGTGCAGCATTTCTTCATTATGAAGTCTAAAATAACTCCAAATAACAAGGGCGATAAAATACATCCTTGTTTAACCTCAGTTTCTATTGGGAAACATTCGCTCAGTCCTTCCTCTGTTCGAACTGCACATGTGTAACCATCATACATGTCTTTAATAATATTTATGATTATTTATGGTAAGCCATATTGCTTCAGAATTTTCCACAAAGAATCTCGATGAATACTGTCAAATGCTTTTTTGAAGTTGATGAAGTTAAGTACAAAAGGATTTTTGCTTTTTAATGTGTTCCTCCAATATAAGTCGTAGAGTAAAAATGTGGTCAAGGCAGCTTCTCCCTTTTCTAAACCCAGCCTGTTTTTCATTTACATATACTTCTTCTTTATACACTTTTGGATTTAAATTTGGAAATTCTCCATGCCTCAATGTGATTTCCCTGGAATGATACTAATTATAGTGAATTTAACCTTCTCTGTTCTCAGTGTGCTGGGCATTTCTAAAACAGATATTCTGTGGAACGTTATTACAGGGCATCATGTCAACATACTGTCTTCGTGTGGTATTTTTTACTGTAAATGTTTGTCTATGTACATTACTAATTGTCTTCTAGAATGCATCTAAAAGTTATCTTGCTCTTTCTTATAAGATCTTTAACATTATTTTTTGACTTCTCCACTTTTTTAACAAAATAGCATCAAACATATTAAAGTGAAATGACAAACAATCTGAAAATATATTTGCTTACCTTTTGACTTGTTAGAGATAGAGTCATTAACACATTCCTCAGATGTCTTATTTGGTATCTTGGGATGTGGTGAAGGATTATTTTCCTCACTAAGAACAAATGACTTGTCTGGGAGAACAGAAAAAGAAGTAAATCAAACAAAAAAAGCCAAAACATTTATTTTATTACTGTAAATAATTCTTTTAGCCTCTTCCTTCCTCCCTCCCACCTCTCCAACACCTTCCCTCACTTCCTTCCTTGAATTTTCTTTTCCTGCTTGATTGAAAATCAGTTTGGACCTGAACTGATACTCTGCAAAAAATGGTCATGAATGATGGAAATATTTTTGCTTTGCCACAGGAAACAAGGTGTATGAATTCTCAGATTGTTTTCTTATTTTGATATTTCATGCATTCATCTCATTGTCCAGAATCCATTCCATACAACATAACTGACCCTCTACAAAACTGAAGAACTAGAAGTGGATTGCATATAAGTAATAATAATAATAATAATAATAATGATAATAATAAAAAAGAATTATGAGGTGAGATCAGACTGAAAGATAACTACTTACTTGATTTAGGTACTTTGGTGACTATAGCATAAACACTCTCACCTTGGTGTAACAAGGTGAGAGTGTAACTAATATAGTGAATTAAATATAGAGAAAACAAAACAGATGTTAGGACAATAAATTTAAAATAGCTTACACCTGTCACTGAACTACCATACAGTTTACATAAAGAGAAACAGAGACAGATCAAGGATATCATGATGCGAAGAGTGGTAATAGAGATGAACAGTTTGGACCAGAACTGATACCCTGCAAAGGATGGTATGGATGATAGAAACACTTTTGCTTTGCCACAGAACACAAGGTGTATGAGGTTTCAGATTGCTTTTCTTATTTTGAAATTTTATGCCTTCAGCTCATTATAAAGGATTCCATACATTAGAACTGACTATATAAAAATGAGGAACTATTTTTCTTATCTGCATTGTCAAAATAGATTGAATATAAATAAAAGTAATAATAATAAAGGGATTATGAGGTGAGATCAGATTTAAAGATAACTACTTACTAGATTCAGGTACTTCGGTGACTATAGCACAGATCTGATCTACTGGTGTAACTTGAATCTTTTCAGGAGGTGGGTGAAGTTTTGGTTCTGGATTAAGCTTCAAGACCACATTTGGTTTTGCCTTGTCATTAGTTCCAGAAGCCACATCATTAATGGATACATCATCATTAAGACTATTGGTAGCTTGTGTCATATCTAACAGAACAGAGCATTGATTAAAATAAAAACAACAAAAGGGGAAAATAGTATACAATTAATTTGACTAAATGTAAAAATGCTTTTATTATATCACAAATGTAAACTCATATTTATCAAGGAAAAGATATGGGAGCCCAATCATGTCTTGAAAATGAACTGTAGCAAATGTGGTGTTGGAGGCAATATTTTCTCACATTTGTGATAAGGTGTCAAATGTATTCCATAGCATTACTTCTAGTGGAAAGTTGTGTGTAGGGTCTCCAACTTTCTTGGACACATATTTTAAGAGACCATAATCAAAACTCTCTGAATCATGATAAGTCAGTAGTTTGTTCAAATATTAGTGGCTTATGCTGGATGCTACCTCACTGAACAACTTCTTTCATGGCTGAATGTGCCAAAACTGGGCAGACAGTTTTAACAGCAGAAAGAACAAGATATATTCCTGGTGCCTGGCCTTGACACTTTTCTCCTGTGCTTTTTGTTTTCTAAATTTGATATCAATGCTACCTCAAATATTTCTGTGCCATTTATTAATTTTTGTTTCCCATGTGCTACGATCTGTCCGGTTAGCGCAATCGATAGGCGGTTGGCTTACCACGGCAACAGCCGGGGTTCGTACCCTGGCGAGGACACCTGGGTTTTACTAATTCCCTAAAAATTAGTAGGAGCCGCGATAGCTCAGTGGTTAGTGAACTGGACTACTACGGACAAGGGGTAGGGTTCGATCCCAACCGACGGCTCCGGGTTCACCCAGCCTTAAATGGGTACCGGATTTTTTCTGGGAAAGTAAAAGCAGCACGGGCGTAATACCGACCACATTACCCCAAAAATCATGTGCTGAAGGTCTGTAAAATATAGGGTCACTAACACCATATTTCCCTATACGCCACTTGGCGTGACGGGGGGTACTTTACTTTTTTTTTTTATGTGCTACGATCTGTAGTCAGATTTTTCCAGTTTCTTTTGCTGATCGAGAATTCACTCAAGGTAGCCCTACAAACATCACTATATCTCAGCATTGGTGTGCCCCTTTTGTCTTTTTCCATCCTTAAGTTTGCTATACAATATTTGTTAGGTAATATGATTGTTTGCTATTCTTTTTACATGATCCAGGCACCTTGGTCTCCAACTCTTAAGTGCTCTCATGTTGGATGGGAGCCCTGTTTACTGCAAGATATTAGAGTTGGTTACCTGTCTTGCCATTTTTTGATGTTCAACATTCCGCGAGGGGAGAACCCACACGAATGCTGTCTAAACTTTTCTCTTGCTCTGCACAGGCAGTCTAAGCTTCTGATCTGTATAGAAGTGTACTTAGCACACAACTTTAGTAAATTTTAATCCTAGCCCCAATTGTTAGTTTGGCATTGGCTGGTGCTCTTTCTTTAAGCCTACAAAATGTGGAAGCTGCCATTGCAACCCGGGAATTTATTTCCTCTCTTGAATCACCCAGCAGTTTCCAACAAGACAGTAATAATTATCCAAACCTGTATTGTTATTTCATATGAAGTATTAGCCATAGTAGCCATTCATAGCATCAAATTTGAGAGTGTAACAAGGTTGATCCTTTCATCCACACAATACAGTTATAGATTTGGTAATTAGATGGAAAACAGAAGTTAAATTATGGTTATTATTCTCACTTGTGGAAGACTTTCAAAATTCAGATGACATCACACTATTACCAAATTACTACAAATATAGTGAATTAAATATAGAGAAAACAGCACTAAATTAATGAAAACAAAACTTACACCTATCAAAGAACTTACATGTATGTCTCAGAGATGATGAGAAAGAGGGACTGATCAAGTATAACCTGATGGAGAAGAGTGGAAACAGAGATTTGCTGTACTGAGTCAACGAAAATTGATAATCTGCAAAGGATAGTCATGGATGATGGAAAATTGAGAAATATCTTTGTTTTGCCACTGGACACATGGTGTATGCAATCTCACACTGCTCTATTGTTCTGAGGCCAAGATAAAGATGAAGACACTGGTCAAAATAGAGAACCTGAAAATTGCAGCAGAGAACACATTTATATACTTGGGGAAACTTAACAACAATGGATGGAGCTACTGGCGAGATATCAATGAAAAAAAAAAGGCACAATTTATCTTTGACAATCTGGACAATTTTTAAAGTTCTGCCAAGTTTAGAGCAAAACTCATAATTAGGTTACAAGGGAGTTGCATGTTTTATATGCTATTGTATGGAACAAACTGAAGAACATCAGAATGAGAAACATCAAAACTGCCAATATTTAATATAATCTGCTAAAAGAAAATTACCCATATATTTTTGGGGCAACAAATTTAGCAGCTAAGTATTGCTTAAAAAAGAGATATAGCTTTGATAACAAATAGATGCTGAAGTTAGACATGTTATCTTCTCAAAAGACATCCAGAAACAAGATTTGAGATGCAGTAAATTTCAGACAGAAAACACGAGAGAAACAAAGTAAAGATAAAATAGCGGAGAACAGTGAAGGCAGAAATGAATAGTGAGGAGTAGTCTTGAGGCACTCTGCTAAGTATTGTCATAGACTGTAAAATTAGGGTATTTTGTTGTTATACAATGCAACACATATTATAATACACAAACTCCTTGTTGTAATATAACCTAGGAGAAAATGAAACAAATGCAAAGCAAAAAGTTGGGAATTGTGGTGCAAGAAGTAATATAACTTTTTTAAAATCAAGATATTTATAATTATTTATCAAAAACACATTAAATACGAAAGATAAAAATAAATATTTCAAGAGAGTTTAACAATCAAACAAGATAAACAAGTTATTGGATGAGTGTGAGTCCATTTCCTTTTGCTCATGAACAAAACTATGGTCATTAATTAAGAATAGACATATGCAATGTTCATCATTGCTTTCTAGAACAATATTGCAGGGAACTGTGCAAAGTAAAACGTAAGGTAAAAAAGAAGGAAAAGACAGCATGAACAATAGACTTATTTTGATGTTACCAACTCTAAGACAACTGTGTAAAAAAAAAAAACTGTCATTACAACACATAGTACTATTGCTGGTGTATGTCGGGGGCAATGATAGAACCAGAGGGATAAAGGCCGCTTGGTTAATCAGTCGCCACGAAGTGTGCAACTCAGGACTTTTATTTCACCCCTGATAGAAAAATACTTTCTGTTTATCGCGGGCTCCGAACACGGTATGTCAGCTTTTCAGCCAGTGGAACAGTGACAACTGTGTGAAAGGCAAAAATAGATAGAGATTGCTGGTTGTGGATGTACAATTTCAAAAGACCTTCAATGGTTAAGAAACAAAGGAAAGAGAGAGAAAAATTATGGTGAAGGTTAGTTCATGTACAGCAGAGAAAATGAAAGTCATATCTAAAGCATACAGAAGTGCAGGTCATGTCATCTACAATTTGCCTGTTATAGAGATAAGTCACAGAAGTAAATGATAAAGCAATTTAATATTAATATATAAAGTAGATACACTTCTACTTTACTCAATGCATGTGAGAACAATAGCAATGATAGCAGCACTTACTGACTGCTATGCTTTTAGGTATTGTTGCATCAGTGGTGATGTCATTAAATCTTCTGATAGCAGCATTCAGACCTGTGTTTCCTATCAATAATAAAATTAAATTGAAAATTCATTCAGTAATCATTGACATGAACCTCAAGTTTTATCCATTCTCAATTCCAAATTGCATTATTATATTCATACTCTAAAGCACGGAAAGAAAAATATTGATTTCCCCACACACAATGATATTTACCTATTTATGTGTTTTCTTTGTGTGAGCATGAATTTTTGTACGTATTTGTTTACATTCATTTTGCATGAGATGAAAGCAGACATAGCTAATTTCAGTTTCTGGGTCATCAAATCAGAGCTAACCAAGATCCTACTTTACCTTCTCACGATGATTGTTAAAACAGGCTGATAAATATGGCTACATGATTAGAAATCAAAGCGTGAAGGCAAGCCAGTTAAAAAAAAAAATTCTTGTCAATGAAAATGTTGGAAGAAAGTGGCAAATATCACAGCTTCAATACAGATCATGGCACTACAGAACAAATGTTTCTACACTTTTGGGAAACAAAGATGATGAACATACTCCTATTATTTTAAAAGAATCGGGAACATAATGGAATGAGGAGGGAAAACCTCATGTCTAGAATTAAGACATCGGGCTCTGGACAAAAAAATCATATTTTTCAAATTTCACTACAGGCAATGGGAATTAGTATCTTCAAATCTATGGTTTCTTTGTGGCTTATCCTTATCCAGTCTCTGGATAATGAAATCCAATGTCTAGTCCTCTAGGATAATGGCAAATAACAGGAAACACTGTGTTTACACTGTGCATGTTACAGATTTCTTGGTAGTTAAGAGTCTAAATGAGTAGGCCAAATTTAATTACTGTCCAGGAAAAATTGTTATAACCACCCATACTGAAAGCAGATATGTCAGGCCAAAAGGAGTAGATATCATAGCTTCCTATAAATTAACAACATAACTCATTAATACACTCTGAATGGATGAACAGTGAAAAAAGAGTAAGATGAGGTCTAAAGACTAAAATAGCCACATAATGTATTGTTTAATAGACATGTGAAGTGCTTCACTGTACATTATTTGAAGGAGAAAAGAACCAATAATTTTAGATACTTGAATCTCTAACTCTATGAGCCAAATTTTCATTTTATAATTTGGTCAATATGTTTGTCTACCAGGAAATAAACTTACTCTCTTTGTGTTGGTAAGCAGGGTTGCCACTACACTATTTCCATGGGAAATAATGTGAAGAGAACATATTTTACTAACTTCAGTCTTTATATGTAAAAATAACAATTATTTCATGCTTCATTATTTTCAGTAAAAATACTTGCTTGCTTGCGTGCTTACATGCTGAAGACTAAAGGCATACACCTCTTCATCATCTACCCTTAAAAGGACATTAGGTGGGCATGTCTGCATTGTGTTGTAGTTAACAGTGTAACTTTAATATTTGTGCCTTACACATTCAACATCAACAAAACATTTTTGAGCACTGTGTTGTCATCGCTCTTCGATCTTTACTAGCTTAGCCAGACTAAACAGGTTAGTCTGTTACAGGAGGCACCACAAAGAGGTGGAGCAGGGTCTGGATGGTTCTAGTTCACTGATCCTGGTGCAAGCCATTAGCTGTGGTTCACTGACAACTTCCAGCTCTGCTGCTGTCGGGTGCCTGTGCCTACAGTAAAACTACTGATGCATTTTAGAAAAAATAGACCTGCAAGAACACTTAAATAGACTTAACAACACATGCATCCTATACAACATGAAAACTAACATCGACAAGTCAACAAGACAGAAGTAAAGAACATCACAAAGGAAAAATATAAACAGAGCATTAATATAAAGATAGCTGGTAGACAATTAGCACTGGTGGAGAAATTCAAATACCTAGGAACTGTAGTGACATATGACAAATCACAAGAAGCATTAATAGACCCAAAATGCAAAAAAGCTTGTCAAATCATCAGTCAGATGTTGCCACTACTTTCTATCAAGGAAATAATCCCAGAGGCAAAACAGGCACACTACAGTACAATCTTCATTCAAACATTGTATCTTCAATGTCAGACCTGGGCCAGACTCAAGAACAATCGAAAAAACAAACGCTAGTGGAATAAATGTGTTAGAAACAAGATAGAAAACAGCCTGAAACAGAACATCAGAAGTGAAGAACTTAAATAAAAGCTTGAAAATAATTCCCACCGATAAATGTTTAAAAGAACAATTGCAAAAATGTTTTGGGAATAAGAATAAAATAAAAAGATCAAATTATAACAAAATGAGCTTTCGACAAATGCTACGAGGATGCCAAACCCAAGGGCCTACCATGAAAGAGATGGATTGTTTAAATATACATTAGGACACAAAGCAGCAAGACAGACCAACAGAAGACAAAAACACCATAGGTTATATCTCCCTTTGAAAGGCAAATGAGAACAGAAATAAGAGGAAATCTATTGCCAGTAGCAAAGAAATTATAGACAACAAAATGATTATTTCAGAATATGTTTTTCTAATGTAATGTACCACATGCTTCCTTTGAAGTTCTGAAATGCAACAAACAAAAACACTTGACAGTTATGATCAAATGTGACTCGTGCTCTTTTCTTGAAATTGTCAAGAAGTTATTGGACTGAAACAGGTGATTGATTAACTATTTCCACTGCACTTATCTCCTCCTGCTAAAATGCTCTGCAGACAGTATTGGAAGTTTGTTGTCAGCATGTAACTCAACAAAGACCTACTTCCACTGATAACATGTTAGAAGATCCTGTCCATATTTCAGTTGTACATGGATTATTCATGTAGTGATGGGCTAAAGGGCTCCTTGGACAGAAATATATATGAAAAAAGACATATGGATGTCATTATTCAAGTTAATTAAGACAATCTTTTAGCCTCTTTAATGTTAAAAGTCATGTTCTCAACCATATTTTAATCTTCTTTCTTCTTCTTTTCTCTTTCACTGATACCTAATAGGTGTCGTGGTTTATATCATTTGTCGTTCTTGTGCTGCTCGAATTGTCTGAATTAGTGATTTTCCTTTGTTGTTACATGTCTCTGTCACTGCATCTATCCATCTTCTTCTGGGTCTTCCTCTTGGTCTTTTTCCATGCATTCTCGAGAAGAACGCCCTTGATGGTGATTGGTGAGGATTCATTCTGACCAGGTGGCCAAACCATTTAAGTTGTTGTTGTTCTATATATTCTTGGCAGGGTTTAGTTCCTACCATTTTTCTTATGGTTTCATTTGATATTCTATCTCTTCTTGTGTTGTTTGTTACTTTTCTCAAGCATCGCATCTCACATGTATTGATCTTTCTTAAATGTGATTTAGAAAGGGTCCATGTTTGACTTTCATAGCACAAAGTTGGTATGAAGATGCTATTTATCATTTGTTGTTTAGCTGGCATAGAAATGTTTGGATGTCTTAGCAATGGTGAAAGCTGGTATGTGACAGTATTTGCTTTTTGTATTCTCATGTCAATTTCTCTGTCTAGTTTTCCATCTTCTGTGAACATTGTGCCTAAATACTTGAATTCCTCTACTTGTTTTATTTCTTTATCTTTGATCTTAATGTTTAATGGGTGTCTTAATTTGCTTATTCTTATAGCCTCTGTTTTTGCTGTGTTAATTTTCATACTGTAGTTTGTGCAGCTTTTATCTAGAGATGTTAAATGCCGTTGTAGCAGGTTTTCATCCTCATATATTAGGCATTGGTCATCTGCGAAGAGTAGCTCATTGATGTTGGAGTTTTCTATCTCTATGTTATTATTTGATTTGTCCTGATTGTTGGTTGTTTCCTGATTTATTTTGTCCATATATATGATGAAGAGGAGTGGTGAGAGGACACATCCTTAACCATATTTTAATACAGATCACTAATTTCTTTAAACTTATCAATCTTTATGTTTTATTATTAAGTTAGCAAATTAAACATGTTTCTTTAATTAACATTTTCATGAATATAAAAATTATAAATCTGGAAAAAGATTGCTGTTTATATGTAAAAGGAATATATTTGTAACTATAACTACCTACAACTTGGCCAATATAAATGACAGTCAAAACCTGCATAACTGAGAGACATAACTGTTATAGATGATTAGCATAACTACTGTAGATGAATAACAAGGATTACAAATTATTATCAAAATAGTAACATATCAGTTATGCATGTTGGATAAAGCCATACAGAAATTATACAGGAAAATAAATGAAAAGCATAAAGTTCAATAACAAAGATTAAAATAAGAAAATAACAAGAAGATTTATTGGATTATAACACTTGGCAAGTATTGACATTAATATCTATATCTGGTAAACCTTTCAGCTGCATGAATTTTAGAAATATTGAAGAAGTCAGTGGACAAAATTAAAAACTTAAAGAAGAACAAGCGGGATTTAGAAGACTGAATTTATCATATTTTTACACTCATAATCATTATCACAGAATCATTAAAATTTCAATATTTTAATTTTGTGCATTTCCAAAAGACATTAGATAATTTACAGCACCTGACAATATGCAAAATCCTTAAAATCTGAGGATTGATTTCAGACAAAATATGTGAAAATTATAAAAGCCTTTTATGCAGATTCAGGGGTAAAGGCATCAAGATACATCAAGATGCATAGAAATGTGAAACTGCTGCAGCTGATAATAATAAAGCACATTTTTTAAAAAAACGAAAAAGTGGTATGGTAACAGCTTTACATAGGTGAGAAACAAAATTAAAGAAGAACAATGTTTCAGCCAAGAAGGCCTTCAGCCAGAACAACAAACAACAACATAAAAATACATAAGGGTGCACACAGAAACTTAACTACATGACGATAATATGCTAGACTCAAAAGTCTAATCTTTGACTCAAGCATATTATCACAGTGTAGTTAGATTTCTGTGTATATCCTTATGTATATTTGTGTGTTGTTGTTTATTGTTCCAGTTGAAAGCCTTTTTGGCCGAAATGTTGTTCTACTTTAGTTTTGTTTCCCATCTATGTAAAGCTATTACCAAACCACTTTTTCCTTTTTTTTTAAAATTTTCATTATGCAGATTCAGTTTGCTGTGTGAGAACAGTAATTGGCAACACTGACCTACTACTGCCTGGTCCCAGTATAAATAGGTGTGAAACAAGGATGTGTCATCTCACCAATTTTATCCAAATTAAAATTTGGTAAAGGTCGAGTTTAGTGTCCCAAATTATATTTCTGCTAAACGAGAGAACTCCCCTTACTAACCAGATATACATGAATTATAAACTGTTTCTTGTTTTTGTGTATTTAATTAATTTTTTTTCCAATAAAGTTTAGGGTTAGGTTGAGGGTTAGTTGTAGGCTATTCCAAATCCTAAACCTAAACCTAACCCAGAGGTCTTCTAATGACAGATTTATTTGAAATCGACGGAATAAAGTGCAAGGTGATGTTACTCCAAGCAGAAATAATTTGGGACACTAAACTTGACCTTTACCTAAAATTAATTGGTCATGCAAAAATCAATAGAAGACAAATAATTAGGTATTAAATAGATTGATTGTAAATTCTTGAAGATTTCAACTTTGCTTGATTTGACACTCTTAAACTCAACACATCCAGGATCTGATTAAAAAGTAAAAGGCTTCCACATTTCTGGTCAAATATGCTTCCAGATCAACAAAAATGAAAATCCTGGATATTACCAATACAGCCCCTGATATAATGCATAACAATGAAATCTTACAAAAAGTTACAAATTTTACCTACATGTGCAGCAAAATGTTCAAGATGGAGGGATAACACTAGAAATCATGTCATGCATCGCACTAGCATCATGTAGTGGTTGCATTACCATTGCTTTGCTGATGTTTTACAGTAAAACAGACAATAAACAATAGATTCACTCACACTACTTCCTCTAGCAAAATGTCATAATGAATTGGTAGCAGAATCTTTGAGTATGCAATTTAAAATATGTATTATTGCCATAATAAGCTTTTTTTTTTTGACTATAACTATAACTTGTAACTGGTCACTATATTACTCTTTCAATCTAAGAGGTTGCTATAATTTTACAATTTTCAAAGAGTGTTTCCACTTGTCATCATGTGAACTCTGGTTGATTTCTATAGATCCATTTTTATATTGCCATGCCATGTAAATGTGTGAATATCCTTATTTATAAAAAAAAAAAGTAGAGAAACAATATAAAGAACCTCATCACGGCAGATGGCTAATGGAATATGATGATGATTGTTATACTTATTTTATTTACAATGGCTTTTTAATAATGCCGTCAGCACTCGTCATTCTATTCTAGTAAAAAAAAAAAAACATCCGAAGCGCATTTAAGGCTGTGTACTGTGTAAACCTAAATGTCAAGTGAAGTCAAGTACCACCGTCACGCCAAGTGGCGTATAGGAAATATGGTGTTAGTGACCATACATTTTACAGACCTTCGGCACATGATTTTTTGGGTAATGATGTCATTATTACGCCCGTGCCGCTTTACTTTGCCAGAAAAAATCCGGTACCCATTAAAGGCTGGGTGAACCCGGAAGCCGTCGGTTGGGATCGAACCCTACCCCTTGTCCGTGGTAGTCCAGTTCATTAACCACTGAGCTATCGCGGCTCCCAAACCTAAATGTGGTGGATCAAAATTAAACCTGACCTCGTGCCCCCAGCTGATAAGTTTGACTCACCGTTTGTTTTACTTCGTGGTTCCCTTCAACCATTTTTTTTTTTAAATGGCCTACATCTCCCTTTTGAGGGAACCCCCCGATAATCTACATTCTTTCGATAACCCTACCTCTAAACAGCCTAATATGGGAAAATGTATGGGAAAAAAATAGAGACCTTAGTTATTATATTTACTGTTACACAAAATTGATTTTCACTTTTTTTTAATGGCAGTTGCGGTTTAATAAAAAATAGAAAACTTAGTCTTAGGTTAAACGGATCGTGCCTCGCGAAATAGTAACACAAAACCCCCAAGAGACGAACAATAACAAACCATAGACCTACCTTGCAGTGAATCTGTTTCTTATTTTTCTTCAGTGTTCACCAATAAAATAGTCGTGGGTACGCTATATCGCTAGTTAATAGCAAGCCGCGAAATCTGCGCCTGTCTACATCGTTAAGAATAAGAATATAGTAGGGCATTGTATTGTTTCTCAATGCTACAGCCAACCAGGTTCTTTGTAGCACAACAAAGCGCTACTGACAACGAAACGGTAGGGGGCGCATTTCAAAAGTACTACAAAAAGCTTTAAAACAACAGACGCAAATGAATATGGGTTCTATCGATGACTGTGAGACCTCCCCTTTAACAGAATGCTAATTCAGTAAAAGGTGTTGTCTTCAGCACCGCAGCCAGCCAGGTTCTTAGTGACAAATGAATTGTTAAATCACGAAACTATTTGGACGGGGCGGACAGACAGGATAAGGCATAAAAGACGAGGTATAAAGGACAAACATTTAGGATAGAGAGATAGGAGAGCCGGATAAACATGAAAGAGAGAAAAACAGACAAGACAAGTCACACGTTCTGGAGGGGACAGAACAACTAAACAGGCAGCGCCGCAAGGCACAAAGAAAGTACTGTACAGACAGACAAACAGTATTGTACAGGATAGGACATAAAACAGGGCAAGATAGAACAGGGCAGACAAAAAAGAACACAACAAAACATGATAGATCCCCCCCCCCTCTCTCTCTCTCTCTCTCTGCGATGAGGACTCAATCAGAGTAGGACTCCAGACTCTCACACGAAGACAGCTGTCTGTTTAAGCCTGTTAGATCCACTCCGCTTGAATACCTGTTAAAACATTGCACTGTGTTCTGCGCCAGTGGGCCAGTGCATCAGATTGAAAGGATAGAACTAACAAACAAGACAAATGAGGAGGGACAGAAATGACAGACAAGAAAGGCAGATAGAACACGAGAGACAGGGCAGGAGGGACATAACGGAAAAAGACAGGAGACAACAAAACAGGACATGATGGTACTGATATGGCTTAACAGGACAGAAATGAATGAAACAGTTAAAATTGATGACAAACAGGACGGGGCGAACTGACAAACAGGACGAGACAGTACGGGACAAAAAATCTAGATGGGACATGACGAGACATACAGAACAAAACTAGATGGGACAGACAGATAAAATGGAACATACAGGACAAAACTATATTGGACTAACAGGACAGCACAGACAGACTAGAAGGGACATAAAGGACCAGAGTGACATCCATTGCGGCACAGAACGAGACACACAGAGAAACAGAACGAGTCAGATAGACAGTACGGGAAACATAGATAAAACGGAACAGACAGACACAACGAATCAGACTGACAAAACGGAAAAGACAGACAAACCAGGACAAACAGACAATAAAGACAAGAAACAGAGAGGACAGACGGACAGTATGTAATTGAGCTGGACAAAGCAAAACGGATATTCACAAAGCAGGACACACAATTCCGTGACAGCTCAAGACGAGGTGAAACATGAGAGGATATGACTGAATGCTACAGAACAGAAAGGAACAGAACAGAAAGACAAGCAGGATAGACAGACAGGGCGACCAAAATATACAGGACAGGACAGAGATACAGGTCGGGATGTACAGCCTGAGCAGGACAGAGAGATATGACTGATCAGAGAGACAAGATGGGATAGATAAGCAAGACATGACAGACAGGCAAGACAAAGATACTGGACAAAACAGACACAGGCAGAAGCAGACAAGACTGGGCGGTACAAAGAGATAGAACACGACATTCAGAAAAACGTGACAAAAGAGAGAAACAGGCTGGGACAGTGAGACAACTTAACAACAAGCAAACAGTACAAGACATATATACATGAAAGGCAATACTGACAGACAAGCTAGGACTGACATACATGACCGGAAAAATAAAAAAAGCAGTAGGACAGACATAAAAGGCAAATATAAACGATAGACATATAGTACAAAGAAAAGTGGTACTGATAGAAGAGACAAATACACGGGACAGACAGCAACACATGACGGAATAGAGAAGTACTAACATGACAGGACAGAATGAAACCAGACATGTTAGAACGTGATAGGACATGACAGAACGGGACCGTACTGGAAAGAACGTGAGTGTATAATGCTGCGCAGGACAGACAGTACGTGACAGACAGACAGAATGGGTCACACAGACAGGAATGGCAGACATACATACATGAGAGACAGTGGTGAGCAGATAGACATGATGGAAGTGAGTAACAGGACAGGTCAAAACTGTTGGACGTTGCACAGACATGCGATGGGATAGTCAGATCGGGATATGTAGACAGAACTGAAAAAAAAACTACTGCTGTGACAGATAGACAGGACGAGACAACAGAGAGACAGGACATACACGCAGACATACATGACAGGTTAATCAGACAAGACCACACATACAGACAAAGGGAACAGATAGACATGGCAAAAGAGACAAAGCAAAATGGACATATAGGACATACAGATGGAACAGGACAAATAGAACACACATATACATAGACCTATAGAGCAGGCATGCAGGCGAAAACAGTACAGACAGACATGTTAGGCAGACTTGAGAGACAAACGGTTCATACACACAGGTTGAACTGACCGATTGGTATGCAAAGTAGGAGGAAAGATATTTCAGATAAACAGGACAGATGGACAATACAATAACAGGACAGATGGACAATACAATAACAGGACAGAGGGACAATACCATAACATGACAGAGGAACAATATAATAACAGGACAGAGGAACAATACGATAACAGGACAGATGGATAATACAATAACAGGACAGAGGGGCACTACAATAACAGGACAGAGGGACAATACAATAACAGGACAGAGGGGCACGACAATAACAGGACAGAGAGACAATACAATAACAGGACGGAGGGACAATACAATAACAGGACAGAGGGAAATACAATAACAGGACAGAGGGACACTATAATAACAGGACAGAGGGGCACTACAATAACAGGACAGAAGGACAATACAATAACAGGACAGAGGGACAATACATTAACAGGACAGAGGGGCACTACAATAACAGGACATAGGGACAATACAATAACAGGACAGAGAGGACAAATGCACATGACGCGACAGAAAAGACATACATAAAAGAATAAACAATACGGACAAACAAAACAGCTGGGAAAGGCCAAACTGGCATGATAGATACATAGAGATCCATAGACTGAACAGAAAGACATGATAGGCAGCAAAAAAAACTGAACAGACAGTACAGTACAGGAGAGACGAATACAAGTCTAGCCAAGGAGATTAGATTCGTGGTCGGACTGTTGCGCTTATTCAGAGAATTACAAGATAAAAAAAAATGTTAGATCACAGTTGAATTACACTGATTTACCGAACTTCATAAAAAAAAACAAATGCGTTCATTTCATGGGCTTGTTTGATCATTGCCACCTATATTGAATGTCTGCCCGCTGAGGGTGGACACCCAAAGGTTGTCACGTTTTCAACATTGTGAGCAGGGGCGGATGTGGGTAAAATGATGTCAGCTGCCTATTGCTAATATAGCTGAAAACGTCACAAGCTTGGGGTGCTTTCGGTAAAATTCTTTCAGCCCACCTGCTTTCTACATAGGTATCAATTGTTGAACTCACAGCTAATTTTGTTCCGTCAAATTAGCAACACACCTTTTCTTTACAAGAAATTTTCTTCTCTTCTTCTATTTTTTAAGTAAATGCGTCCACCGCTCCGCCCCCAATTATACCCCAATTGTAATTGTGAGGCTACGAATCAATTCAGAGGAAGAGGTATGTTTACAACACTCGGAAAAAATGACAAATAATCAACAACAGAAAAGAAAAAACAAAGAACATTATATGGTCCGAAGCATGATCGAGCCCGTTCTCATTGGCACAGCGCCATGACACGAAAAGCCAAACGCTAGGGAATACTAGCTAATTAGTCGAGTTGACAGTGTTCCCTAGCGTTTGGCTTTTCGTGGCAAGGCGCTGTGCCAAGGAATACGGGTTCGATTCTGCTTCGGACCATATATTGTTCTTTGTTTTTTTCTGTTGTTGATTATTTGTCATTTTTTCCGAGTGCTATGAACATACATCTTCCACTTAATTGATTCGCTGATTATCGCCTCGGAAGTTTCCATCTGTAATAATATTTATTTATTATTACTTGTCTCCTACCCGAGGCTACAACCGACCACTGGATCGCCACAGCTGTTTCAGAGTCCACGTTGGAAAACATTGGTCTTGTCTCTTTCTTTACTCTGTCCCCGCCATATTTTGCTTCGTGTCATTTTCATGAGGAGTAATATAAAATGAGACAGAAGATGAAATCAAAGATGATCTTTATCCTCTACTACAGCAACTTATAAATACAATACCTAAACATGATAAACTCATTGTAATGGGTGACTTTAATGCCAAATTAGAAACCTAGAATTAGTCCTTTCTGATTTATCTGACAACCTTTACTGAAACCCGGATATACTGCCTGAAAAATTAGAACCTCCATTAAATCCACAATCAATAAGATTACCAAATGACATATCTTGTTTATATAGTTCACTTTCAATACAATTTGTGATGGTTTCAGCTGTTGTATTTTTAAGCGTAATTATGCACAACGATGTATCTCTAATTTCACCTAAAGTCTGTCACATTTCTCACACATATAGACTGTTCACATTTGTTGGCAGTGTTTTTTTATTCACTAGCTATTGGTGCAAATGGATTCTCTTTAATTTTACTAGCAAACTGCTCACCAAGTACCTCTCCCGTGCAAAATTTCACAAGCTGTGTCTTTACTGTTACATATGTATCTCGTTCAGTACGTTTTTGAAAAGCTGGTCACTTAATCTCTTAACACACGGTACCTTCAAATTTTTCACAATCTGTTCCTATTTGACTTTTTGAGCTACCACCTCCATTTCAGTTAGAAACAAAACCCCACATCAAAATACTTAGAAATACCAATTTTCTTCAAAATAACCTTTCTATTGCTGATGTAGGAGAGAGTGAATAGGTCTCTTCACGCAATATACGGAGATTTTCTTTCTCGATTTCATTTTTCTGATCATCATCATTAAACACCGGGCCTACTGGCGTAGGTGATCATGTCTCTCTCCACAACCTTCGATCTCGGCAGCTATTTATCATTTCTGTTGTTGACCTTCTGCCAAGCCATTCATTCAAGCTGTTTGTTATTTTTTCTCTTTGCTTCCCTCTATCTCTTCGTCCCTCAATGTTTCCAGTTGTCACAATATATTCAAGTTGTTCTCTTCTCATTACATGGCCAAAAAATGATGATTGTTTCTTCCTAATATTGGAAATTAGTTCTCTTTTTGCTTTGACCTATCTCAGAACCTTTTCATTACTCTTCTTAGCTGTCCATGGTATTCTCAACATTCTTCTGTAAAACCACATTTCTACAGACTCCAGTGATTTTCATGTCTGTTGTCCTGTTGTCCATGACTCGCATACATATGTTAAGACTGGCTCTACGTAACATTTAAGAACTCTTTTTCTTGTTTCTGTTGTCAAAAACGGATTGCATAGTATTTTTCTCATTTTTTTGGGGAAGCTGCTTTTGCCTGAGCCATTCTGCATCTCACCTCTTTTGTACATCTTCCGTCTGAGGTTAACAAAGATCCCAAATAATTTTTCTGATACTCAAACGAATATAATATATATATATATATATATTTTTTTTAATTCCCAGTAGTTCATGTTCACGAACAAGCAACGACTGCTTTAAATTTTAAGTATTTTACTAGTTAAATTTAAAACCCACTTTTCTTTTTGGCTGTGGGCACTCTTAAGATAATGCAGTCAGTAGGCCTGATAAGTACAACGGTACCCGACCAAAAAAAATATTTAAAAAAAATGCCTCATTTATTCCTTTTGCTGATCACTATTTAAATTCAGTGGGCCATTTAATTATGGGGTGCTTCTTGGGTGCAGATAAGAAATTTTGACATTATTAATAAAATACACATATTTGCCTTTTTTTCCTTCTTCCACAAAGAGTTTCGCAAATTTACTTTTGTTATTAATTATATATATATATATATATATATATATATATATATATATATATATATATATACTTAAAAAAAAATTTGAGGGGGGGGGGAGAGGACGGGATGGACAGTATAACGTGCATAAATATTCGCCAAAATTTGAAAGCCGTTGCTTTCAAGCTTTTTTTGATTGTAGTGATATCACTTATGGCCTCAGTCATTTGTACCTCATGACGATGACACATGCTTAAAGTTAAGAATCTCTTGCAGAAAAAGGAAAATCTGGAAACCTGTTTTTGCTGCACTTTGGACACGTGTACAACGTCATTTTCACTAGCCATTCAAAAATGAGAACTTCCATAGAGTATATGTGCATGTTGGTATAGTTCAGGCTAAATCCATTCCATGTGCGATGTCTTCTTCGTATTCTTGGTATCACCTGGTAGGACAAAGTGGAAGTTCTCACTGGCACAGATCTCCCGAACATCCAAACGCTACTAAAGCAACGTAGGTTACATTGGGTTGGCCACTTACACAGTATGAAAGATCGTCACATACCAAAACATATACTTTATGGACAACCATCATCATCATCATTGAGTGCCGTCTCCGTAACGAAGGTTGGCTACCATGGAGCGCCATTCTGTTCTGTCTCTTACTTTGATGGTGCAGGTTGTCAGAGGCTGATTTGTCCATCTTTTGATGTTACTCGTCCATGTTAGTCTTGGTCTGCCTCTGCCTCTTTTACCTTGTCTTTTTCCCTCCAGTATTACTTTTAGTAGGCTTTTGTGACTTTTAACATGGCCCAAAAATCGATTGTTGTTTTTTGTTCATTTCTCTTTTGGGTAAGGTGTCGCAGGTTTCTTGTATGCTTTTCTTTATGCATTGCCATTTGGTTGTTACTTTTTCATCAGGATTTTCTCTTCTGTATTGATCAATTCCTACTTCTAGCAGATTCTGGTATGTGTTCTTTATTTGTATCGTATAGGTATCTTTAATATCTTTTTGATTTAGACTGTTATATCCAGTGGATTTGTTGATGAATTAGACTTTGGCTTGTTTCTCTTTAGTTAAATATTTTTAGTTAGTATTTATTCTCTAGTTAGTATTTATTCTCTAGTTAGTATTTATTCTCTAGTTAGTATTTATTCTTCTAAGAAGAGTATTGAAGATGTTCTGAAAGAGGCCAAAGCATAAAGAAAATTGATTTCCAATATAGAAAGAAACAATCATCATTTTCTGGACATGTAATGAGAAGAGAACAACTGGAATATATTGTAGCAACTGGGAAAATTAAGGGACGAAGAGAAAGAGGGAAGGAAAGAGAAAAGATACCAGACAGCTTAAGAGAATGGCTTGGCAGAAGATCAACAACATAAATGATAAATAACTGTCGAGATCGAAAGTTGTATAGAGACATGATCCCCTACGCCAGCAGGCCTGGTAATTGATGATGATAATATAGAAATGAGCATACCTTAAAATGGCGTAATACCGACCACATTACCCCAAAAATCATGTGCCGAAGGTCTGTAAAATTTATGGACACTAACACCATATTCCCTATACGCCACTTGGCGTAACGAAGGCACTTTACTTTTTTTTTTATACGCCTTATAATATGACTTGGGCATAATCAAAATTGTTATCATCATTGAGTACTGAAAGCGAAAGTTAGCTACCATGGAGTGCAATTCCATTCTGTCTTTTGCTTTGATGGTGCATGTTGTCACAGGCTGACTTGTCTGTCAAACTTTTGATATTATTTGTCCATGTTAGTCTTCTTCTGCTTCTCCCTCTTTTACCTTGTATTTTCCCTTACAAGATTACTTTTAGTAGACTGCTGTGTCGTTTTACATGCCTCAAAAATCTAATTTGTCTTGTCTTAATTGTATTTAGTAGTTCTCTTTTTATTTTTAGTTGTTTTA
Source organism: Megaustenia siamemsis (assembly GCA_032433765.1). Classification (NCBI taxonomy): domain Eukaryota; kingdom Metazoa; phylum Mollusca; class Gastropoda; order Stylommatophora; family Ariophantidae; genus Megaustenia; species Megaustenia siamemsis. The sequence continues at coordinate 62,647,139 of JAVIAB010000051.1, forward strand.
AAACTTCATTATTTGTTTTCTTTTCTTTCCACCCAGTTATACCTATTCTTTTAGAAATCCACATTTCAAAGGCTTCAATTTTCTGTTCTGTTTAATAGAATAATAGAAAATAGTAATATTAGTATATGTAAATAAACAACATAAGTCATTAGGCTAATGAAGCCTCTGGATCAATTTAACAGGAGAGATTTAATAATAGCTCCTTCCAATCTCTGAAAGTTTATCAATTCTTGCAGGTTCTAAAGCACTAAACTGCAGAAGATTTATTCTTGGAGATTGGAACTTGTTGTCAAGCCCTTCGCTTGTAGAAGCCTCAATTAGTTGGTACTTGCTCAGTGCCAGTCATCATTTAGAGTTATCTTCTTCTGCGATCATGACTCATTCAGAATAGAACTTCAGACTCTCTCATGAAGGCAGAATGTCTGTTTCAGTGATTTGGTTACCCCATAGAGTTTCTCTTCCAGGGAGGTGGGCGTGCACCACATTGACCTCCTCAGGCTTGTGTACTGAGGGCAATCCTGTAAGAACATGTTTTGTTATGTTATCCAGGGTACATTGGCATTGGCTGGTAGTTCCTATTTTGAGTTTGGTGAATATATGTTTTTAAAAATTCTATTGTGGCCAATGCGTAGGTGAAGTATGATGAATTGATCCCTCCTTGATAGTTGGAGATATCCGTCTCTCTCATTATACGTTTGGGGTTCTTGTTTCCATTTTTCATGATATTGGCCTTTGATGATGGATATAGCTTCATCTTAAGTGACCAGATGGTTCTCTTGTGGTAATCTCCCTCTCTCCTTAGCTAGTTTGTCTGCGCATTTGTTTTCTTCTATATTACATTGTGATGGTATCTACTGCATGACTACTCTGGAAGTTATTGCACAATAGAGTTGTTCTCATGTTGACTAGTTAGCTTTGGGGTTCCTTTGGGGTTTTTAGAGCTGTTAAGATTGACAGTGCATCAGTCAGTATCAAATTATGTGCATGTTATTGTTGTGTTGAATAGTCAGTTTTGCAGCATCTTTGAGGACTTCAGTTTCTGCTTTATAGTTGTTTGAGAGTTTCCCAATAACTGTTGATTTGATAATCTCTTCCTGATTATTCAGCCTCACGAACTTACCTTCTCCTCCATTTCTGGTAAAGTTTGTAGCAGAGCCATCCGTTTATATGTAAGATAATGAGTCCAGTGGGTAGTTGTCATCTATGTGTTTTCTGCTATGTACTTTCTCTCGATGTCTGTTTGGGCACCTTTTTTTCATGATTCCTATTATGTCTTCCTTAAGTTCTGGTATTTTCTATTTCCTATGGGGAGTTTTACAGGATGGGCATTTGAGTTTTGCATTGTTTGGGACAGTACTGGATCGCTAGTTGTCAATTCTTTGGAGATTGCAGTGAAGTTGCTCCTTTTTAGTCTTTCTTTTCTGAAGCTAGTGTTTCTTTGGTGCATGGGGTGGTTAGAGGGCCTTTTTGTATTTCTCTGCTTGTTGCATTACTTTAGTTTGTCATCTGTCTTCCAAAGGTGTAGGCCTGTTACTGTTTCTAAAGTCTCTATAGATTTTGATTTCATAACATTAGTGATGATAAGGGCAGCCTGGCTTTGTGTTAATTTTGATTTTTTTTATATTTGGAAACTGTAGCCCAGGCTGTGACTCCATACTCTAGGACTTGTCTTACTCTTCCTGTGCATAGTTATTTTAAGATATAGCTGTGTGCCCTTTCTTTGTCTATCTGATTTATCCATGTCATTATGTGATCTATGATGATGCCAAGATATGTTGAGTTTTGGTCAATAGGAAGTGTGTGGTCTATTATCTTAAAATTTGCAGTGTGCTTCTTGATAGGCTGAAAATTGTGTATGTAGTGTTTTTTTTTCTTCATTAATGGGTAGCAGCCAGGTGTTGTCCATCTTTAAAGTTTTTCTAGGGCATCTTGCATTCTGGAGCTGGCCAAAAACGTAGATTCTCCTTGTGCCCATATTGCCAGGTTGTCTGTGTATTGCAGAGTTTTTTTCTGGGTAGAATGTATTTCTCTATTAATGTTATTTATGAATATTATAAACAAACATTGGGGATAGTATTCTGCCTTGTGGGACACCTTGTTCAATTTGAATTTTTTTTACTTAGTTTTCCTTGTACTTGTACTCTGGTCATTCTGTCTTGTAGGTTTTGGGATATCCAGTTTACTAAATGGCCTCAGATACCAAGTCTGAGAAACTTGTTCTTTTATCCTTCCCTCAAAAGCCTTCTCCATGTCAACTCACACAGTCAGTGGGTGTTTCTTTTCTTGTAGAGCATCCTCAATTTCCTGTTCTATGTAGGTAATCAAGTCTTCAGTTGATCTGTGCTGGTGGAAACCACTTTGTTGTGGCATAATAAGTTGTTTTTGTCTCCAGATGCCACATGAGTCTTCTGTTGACCAACCTTTCCATGAGTATGCTCAGACAGCTCAGTATGCTAATTGATCTGTAACTGCTAGGGTCCAGTGGATCTTTTCCATGTTTGAGGATGGGAATCTTAATGGCTTCTTTCCAGGTTGCTGGCATTTGTCCTCTCTTCCAGCTGGCATTTATTATCCTTAAGGGCTGACCCTTGGCTTTCTGTCCCAGTTTTATGAGCATCTCGTTGGTGATTCCATCTTTTCCATGGAAACTCTTGAGTTTCAATCCATTGAGTGCTACGTCTAGTTCTGTCAATGTAAAGGTGGTCTTCTGGTGTTAAATGCATATTTTTTGCGACTCAGTTTTCCTATCTCACAGCTTTCTATTGATCTTCTGGAATTTTTATCCAAATTATGTTTTTGTAAGTTTATATCAGTATGTTTCCTGCCCTTTGGCCTATGTATATGTTCTGATTGTGTGCTTATGCTTATTGTAGGTTGGCTGTTTTCATCGCTCAGAGCTTTCCCAAGTTTCCACAGTTTGTGTCTGTTTTTATCTAGGTTGAGGCTCTCTGTTTTGTCTTTCCAGCTCTGTCTTGCTGATATCTTGACCTCTTATCTGTATTTGGGAGAGGCTGTTTTATAGGCTATGTTCTTTTCGGTGCTTTGTGATGTTTCAGCTAGTTCTCTGGCAGAGTTCAGTTCCTCCTCAAGTCTTTGTATTTCCTTGCTCCATTATGGCTTGTAGTTTCTTCTAGCTCCTCTAGGAATCTATTCTTTAGCAGCTCTCAGGATTGCCTTTGTTAACTATTGTTCTCTATGATATTATTGACCTGCTTTTCATGGGTGCAGTGTAGGCATCTGTAAACTTGGCAAACTTTTCCCATTCAGCTCTCATGTAGTTCCAGCTGGGAAGTGGTATTTGCATCTCCTGTTTGTGAGCGAAATGCACTGAAAGTTTGACAGTCTGTGGTCACTGTCTTCAAGTTGGTTGAATATTATTCTGGTTATTTTGTTGGATATGTCTCCTGTTGTGAAAGCTAGGTCAGAATTTGATGTTGTTTTCCATATTCTTGAGTAAAAGGTTGGGGGTCCTCTCTAGAGTATAGACCTATCTCATTCGCTTATCAACTCAGTAATCTTCTCACTAATAGCTAAGATAATTCACTGAAGAGCATGCTTCTGTATAAAAAAAATTTAAATATTAATTTCTATTAAAGTCTATTCTCTGCTATCCTTGGCAAAACTTAATCAGTTACTTCAAGCTGTTGATGACTTCCAGATTTATATCTTTTAGTCAGTCTATAAGTTGATTATGGTTCATTCTATCAAAAGCTTTGGTGTAGTCTATGAAGCAGGCATATAGTGGTTTGTTTACTTTTCAATCAATGTCCTCATGCTGAATATGGCTTCTTTAGTGCCACTGTTTTTCCTGAATCCAAATTGCTGCTCATCTAATTCAGTATTGATTTAATTTTGAATCCTTCCTTGTATAACTTTTAGTAACATTTTTGTTGTTACCTTTCTACAAAACACATTCTTCTACTGAAGCTTCAGATCTAAGAATCCTCCCTTCACTAATTGTTTATTATAAATTCTTGTCCCATCTCAATTCCACCCCCATTTTCTCTAGGCAATTTTCATTTTTCATGTTCATTCACATGATTCTAGTTACCCTGTGAATCTTTTTGTTCATATCCGTTTCAGTTTGTTCTACTTATTCTTCACTAAGCATGGATGGCGCCCCTTTTACTTTATGATCTTCACCATTTGCAGTTGAGGCACTTGATGAAAATTACTTGCCCTTAGATTCTAATAAATAAATATGTGAGAGATTTTATTAACAATGGACTCATCCAGGTCTTGGTCTCAGAGATGCTTGATATATATATATATACTCCTCCATCCCACACACCTACCCAACCCTAACAACCCTAAGTAAGAAAGAGATAATTTGTTGTTTTACAAAATGCCAGAAATCATACCAACTACCAAATTGCTTTGACTTTCAAAACAGTAGATAAATGCTGCCATTCTTATGTCTATATACAATTGAACTGCTGGTTTAATAGACATTTTTTTAATGTGCCATTTTTGTCTTTAAAAAGTTTGTTGTACACTGCATTAGAAAAATAATGTAATATCCATTTTTGTGTTAATCAAAAATGAACTCTCTTATCCGTATTTTCAGCTTGGAAATGAATGTTGCTGATTTTTATTAATGGGAATTATAAAAAAAGTCAACCTAGTGTCTAATTCCATTTGTCATTTCAAATGTGTAAGACAAACATGTGCTTTATGAAAAAAAATGTACCTGATTAAACAATACTCTCCGCTTTATATCTCTGAGCAGATGTAAACAAAACAGTTTTGTCATTGGAAGTGAATGATCTCCAAATTCCTAATTGGTCAGGATCATGTACGAAGCAAAGATTTATAGCTAACACAGAGAACATCATTATATAGTGTTGCTCTGAAACAGCTATGCCATGCTACCCTAGAATTGCCTTTGATGGGATCACTGTGAGCACAGACTACTCCCCTTGTGCATGCCACATATTTATACCCCAGAAAGAAACAGTGAATGTGAAAACATCATATGCTGTCTGTGATATAAATGACCGCAGACCAGGTGGCTCCTGTGTGATTGAGACAAGTAAGTTCACTTCATCTTTATTTTTTGGCAGATTCAGTCTTGAGAGAAATTTTTCATTTAAAAAATACATCTGACAAAATATGCTTACATTTACTGATTGACGACCTTCTGTCAAGAGAACAAAGGTCATACTTATATATATGTTTGCATGCATACATGTGTATGTTCAGTAAAGTACTTCAAATGACACTAACTTTGAGTATTCCAGAGATAATTTCACTCCAGAGTTTGAGCAATACTTCGACGTTGATAAATTTGTATAAGATCAAATAGATATCTATTGACCTGTCATCTAATTTAACTAATCATCATCATCATGTACTGGGCCTGCTGGCGTAGGTGATCATGTCTCTCCACAACTTTCTGTCTCGACAGTTATTTATCATTTCCGTTGTTGACCTTCTGCCAAGCCATTCTCTTAAGCTGTCTGGTATCTTTTCTCTTTTTTGTTTCCATCTATCTCTTCGTCCCTCAATTTTCCCAGTTGTTACATTATATTCCAGTTGTTCTCTTCTCATTACATGGCCAAAAAAGATGATTGTTTTTTCCTAATATTTAATTATAAAAATTAGCTATCTTTTTGCTTTGTCCCCTTTCAAATTTAACTAATAGTAAAAAGTAAAGTGAAGAGCCCTGTCATGCCAAGTGACATATAGGGAATATGGTGTTATAGTCCGTTTCATAACTCGTGCCCAACTTTTAAAATCGATATCTTTTTAACCGCTTTTTGTAAGTTGTTCAAAATTGGCATGTAAAGTTATAATGATTAGAACCCAACAGGGAATTAATTTCATTAAAAAAAAACATTTGGTTATTATTGTTGCTTATTTGATTTATATAAATTTATAACGACCCATTGATGTAGTCAAAACTTAATGTTTACAGTATTTTAAGTTACAAATAGCGAGTAAAAATCCATACACGGTCAAATTGACGTGTTTGCACGCTTTCAACGTGGGTTTTCTGACACAATTAGACACTTGTAAAAAACACTAGACATTGTGTGTTCCATTTCCGTTCATTCAGCGGCGGACCCGTGGAACGATAACATTTATCATAAGTCTTAAAATGAAATTCTGCAGTTTACAAAACATCGCAATAAAAATGTATGACTATTTTTGCAAAGAGGCTAAACGAGGAAGATTATTTCATTCTTTAGAAAACCCTGAGAATAGGACAAGACACATTTTGGATTTATCTAAACGGTCATTTAATCGCTGGATTCAAGCACGTGACCGTCAATGTTCAAAATATACAAAATCACAAGGAAGAGCAAAAATGTTGGATAATTTCGACAGTGAACTTATTAGAAGTGAAATTCGCAAAATGTTGGGTGTGAATGAAACTGTTATAATAAGAAAATTAAAAGTATCGCTGAAAAAGAACAACAGTATTGAAATATCAAAGTCTACATTATGGAGGAATGTGAGAGCTGCAGGCTTTACATTCAGAAAGTATTCCAATGGACGAAACATCATCTGTGAGAAGCCACATATAGTAGTCATGAGAAGCAAGTACTTACGTGAAGTAAAAGAGGTGCGCAAGCAAGGTTATGATATTGTGTACTTGGATGAAGCATGGATCAATGCTCACCACACTAACCAAAGGGAATGGCAGTCATCAGATGGAAAGATTAAGAGATTAATACCTAGCAGCAAAGGACAGCGCTTGATAATTGCTCATGCAGGTAGTCGACAACATGGACTAATACAGAATGCAGAGCTCATTTTTCTTTCAAAATCCATAGACTATCGGGATTATCACTCTGAGATGAATGGTCACATATTTAGACATTGGATTGAAAATTCTGTTCTCCCATCACTAGATCGACCATCTTGCCTAATAATGGACAATGCAGCGTACCACAACATTGTTGCACTTGAAGATAAAGTCTCGACGTCATCCAGTACAAAAGATGCTATTAAGATATGGCTCACAAAGGAGCACATACAATTTAATAACATGTACTTAAAACCTGAATTACTATCTCTAGTAAAGCAAAAACAAAGGACAACGATTTTTCAAATAGATAAGATTATCCAAGAGCACGGTCATATAAGTTTGAGGCTGCCACCTTACCATGCTCATTTAAATCCAATAGAACTAATCTGGGCAAAATTAAAAGGACAAGTGGCAGATGAAAATACAACATTTAAAATATGCGATGTAAAGACTCTTGCTAATCTCGCTTTATTAAATATAGACAAAGATTATTGGGCTAAATGTGAAGACCACGTCTTAAAACAGGAAGAGGAATATTGGAAAAATGATGGTTTGTGGAATGTTCAACCCCAAACAGTTATTAATCTTTTAGACTCGTCTGATTCAGAATGAAAGTATATAGCCCCCACAATGTTGGCCCCTATATTACCTTAAATTAGTTCAACAAACGGTCCTTATCAGGACCACACAACTATGAAAATTGGACATACAGGTATACCTTGATATTATCGTCCGTCCTCGAACTGAGAAGACAATAATTCTCCTGGTGTTTTGTCTTATTAGGTTATTTCCCCATTACGGCCATGCCTTTACCTAGTGAAAATTAATCATAGACCAGCAACTACGGTAATTTCTATTATTTAGGGGTTCACAAATTACAATTTTGACAAACATCAAAGAAATTCGCCGCTTTAAGAAAACTGCAGCTGCAAGATATTTGTTAAATATACATTTAAAGGGTCTTTTGCATTCTAATAACATTTGGAAAATGTCAACAGCTTTTAACAAACGGTTACTGAGTAATAGCGTTTTGAAGTTGAGCACGTGATTTGATACGAGCTATAGCTTCGGTTCTATGGTGTAATTTTCTGCATCTGAGCTAATAAACTGATCCAGTTAGTAAAGTTCGCCGGTGATGACAGGTTGTACTCACCTCATTGTTCTTTATTGTAAAAAATTTGTGAATACGACCTTCCCCTGCCAAGCGATATATGCGAATACATCAACATATCGTGTGATGTTCCAAAACCGTTGATGTAATTGTATTACGCCAAGTTCTTGCATTGTACAACTCCTTGCTAAGCTCTGCTCAGTCTAGTCAGTAGCAGTTTTCACTTTGGAAATTGTGCATCAGCTTTTCGTGTGCTCTTGGCTGGAAAGGAAATACAAAGGAATACAAAGACTAGAAGAGGAACTGGACTCTGCCAGAGAACTAGCTGAAACATCACACAGCACAGAGAGCAACATTGCCTACAAAGCAGCTTCAGCCAAATACAGATGTGAAGTCATGATATCAGCAAGACAGAGCTGGATAGACAAAACAGAGAGCCTTAATATAGACAAAAATGGTCATAAACTATGGAAACTTGCGAAAGCTCTGAGCGACGAAAACAAATTCCAACCTCCACTTTCATTAGCACACAATCAGAACATCCTCACAGGCAAATGGGCAGCAAATCTACTGATAGAGACTTAAAAAAAAATTTGTAGAATAAACATTCCAATCATCATCATGTGCCATACCGGTTGGCGTAGGTGATCATGTCCCTCCACAATCCTCTATCTACAGTGCATCGTATCAGTTCTGTTGTTGACTGCTTTCCATGCTATGACACCAAGCTATTCAGTATTTTCTCTCTTTATCGTCTGCGATCTCTCTTGCCTTTTATTTTGCCAATTGTAACCAAGTATTCCAACTTTCCTCTTCTCATGATGTGCCCGAAAAATGTTGATTGCTTCTTTCTGATGTTTTTAAAGAGCTCCCTTTTTGTGTTGGCCTCTTTGAGAACTTCCTCATTGGTCTTTTTAGCTGTCCAAGGAACTTTCAACATCCTTCTGAGAAATCCCATCTCTGTGGCCTCTAATCGTCTTTTCATTTGTTTGTCTACTGTCCATGATTCGCTTCCATAGGTCAGAATTGGTTCTATATAGCACTGATGAACTCTCTTTCTCATTTCTATTGACATAGATTTGTTTCAACATTCCAATAGACAAACAGAAAGCTGCAAGACGGGAAAACCAAGATGCAAAACACATGCCTTTAGCACCAGAACAGCATCAGATGACCATCTTTACCCCAACTGAATTGGATGTTGCCCTCCAATGATTGAAGCTTAAAAGTTTCCCTGGTAAAGATGGAATCTCCAACGAAATGCTCCAAAATCTGGGACAGAAAGCCAAGAGCCAGCTTCTAAGGATAATAAATGCTAGCTGGAAGAGAGGTCATGTGTCGGCAATTCTGGAAAGAAGCTATTATGGTGCCCATCCTCAAGCATGAAAAAGACCCACTAGACCCAAGTAGCTATAGACCAATTAGCCTACTGAGCTGCCTGAGTAAACTCATGGAAAGGTTGGTTAACAGAAGACTTATGTGGCATTTGGAGACAAAACAACAAATCGTACCACAACAAAATGGCTTCCGTCAGCACAAATCAACTGAAAACCTGGTCACCTACATTGCACAGGAAATAGAGGATGCTCACCAAAAAAAGAAACACATACTGGCAGTGTGAGTCAACATGGAGAAGGCTTTTGATAGGGTTTGGCGAGAGGGTTTAAAGAACAAGCTTTTTAGACTTGGCATCCAGGGTCGTTTCTTCAATTGGGTCTCTCAATACCTTCAGGATAGAACGGCCAGAGTACAAGTTCAAGGTCAACTAAGTAAGAAGGTCACAATCGAACAAGGTGTCCCACAAGGCGGAGTCTTGTCCCCACCACTCTTTTTAATTTTCATAAATGACATGTTAATGGACATTGCACCCAGAATACACTCAGCAATATACGCAGATGATCTGGCGTTATGGGCTCGCGAGGAAAGTATGTCGGTGGCTGGACCCAGGATGCAAGATGCTCTAGGTGAACTTGAAAAATGGACGAAGACCTGGTTCTTACCAATCAACGAAAAAAAAACTACATATACAATTTTCAGCCTATCAAGAAATACACTCTCTGCAAACTTGAAGATAAAGACCATACACTCCCTATTGACCAAACCTAACATATCTTGGCGTCACCATGAATCGCAGAATGACTTGGAAAAATCAGATAGACAGAGCAAGGAAAAAAGCCAGAAAATGAACAAATATTATGAAGAAATTGACAGGAACGGACAGGGGGGGGGGGGGGGGGGGGGGGGCAGACAGCAATATTTTGAAAAGACTATACGTAAGAAGAGTCAGACCAGTTCTAGAGTATGGAGTCACAGCCTGGGCTATTGCTTCCAAATCATACCTTAGCAAAATTAACAGACCACAGAACCAAGCTGCCTGTATCATCACTGGTGCTATGAAATCTACACCTATCAAGACTCTAGAAACAGTAACAGGTTTACAACCCTTAGATGACAGAAGGGTTACTAAAGTATTGCAACAAGCGGAGAAATATAGAAGGCTCCTTAGCCACCCCATGCACCAAAGAATAACTGGTTCCGGAATTGTACGACTAAAGAGAAGCAACTTCGCTGCAATTGCCAATGAACTAACTACTGGAGACCCAGTGCTTTCCCAAACAATATCGAAACCCTTGGGCCCATATGATATTTCTCCCCATGGAAAACATAAAATACCAGAACTTAAGGAAAATATAACAGGAATCATGAAAAAAGGCACCCAATCAGACACAGAAAGAAAACACGTAGCAGAAAAACACATACACTGTACCTACCCACAGGACTCTTGGTTCTACATATACACAGATGGCTCTGCTACAAATGCCACCAGAAATGGAGGGGGGGAGGTGTGTTCTTGACGCTGAATAATCAGGACGAGATCACCAAGTCAATAGCTACTGGAAAATTCTCAAACAACTTTAAAGCAGAAACTGAGGCCACCAGAGATGCTGCAACACTGGCTACTCAACACAGGCTACTCAACACAAAAATAACATGCACAATAAATTGGTGATTCTGACTGATGCACTGTCAGTACTACCAGCTCTAAAAAGCCCCAAGAACAATGAACTAGATGACCTGAGAACAACCCTGGACCAACTATGCAAAACTTCCAGAGAGTAGCCATTCAGTGGATACCATCACACTAATATACACGGGAATGAACGCGCAGACAAATTAGCTAAAGAGGGAGGTAGATTAACACAAGAGAACCATCCGCTCAGTTATGATGAAGCCAAATCCATCCAAGGGTCAGTTCCATGTAAGATGGAAACGAGAACACCCAAAGCATAACGAGAGTGACGGATACCACCAACTATCAAGGAGGGATCAAGTCATCATACCTCGTCTATGCACTGCCACAATAGAATGAGAAATCACATGTTCACCAAATTCAAAAAAGGTACAACCAGCCTAGGCCACTGTACACTGGACAATATGACTACAAAACATATTCTACAGGATTGACCCGAGTACACAAACCTGAGAAGAGCAATGTGGTCCACGCCCACCTCCCTGGAAGAGAAACTATATGGGGCAATCGATTCCCTTAAACAGACAGCTGACTTCATGAGAGAGTCTGGAATCCTACTCTGATTGAGTCTTGATCGCAGAGAGAGACTGGTTATAGTATGTCCAAGGTAGTTGTAGTTCTGAACTGTCTCCAGGTCTATTCCTTCAATTTTGATATCCACTTGTGGGTTTTAAGTATTTTCTTTGTTTATGATCATAGTTTTAGTCTTTTTTATATCTAGTCCATATTTTTTGCTTGTCATGTTTATTTCATTAAGTAATTGTTGGAGATCTTTAGGATTTTTTGCTAGTAGTACAGTGTCATCAGCATATCTTAGGTTATTGATTATCTTTCCATTAATTTGTAGGCCTGACATCTCTGTGATGTTTTTAAAGATTTGCTCAGTGTATAGATTTAACAAGCTTGGTGATAAGATGCATCCCTGTCTTACTCCTCTTTTTATATCAATGGGTGTTGAGTTCTCATTGTTATATTTTATTATTGCTGTTTGTTCCAAGTATAGATTACATATTAGTTGTATATCCATGTCATCTAGATGTATCTCTTTTAGGCATTCTATAAGTTGTTTGTGGAGTACTCTATCAAAAGCTTTGGTGTAATCTATGAAGCAGGCATATATTGGTTTATTTACTTCTGTGAACTTTTCGATTAATGTTCTCATGCAGAATATGGCTTTTTTTGTCTCGCTATTTTTCCTAAATCCAAATTGCTGCTCATCTAATTCAGTATTGATATTAATCTGAATCCTTCCTTGTATAACTATTAGCAAGATTTTTGTAACATGACTCATTAGACTTATTGTTCTAAAGTCACTGCATTCAGCTGCACCATTCTTTTTAGGCAATGCAATGAAAGTTGATGTTTTTAGATCTTTTGGTATGTATCCTGTGTGGTATATGTCATTGCATATGTCTGTAATCACATCAATTCCAAAACCTTCTAGTACCTGTATCATCTCTATCTGTATGCTGTCAGGTCCTGCTGCTTTTCCCTTTTTCATTGCTTTCATAGCTTTTTCCACCTCAGATTTTAAGATTTTATAGCCTGATGTACATTTTATAATTGGTTTCTTGTCCCTTTGATCATGAAATAGTTCTGTTATATATTCCTGCCATCTATCTATTATATCTTTATTGTCTGTTAGCATTTTTCCTTTTTTGTCTGCAATGCATCCACCTTCTGTGGCTTTTTTATTTTTATTAGTCGTTCTCTTTATTTCTGTGTGCATTCCTCTTAAGTCTTATTTGCTTTTCATAGTTTCTGTTTCTATACATTTTTGACTGAACCAGTCTTCTTTTGCCTTTTTTGCACATTTTGCGTATTTCATTATCTATTTTATTGTATTGGCAGTGTTCTACGTTTGTTTCCTTTTTTCAATTTTTTTCTAAGATTGTGTTAGTTATCCAATCTTTGTTTTTTGTTCTTTTCTTTTTTGGGTAAGGTGTTGCAGGTTTCTTGTATGCTTTTCTTTATGCATTGCCATTTGGTTGTGACTTTTTCATCAGGATTTTCTCTCCTGTATTGCTCAATTCCTTCTTCTAGCAGCTTCTGATAAATGTTCTTTACTTGTATTGTATAGGTATCTTTAATATCTTTTTGATTTAAAGCTGTTTTATCCAGTGGCATTGTTGAAGAATTAGACTTTTGCTTGTTTCTCTTTAGTTTGATTTTCATTTTAATCATTACAGGATTGTGATCTGAGTTAATATCTGCTCCTGGATAGGTTTTGGCTTTCTTTACGCTGTTACGTAGCCTTTCTTTTATTATTATGTAATCTATATGATTCCTCTTCGTTCCATGTGCATAGTTCATTTACATTATTCAGATTTTAATTTGTCCATTTGCACAATTTTTTTTTCCCCCATCAATTTTCTCAGAAACTGTTTGATGCATTGCTAATGAATTTTTTGCTTGCAGTCATAGAATTTCCTCAACCTTAAGAATTTGTAAACTAAAAGTCTACAAGGAAAAGTGGATTTCATACATATATTTCTTATATAAATTGTGCATGAAAGCATGTAAAGTCCTAAAAAACATTAAATTTTACATTATAATGGTCATAATGTCATGGTGATTCAAAGGCATATCCACATTGCATATAGAAGGGCACAATTTCTGTTTCCCATATGATTTTTCCTTATCAGAAAACAGCATGTTGTTCATTCTGTACCTTTTCTATTAACAATGGCTGGGATGTTTTCCATTAATTTTGGAAAGTTTTTCACTAAAGGGCATTTATTTGTATGATACAATGGGTGGGGTTTCATCGAAAGGGATTTAATGGTGGCCTGGAATCTGACAAATATAACAAGTTCATAACTGTTATTGGCTAAAGAAAATGTACCTGCTCTTCATTTTTTTCCCCCGTACTTAATGTCTGTCTGTATGAGGGAATTACATACCAAGTTTTTGACATCACATATTTTAAATGTGGTGGTCTGAGCTGCCACTTGCCATTTGACTTTGGCCCACACAAGCTGTAGTGGATTAAGATGTGGCCATCCCCCTTTTAAAAATTTTGTTAATCAAAAATACCTTTGGTTTCTTCCTTTGATTTACAAGCTGCAACAACTCTGATTTCAACTGGTTGCTATGGAAAAGGGTATTTTTCTCTATGAACCAGGTCTGGGTTTGTGTTTTTGCGCTTCATGAAGTTGAAACTTTGTTTTGACATTTTACAGAGTTATAGACTGCAAATGTTTGTACAATATTAAAGATACGTTTTGCACAGTGATGAATTTGCACTTTAAACTCATTAGGAAATTTGGAAAATTGAGGTAGCTCACTATTTTATACTTGGGAAAAATAAGTGTTTTATATATATATAAAATTCTATGTTTTTTTATATACCTTTACTATGAGTATAACAACGTAATTCATTATGCACACCATTGATAAATCGGTGCTCCTAAGATCATGTTCCAAGGTCAACAGGAAAATCTTGTGCTCTTTGACATTTTCCATGCTTGATTTTTCATTAAAAATTTGATGGTGTGCACTATATTGAACAGGAAGGGGATTAACTACAACTTTTAAATGTCTGTTGTTAAAGCCTCTCATGCTTTTACATAATCTATAAAAGCAAAATCCTACACTATGCCAATTTCATATTGATAAAAATATTGTATTGAGTTTGAGGAGATTCTAAGACTGCTTGCAAAATTTCACAACAATATACTAAACATTTCTTGAGCAAATTAATTTTCAGTTTGTAGAACAATTTCTGAACAGACTATATACTTTTACATCAGTCTCAGTACCTCTGGGAAAAGAATCTCATTGTCAGTTTGTTCAAACAAATCAATTGGGTCCAAGTTCTCCAACATCACAAATGTTAAAATTGCTCAGTAGCTCATGACTAGCTGATTGTGTCATGACAGTTAACCATAATTGATGAGGACCTGCGCCATCTCACCATAGTGGAATTGGACACAGATTAACCTGTGAGACCAAGTAAGTAGAGATCAAAGAGAGAAGGAACAGGTACCTAACATCATTATGTACATTTTGGATGTGGGGCTTATAGGTACAGACATCACAACCTGCTGTTACAGATATTCTGTCTGTTGTTCAAAAGCAAGTCCCAAATAATTAATAAATATTCTAGTAGATCATTGATAGGTTTATACTGTATAATGTTGGTGATTACATCATGGCAAGACCGGTAACCCACAGCTGATCAATGATGTCAACTTCACCTCCTAGTTGAGTTACCAAACTTCATCAAAACAGACCCACAGACACAGAGATGGTTGTCATCATCATCATAAGTGTTAGGGTCTGCTGAAATTAAAGAACTAGTATAGTCATGACCTCTTAAGTGTAGGGTCTGCTGATAATAAAGAAACATTATAGCCATGACCTCATAAGTGTAGGGTCTGCTGAAATTAAAGAACTAGTATAGCCATAACCTAATAAGTGTAAGGTCTGCTGATAATAAGGGAACAGTATAGCCATGACCTCATAAGTGTAGGGTCTGCTGACAATAAAGGAACAGTATAGCCATGACCTCATAAGTTTAGGGTCTGCTGAAATTAAAGAACTAGTATATCTATGACCTCATAAGTGTAGGGTCTGCTGAAATTAAAGAACTAGTATAGCCATGACCTCATAAGTGTAAGGTCTGCTGGAATTAAAGAACTAGTATAGCCATGACCTCATAAGTGTAAGGTCTGCTGAAATTAAAGAACTAGTATAGCCATAAATTCATAAGTGTAGGGTCTGCTGATAATAAAGGAACAGTATAGCTATGACCTCATAAGTGTAGGGTCTGCTGAAATTAAAGAACTAGTATAGCTATTATCTCATAAGCACAGGTCGTGCAACTTCTGCATGAAATCAAGAAGGCCTTTGTAGCTACTACAGGACCTTCATGGGTCCAGGAGCTAACAGCTCACATCTCAGTAGTGATATTATGATCATCATCACAGAATAATTTTAAGAACACCACTTGTACTACTATGGACAGCTAAAATGAAATGATGTAAACACTTTGGCTGGAAAGGGATAAACTGGAGAATTAATAAGGACAACAAAAAAACATCAATATTTGGTGACATGTACATATATATAGTACCTGATGATGATGATGATGATGCAGAACATGTATTTGTTGCAGGAATTAATGAGAAACATGGTCTCTTGTGCAAGTCAATTGTGAAAATTGATTATTATAATTCTAAGCCTTCATATAATATTATCTTTATTATAATATTAACTTTGTTAACTTGGTCTTCAATTGTTTCATTCTGCAAACCTTAATGTTTCAGAGAGTAAATAAGATATTTAATTCCAAAGGAGTGCATTGATCAACTGTAAATACAAGAAATAACAGAAGGAAAAGGAATGTAGAAAAGAGAAATGGTGAAATAAATAATCAAGTTCATGAGATGAAAGAAAGTTA
The DNA here is from genome assembly GCA_032433765.1 of Megaustenia siamemsis. Taxonomy (NCBI): domain Eukaryota; kingdom Metazoa; phylum Mollusca; class Gastropoda; order Stylommatophora; family Ariophantidae; genus Megaustenia; species Megaustenia siamemsis. Next base: position 62,663,439 of record JAVIAB010000051.1, read on the forward strand.
ACATCTATTTTTTTTTTATGTTAAAAAAAGAAAAATTATATATATATATATATATAAAACATCATCTCAAAAGTATTTATTTTTTTTAATCATCTCTCAAAAAAATTGTTATTGTAAAAAAAAAAAGTAATTAAAAATTAACACCATCTCTAAAAAATAATTGTGATTTTATAAGACATCTGTTTTTAATATGTCAAGAAACATGTCTTTTTGTTATTCTATCTATGTATTATCCTTTCGAGCTGAAGACGGCACATAGGGCAGAACCACAATCTCAAAAACAGAAGCCTTGCATGCCAAAATGGCACATATTGCAGAGATCATTGCTTGTAAAATCTATGGTCTGTTTCCATAACAATGCTTTTTACAATGACAGCTTGTCAAGCCATCGATCAACCTCCTTAGTTGCCTCTTACGACATGCCTGGAAGATCACAGTGTCACTATTCTTTACATCCCACATAATGAGGCCCCGGTAACACATGGGAGTTTTTGTTATTATTAACACTTTTATATACATTTTTGATATTCAAATAGTCCATAAAACAAAAAAAAACCCCAAAAGTTGTAAAAAATTTTACAAAAAATCTCTCAACAAATGTTTCATTGGACAAGAAATCATTTTAAAAATAACATTATGGCTAGACTTCTCTTAAAACATTTTTTTAGTGTAAAAAATTTTTTTTTTAAATGACTACATCTCTAAAATAAATTAATGAAACAACAAAATAAAAAAAAAAAAAAGATCATCTCGGAAAATATAAATAAAAACAACTCTTAAAATAAAATTTAAAAAAAATCTCTCAAAATTTGTTTACTATTACAAAAAAAAAAAAAAAAAAAATATGGATGTGTCTTATAAGACATTTATTTTCAATATGGCAAGAAACCTATATCTTTTTGTTATTATTAGTATTTTTAGATAAATTTTAGATATTCCAATGTTCCATGAGACAAAAAAAAAAACTAAAAATAAACATCTCATAAATATATATGTATAAAAAATATCTCATAGATATATATGTATTTGAAAAACATCTCATAAATATATATGTATTAAAAATTCACAAAATCAAAATATATGTATAAAACAATATCATCTCATAATTAAATATGTATTTAAAAAAAACATCTCATAAATATATATGTATTAAAAAATCACCTTATAAATACATATGTAAAAAAAAAATACCATCTCATAAATATATATGTAGAAAAAAAACATCATTTCATAAATATATATGTGTATAAATAATACATCATCTCATAATTAAATATATCTATCTATCTATCTATTGTCCTTTCGAGCCGAAGATGGCACATATGGCAGAACTACAATCTCAAAAACAGAAACCTTGCGTGCCAAAATGGCACATATTGCAGAGATCACTGCTGATTAAATTAAATATATATGTATTTTAAAAAAATATCATCTCATAGATATATATGTATTTAAAAAATATCATCTCATAAACATATATGTATTTAAAAAATATGTAATAAACATATATGTATAAAAACATCATCTCTTTAAAAAATTGTATTGCTAAAAAAAAAATTAATGTGTTTTTATAAGACATCTATTTTCAAAAACCCAAGAAAAAAATTTTGTTTTTTTAATTAGCACGTGTAGATGTTTAAATGTTCAACCCCCCCCCCTTCCCCAAAATGTTTATTTATTTTTTTTTTTGGGGGGGGGGGGGATACCAAAGAGTTATTATTACAAAACAAGTAAAATATTTTTATAGCATAGTTTCTCCATTTTGTTCATGCTTGTAATAGTAAAAGAAAGAGCAAGAATGTGTGTTACAGTGTTCTATATTTCTTCCTTGACAATCTAGTTTGGTAATAATTGAATAATCATCTGTAACTCCATGGTTCAATACATACATTCTCTCCTCTTATATCCGTAGTGAATCATAGAATCTCTAGTGAAATCATTCATTTTGAGAAATATTATAATAACTACAGTCTCTAAGAACCTCTGTTTGAAAACTATCTAACTCCTCTCTCCTCTGGTAAGGGTTAAGGCAAAGAGATGCAAATGAATGCATAAAAATGTAAAGCTTCATTGAAGCTGAATGTGAGGGAAAATTGATAAAAATAGAAAAAATGGTATGGTAAAAGCTTTACGTGATTAGTAGATGAGACAGATTTGAATGATGTTTCAGCTCAATAGGCCTTCAGCAAGAACAAACAAACAACACGTACACACAGATATGTAAGTAGATAAAACTAATCCTACATAGCTAACTATTAATGAAACATCCAAAACAAAATAATCAAAATTGGTTAAAGAAAAAGAAAAATGACTTCCCTGTGTCGTGAACTGTGGTCATAATGGGAAAGGAATGGTCACACTGGTGTAGCTGTAATTATACCCTCTGGTCAGGTGAAGGGTTCTAAAAATACACGAGTGGGGGGAACGCTGTCTAGGTTACCTCGACTGACAATGTCTAAAAGTATCTAAGGGCCCATAAATACATGTATACACACAAACAGATGCGTGTATACATACATATACACGTACAAATAGACATGCACATACTTATACATATCAACATACACATATATATGCATACGTACATGCACATATATACATACATATATATATACCGATACCCATACATATTAGCAGATACATGCATGTGCACACCCATATGGGAACAATCATATATGTGTAGAAAAGTGCGCATAACGCACACATAACCAGAAGAGTTCACACCAGGTTCAGTGTGCAAACACAAAGGAGAAAGAATAAAACAGTAGAATAACAGGTACTCAAAAGGTGGAAAAAGTGAGATGTCTGAGAGTGGGGTACAACAAAAACATATGAGGGGTAAGTAGCACAGAAAAAAGGGATATAAGAGAACACTGAAGTGTCTAAATGGGGACTAGTGGAGGAGAACTATGAATAGCATGGCATAGTAGATAGACTAATGAACCCAAACATGGGCAGTAGAGAAAGCTATGCAAAAGGGAAGGAGTAACCGAAAGGAAACTGTGTATGAGTGTGATACATTCATGCCTCGTGGAGTCAGCGAACCATACTGGACTATGAGGCGATTCTCCAAAGCAAATCGGCTGCGGTCACCAGAGTGACAATGGACAATACCAGTGATATGGATGTCTTTGCCCTTGTGGTCTGGTTGGGGAGTTGAAATGGGAAGACACTGGAGTGCCAGTATTCTGTTGAACATCTCGTAGATGTTCACAAAATCTTTCCGCTAATCGTCTCCCACTCTCGCCAATATAAGTCATGTGGCATCGTTGACATATGATGGCATAAATGATGTTACGGGACACACATGTGAAGCTATGCTTGACCTCAAACCATCCATTAAGGAATAAGACCGAGTCAGTGGGGAGCACATAGGCACAGGTGATACAGTTACGACCACAAGGGGCCGTACCGAAGTGTTGATGGTCGGAGCGAGGGAGATGGCTCCTAACCAGAATATCTCCCAAATTCCTATTGCGCTTGAAGGCGATCATCGGGGGGTTGTTTGTTTGTTCCTGCTGAAGGCCTATTGAGCCAAAGCGTCGTTCAAATCTGTGTCGTCTACTAATCACATAAAGCTTTTACCATACCATTTTTTCTATTTTTTAAATTTTTCCTTTCTCCTCTGCCTTGAGGCAGGTTCCTAAATTATGCTTGACGCTACATCTTCTCCAATGTCAAGTTAAAAGTATCCAAAAAGTTACTGCTTGACATTTTTGTTGTCAGCTAGGAAACGCCCATTTCTAGGGCATCCTGGGGTATTTGGCATGGTCTGTCCTGGGGACTCGTACAATCACTAAGATTATCATTCCACTTCCTGATTGTTTATCAATCACCTATCATATCAATTAAAACAAAGTCTTGACAATATCTGCCAATCCCTCCTTTAACTTAGTAACAAGCAGACAAGTTGCCATTGCTCCCCTTGACAAACGTTGACCCTCTCTCAGAACTCCTTGATCTCCTTCCTGTCATTTATACATCAGAGGGATCTCCACATCTATTATTGCTGAACATCCTCTTGGAGCTTCCCGTTCGGTCCTTTACATCAAATGCATCTGTTTCCCTAAGACCTATGTTCCTTTCTCTGTTGGCTACATCTACTACCCCTAGGGTCGACGGATGATTTCTCAGTCAAAGTGTGTGCCTACATATGTGTGGATTCGCCTTTCTTTATCATATCCATTCCTTTTAATCTCCACAAGAGTGTTGCTGTTAGTTATGTCTAATCTAACCTTTCTTGAGTCCAGTTATGAAAATCCAAGATCATGATTTCTTGATCTCTTTCACTCTTGTTGTTTCTTGTTTTATTCTTTTGAATTGCTCACACTATTACATTAGTGCTGTTCGCTAGCATATGTATGAAAATTGTCAGTGATTTCAGTGTTTACCATTTGTCATATTTAGAAAAATAATGCTTATCTTATATAATTTGAGCTCATAATTTTTTTTATAATTTAGTTCCATAATCTTTAAGCAATTCCTCACACAGAAGATTTTTGCTCCCACGCAGAAAAATGTTTGCTTTTATTCAGATATCAGAATTTTGTATGAAAACAGATTTATGAAATCTCCAAACTGTCATTGTGGCATTTGTTCCATTCTATTCCTTTTACATAAAAAAGCAATAATGAGAATAAAAAAAATGAGAGTAGATAATTAACTTGTGCGAATTCTGTGAAAAGGACAAGGTAAAATGATTGATGAGTTTTGTGAACAAAATTTTCCATTTTTAGGGTAATAGCTGGCATTTTTTGCTAGTGTGAGTGGGTCAAGTGACAAAGTAGATGATGGATGAATTTTGTGAGCAGAATTTTCTCCTTTTAGGGTAATAAACTGGCAGTTTTTGTTAGGGCAGGCAGGTCTAGTGGTCTCCCTTGGTCCAAAAGCACTGGTTGAAATCCTGGCTCAAGCTTTCACTTGTATTTTGTTGATCTGTGAACTTTTCCAAATGCACCTAAAATCTATGTGTTCCTGTGAAATGTATGTTCCCCCCCCCCCCCCCCCACAATCTGATATGTATGTTACCTGCACTGTCCATGTATTAAGTTGAATCACTTTAATCTGTTCTTTTAATTTGAAGCAATTTCCACTTTTACTAAATATATCTGCTATGTATAATTTACAATTGAGCCTAAAGAAGCTTGAAATATGCTGGATTTTTCTTGGAAAGAAATATGGCACTGGTGTAATACTAACCACATTACCCAAAAAGTATAATACTTAATGTGTATATAAACAAATATGGACACTAACACCATATTCCCAATTCATCAATACGAGGCTGTTATTTTTTTCCATTTGTACATCATCATATAGCTTGTTCATTTTAGAACTTGGCTCTCATGACAGCCACTTTGAAGTTTATATTGTTCTGACTATGATATCCAGCATCTCATCATCATCATCATCATCATTGAGTGCTGTCTCCTCAACGAAGGTTGGCTACCGTGGAGCGCCATTCCACTCTGTCTCTTGCTTTGATGGTGCAGATTGTCATAGGCTGACTTGTCCATCTTTTGATGTTACTCATCCATGTTAGTCTTGGTCTGCCTCTGGCTCTATTACCTTGTATTTTCCACTCCAAGATTACTTTTAGTAGGCTGTTGTGTAACATGGCCCAAAAATCACAATTGTTTTGTTTTGTTTGAATTGTATTAGTAGTTCTCTTTTCCTTTTTCATTGTTTTAAGATTTAAAAATGAAAAGAGAACTACTAAATACAATTTAAACAAGACAAATGTAAGTTATTCATTTGTTAATAAACTTAAAATAGCTTGGATTAACTTGTCCTGGGAAATTTGCAACAACTAAAAATGTTTCAAGCAATATATTGTTATATTTTGGCGTGTCTTCAAATTTATTTTATTGCCTTAATGATTGACTTTAAAGTGGAAATGGAAGTTATTTAAAGTATATACATTGCCCATAAATGTACATGTACAGTGTGATTTCATTATCCATTGGATTACTTTCTCTAAAACTTAAGTCGTTAAATGAGCTGCTTCTAAAAGAAGTTTACTTTATTTTCTTATGTGTTTAAGTAAACAAAGATTGTATTTTATAATTTTAAAATATACTCTTTTTTTCTTCTTCATCTCATAACCATGAAGGTCATTGGGGCACTGCTGACAGACTTTGTCATTCTTCTCCGTGCATCTCTCTCATCAATCTTCACACTTCACAGAAGTCTGTGACTTTTCAAAGTGTTTTAGTTATTTTTTAATGTATGCAAGAATTACAAATAGGCATTGAGTGGAAAGATGAAATTCTAGAACAAATTCAAATCCCAAAAATTATTCCCAAAAACAAAGCTTAGTTTAGTCAAATCAAATATATATTATCTTATCCACCCTTAGCTATCCATGTGAGAACTGTAAAACAACAAAATAAATTTAAAATAAATTTAAAATAAATTTCATGCATTTGGAAACAAGTGTCTCATAAAATGAATTAGATGCTTTTGAAATCAATCTCAGAAAAATACTTGATACACATTGACATGAATTCAAAACAGGTGCAAAAATAAGAGAAATGACCAAGCAATCAAACTTATCCATGAGATCATCAGTAGGGAAAAAATATGGGCATATATCGACCATGTAATGAGAAGAGATAAGAGATACACAAAGCTAGCTCTCAAATGGGAAACAGCAATTTAAAATTTAAAATAATAAAAAAAGCAGATGCTGAGCTAGAGAATCACTAAACAGAACACAGAAAAGGCAAAGACCGTTGCCATCAGCTCCCTGGCTGAAATTTAAAGGCTCATCCAGAACAGGGATTTGAGGTGAGATTCACTGTGTGTCCTCTGTAAGGAATAATGTCACTGAAAGAGGAAATTAATTAGATGTAGGCAGTTTTTCATCTTTTACCTACATGCTTTGTATTTGGCCCAAAAATATAATACAGAAATGTTAAGTTACATACAAAGGGGCTACTGTAACAATTCTAAACTGTAATTATGAGGTTACCATTCGACATATTTGTGAAAAAATATGGTCAATGATCCAAATGTGCTGAATCCATGTGTCATTTGACATGCTGTCAATGTATGGTTGCTTCTATTTGCCATTTACTGATCTTGTGTATTAGTTGCTCTGTGATCAGTATGACTGTTGACAATGTTAAGAAATCCAAGCAACGTGTTTACATCAAATTTTATGTGAAGTTTGGTAAATCTGTTACTAAGATCCTCAAAATGTTTCTTCAGACCTTTGGTGAACATTTTTTAGGCTGAACATCATAAGTCTTTGACAAGCACACACGTTTCAAGACTGGTTGAGTGTCTTTTCAAAATGATGAGCAATCAGGTCATCCTGCACCAGCAGAAGACCAGAAAATGTGCTAAAGATTCATTAATTGATCCATGAACTGAACCATTACCGAACAATTCATCAGCTCTCTCGCATGGATGAAATCAGTTATGGAGTCTCTCTGGAAATAAAAACAAAAAAGTCTGAGCATGAATCAGTTGCTGCAACATTCATCCCCAGGCTTTTGACCTGTATCAAAAATACCAGAAAATATGGTGTTTGCAACTGCAGAATCTTTCACTGTTATTTTGCTTCCATATTGGGGCTGTGAATTCAACTTTCATCATCTGTGATGATCATAGAAATGAAAGTCTTATTGTTGGTAGCCATTTCATGCAACTCAAGTCATGCGTCAAGATGCTTTTGTTTTTGATCATATGTCCAGAACCTGGGGATGAACTTCACATCAGTGTGATACATGTTCCAGCTTGCTGTTAGGATCTCCTGACACACTCCATAACTGATTCCAACCATATGTAAAAGCTGATAGATAGTTCAGCAAAAGTCATCATAGATCAATTCATGAATATTTATCCACATTTTCTGGCATTTTGCTGGTGATAGGATACCCTGAGTGCTCATCATCTTGAACAGACATATGACCAGCCTTGAAACACCTGTTTTCTACCTTAGAATGTTTGTCAAAGGTCTGAAGAAGCATTTGAAAGGTCTCTGTAGCAGCTTTGTTATGTTTCAAGTAAAATTTTATGTAAATATGTTCCTCGAATTTGCTATCCGTCATACCAGTCACAGAGTGGCTCATACATTGGGTAAAAAAATGGCATGTAGAAGTTGACCGTGTGTAGATAGTATAGTATCAATCAACATACTGACTCTACAAACCTTGGAGCATTGAAATTCAAATTTTTGCACGATCATATCAAGTGGTTACGTTACTGTAGTTAGAGTTCGAGAACTTCCTGATAATGCATTGTAAAACAGACATATATAACGCATATTGATAATTAGATTCAAAATGCAACTGCATTTCAAATATTTTTTTTTGCTCATTTGAGAAAGATTTATGCAACTATTGTATCATAGATTTAGAACTGATGTACTTTTAAGATATTATTTTGTTTATATAAAGCAATAATAATCAATAAACAAATATTTGTGGATTTTTTCATGCGCTGTAAAAATGCCAGAGTCTCTATGTAATTTATATTTTTGTGCATATCTCTTTGTTTACAAATAAATTGTGCTTTAAATTCTGAATATAATAAAAGTTGCAATTGGTACCAGCACTTTGTTTTTTATGTTGACATTAATAGAATGATTTATGTTATCATCTTGTGCTGCTGTTGGAAAGTGCATTGGAGTGTATAAGGAAATTGCCTGACTGCAGTGATGTTTCATCATGAATCCAAATAAACATTATATTTATGCAATTGGGCACCTGATGATGCTGATCATAAAACTCCAAGGAAGCTGATTTGAAAATAAAGGAATCAAACGTATGCCATTAATATCTCATGGGACTGAGGACAAAACTAAAATAGACAAAGTTGCCTCTAAAGTATTTAGTAATCAAGAACAGATTCAAAGATGCAGTAGATACTGTTATGAGTGAAGAACAAGCAGGATTTAGAAAATGAAGAAACAAACCTTAATCATATTTTCACACTAAGATTTATATTTGAACATATAGAAAAACAGAATCCACTTCTTATAAATTTCATTCATTTAGAAAAGGCTTTAGACAACATACATTGAGACTCATTGTGAACATACTCAGACAATATGGATTCATCATGTGCCATGCTGGTTGGTGTAGGCGATCATATACTTCTTCTATATTCTGTGCAGAGTGTATCGTATCAATTCTTTTGGGCACATTTGGCAGGGAGGTAATCCCAACAACTGCGGATATTCAGTGGGCGGGGTGGGATGGGGGGAAGGAAGTCGCAGCAACTGTACATGATTGGGGTTTAGGTAGTTCCAGCAACTGTGCACAATTGGAGTGAAGTAAGTTCCAGCAACTGTGCACAATTGGGGTGAAGTAAGTTCCAGCAACTGTGCACAATTGGGGTGAAGTAAGTTCCAGCAACTGTGCACAATTGGGGGATGAGTCTGTAAATAATGGGTCCCGGCCCCCCCCCCCAGCAACTGTGAATAATTAGGGGGGAGAGGGAGTCCCAGCAACTATGAATAATTAGGGGGGAGGAGAAGTCTGTGAATAATTGGGGGGGGGGAGAATCCCAGCAACTGTGCACAATTGGGGTGGAGGGAGACCCAGCAACTGCTGATAATTGGGGGGGGGGGAGAGTCCTAGCAACTGTGGATAATTGGGGAGGGGGGAGTCCCAGCAACTGTGCACAATTGGGGTGAAGGGAGTCCCAGTAACTGCTGATAATTGGGGGGGGGGTGTCCCAGAAACTGAATAATTAGGGGGAGAGGGGGAGTCCTAGCAACTAAATAATTGATGGGAGAGGGAGAATCCCAGCAAATGAGCACAATTGGGGTGGAGGGAGTCCCAGCAACTGCTGATAAATTGAGGGGGGGGTCCCCCAGAAACTGAATAATTAGGGGGGAGGGGGAGTCGCAGCAACTGTGCACAATTGGGGTGGGGGAGTCCCATCAACTGCGGATATTTGGGGGGTGGGGGGGCAGTCCCCCAGAAACGGAATAATTAGGAGTCCTAGCAACTGTGGATAATTAATTGTCTGCATTGCAGACAAAAAAGGAAAAATACTAACAGACAATAAAGATATAATAGATAGATGGCAGGAATATATAACAGAACTATTTCATGATCAAAGGGACAAGAAACCAATTACAAAATGTACATCAGGCTATACAATCTTAAAATCTTAGGTGGAAAAAGCTATAAAAACAATGAAAAAGGAAAAAGCAGCAGGACCTGACAGCATACAGATAGAGATGATACAGGCACTAGAAGATTTTGGCATTGAAGTGATTACATACATATGCAACGACATATGCCACACAGGATACATACCAAATGAACTAAAACATTAACTTCATTGCATTGCCTAAAAAGAATGGTGCAATTGAATGCAGTAATTTTAGAACAATAAGTCAAATGAGCCATGTTACAAAAATCTTGGTAAAAGTTATACAGGGAAGGAATTGGAAATTGGAAATTGGATTCAGAATAAAATCAATACTGAATTAGATGAGCAGCAATTTGGATTTAGGAAAAATAGCGGGACAAAAGAAGCCATATTCTGCATGAGAACAATAATAGAAAAGTACACAGAAGTAAACAAACCAATATATGCCTGCTTCATAGACTACACCAAATCTTTTGATAGAATACACCATAATCAACTTACAGACTGCCTAAAAGATATAAATCTGGACGATACAGACATACAACTAATATGTAATTTATACTGGGAGCAAACAGAAATAATAAAATATAACAAAGAGAACTCTACACCAATTGATGTAAAAAGAGGAGTAAGACAAGAATGCATCCTATCACCAAGCTTGTTCAATCTATACACTGAGCAAATCTTTAAAAGCATCTCAGAGATATCAGGCCTAAACATTAATGGAACTATAATTAATAACCTAAGATATGCTAATGATACTGTACTACTAGCAGAAAATCCTAAAGATCTACAACAATTACTCAATGTAATAAACATGACAAGTAAAAGATATGGACTAGATATGAATATAACAAAATTAAAACTATAATCATAAACAAAGAAAACTCTTAAGACCTAGAAATAAATATCAAAGTTGGAGGAATAGACCTGGAGACAGTTCAGAACTACAACTACCTGAGACATACTATAACCAAGATGGAAAATGTAAAACTGAAATAAACAAAAGAATAGGTATAAAAAAAAAAGTAATTTTAATGCCATGAAAAATATACTAACAACAAAACAAATAACACCAGGGCTGAAACTAAGAATAACAAAATGTTACATCTTCTCAGTATTCCTGTCTGGTGCAGAAACATGGACATTAGACAAGAAAACAGAACAGAAAATTGAAGCCTTTGAAATGTGGATTTATAGAAGAATAGATGGAATTGGATGGAAAGAAAAGAAAACAAACAATGAAGTTTTAAAACAACTAAAAATAAAAAGATAACTACTAAATACAATTCACACAAGACAAATGAAATTTTTAGGACATGTTAACAGACACAACAACCTAATAAAAGTGATATTGGAAGGGAAAATACAAGGTAAAAGAGGCAGACCAAGACTAACATGGACGAGTAACATCAAAAGATGGACAAACCAGCCTATGACAAACTGCATCATCATAGCAAGAAGCAAAGCAGAATGTCGATCCATGGTAGCCAACCTTTGTTGCGGAGATGGCACTCGATGATGATGATGGTAACACTCAGAAGTCGGAGACTAAGGTGATTTGTATGCAAGAAGAAGGGATAACATTTGTATTTTAAAATACAATCATTGTATTGAAAACCTATGGACGAAATTAGACCAAAAGACAGACAAGTGCTGAGAGACTAGGGTGTTAACAGGGTCTTAGTAAGAGAATGTTCTATCTGCGGAAATGATCAACAGAATCTGGTTGACGGATCATAATACATAAACAACAACATTAACAACGGCACAGTACCCTTCGAGGCTGAGACGAGGCTGAAATCAGAAGACAAAAGGCGAAAGAGGTAAAAGATAAGGACAGACTTTCCAACAAAATATTATAAAATTGACTAAAATATGGCTAAACTAATGACACAGTATGATTACTTACTTCCAACAATCTATCAAGGCGCCAAAGACCATTATATATTTATATATATGTATATATATATATATATATGTGTGTGTGTGTGTGTGTGTATATATATATATATATATATATATATATATATATTATTCGATGAATCATATTCACTATCAATTGCAGGCTTTATTAATATCAGTAGTTATACCACTACAATATTTTCAAACGATAAATATAAAATGTATCACTATAAAAACCTTTTGTTTCAACATCGACCTCTGGGTGTTTCGTAAATGCCAGATGGTGTCATCTTCAACAACATCGCTAGACTGCTACAGTAACAAATAATAATATAAAGATAAGAATTACTCGATCCCATTGGTCAGAAATTTTATCACGTGTTTCTGACAGTCTGGTGGAAGACAATCTTTCTCGAGCTCAATCCTTCTGCCTTTGTTTACGTGGTTATCAATCATGCTGGGTGAATATTTTAAGAATAGAAGAGCAGGGTGAGAAAAATAAAGGAGGAAAGAAGATGCAGAAAGAGAATGATGGAGATATAGAGTGAAAGAGCGGAAAAGAGGTACCAAGGTCAAAAGTCGTGTCTTGGGTATGTGTGTGTGCGTGTGCGTGCGTGTGTGTGTGTGTGTGTGTAAGTTAAGGAAAAGAGGGTAAAGGATTTATAGAGTGTGAGAAAAATAGAGAGGATTATTGAGACCAGAAGCAGACAGGATTATTAATAAGAGGATAGGGAGTAAGAAAGGCAATGTGAGATAGAAAATACACGTCCCTAACTGAAACGACTGAATTAATTGTTTAGTGTAATGTTTGTTTTGTTATTTCTTTTGTTTTCTTGTAAGCGCCACATGTCCGCATGAAGACATGGTGTGGGAATTTTCTTTCGTGACAATCTGAACACGTGATAGATATGCTTCCGGTGTCTTCTCCTTATATACAAGCACCTTGAAAAGTAATCTTTTTTTGTTTGTTCCACAAGTTGAATCAGTTAGAAAAGTCAGTTAAGTCAAGAGTTAGGGGTCAGTTAGTCAGGAAGAGTTAGTTAGTAAGAACAGTAAGTTAGAAACATAGGGAGAGAGAGAGAGAGAGAGAGAGAGAGAGAGAACAAGTCAATATGAACAAGTTAGAGATATAGAATCACTTAGGAGAATCAGTCAGGAAGACAGAGTTTATTTGTGACGTGTTTCAAATGAGATTCAGAAATTGTGTGCTACAGAAAATGATGTAAAGTAGAGTTCCTAGTAGATTAAGAGTTAAGACACAGGGAGAATAGAAGTATAGCAAGACAAGTTGTGAATGAAAGTTAGAACTGTAATTGTCACAGAAAATAGGTAGAGAAAGATGACTCAATACATACCGGTTTTAGCCTCTGAGTTAATCTAAAATAAAGAACATTTTATAATTTAAGTAGGCCTACTACACTAATAAAATTGAATGAACATGATTTTCATTGTCTGTGATTGTTTACGTCAAGACATTGTTAAAACATTGTGCTGTGATGAATGTGAAACCTGTCTTATCAACATAGTTAGCGGTAGTTCAATCAAGATATAAATAAGAAGAAACCATATTCCATCCTGTCACATTAGGAGTGATCAGTGTTATCAGTAAGTCGTGATATCTACCCATTTCGACCCAACACATCCGACTTCAGCATATTTTTTGAGTATCGGGTTGCTTCCATTTTCGATCACTACTTGTTTGTCCAAGCTATTTAGTCTATACCAGCTCCGCTGTGTGGGAGTGGAGTTACACCTGATCATTTTTGGCCCACAGATCCTGCCACAAGCAGACAACTGTCAGTCATTGATACTGCCACAAGCAGTCAAATGTCAGTAATTGATCCTGCTACCAGCAGTCAACTGTCAGTCATTGATCCTGCCACAAGCAGGCTTTTATCAGTCATTGATCCTGCCACAAGCAGTCAAGTATCAGTCATTGATCCTGCCACAAGCAGGTAACCATCAGTCACTGATCCTGCCACAAGCAGGTAACCATCAGTCATTGATCCTGCCACAAGCAGGTAACCATCAGTCACTGATCCTGCCACAGGCAGGTAACTATCAGTCAGTGATCCTGCCACCAGCAGTCAACTATCAGTCATCGATCCTACCACAAGCAGTCATGTATCAGTCACTGATCCTGCCACAAGCAGTCAACTGGCAGTCATCGATCCTGCCACAAGCAGTCAACTGCCAGTAATTGATCCTGCCACAAGCAGGTAACAATCAGTCAGTGATCCTGCCATAATCAGGTAGCTATCAGTCATTGATCCTGCCACAAATAAGTAACTATCAGTCATTGATCCTGCTACAAGAAGTCAACTATCAGTCAGTGATCCTGCAAGAAGAAGTCAAGTGTTAGTCAGTGATCCTGCTACAAGAAGTCAACTGTCACTCATTGATCCTGCCACAAGAAGTCAACTGTCAGTCAGTGATCCTACCACAAGATGTCAACTATCAGTCAGTGATCCTGTCATAAGAAGTCAACTATCAGTCAGTGATCCTGTCACAAGAAGTCAACTATCAGTCAGTCATCCTGCCACAAGAAGTCAACTGTCAGTCAGTGATCCTGCCACAAGTAGTCAAGTGTCAGTCAGTGATCCTGCCACAAGAAGTCAAGTGTTAGTCAGTGATCCTGCTACAAGAAGTCAACTGTCAGTCAGTGATCCTGCCACAAGAAGTCAAGTGTCAGTCAGTGATCCTGCCACAAGAAGTCAAGTGTTAGTCAGTGATCCTGCTACAAGAAGTCAACTGTCAGTCAGTGATCCTGCCACAAGAAGTCAACTGTCAGTCACTGATCCTACCACAAGAAGTCATCTATCAGTGAGTGATCCTGCCACAAGAAGTCAACTATCAGTCATTGATCCTGCCACAAGAAGTCAACTATCAGTCATTGATCCTGCCACAAGAAGTCAACTATCAGTCATTGATCCTGCCACAAGAAGTCAACTATCAGTCACTGATCCTACCACAAGAAGTCATCTGTCAGTGAGTGATCCTGCCACAAGAAGTCAACTGTCAGTCAGTGATCCTGCCACAAGAAGTCAACTGTCAGTCACTGATCCTACCACAAGAAGTCATCTGTCAGTGAGTGATCCTGCCACAAGAAGTCAACTGTCAGTCATTGATCCTGCTACAAGAAGTCAACTATCAGTCACTGATCCTGCCACAAGAACTCAGATGTCAATCACTGATCCTGCCACAAGAAGTCAACTATCAGTCATTGATCCTGCCACAAGAAGTCAACTGTCAGTCACTGATCCTACCACAAGAAGTCAACTATCAGTCACTGATCCTGCCACAAGAAGTCAACTATCAGTCACTGATCCTGCCACAAGAAGTCAACTATCAGTCACTGATCCTGCCACAAGAAGTCAACTATCAGTCACTGATCCTGCCACAATAAGTCAACTATCAGTCACTGATCCTGCCACAAGAAGTCAACTATCAGTCACTGATCCTGCCACAAGAAGTCAACTATCAGTCACTGATCCTGCCACAAGAAGTCAACTATCAGTCACTGATCCTGCCACAAGAAGTCAACTATCAGTCACTGATCCTGCCACAAGAAGTCAACTATCAGTCACTGATCCTGCCACAAGAAGTCAAATGTCAATCACTGATCCTGCCACAAGAAGTCAAATGTCAATCACTGATCCTGCCACAAGAAGTCAAATGTCAATCACTGATCCCTCCACAAGCAGTCAAATCTCTTTACCCCATGTGCTGGTTGGTGTCTTAGACCCACTTATCGAACAAATTCATTAAGATTGTCTTTCCTTTGTTATTGCATTAATTATTCGTATGTCGACAGAATTTTCCTTTGTCAAAATATAAATCATGCTACGCACTACTCATTTCATTTAATATGAAAACAAACTATTTCGATTAGTTGTTTAGCGGACTCAATATTATGATATTTTACGTAATGTATTTGTTCTGATACCACTGCCCAAAAAAAAAACAAAAACAAATAACTCTTTAATGTTGATAAAAGAGGATATGTCATCGATAAGGTTTGAATTCAATGAGGAAGAAAAAAACATGCCTACTTTATTTGTCACTATATATTAAACAACTTTCTTTAACGTCAGAGATTCTTACTGATACTACTTTTGTTCTTGCATTGCTTATGAACTACCCTGGAGATCGATAACGAGATTGAAGTACTAATGATTAAAGGCAAGAAAGGTCTTGTCACTCCACTCTGTGGCGTATAGTGAATATTTTAATTTATATATTTTTTATGGACTCTGGGTACATTATTTTATTTTGGAGTTATGTGACAAGAATTACATCAGTGCTATCTTCTTTCTTTCCTCGAAAATCCGATACTCATTTAAGGCTGGGTGAAACCGGAGGCTGTCATCTCATGTCCATTCTAGTGTTGCTCACTAACCACTGAGGAAAATAACGCATTTTGCTTTGTCAGTGCTTCAGTGTTTTATCATCAGTACAAGGAAAAGTGTATCCGATTTCAGCGCCTGTCCGGATCTGTCTAGCTAGTTTGTAGCTGTTCCCATGAACAAGCTCTACAAAAACAACGATAACTGGCGCGTCATCATCGCAGTGGTTAGAACAACAAATAGTGATAGCTCTTTGGGCTGGGAAAAGTGTGAATTTAAAATATTTGAAAAAATAATGCGAGAAGTTAAAAAAAAAACAAAAAAAAAACTTAAAATAAAATAATGTGTGAATTTAAAACAAACAAACTTGAAATAAAATGCCAGATCTCAATAGAGATGTAATTTCTAACATTTTAATATAACTCCTAATATAACTATTGGTTATTGTTATTGGTTATGGAAGGCCTCGGCATCACAGCAAACGAATTAAAATCCATAATTGCTCAACCGCCCGTGCCAGTGGAATCATCCGAATTACCAACTCATCTCCCAAACAAAGAAAGGTAACTGTAGTCCCCATCGTAGCAGTCTCAGCACACGCCAAAAGACATAAGGCGAAACCGCGCAGAAAGTGAACACAGCCAACTGTTCTCTGTCATACGATATCATCATTCATCGTAAACAAGCGGGATATCGAAGCAGGATCAAAACGGATGAGACACACAGCTCACGGTGTGCACAGAGCACTTAACTCAGTAGCTCCTGCAACAAGCCGGACTTGGAATATGAGGAAACTGCAAGAAGAAACACTTTTCAGACATAGCCTTCAATGGTTCCTGCCGCCTATCCACCATATACCATGGGAGTTCACGTCCTCCCGAAAATGATGATCGTCATAGCACTTGATGATGTTAGGCCGTCATTGATGACTCCAATTCCAAACATATAGACACACAGTGGTGGTAATTTGTCATTTCCAATCCAACAGAAGCCACATGACCTGTAGTTAGTAAAACCACAGAGAGAATATGATTTTGTGACCTTCACTGATTCACTCTTAGATGTGAATGTGTAGTTTACACAAGAGGAGAAGTTTTCAACTACAGTGATTCCATTTAAGGCAATTCTGGGATAGCAAGGCAAGTCTCCTTTATAGCAGCAGAACTTGATGTTCTCCACTTCTTGTAGCCGCCGCCACACGATTCTGATGTCTCACTAACTTGGACATCATTCAAGAACAATGTCAGATTAACATTCCATAGATATGGCTCTGCTGATGAAGTGCTTGGTGCAACAGTTGTATCAATCATACTGGAGGCTCCTGGTCTGTGGTCATTAATATCACAGACAGCACATGGTGTTGTTATATTCAGTATTTCTTTCTGGGGTGTAAATATGTGGCACACACATGGAGAGTGGTTTGTGGTCACAGTAATCCCATTAAAGGCAATTCCAGGGTAGCATGGTATAGCTGTTTCAGAACAGCACAATCCTGTGATGCCTTCTGTGCTCGCTATAAAGCTGCTGCTGCCACACAATCCTGACCAATTATAGGTGTGGACATTATTCACTTGCAATGACAAAACTGCTTTGTTTACTACATCATAAACCTCTGGAAGCGAATCATTTATGGGACCAATAGTACAATTTATTCTTCCATCGGAGATATCTGCATTGAGTTCCCCCAAAAAAAGGTCTTTGGATAAAAGCACATATGCGTTTGAGTTAAACACACAATGAGCCCACTTCATCGTTCCAAATGATCCTTGCCAATGCCATCCGCTTGCACAAGTTAGGTCCTTAGCTACCAACGTCTAAAATGTCTGAAACGAAGCCATCCAATTAACGACTTTATCTACAGCGAAGGTTAACGAACTGTGAACAAACATTTATGTTCAAACCCCTGAAAACATTTTCAAAAATCTGCCAACTCGCAGCAATAACATTTATCGTGTTGTTCAATGCAAACATTGCTTGGTCCATAGCTCGAATATAAATAAGCTGCCATTTTGGTGCGTCCCATGACGTCATTCTATATAACTATAAATAACTCTAATAAAACTCCTAACTATAAAGTATATGTCGAGATTATAGTTGTACTTGTCTCAAAAACTCAGGACATATAGAGACCTGCATTTTTTTTTATGGTTGCTGTTAATGGTTTTCGTCACTTTACTATTAATTTTCATTACAGTCAGGTACCCTTTTTTCAGCTGTGTTAACGGAAGGGTGTTTGCCGAAGGAAGACCCAAATATCCATGATTTTGTGAATCCAGCACATTAACCACATTAAGCTAAAAACTGTAGCAGTGGTTAGGATGTGGCTCGCGAACAATAATTTGGAAACCTCTGTTCTGATAAACAACAGGGACATTTATCCTGTCCTGGCTCAATCTGTTATTTTTGTTCTCTCTGTCTTGCGGCGTCTAGGGAAAATAGAGCGCTTTTCACAGAGCCATACGGTTTGCTTCATACCCAGTAATTTATATGGCTTTTGAAATTTGGGGCAGTGGGTAGATTTAGACTGCTGTTTTATAATTAGTAAGGCGCGCATCTGGTTACGGTTGGATCAAGAGGATTTTTAATTCTATCGAAGGTGAAATAAAAAAAAAAATATAATAAGGGGAAAAAAATTGTATGCAGAACGGAGAGAGCATTGTGTTTTTAAATTTACTTCACAGACTGTTAGCTTGTAACTCTTGGCAGATCACAGAAAGAGAGAAGTTCAGTAACAGATAATGTTCAACTCGTTCCCTGCTTACCACCCTTAGTGTAGCGCTACAATTATTTGTCTGTTCCCCTGTAGTAGTCACAGTAAAACTTCACAATTGAAACACAATTATTTGTCTATTCCCCTGTAGTAGTCACAGTAAAACTTCACAATTGAAACACATTTATTTGTCTATTCTCCTGTAGTAGTCACAGTAGAACCTCACTATTGAAACACAATTATTTGTCTATTCCCCTGTAGTAGTCACAGTAAAACTTCACAATTGAAACACAATTATTTGTCTATTCTCCTGTAGTAGTCACAGTAAAACTTCACAATTGAAACACAATTATTTGTCTATTCCCCTGTAGTAGTCACAGTAAAGCTTCACAATTGAAACACAATTATTTGTCTATTCTCCTGTAGTAGTCACAGTAGAACCTCACTATTGAAACACAATTATTTGTCTATTCCCCTGTAGTAGTTACAGTAGAATCATCTCACTATTGATACACACTTATTTGTCTATTCCCCAGTACTAGTCACAGTAGAACCTCACTATTGAAACACGATTATTTGTCTATTCCCCTGTAGTAGTCACAGTAGAACCTCACTATTGATACACACTTATTTGTCTATTCCCCTGTACTAGTCACAGTAGAACCTCACTATTGAAACACAATTATTTGTCTATTCCCATTTAGTAGTTACAGTAGAACCTCACTATTGATACACAATTATTTGTCTATTTCCCTGTAATAGTCACAGTAGAACCTCACTATTGAAACACAATTATTTGTCTATTCCCCTGTAGTAGTCACAGCAAAACTTCACAATTGAAATACAATTATTTGTCTATTCCCCTGTAGTAGTCACAGCAAAATTTCACAATTATTTGTCTATTCCCATGTAGTAGTCACAGCAAAACTTCACAATTGAAACACAATTATTTGTCTATTCCCATGTAGTAGTTACAGTAGAACCTCACTATTAAAACACAATTATTTGTCTATTCCCCGATAGTAGTTAAGCCTTTCATCATCATCATCGATTTCGGTCTCCTCAACAAAGGTTGGCTACCATGGAGCGCCATTCTGCTCTGTCTCTTGCTTTGATGGTGCAGGTTGTCATAGGCTGATTTGTCCATCTTTTGATGTTACTCGTCCATGTTAGTCTTGGTCTGCCTCTGCCCCTTTTACCCTGTATTTTCCACTCCAGGATTACTTTTAGTAGGCTGTTGTGTCTTTTAACGTTAAAGTTTTAACGCTTTAACTAAAAGTTAAGCCTTTAGTTAGCCCTTTTTTCAAGAGAAATTTATTTTCTCACGTTTGACTTTTGGGATTGATTGAGTCATTAGTAATTTGTATCATGCATTCATCATCATCAAGTACCGGGCCTGCAGAGTAGGTGATCATATCTCTCCACAACTTTCGATCTCGTCAGTTATTGATCATTTCAATTGTTGACAATCTGCCAAGCCATTCTCTTAAGCTGTCTGGTATCTTTTCTCTTTGCTTTCCTCTATCTCTTCGTCCCTCAATTTTCCCAGTTGTTACAATATATTCCAGCTGTTCCTTTCTCATTACAATGCCCAAAAAATGAATGGTTGTTTCTTCCTAAAATTGGAAATTAGCTTTCTTTTTGCTTTGGCCTCTTTCAGAACGTTTTCATTACTCTTCTTAGCTTTCCATGGTATTCCCAACATTCTTCTGTAAAACCACATTTCTACAGACTCCAGTGATTTCCTTGTCTGTTGTCCTATTGTCCATGATTCACATCCATATGTTAAGACTTCCTCTACATAATATTTAAGAAATCTTTTTCTTGTTTTTATTGTCAGAAATGGATTGCATAGTATCTTCCACATTTTTTGGAAAGCAGCTTTTGCCTGAGCCATTCTGCATCTCACCTCTGTTGTACATCTTCCGTCTGAAGTTAACAAAGTTCCCAAATATTTAAATTCATGTACCTGTTTTAATATTGTTCCACTTTATTTTGTACTGAGGTGATGCCTTATTCTTTGTTATTACCATTACTTCTGTATTTTTGCTATTAAGGCTTAATCCGTTACTTTTGCTTTCATTAACTATAATGTCAAACATTTCTTGTAACTCATTTTCACTCTTAGCGATTAAGACTGTATCGTCAGTATACCTTAGATTATTTATATTATCACCTCCGATTGTTATTCCAGGCAGTATGGATCTTAAAATAATCTCACTATACATATTAAATAAATCTGGTGACAACACACAACCTTGCCTAACACCCTGGTTTTTTTTTTTTTTTTTTTTTTTTGCTGAAACATTCCAAATTGGTTTCCAGTTCTTATGGCAGCTGTTTGTTGCCAGTACATGTTCTTTATTATTCTTCGATCCTTGCTGTCTACGTTTATGCCTTCTAACATTTTGATTATTTCTTGTTCCTTTACTTTGTCAAATGCTTTGTTATAATCTATGAAACATAGGTATAGATCTGTTTTCACCCTATGGCTCTTTCTACTAAATATCTTATGATGTATATGGCATTGCTCGTTTCTTTACCTCTAACAAAACCACACTGTTCATCACTAATTTCTGGACTGATTTTGTTTCGCACTCTTCGCATGATGATTTTTAGTAATATCTTAGTCTTGTGACTCATAAGGCTTATTGTGCGATGATCGTCGCATTCAGCCGCACCAGATTTCTTTGGTAGGGCTATGAATATTGATTTTAGCAGGTTGTCTTGTCCAACCATTATTACCTCATTTTAATTAAATATATATTTTTTGTAATAGCATTCAACCAGATTAAAAGACATTAACAGCATTGCATGGAACGTATACAAATACCGCAATCAAATGCAAACTTTTCAAATATCCAATTAATTCAAACATCCGATTTTGGACTGATGGATGTCCAAAACCAGAAGTATTAGATAGAATGTCCTTCCTGTAAATACAAAATCATATGTGGAGAAAAGCAAATCCAACTCCCAAAAAACAGAGATCAAATTATTATGAACAGCAGTAGCATCTGTAAGTCTACGCGCCCGAATATCATGAACACTCACCATTGATTTTGAATGAGGAAAACATGGTTTGGAAATAAGATAGTACATATAGATCTTGTGAATAAGTCAATTAATGTATCGCAAACACGAAAGTGCACAACAATACCCAACAATCAACAGGACCAATTAAATATTTACTATCAACCGTAAAAGAACGAACATTACAGTGGTATGGTTGTGTAATAAGATCTACAGGCCTTGTTAAGACTATACATCTTGGCACGGTACCAGGGAAAAGAAGACAAAGTAGAAGGAAAAAGTGGTGGGAAGAGAGCTATCATCATCCCATTGCCATGTGGGTCGTTGGGACACCACTGATTGACTTCATCAACCTTCTCCATTTTTATTTAGCTTTTGTCACTCTTTGGTAATCTGCAAAGTATAGGCCTGTCCATCCTTCGATGTTATCTTCCCATCTCTTTCTCTCCTATTCGCTTCTTTCATAGTTCCTTGCGAAATGGTCTTTGCTGGGCCTGACTAACAATCGAGATATGTCGCCCAACAATTTCATTTACTTTCACCATCATCATCATGTACCGTACCGGTTGGCGCTGGCGATCATGTCCGTCCACAATCTTCTATCTACAGTGCATCGTATCAGTTTTGCTGTTGACTGTTTTCCATGCCATGACACCAAGCTATCCAGTATTTTCTCTCTCTGTCGTCCGCGATCTCTCTTTCCTTTTATTTTGCCAGTTGTAAACAAGTTTCCTACTTTCCTCTTCTCATGATGTGCCCGAAAAATGTTGATTGCTTCTTTCTGATGTTTTTAAGAGCTCCATTTTTGTGTTGGCCTCTTTGAGAACTTCCTCATTGGTCTTTTTAGACCTATTGTCCATCATTCGCATCCACAGGTCAGAATTGGTTCTATATTCTATATATGGTTCTATAGATGAACTCTCTTTCTCATTTCTATTATCATAGATTTGTTGCATAAAATATTTTTCATTTTCTGAAATGCAATTTTGGCCTGAGCTATTCTGCTTTTTATTTCTATGGTGCATCTTCCATCTGATGTTATCACTCTGCCCAAGTATTTCAAACGTTGCACTTGTTTCAGATTTGTCTTGTTTATTTTTATGCTGCATGATGGTGATGATTGTTTCTTCGTTATAACCATTACTTCTGTTTTCTTACTATTCAGACTGAGACCTTTCTTGTTGCTTTCTATCCGCATATCGCAAATTATTTATGTTGTGACCGTTGACTTCAATTCATTTTCTTGTCTACTATTGATCTAATAATATGTTCGCTGTAAAGTGAAAACAAATCCGGCGACAGAACACAACCTTGTCTGACTCCTTGTTTTATATATTGAAATTGTCCTGTTTGGTTGTTAATTCGTATAGCTGCTGTTTGTTGCCAGTACATGTTTTTTTATGATTCGCAGATCCTTGCCATCAATGTTTAATTTCTCCAGCATATTTATTATTTCCACGTGCTTTACTTTGTCAAATGCTTTCGTGTAGTCTATAAAGCACCTATATAGATCTCTCTTTACCTCTAAAGATCATTCTATCAATGTTCTGAAGATGTATATTGCACTATTGGTGCCCTTTCCTTCCACAAATCCACATTGTTCCTAACTTATTTCTGGTTTTATTTTGTTCCTTACACGTTTAATGATGATTCTTAGTAATATTTTAGTCATATGGCTCATGAGACTCAACATCATTATATCTATTTTGTACTATCGTACTGTACCTATCACTCATCTGTTTATCTGCTATAAGCATATCTAGTTCTAATTTTATATTTCTTGGGGATTTCTGTGCCTTCCGCAGTTATATTGTTATCTTTCCAACTACTGGTACATGGTCACTATTGCAATCTGCTCCTGGCCTTGTTTTAACAGATGTTAGCCTATTGCTGAATCTTTTCTGTAACAGTATAAAATCAATTTGATTGTGTACTTTTTTGTCTGGGCTTTGCCATGTCCATAGTCGCCTAGGGTGTTGTTTGAACCAGGTGTTACCTATAATCATTTCATTGTGTCTTTGCCCAATCTATCAATCTATCTCCTCTGTCATTCGTATCTCCAAGGCCATGCCCCCCAGTCACATTTTGCACTTTAGCTGTTCATACCTTTGCATTGAAATCCCCTAATATAATAGTTATTTATTCGGATGGACATCTCTAGCTCATTGTAAAAAAAAAAAAAATTACTATCACAATAGTCAAAAGATACACTGTTATAAGATCATCAGCAAAGGATGAACCTTCGTCATATCTCACTAAGTAAATGAACAGTGAAGACTGGAAAGAAATTGTGAAGACGTCATCAAAAGTGTCCCAACAACCGCCAAGGTTACAAGACTCGTGATGATAGTGGTTTAAAATTCTGGGTACCGATCGATTGTCAACGGAAAACTGACCTGAATCTGAAAATATCAGCAAAATGTGATCATCAAAATTTAAACTTAAACTTAAAATTATATTTTTTTTTCGGGGGGGGGGGGGGGAGAAGGTGATCACCAGTGTTGATGTATTTCCATTTTTATTATTAAAAAGCAGCAATAACTAATTTTAAATCAATGTTAAAATGATGGTGTGTAACTGAAAGCAACGAATTTGTTTTATTAAACTCAGAAAAAAAGTAAAAGTAGTCACAAAGTATCCGAAGAGAACTAATTTGTTTAAAATAAATAACGCGATATATATATATATATATATATATATATATATATATATATATATATATATATATATATATATACTTCTTATATATACTTCTAGAACTGCATGGATGGACCAAATACTTTACGAATTCCGGGACAATGATTACCGAGCTAAATTTTACATTTAAATACAGGAATTCGGAGGACGCAAGTAGTGAAATGTACGAGGTACATAATTTAGTTTCTTTTCTTTTTTGCGTGATCCATTTCGTGTGATGTCTTCTCTTGTTGCTGCATTCAGTTTTTAGTGCTTGGTGCTGTTTGCTGATACTTCTGGCTTCGCTGCACTATCAAACTTGGTGCAGTCGAACCCATAAGTGATCGATAATATATATTATTGAACGTTCGAAATGGCTCTTTTGTTGATAACGATTATTGAATAAATATTTAAAAATGTAAAAAAAAAAAAAAAATTGCAAAACCAAAAAAAAGCTAAGGTTGTTTTAGGTAGAAGAGTCAGATTAGATGAATGAAACTCAAATGAACAAATTAATAAAGGCATTAGAAATTAACAGTTGCAGTCATGCATTTCTAAGCATTAAAAATACAAAACAGAGTATCAATTATTGTTATAGATTGATATATTGATAATTTATTGATATTGATAGTTTATATATATATATATATATATATACATGATGTAGATGATAATGATTATAGCCGTGGTTGGTAACAGATTTTATACAAACCGTATTTAGGATTATTCAAAACATATCTGGGAGATTTGATCATAATCGGATATTATCAGAGATAATAACCATATCTATCACTGCCACCACAAGAGTCTTGATAGCTCTTAACACCGCTGGTCCATTTTCTTTCTTTATTATTTTACTTGTAAGAGTTATTCTTCTATTTACATGTACTTTCAATTTTCCTTATTAATGATTGGTTTCAGTACATTGATTCGTAACTTTTGCTTACAATATCTTGTCGGTCAGGTATCGCCTGTACTCCTTGATGTTCCCTACTGCTCATGGATGTACCGCTGGAAGTCATTAAATCGTATTAAATTGTATCAATGGAGTCATTAAAGACTATGTTCGTGGTTATGAAATCACGAGAAGCCAAGATGTCGAACAGAACCCGAGATGAAAGTCGTCAGTGACTCGAAGTGAAGAATGGAATTGCACTCCATGGTAGCTAACTTTTGATGCAGAGACAGTACTCAATGATGATAACAATTTTGATTATGCCCAAGTCATATTGTAAGGTATGCTCATTTCTATATTATCATCATCATCAAGTACCGGGCCCGGTGGCGTAGGTGATTATGTCTCTCCACAACTTTCGATCTCGACAGTTATTTATCATTTCTGTTGTTGACCTTCTGCCAAGCCATTCTCTTAAGCTGTCTGGTATCTTTCTCTTTGCTTCCCTCTATCTCATTGTCCTCAGTTATCCCAGTTGTTACAATATACTCCAATTGTTCACTTCTCATTATATGACCAAAAAATGATGATTGTTATTTCCTAATTTTGGAAATTAGCTCTCTTTTTGCTTTGATCTCTTTCAGAACGTGTTCTTTACTCTTCTTAGCTGTACGTGGTATTCTCAACATTTTTCTGTAAAACCACATTTCTACAGACTTCAGTGATTTTCTTGTTTGTTGTCCTATTGTCCATGATTCACATCCATATGTTAAGACTGGCTCTATATAACATTTAAGAACTTTTTTTCTTGTTTCTATTGTCAAAATATGTTGCATAGTATCTTCCTAATTTTTTGGAAAGCTGCTTTTGCCTGAGCCATTCTGCATCTCACCTCTTTTGTACATCTTCCGTCTGAGATTAACAAAGTTTCCGAATAGTTAAATTCATTTACATGTTTTAATATTGTTCCAATATGTGTGACTCATAGCTGACTATTTTAGTCAGGATTAGCGTCATTAGTGAATCAAGATCCTGCTATCCACATTTCCGTCTTGATCCTGGTGACAGACTAACCGATCTGGCTAAGCGAAGAGAGATCGAAATGGGAGGCAACCTAGAACACAAAAATGTTGACTATAGAAGGATATACTACAAACCACAATATAAGGCATATATATGCCCATTTATTGTCCACTCAAAGGTAGAGAATTTTAGAAGTGGTTGTTGGGTGAATAGAAAAGAAGAAAACATGAAAGGGAATTAAGGCAATAAGGAACACAGTTTAATGACGAGCTCCTCTTGCCTTTCGTTGGTTTGTTAGCCAGTGTTCATGACATCTGATTTTATTGTTTAATTCGCATATTGAAGATATACATAAATTCACAATCTCCGAGTATCAATCGATCTTCATCTTTCTTTCCTCATTTCCCTTTCAACGTAGAGGGAGATATAATTAGCGGTCTTTTGCTTTTTTTTTTTTTTATTGGCTTCTGCTGCTATCATGTTTCCTTGTGTTTCTAATAGTCCATCAATCTTTTTCTTTGCTGGCCCTTGGGTCAAGTGTTCTTGCAGGGTTTATTGAAAGCTGCTTGTTTTTTTTTTGTTTTGATCTTAATATCAGTCGGCGGTCATAATAAAAACGATATGTTATATGTCGACGATGCAAGTTTAATTGCTGAAAGATTTTTTTTTTTAATCTACTGAAAATGTTTAACATTGTGATAGAAAGGAAAACATATTATACACACTAGACTCAACATCAACAATTCAGAGTTAATGATCGCAACAAAGAGAAAGACTGCAAAATACGCGCACGCACACGCACACACACACACACACACACACACACACACGTGTATATAGCCTTGGGCGCCTTGACAGACATGTGGTAGCAAGCAATCATGATAAGTCAACAGTTTGGTAAAATTTAATATCGGATAGACAGATTCGACAGCAGAATGAGCAAGATGAATTCGTGGTACCTGGCCTCATCTCCTATGTCTATTGTCTTCTGATTTTGATATCAACACTGCCTTGAATGATGCTGTGCCGTTTTTTTTTTTTGGTTCTCCATGTGCTAAGATCTGCAGCCAGATCTTCCTAGTTTCTTTCAGTGATAGAGAATTCACTTAAGGAAGCCTTGCAAACATCCTTATACCCTAGCACTGGTCTGCCCTTTGGTCTCTTTCCGTGTTTAAGTTCCCCATACAATATTTGTTTGGGAATACGATTGTTTGCCATTCTTACATGACCCAGCCATTTAGTCTTCGACTCTTAAGTATTGCCATGATGTTTGGGAGTTTGGGTCGTTATAAGACAGCATGTTGGTTACTTTGTCCTGCTATTTGATGTTCATAATCTTTCGAAGGCAATGCACATGAAAGATGTAAAACTTTTTCTGCTGCCCTACTTATGTAGTCCAAGTTTCTGATCCGTATAGAAGTGTAAGCACACAACATTGATAAATTTGAACCTTAGTACTGTGTGTTAGTTTGATGTTAGCTTATGTTCTATCTATACGTTTGCCAAATGTCGAAGCTGTTTTTTTTCCGATTCAATTGAAATGAATGTGGAACTGACGTTATTGTTTACTTGCTATGACTGGGCGAATAATATGGAGATAGTGGTTTGCAAAAAACGCACTCCACCCCCCCCCCCCCCCCACTTGCTATTTGATGCGTTCCGATGGAAGGACGAGGTCCTTACGTTCGGAAAGAATCTGAGTTGCTGGGGATGCCAGAAATTGGATAATACACCACCGGCTACCTTAGAGTCCCTCCGGATTTTTTTGTCTTGGGTTGCTCCCGTAGCCTTCGAATTCTCCCGAGTATTCTCACAATGCAGTAGACGAATTGGACAAGAATGTCGCTGTCGAAAATAGGCGTTCGCCGATGCAATAGTGAAAGCAATGACCTATCACCGATAGATCTATCCCGATTGAAAAGAAGAACAAATATTCACTTACTAACAAGAATTTCACCGCCCAACCAGCCGATCAAAAGTTAAACAAGCACAACAGGTATGAACAGAACACCAAATCCAAGCAGCACACCTAGGGTAACCGGCGTATTTTTGAAACAACACACGCTGTAACTGAAAATACTATTCACACATGATGCAATCTTGACTACTCTAAGTACAACCAATAATAATTAACATTAAATTCCCAATATTAAAAGTGCAGTTGATAAAATCTGTTCGTAAAAGTACATACGACGAGAGAAATTTCATTAGGGACTACGTACAGATTGAAGTGCTCACACATCACAGCATAACTAGATAAATTAACTGTAACTATATCCCGTATAACAGTCAACAACACAACTGATATGATGCACTGTATATAGAAGATTGTGGAGGGACATGATCAACTACGCCAACCGGTATGGCACATGATGATGATGATGATGATGATGATGATGATGATATCCCGTATAATTAGTGCCGTTGGGGAATTAAGTGAGGACCTCCACTTTCCTGAGCATTTATTATTGCGGGATAACGGACAAAGTACTCTCTCTTTCTTTATATTTCCGCCCCCCCCCACCCCACCCCACCCCACCCCACGACAACTTCCTTTTTCTCTGATGAAGGAAATGGTACTCAATTCTTGTTTGGCTGGTTGGAATGGAAAACATGTTTTAGGCTCTGGTGGTCCGAGCGGAAAAGCAAACCACTCCCCCAATAACTTTACTAATCCAAACTCACGTGAATGGAGACAAAGTAAATAACCCGGTTTAAGTACAGGAACACAATGAAGATATAAGCACCAGAATGTACGGCCGCAGTAAATTTAATTGAAACGTAGAAAAATAAATATAAAATTGTATATAGCAGCTTTATTAAAATGAAGACAGTACACACTTGTAAATGTTTTGGCCACAAGCCCTCGTCAGTATGGCAAGACACGTGCAAGTCTACGTAGACTTCTAGTTAGCCGTTGTCTTTGACTGAAGTTAATGTTCTGGCTGAAACTATAAAGAAATCTATCTATAAAAAATCATTCTAGTAATCGTATTCACATGTATATGTTGTCATATCATACTGACGAAGGCTTGTGACCGAAATGTTTCTAATTTTGCACTGTCTGTATTTTAGTGAAGCTGCTATAATGCAACTTCATATATTTTTTTCCTACAACATAATGTAATGACATATGCACATACATTCTTATAATTACTCATATCACATCAAAATACTGCAAACTGTTTCCCCGTGACGCTGAAAGGACAATGATGAAGGAAAGAACTGGATGACTCGTGAAACAATTGAAACAAATACAAACATTTTAAAATTCTGTTCATTATTTTATTGCTTGAAGTTTATTTATTTATAAAAACTACTCTCGAAAAAGATTTAATTGTCACTTTGTAACGTCAGACATCACATTGGCTGCAAGAGGTTAACCAACTCGTAACTGAACGCTTTTGACAAGTTCAATGAAGCAGAGTTTCCAGGATCCCACTAGTCTACACAGGAATGGCTGAAATAGACTAACCGGCTCGGAAGAGATAGTAGGGATCTACAGGAGGAAAACGTGTTTGATATTCAACAAAAATGACGAAAGAAGCCGAAAGTTGAAGCGAAAGATATAATAATCACAACTTTAAAATCATGATAAATAACAAACCTATTTAACTCCCTCTTAAACTCAGTCTAAGAACGTCAGCAGTGATGTGGTATCGCATCCTCTCTAGTGGTCCTAGTTGGGAAAAATGGGTACTAAAATCTGTTAGTGTGGGAAGGTAACAATAGCGATAAGTACAAATATAAAAGTTTTAATTTTATGCGAGGCTGTGGGTAGATCTGCAGAGAACATATAAACTAATATTTAGCTGCTAGCTGCAATTTCATGCGTAATTTAGAAGGTAACAAGAGTCGAGAAGAGCATTGACCACATTATCTCCTAAGGCTATGGCTTAGAGCAGTGAAATGAGATATTTTACTTCCCTTCAATATTATACGCTACATGACTTCCTTTACCCTAAGCGCACAGAAAATAAAGCAGTAAATTTCGGGAAAATTCAGTAGCAAAGATTGTTAGTCTTTAAAATATTGTTTCTTGTTAATTTACTTTAGTAAAATATCGTTGTAACCCAAGACAACAGGAAGTCAAGATTACTATTGATTTAGGCATTGACATTAAAGTCCGTGTTTGAATAATATTTGTAAAAATAGAAGGAACTTTTAATAAAAATATTGATTATATCATTTTGCATTTTATATTCATTGCAGTTCTAAAAGAAACGAGACCTTACGATTTGTTTTGCTGTCGTAGCATTATGATGTAACGTGATTGATTACAATTATTTTTGCAACCACTAAGAGTACTTCGTTGTCTGCCATGTTTAATGTTTCTATTTTTGTTCTCATGTTTAGGCCTGTATTTGTTTTCAGTGTTTGTTCAAATGTTATCATTTGTTAGAGAGGTATAAAATTGATTTTCGGCACAAAATGTTATAAACTTGCATCATTGTGGTCTGCACCCAATCTAGCCCTGAACATTTGTCAAGATTTTGCTTGTTTCATTCATTATTTTATTTCCTGCTTTGTACATGGCACTCTCCACTTTAATTTTAGCATTTATTTTGTTGTGTTTGTTTTGTATGAAACATAGTGACGCGATTTCTTAAAAAAAAAATTACTTCCATCTCAATTGTTCGTTTTCTTTTATTTTTTTTATTTTACTTGTCTGTTTTTCCCCAGGTTGTTCTCACTGTTCTCAAACGTTCATTCAAACTAATAGAAATATTAGCAGCATTTTGTCAAATGAGTGCATTTTAGGAAGAACGTGGATGCATGATACCAAAGAAGAGCTGGACTTGACTGCACGAGACGCTGTGCATCTGGGGCAAAAAAAAACTAGATAAAACGTTATATAGACCTACATTGGAGCCTAGTTTCAACACGGCAAAAGACGGTAGCCTTATGACTACACTTTATTAGCAATGAAATATAGTACAGTGGTTGACATATCAGTTGACGAGTTTATAGAATGTTGTATTAGAATGTAAATAAAAATGAATGGTATTGTTATGTTCTAGAAAATAATATTTGAACCATGGACACTACAAACAGGAGTAACTGACAGGGCCCTAGCCTGGTGGCCCGAGATTTAGGGACGCCCGATATTAAGATAACGGTTCACATTATTGCAGGTTTTATTAAGTAAATCCACACATTAAAAATCTTAGCCTATTGTAAATTATGGATGTGGATGATTTATGTCTCTAGTTTACAGAAGCTGTGATTTCTACACCTTTTGATCTGACACATCCGTCTTCGGAATTGGTAGATTTGCTTAACGATTTTTTGCCGGATAGCGGCCATTTTTTGCCTACTATTTTCGACTTTGAATCGCCAGGAGTTCCAGTACGTGCGAAGAGTACATACGGGACCACCTGTTTTCGCGTTTTCCGAGAGAGCCAGAGATCGAATCCCACAAGACAGAGAGAAATAGACTTCGAATCCCACAACCCAGAGAGGACTAGACATCGGATCCCACAACCCAGAGAAGACTAGACATCGGATCCCACAACCCAGAGAAGACTAGACATCGGATGCCACAACCCAGAGAGGACTAGACATCGGAT
This sequence comes from Megaustenia siamemsis, assembly GCA_032433765.1. Taxonomy (NCBI): domain Eukaryota; kingdom Metazoa; phylum Mollusca; class Gastropoda; order Stylommatophora; family Ariophantidae; genus Megaustenia; species Megaustenia siamemsis. The sequence continues at coordinate 62,695,710 of JAVIAB010000051.1, forward strand.
CCCACAACTCAGAGAGGACTAGACATCGGATCCCACAACCCAGAGAGCTAGACATCGGATCCCCCCACAACGCAGAGAGCTAGACATCAAATCCCACGAGCCAGTGAGGTCTAGACATCTGATTCCACAACCCAGAGAGCTAGATATCGGATCCCACTACCCACAGAGCTAGACATTGGATACCAGAACCCAGAGAGCTAGACATCGGATCCCACAAGCCAGAGACTACTAGACATCGGATCTCACAACCCAGAGAGCTAGACATCGGATCCCAAAAGACAGAGAACCAGACATCGAATCCCACAAGCCAGAGAGGATAGATATCGGATCCCAAAAGCCAGAGAGGACTAGCATCGGATCCCACAAGCCAGAGAGCTAGACATCAAATTCCATGAGCCAGAGAGGTCTAGACATCTGAGACATCGGATCTCAAAACACAAAGAGCCAGACATCAAATACCACAAACCAGAGAGCTAGACATCGTATCCCAAAACACAAAGAGCCAGACATCAAATACCACAAACCAGAGAGCTAGACATCGGATCCCAAACACAAAGAGCCAGACATCGGATCCCACAAGCCAGAGAGCTAGACATCGAATCCCACGAGCCAGAGAGCTAGACATCGGATCCCAAAACACAAAGAGCCAGACATCGGATCCCACAAGCCAGAGAGATAGACTTCGAATCCCACAAGTCAGAGAGCTAGACATCGGATCCCAAAACACAAAGAGCCAGACATCGGATCCCACAAGCCAGAGAGCTAGACATCGAATCCCACGAGCCAGTGAGCTAGACATCGGATCCCAAAACACAAAGAGCCAGACATCGGATCCCACAAGCCAGAGAGATAGACATCGAATCCCACGAGCCAGAGAGCTAGACATCGGATCCCAAAACACAAAGAGCCAGACATCGAATACCACAAACCAGAGAGCTAGACATCGGATCCCAAAACACAAAGAGCCAGACATCGGATCCCACAAGCCAGAGAGATAGACATCGAATCCCACGAGCCAGAGAGCTAGACATCGGATCCCAAAACACAAAGAGCCAGACATCGGATCCCACAAGCCAGAGAGATAGACATCGAATCCCACGAGCCAGAGAGCTAGACATCGGATCCCAAAACACAAAGAGCCAGACATCGAATCCCACGAGCCAGAGAGCTAGACATCGGATCCCAAAACACAAAGAGCCAGACATCGGATCCCACAAGCCAGAGAGATAGACATCGAATCCCACGAGCCAGAGAGCTAGACATCGGATCCCAAAACACAAAGAGCCAGACATCGAATACCACAAACCAGAGAGCTAGACATCGGATCCCAAAACACAAAGAGCCAGACATCGAATACCACAAACCAGAGAGCTAGACATCGGATCCAAAACACAAAGAGCCAGACATTGAATACCACAAACCAGAGAGCTAGACATCGGATCCCAAAACACAAAGAGCCAGACATCGAATACCACAAACCAGAGAGCTAGACATCGGATCCCAAAACACAAAGAGCCAGACATCGAATACCACAAACCAGAGAGGCTCGATATCGGATCCCACAAGCCAACGATCAGGGGATGGTAAAGCCACGAAGAAACCATTGATTAAAATGAAAACTTCCCACCGTCTATGGCAGGATTCGAACCCGGGACGTACCTTTCCAGACTGACGTCTTACCTTTAGAAAACTCAGTCTCCCAATGTTAAAATGTACATCCAAATATTACTTTTGTGCCGTCATTTAAAATGTACATCTAAATATTACTTTTGTGCCGTCATTTAAAATGTACATCTAAATATTACTTTTGTGCCGTCATTTAAAATGTACATCTAAATATTACTTTTGTGCCGTCATTTAAAATGTACATCTAAATATTACTTTTGTGCCGTCATTTAAAATGCACATCTAAATATTACTTTTGTGCCATTATTTAAAATGTACATCTAAATATTACTTTTGTGCCGTCATTTAAAATGTACATCTAAATATTACTTTTGTGCCATTATTTAAAATGTACATCTAAATATTACTTTTGTGCCATTATTTAAAATGTACATCTAAATATTACTTTTGTGCCATTATTTAAAATGTACATCTAAATATTACTTTTTGTGCCGTCATTTAAAATGTACATCTAAATATTACTTTTTGTGCCGTCATTTAAAATGTACATCTAAATATTACTTTTGTGCCATTATTTAAAATGTACATCCAAATATTACTTTTGTGCCATTATTTAAAATGTACATCCAAATATTACTTTTGTGCCATTATTTAAAATGTACATCTAAATATTACTTTTTGTGCCGTCATTTAAAATGTATTATTTTATCCTAAAGCATGTACTACGTATCCCTTCATGGATCGTCATTTTATTCTGTTTCGTGGTTCGATTGTGGACTTTGTTATAGGTTTCACCTGTCCATCTTTGATGTTATAAATCCACTTTAGTCTTGTTCTGCCTCTGCCTTGTCTACCTTACACTATCCTCTCCAATGTGACTTTTGGGAGTGTATTGTGTTTTTACATGTGTCGAAATTTTAGTTGCCCTATTCGAATTTTGGTAAATAGTTTATTTTTGTTTCATTTTCAGCTGATTCACAATTTCCTTGTTTGTATTCTTTTCCTTCCACCCAGTTTGTCCATCGTTTTATAAATTCACATTTCAAAGACTTCTATTTTCTGCACTGTTTTCTTAATTAATGTCCACGTTTTATGCACCATATAGGAATATTAAGTAGATAAAACATTTTACTATTTGTAATGTTAGTTACATGTATTAGTATATTAAACGAATGATGATTATATATATTTATATATATGTATGTGTGTGTGTGTGTGTGTGCGTGCGTGCGTGCGTGCGTGCGTGCGTGCGTGTATGTGTGTGGGTTTCCATATAGAAGATAATATATTTGACGTCGAAGTTTTCCCTAGTAAGCAAATGTCTTTCTTTATTTCTTATTTCAATTATGTGTAAAGGCAGGCACCTGGCAGTTGTGATTTCCCAGTAGAGAACACACAAATCCTCAAAACGTCTGCATCAAGAGCGGATTGTTGACATGATGAATTCAGCTGTCAATTACAGCTGAGTTATCTTCCATGATTTCTGGTAGCCAAGTAGTCAAAATATCTCGTGCGAGCTTGCTCCAAGTTCTTATTTTAAATGATTGGTTCAGATAAAGACTGAGTTGGTTTCTTGCTATCTTTGAAGGAAAACAGGGGGAAAAAATGCCTCGTTTTTCTTATCTCCTGTGCGATTTATTATTACCAGTTCAACCTTGAACCGATGAAATTGGTCTGTTTCACTAAACTGCTGGCATAATTTTGTAGAACGTTTTTTTATTTAAAAATTGTTTCGCAATTCTCTTTAAAAAGTGTAGAAATGTCTGAGTAATTGAGTTATTTGCGGGTCATCATTGCACTCCTAACATATACAATTGTAGAAATGTCTGAGTAATTGAGTTATTTGCGGGTCATCATCATTGCACTCCTAACATATACAATTATAGAAATGTCTGAGTAATTGAGTTATTTGCGGGTCATCATTGCACTCCTAACATATACAATTATAGAAATGTCTGAGTAATTGAGTTATTTGCGGGTCATCATTGCACTCCTAACATATACAATTATAGAAATGTCTGAGTAATTGAGTTATTTGCGGGTCATCATCATTGCACTCCTAACATATACAATTGTAGAAATGTCTGAGTAATTGAGTTATTTGCGGGTCATCATCATTGCACTCCTAACATATACAATTGTAGAAATGTCTGAGTAATTGAGTTATTTGCGGTCATCATCATTGCACTCCTAACATATACAATTGTAGAAATGTCTGAGTAATTGAGTTATTTGCGGGTCATCATTATTGCACTCCACTTACCAGTATTATTTAAAATAAACGTCAACACTACTTTATTCCTGTTTATTTTATTCTGCTTTTGTTTCATATAAATAATAAAGAGTATATGGACGAATAAAGTTATGTTGAGGTTTATTACAAAGACAACCCTTTTTTTAATTTTACTATTATTATTATTATTTTTTTTTTTTAATAAGAAAACAGAAAAGAATATGCAAACCATTGAACTGTGCCTTTTTTGAGAGATAGAAAGAATAAGATTTACAGAGAAGAAAACAAAAAAATAAAATTATGAAACAATGACAATGACGAAAGAAAATGTTTAATACAATGTTAAAATACATTAAATTTGTTTTCTCACATAAACTGACACAATAACCTAACAAAAGACATCTTATAAAAAAAAAGCAAACTGAACGAAGCAGGGACAGACACAAATTAAAGTGGATTGAAATGAATGAAGTAATGTACCGTAGAGGAAAGGGACAGATTGAAATGAATGAAGTAATGTACCATGGAGGAAAGGGACAGATTGAAATGAATGAAGTAATGTACCATAGAGGAAAGGGACAGATTGAAATGAATGAAGTAATGTACTATAGAAGAAAGGGACAGATTGAAATGAAAGAAGTAATGTACCATTGAGGAAAGGGACAGATTGAAATGAAAGAAGTAATGTACCATAGAGGAAAGGGACAGATTGAAATGAATGAAGTAATGTACCATAGAGGAAAGGGACAGATTGAAATGAATGAAGTAATGTACTATAGAGGAAAGGGACAGATTGAAATGAATGAAGTAATGTACCATGGAGGAAAGGGACAGATTGAAATGAATGAAGTAATGTACCATGGAGGAAAGGGACAGATTGAAATTAATGAAGTAATGTACCATGGAGGAAAGGGACAGATTGAAATGAATGAAGTAATGTACCATGGAGGAAACGGGCATATTTAAATGAATGTGAAGTAATGTACCATGAAGGAAAGAGACAGATTGAAATGAATGAAGCAATGTACACTGGAGGAAAGTGGCAGATTGAAATGAATGAAGTAATGTACCATTGAGGAAAGGGACAGATTGAAATGAATGTGAAGTAATGTACCATTGAGGAAAGGGGCAGATTTAAATAAATGAAATAATGTACTATGGAGGAAATGGGCAGATTGAAATGAATGAAAAGTAATGTACCATGGAGAAAAGGAGCAGATTTAAATGAATGAAGTAATGTACCATTGAGGAAAGGGGCAGGTTGAAATGAATGAAAATTAATGTACCATGGAGGAAAGTGACGGACTGAAGTGAATGTATAGTAATGTACCATGGAGGAAGGGGCAGATTGAAATGAATAAAGTAATGTACACTGGAGGAAAGGGGCAGATTGAAATGAATAAAGTAATGTACACTGGAGGAAAGGGGCAGATTGAAATGAATAAAGTAATGTATACCGGAGGAAAGGGCAGATTTAAATGAATGTAAAGTAATGTACCATGGAGGAAAGGGACAGACTGAAGTGAATAAAGTAATGTACACTGGAGGAAAGGGGCAGATTTAAATGAATGTAAAGTAATGTACCATGGAGGAAAGGGACAGACTGAAGTGAATGAAGTAATGTACACTGGAGGAAAGGAACAGATCTAAATGAATGAAGTAATGTTCACTGCAGGAAAGGGACAGATTGAAATGAATGAAGTAATGTACCATTGAGGAAAGGGACAGATTGAAATGAATGAAGTAATGTACCATTGAGGAAAGGGACAGATCTAAATGAATGAAGCAATGTACCATGGTGGAAAGGAGCCGATTGAAATGAATGTAAAGTAATGTACACTAGAGGAAAGGGGCCGATTGAAATGGAAGTGAAGTAATGTACCATCAGTGAAAGCGACAGATTGAACCGGCGCCCAGTGTAATCAATTCTTCGATGTCGAGACGGCAGAAGGTGATGATTCTTTCTTTTAAGAAAAATCAGAAATTCAACAGTTTTTCTGTGACCGTTTTTTTTTATTTATTCTAAAATCATATCGTTTCTCTAATTATTAGCTATCCATTTTTCATTTTATTTTTATTTTTACTATCTCCATTATTATCTAAAGGATATTTCTTTCCGTGTGACTCATTAGACAAATTGTTTTCTAACCTTTTCTTCATTTTAATTTGCGATGTTTTTATTTCTTGCAGTTTTTGTTTACAAATATTTGATTCTCATTATTTTTTGCTTAAATCTTTATCGCTGACCCGTTTCTTTTCAGCTCTACAAATATCGTTTCTTGTTAATTTTTCTCTCTCCTCAGCTGTTATGTTTTTGTGGACTTGATTTATTCAGAGCTATTACACACTTTTTTTTTCCTGGTTGTATTGTGTGTTTGTCCTGTCTTTGTTGCTATTTGACACATAATTTCGTTATCTTTTTCTTCCTCCTTTTCGATTTGCTTTAATTTAGCATGTCTTCTCTTCTTTAGCTTATATTGCTTGTATTTGTGAGCTTTATAATAACTATTTAAACTCCGATTGCCGCTCTTATTAATATAACCGTTCGTTTGTTACGTTTATTTGCTTAACTTTTACACTGATAGTCTCTTTAATCTACTTCTTGTTTTGGTCATTCTAGTACATTCCTCATCATCATGATCATCATGTACCATACCGTTCGGCTTAGGCGATCATGTCCTTCCACAATCTTCTATCTACAGTGCATCGTATCAGTTCTGTTGTTGACTATTTTCCATGTCATGACCCCAAGGTATCCAGTATTTTCTCTCTTTGTCGTCCGCGATCTCTCTTTCCTTCTATTTTGCCATTTGTAACCAAGTATTCCAACTTTCCTCTTCTCATGATGTGCCCGAAAAATGTTGATTGCTTCTTTCTGATGTTTTTTTATGAGTTTTAGAGTACATTCCTAGTAATTTATTTTTATCGCACATTTGTATCTTGTTCTTCATCCCATAACCCTAGAGTAACCACCAATCTTCTCTCTACCTTCAATCATTATTTGAGAATCTGTAAATCGAAACATGTCTATTCTTTGATGTTATCTTGCCATCTCTTTCTCTTAAAACATTTTCTTCTAGCTCTTTTCAAATGTTCTTGTAGAATTGCCTTTGCCAGACCAGACGATCGAGATTCGTAACCAAACCATTTCATTTTGTGTTTCTACACAATGGTTAAATACTCATCCCATTCTCCGATTGCTTGGTGCGCCCTTTTGCGAACTTTTTCATTTGTGATTCGATCTAGGTAAGAGATGCACAAAATCTTACGATAACATTTCATCTCCATAGTTTGTGTTTTATTCTGCAGCTGCGCTGTAATGGCCCATGTTTCACAAGTGTGTAGAAAAACTGATGTATCAAGGGTACATATCAACCTGATCTTAGAGCCAGGAGTGATGTTCTTATCTTTCCAAATAGGATTTAGATTGCTGCTGTAGCGTTCTCTATTCTAGCCGATATTTCAGGATGTAAGCCTTCATTGATGAGAACTGATCTCAAGTATTTACATTTGTCAACTGTTTTTGAATCCTTTCAATTTTTGTTTAGTGCTTGTAGTAATGCCCTCAGGGTTATTGGACATCAATTCTGTTTTCTTTTCAGCATTGATCCTCTATACCATATATGGCATATATAGATATCTAACTTATATCATTTTTTATATGTTAAATAGATCTTGTCATGTACTACAAAACTGAGTCGATCACTGGACACAAGAGAAATATGATTGTACAGAAAAACCAATGACAGTTAGAAAGAGAAATGAAGAAATCGTAAATAAGAACAGTTTCTCGAAGAGAACCTTTAACACGCATTCTTCTGTTTCTTCTTTTGTATGCTATAGGAGTTGAGATGTTATTTCTTAATGCATGTTGGTAATACGGTAGTTGCAAAGATATTCACAGTTTTGCAGGTTTTGTTTGTTCACTCTAGAGCTACTGTGATAAGCTGTCTTCTATTATCAAACGCAGATTGTTTTTTTTTTTTTTTGTTACACCATGAGAGAAGGAAAACTTGAAAATATTTAAATAATTGAAAAGAAGGAAGGAAAAAGCGAGAAAGCGTCGCCTATGCGACGACAGAAAATATAGACAGCCCAACAACTTGGAATGAAATGGAAAGAGCGAAAAAGAAAGGCGACGACATAAAATATAGATAGATCAACAGCTTGGAATGAAATTAAGAGATCTAGAACGGATGAGGAATATTAGAGGTAAGAATAGATGGAGGGGCGTGACTACCTACGTCCGTGAGCACGGTACCTGAAGATAATAATGATGATTCTCCACCATTAAGGCATTATCCTACCAACATTAGCTAATGGCTTTTAGATTTCCACCTGTTAGAGAAAAACAAAGAGCTAAACGTCTGGCATTATTGAAATTAATAATCTTCGTCAATTAATCTTCGACATTACCGCCGGTACTACGGAGTTCCTGCTCGCTACTTCATGCTGGTACCTTCCTAATGATAAAAAAGTAGTAGAAATGTTGAATACTACTTTACTGCCACAATGAAAACGATTATGTTTGCAAGAACAAGAATAGCATTGACAATGTGGAATGGCTGACGCGTTCATAAGAGATTATTGAATGATTTTGTGTTCTCCATGTTTAGTTCTCCAAAGATGTTTTCTCATAATTGACCTAAATATCAGCCTAAATATCAGTTGTTTTAAAAATGTTTGGGAGAAAAAATAACGTGAGAATTAAATGCGTGAGTTAACACACTTTCAACATGAAAGAAGAAAAAGAAATAACTCAATCACGGCATCTGGTGTATAGGGAATATGGTGTTAGTGTTCTTCTTTTTGAAACTACAGCACATTTTTTAGTAAGATGATTTGCACTACGCCAGTGCCGCCTTTATTTCCCAGAAAATAAAATAAAAATATGGCAACTTCTTAAAATCTGGTAGGTGTAGAACTCGTCAATTTGGATCGAACTCGACTTTTTCTTCTCGAACCACTTCATTAACCACTGCTTGTCTTACACGGCTCCTTTCACCTTGAAAGTTTAGTTACGTTTACGCCACATATATTCTCATTGCACATCCGGTAAGGCTATAAGGGCTCAGTTCTATTCCGAAGTATATTACGCAACGTGCAGCTACGAGCGATACCTGTATTGCGATCTTCTAATCTTTGAATTTCTGCGTAGCGCTCACGTTTGGAATCTCTCACTTTGACATAATATTCGTGCAGTCTGTTCATGATTGTAAATTCAGTCATTTTTTATGTCGGTTTTTCAGCCAACGTCCAAGGCGGTCTTCAGGATGTCTGCGCGGTCCATTGTTCTTCCGCGCACAATATCAGCCAAACTTGTAAACATGTCAGCACGCTCATTACCTCTTACATCCGCGTGCCTTGACACGAAAATGATGCAGGCTTTTCTCAGGATAAATATCCCCAGAGGCTCTAACCACTGCCGTTGAGCCCAGCCAGCTTCGATTATTCTGAGCATGCTCATTGAATCACTGAGGAAACACACAACTGTATAAGTCTGTGTTTTTAGCCATGCCAATTCGTTAGTGACAACAATAATTCTCATAGTCAAACTACTCGCAATCAATGCGGAAGCACCAATGTCTTCTTTCGCAGGTCTACCACCAACATGAGCCATGAAAGTGTACGAGCTCCGTACGTACCGAATATCAGACCAATCAGTAAATGTCTAACTCACTCCCAGAAGAACTCTCGAAAATCAATGCCTGAATTTCTGCCTCAACAAACAAGGGCTTTTGTTGTCTATGTTCTCTATACAGTGTGATCACTACGGAAAAGAACGTACTGAACTCTGACGGCACTCGGTCCAATTCCTCCCCGAGTTCTATGTCCTGGATTGAACACACCTGTCGAACAATATCCATGGACTGACTCATCCATGATTTCCCACTTTTTAAACTGCTGCCTTTTGTACCCATAAATTCACTTTACAGCGAATGTAGTGGGTCTGCATTGATTCGAAGGCAGGCACGTGCTCTGTACAGTTTTATTCTGCCTGCCATTGTAGGAAGATTGAGGAGGTAACGCATAGCCCTACATTCATTTTCTTTGCGCACCCAAGGATGATGCGCAATACATCATTTTGTATACTTTCCATTAGTTCTACTTGCCGCTTGATAAGAGTTGGGATGGCTAGTGTCAATCATAAACAGGACCATCTCCTGGTATAAGAGAACAAGATCGAGTTGCTCAATTTGTACTGATGCCATGACGCCTCCTTGCAGATGCTCCATTTCTGGCTTTCAATACCACCTGGTGGACAAGCTTGGTTAATCAATACTCTAATCAAAATACACTCATAGGCATAACATTGTATGCGTTCTCATCACAGCCTCCGAGCACAGACTCACATTTGGAGTGGATTTGTTGACTATGCCATTATTCAAAGTGAATCATGTTACCGTTACCTTCGCCGGTTGACAAGTGCACCTGCTTCCTACACCACATGATTTAACTGATAGTATTAGTTAGGACTTTTTTTTTTATTTACCGTAACTCTCCCACAAAATCCCATTATACGAGAAAATTGTGGCACACCAAAAGCCTAAAGCTCTGATGTTACTTTCATGTGCCAAAGTAAAGGGCCACAAATAACGAGATTTATTGATCTAGTATCCACTCTTTTCTCCGAGGTCATTCCTTTAAAGTTTAACTTTTCACTATCTACTAGGCTTATTGATGAAAAGGTCCCTGTTACTTTTTATGTCTTTCAAATAGCCAAATTCAGAATGAGATAATGAGAAAGTGAGGCGATACAATTCTTTTGTGTGAGATGATAAGAATGATGTAGCTTTGACTTTAGTAGTATTATGAGGAGGGGAAGTAGATGGTCGGTACTTTTGAAAAGGCGAGTCGAGTATCTAGAGTAAGTCGATGCTGGAGCACAGTAATTAATCTTTATTAGAAGTTTTTTGCTAGTACCGACTGGAATAAGATCATTACTGTTGGTATTTTGTATAGGAATGAGTCCGGCAAACATCATGATCCATTTAAATCCTAAAAGTTTACAGGAACACATTACGGCTGAAAAAAAAAAACCGGGAATGTTAAAAAAATCCCTGAATATAAGAAAAATCCCTGAATATAAGAAAAATGCCTGAATATAAGAAAAATGTCTGAATATAAGAAAAATCCGCGAATGTATGACAAATCCTTGAATATAAGACTTGCAAAATTACCTGCAATGGTTCGGGACATCTTTTTTCTTGCTGCCTCATCAGCATTTGTATCAATCTTTCAAGCCATATTTAAATACAAGTCTTCAACAAAGCCTCGGTGTAGAAACATAGGTGGCTGAGTGGTTAAGGTGCTCGCTTCCTAATCAGAAGTGTCCGTGTTCGATTCCCCGAAGTAGCGCATTTCTTTTCAGACCGACAAGGCTCCGGGTTTCACCCAACATCTAAAAATGGGTACCAGAGACTTTACTGTGTGTAAAGGCGCCGAGGCGTGAAACCAACCACATCACCCAAAAATATGCCATGGTCATGGAGAAAATATAGTCTCTAACGCCATATTCCCCATATGCCTAGCAAAGTGTGGAGGGAACCTTAAAAGTTTACTTCAACAAAGCAAGTTGGCCTATTTTGCCAGCGGTTTCACATTTCAGGATTTAATCAGGTTCTCTGTAAACATGCACAGATTTTCATTTTTTTTCTGTTCATACTGACGTTTATGCGTTGCATATTCTTTTCCATATCCGTCTCTAATCTTTCTCTCTCTCTCTCTCTCTCTCTCTCTCTCTCTCTCTCTCTCTCTCTCTCTCTCTTTCTCTCTTCTCTTCTGTTTGTCTGATATCCGCATATTTGTAAAAGCAGAGCAAATGGCCGAGTTGACCGAACCGGTCATTGAGAAACCAGATAACTGAAAGTTCAGTTCCATGTAAAGTCTTTTGCCACTAGAAAGAAAGAATAAGAGCCCCGTCCCGCCACACGGTGTATAGGGAATATGGTATTAGTGCCCATATTTTAAAATTAGATCCTAGATACGTGATTTTTGGTGTACGTAGTCAATTTAGAAGCAGTGATCTCTGCAATATGTGCCATTTTGGCACGCTGTGTTTCTGTTTTTGAGTTTGTGGTTCTGCCCTATGTGCCGTCTTCGGCTCGAAAGGACAATAGATAGTCAATATTACGCCCATGCCACTTTTGTCTCCAAGAAAAAATATAGTATCCGTTGTTTGGTGCATATCTGCTGACCATTCAGGTTTTATTTATTGGCTAAATTTATAAGTTATCAGCATACTACCAGCATTCTTATTTATTAACACTCGTTTCTTTATTTTGATCATATCTATCTTAATCAACCAGCGACCGTTTGAGCAAGAGCTATTTAACTCGACAACACAGCAAAGAAATCACATATTTATTTAAGTTGTGTGTTTGTGTGTGGTGCAGTGGTGGTCAACTTAAGGTTGACCGAGAGCCAGATAATAGCCAAGGCCAGAGGGCCAAACCTGAGTATCATTAACAATTACATTATAGAATTAGTAATATAGAAATATTATAAAATAGAAACGTATTTTATATTTTATAATTTGTAAACAAGACATATAATTATTCATTTCAAAATTACCTTCATATTATTGTTTTACCGACCTGAGGTTTGGTTTCTATTTATTGATTTTTAATGTAGTATTTTACTGCGGACGCTTGAAGGGCCAAGAAAAGTAGACTGGTGGGTCGAAAGTGGCCATTACTGGTGTAAAGAGTATTTAATTTGTTTGGAGATAAAGGAAGATACGCTGTTGGTTGTGTAGTTTTGTTTAGTATGTTCAAGCCATGTAAAAAAGTGGATATTGTTAAAGATGAGTTGGAAAAAGAAGAGATGGATAAAGAAAACCTTTCCTTTAAAGAACGATCTGATCACTGCTGTTCATTGATGAGAATATAACTTCCTTCAGCATCACAATTACAAGGTCATCTGATGTGAAAAATGTGTTTCCTGTCTGTCGTGATTAACTCCAGTTTTTGTTGGCCATTCTTTAAACGGAAACTGCGTTCATTGGTCAGTTGTTTGGTAGACGGGTGTTGGGAACAAATGGGAACCTTTGTCTTTGTGACTCGGCTTCATTGCTATAGATGATTGACAAATTGATCAAGAAAAGACAAACTGGAGAAATACACATCGTTTGCTTGAAATTATGTTTCATTTGTATCTTTCTTTCTTTTTTTTTAAATTTATCAGGTGTAAGTGTTGTTCAAAATGCAAAAATGTATCTTTCTGAAACTGAATATATTTTTTAAACATGTTATCATTTTGTAATTACTATTATGAGCGGCTGTTTGTGAAATGTAAATGAGTTGATCAATCTGAACTTATGCTTTGTCTATTTATTATACATGTTACCATGAACATTTTAAAGAAAGCTAAATAAAAGCTACAGTAAGTGTAAAAGTTCATAGTGTTTTATTTAAGCTGATTACACTCCAGAGTTCAGCAACACGTTTCATTAATTCAGACCAGAAGATAATTATCGTTGTCCATGCGGTCAATCTCTTTACAAACATAGTACATCAGTCTCGAAACCTCTACACTTCCGGTGTATACCTTCCATTACGTTCTGAACGGAAATATCCTTGGTCCTTTGAAGAAGATGTGAGCCATCGTGAGGTGTAAAGCTGAAAACAGTAAGACACCAACATTCTGCAATAGCTGAAAACAGTAAGACACCAACATTCTGCAACAGCTGAAAACAGTAACACACCAACAATCTGCAAAAGCTGAAAACAGTAACACACCAACAATCTGCAATAGCTGAAAACATTAACACACCAACAATCTGCAATAGCTGAAAACATTAACACACCAACAATCTGCAACAGCTGAAAACAGTAACACACCAACAATCTGCAATAGCTGAAAACAGTAACACACCAACAATCTGCAAAAGCTGAAAACAGTAAGACACCAACATTCTGCAATAGCTGAAAACAGTAACACACCAACAATCTGCAACAGCTGAAAACAGTAACACACCAACAATCTGCAAAAGCTGAAAACAGTAACACACCAACAATCTGCAATAGCTGAAAACATTAACACACCAACAATCTGCAACAGCTGAAAACAGTAACACACCAACAATCTGCAATAGCTGAAAACAGTAACACACCAACAATCTGCAAAAGCTGAAAACAGTAACACACCAACAATCTGCAATAGCTGAAAACAGTAACACACCAACAATCTGCAAAAGCTGAAAACAGTAACACACCAACAATCAGCAACAGCTGAAAACAGCAGCATACCAACAATCTGCAACAGCTGAAAACAGTAACACACCAACAATCTGCAACAGCTGAAAACAGTAAGACACCAACATTCTGCAAAAGCTGAAAACAGTAAGACACCAACAATCTGCAATAGCTGAAAACAGTAAGACACCAACAATCTGCAACAGCTGAAAACAATAACACACCAACAATCTGCAACAGCTGAAAACAGTAACACACCAACAATCTGCAAAAGCTGAAAACAGTAACACACCAACAATCTGCAACAGCTGAAAACAGTAACACACCAACAATCTGCAATAGCTGAAAACAGTAACACACCAACAATCTGCAAAAGCTGAAAACAGTAACACACCAACAATCTGCAATAGCTGAAAACAGTAACACACCAACAATCTGCAAAAGCTGAAAACAGTAACACACCAACAATCTGCAATAGCTGAAAACAGTAACACACCAACAATCTGCAAAAGCTGAAAACAGTAACACACCAACAATCTGCAACAGCTGAAAACAGCAACATACCAACAATCTGCAACAGCTGAAAACAGTAAGACACCAACAATCTGCAACAGCTGAAAACAGTAAGACACCAACATTCTGCAATAGCTGAAAACAGTAAGACACCAACAATCTGCAATAGCTGAAAACAGTAAGACACCAACAATCAGCAACAGCTGAAAACAGTAACACACTAACAATCTGCAACAGCTGAAAACAGTAACACACCAACAATCTGCAACAGCTGAAAACAGTAACACACCAACAATCTGCAACAACTGAAAACAGTAACACACCAACAATCTGCAAAAGCTGAAAACAGTAAGACACCAACAATCTGCAATAGCTGAAAACAGTAAGACACCAACAATCTGCAACAGCTGAAAACAGTAAGACACCAACAATCTGCAATAGCTGAAAACAGTAACACACCAACAATCTGCAACAGCTGAAAACAGTAACACACCAACAATCTGCAACAGCTGAAAACAGTAACACACCAAAAATCTGCAACAGCTGAAAACAGTAACACACCAACAATCTGCAATAGCTGAAAACAGTAAGACACCAACAATCTGCAACAGCTGAAAACAGTAATACACCAACAATCTGCAATAGCTGAAAACAGTAACACACCAACAATCTGCAACAGCTGAAAACAGTAACACACCAACAATCTGCAATAGCTGAAAACAGTAACACACCAACAATCTGCAACAGCTGAAAACAGTAACACACCAACAATCTGCAATAGCTGAAAACAGTAACACACCAAAAATCTGCAACAACTGAAAACAGTAAGACACCAACAATCTGCAACAGCTGAAAACAGTAAGACACCAACAATCTGCAATAGCTGAAAACAGTAAGACACCAACAATCTGCAACAGCTGAAAACAGTAACACACCAACAATCTGCAATAGCTGAAAACAGTAACACACCAACAATCTGCAACAGCTGAAAACAAGTAACAAGAATAAGACAAACGAAAGAGTTAATTTTTTTTGGGTATTTTTCACAAATTGTGTCCAGATCTTATATTTGTGAGTTGTACTTGGAATTGTTATGTTAAATAGTTAGAGCAGTTTTATAAAACTTGGATGGTACTGTGTGACTAAATGAACATTCAGCAAGAAATGTTAAATTGATAGAGAGAACACGAAGGCGGAAGAATAAAATGGAATCATGAATAAGACGTCAGATACTAGGAGGGTTTTTAAAAAAAAGAAGATAGGAATGAAAGAAACTGTTACCAGCAATAAATGTTGCTCTAACAATTCTGAGATCTAGATAATGGAAACAAATCAAGAAGGAAGGAACGAGCGAACGAATAAACGAGCTGAGGAACGAAGGAAGGAAGAGAGGATAGTAGTAGTAAATAATCAACCGCAAACGCGACAGACTAAACAATTGGGGAAAGAAAAGATAGAAATGCGTAAATATACGTGAATGTATGTATATATTTAATTATTACATGGTACCAGAAGGACAAGACAGACCTTTATAGATGGGAACAGAGGTAAAATATCACACATCTTAGACGGATATAGCAGCTGTAAGTCAGCAGCAGAAATAATAAACATCATTCATTGAATGCCGTTTCCACAAGGTTGGCTACCATCCAGCACCACACATTCATGGCGTGTCGTCTCCACAAGGTTGGCTATCATCCAGCACCACACATTCATGGCGTGTCGTCTCCACAAGGTTGGCTACCATCCAGCACCACACATTCATGGCGTGTCGTCTCCACAAGGTTGGCTATCATCCAGCACCACACATTCATGCGTGTCGTCTCCACAAGGTTGGCTATCATCCAGCACCACACATTCATGGCGTGTCGTCTCCACAAGGTTGGCTACCATCCAGCACCACACATTCATGGCGTGTCGTCTCCACAAGGTTGGCTATCATCCAGCACCACACATTCATGGCGTGTCGTCTCCACAAGGTTGGCTACCATCCAGCACCACACATTCATGGCGTGTCGTCTCCACAAGGTTGGCTATCATTGAGCACCACACATTCATGGCGTGTCGTCTCCACAAGGTTGGCTACCATCCAGCACCACACATTCATGGCGTGTCGTCTCCACAAGGTTGGCTACCATCCAGCACCACACATTCATGGCGTGTCGTCTCCACAAGGTTGGCTACCATCCAGTACCACACATTCATGGCGTGTCGTCTCCACAAGGTTGGCTACCATCGAGCAACACACATTCATGGCGTGTCGTCTCCACAAGGTTGGCTACCATCGAGCAACACACATTCATGGCGTGTCGTCTCCACAAGGTTGGCTACCATCGAGCAACACACATTCATGGCGTGTCGTCTCCACAAGGTTGGCTACCATCGAGCAACACACATTCATGGCGTGTCGTCTTCACAAGGTTGGCTACCATCGAGCAACACACATTCATGGCGTGTCGTCTCCACAAGGTTGGCTACCATCGAGCACCACACATTCATGGCGTGTCGTCTCCACAAGGTTGGCTATCATCGAGCACCACACATTCATGGCGTGTCGTCTCCACAAGGTTGGCTATCATCAAGTACCACACATTCATGGCGTGTCGTCTCCACAAGGTTGGCTATCATTGAGCACCACACATTCATGGCGTGTCGTCTCCACAAGGTTGGCTATCATCAAGTACCACACATTCATGGCGTGTCGTCTCCACAAGGTTGGCTATCATCAAGTACCACACATTCATGGCGTGTCGTCTCCACAAGGTTGGCTATCATTGAGCACCACACATTCATGGCGTGTCGTCTCCACAAGGTTGGCTATCATCAAGTACCACACATTCATGGCGTGTCGTCTCCACAAGGTTGGCTACTATCGAACGCTATTCATACATTGGATACCGTATCCACAAGTCTGGCTACCATCGAGCGTCATTCATTCATTGGGTGCCATGTCCACAAGGTTGGCTAACATCGAGCGCCATTTTACTCTGTCTCTTGCCTTAATAGTGCATATTGTCATAGGTGCACTTAACCATCTTTTGATGTTATCAGACCACTTTAGTTTTTGGTCTGTCTCTGCCTCGTCTACCTTGTACCTCCCCTTCTTAGATTACTTTCAGAAGGGTGTTTTGTCTGTTCACATACCCAATTAACTTTTGTTGTTTTTTTAAAATTGTGTTAAATAGTTTTTTTTTTCATTTCTAGCTGATTCAGAACTTCATTGTTTGTCTCCCTTTCCTTCTAACCAAATCTCACCATTTTCAACAGATCCACATTTCAAGTGGGTCAAATTGTCTGCCATGTAAATATTGAACATCAATAACGAAAAAAAGTTGTGTAGATACATGATCACACGCGCCAGCAATTAGTATTCGGTAATAATAAATCGTGGATATCCAGTTGATGACAGAATAAATCTGACATGTTTAACTGCTAAAAAGCAGAAGTAACTAAGAGACTGTCCTACACTTATAGCTAGACGAATAATTCATGCTACCTGACAAGAGTAAAGTAACAAGATGCACAAATTCAGACTCTGTACATGTAATGTTAGATAATATAACACGACATTGATGAATACTAAAAATATCAACTCCGGTGTTTGTAATTGTAGGTATATATCAGTGCACGTCATGTCATGTTTATACTGTGAATATGGTGTTAGTTCTCGTATTTTCCCCTGGCTACTTCTATGAGTGGGGGCCGCGATACCTCAGTGGTTAGTGAACTGGACTACAAAGGACAAGGGGTAGGGTTCGATCCCAAACGACGGCTTCCGGGTTCACCAAGCCGTAAATGGGTACCGGATTTTTTTTCTGGGAAAGTAAAGCGGCACGGGCGTAATAACGACCACATTACCCCAAAAAAATCATGTGCTGAAAGTCTGTAGAATTTATGGTCACTAACACCATATTCCCAATACGCCACTTGGCGTGACGGGGGGGGGGGGGGGGGCTCTTTACTGTTTTTTTTCACTTACTTCTGTGGGTGATGTCAGAATGACGTCATGTGCAGAGAGAATGTCTGATATACAATTATAAAAAATGAGTCTCTCATAGATGGTCAAACAAATCTAACCACAGCTAGAAGACTAACCCCCGGACCTTGTCCGTAAAACATCTGCTTGTTTTAAGCTCAAAAGTTACATTTCAGCCATAACCATAGAAGATGTGCAACATATGTAGTGAAAATATTCTAGTTTGGACACAAAATATCATTTTATGAGAGTTTTTCCTATTTATGACGCAATGTATACAACAACAATAACAAACTATCTCTACTGCATTTTCCCTCTACTGGGGTTTGCCAGGGTGCTGTAGAACAGGAGAATAAAGGACGTTGGCCCAGTGCAGTCGCCGCGACATGTTCGGGTCTGAGTTTTTATTTCACCCCCGAGAGAAAAACGAAAAAAAAACTGTTACCTACCGGGATTTGAACCCGCGTTCTCTTGGTTTGGAGCAGGACGCGCTATCGATTCGGTAACCCGCGTTCTCTTGGTTTGGAGCAGGGCGCGCTATCGATTAAGTAACCAGTTCTCTCTGACACCATGTAAAAGTGATAATTCTCTAGCCTTATTAGTTCATGGGGTGTCCGGTTAGCGCAATCGATAGGCGGTTGGCTTACCACGGCAACAGCCGGGGTTCGTACCCTGGCGAGGACACCTGGGCTTTACTAATTCCCTAAAAATTAGTGGGAGCCGCGATAGCTCAGTGGTTAGTGAACTGGACTACTACGGACAAGGGGTAGGGTTCGATCCCAACCGACGGCTCCGGGTTCACCCAGCCTTAAATGGGTACCGGATTTTTTCTGGGAAAGTAAAGCAGCACGGGCGTAATACCGACCACATTACCCCAAAAATCATGTGCTGAAGGTCTGTAAAATATAGGGTCACTAACACCATATTTCCCTATACGTCACTTGGCGTGACGGGGGGTACTTTACTTTACTTACTTTTATTAGTTCATGTTATTTCAGTACATTAATGCTTGACTAAATTTAATGAGTCAAACATTCAATAATTGATCAATTTCTGGAATTAAATATTTTATTTGTAGCTACAGTTTTAAACCACGAATTTAACAAAATTTAACAAATAAAACCCCCAAATCAGCATAAACGTACTGCAGAAGAGGTATGTGCTGCTTTTGTTCCCTTCCCGTCACAATATGTTCCAGCTGTTCATTTCCCGTCACAATATGTTCCAGCTGTTCCCTTCCCGTCACAATATGTTCCAGCTGTTCCCTTCATATCGTCAAATTAAAGTATCAATATTTCTTCCTGATATTAAAAATCAGCTTTCTGTTTTTATTTGGCTTTTTCAGAACGCCCTCGTTACTCTTGTTAGCTGCCCATTCTTTATTATTTCATTTCCTTTCTGGCCACTAGATTCTTTTCATTCTTCTATAAATTCACATCTCGAGGAACTCAAATTTCTATTCTGTTTACAGTTGATGCTCTGTTAAATATAATTCTTCGATTTTGAAAATAAAATGCATCTTGATAAAATATGTATTCACTTTGACTTGTATGTGGCGATTAGGGAAAGCAAACCCGAATAAAATGCTGGCTGAAATCGGATGCACTGGGCCACTGGCGCAGAACACAGTGCAACGTATTAACGGGTGTTCAGTCAGAGTGGATCTGACAGACTCTAATTGTGATGTTCTGTCTGTGGGGGCGATCAACACACTTAGCCTGACAGCTGACTTCATATGAGAGTCTGGAATCCTTACTCTGATTGAGTCCTGAACGCAGAGAGAGAGAGAGAGAGAGAGAGAGAGAGAGAGAGAGTATGTGGCGTCAGCAGCACTCTTAGATACATCGTCGTATGTTAGTTCTGCTTTAGATAGAAACATTATGGCGTTGAGGTTAAAGTGCACGCCTCTACATCAGAATGTATTCTTTTTTAACAATATCTGGAACCATTGAGCTTTATTCCCGGTGATCCCTCATTTCAAGGTAGATGAAATGAAGTAAATACATTATAGGAGAATCGACGATACAACAAAAGGGGTCCAACTTTGCGCGCAATAAACCTTGACAATTGAAAATAGATAAGATGAAGTTATTAAATGACCCGGGGAACCTCCAGGGTTCTATACAGTTCCTCCACTACGCTGAGATCTTCTTGCAGTATCAGATACGATATTGAATACAAATGGAAATGCGCGACTGCAGTTATAACGGTTCTCAGGCAAAAAAAAAAAAAAACAACAAAAGTCCATTTCACAAGTGAAAGCCCAACTCACTAATTCTAACCAATTCAAACACTGTTATAAATAAGTTATAATATATCACGTTCTGCATATTCAACCGTCATTAAAATTCATTTATAGATGTTTATTTATAATTTCAGTGTTTATAAAAATAGTTCGCTTTGTCAAGAACAACAGATAAATCATTTAGTAATATAATAAAATGTGGCCGAATATTCTCAAAATGTGAGAACCACTGCATTAGATGACGTTTTGACATTTCTAAACGACCACCAATCAGGCTACAGGCCAAAACTTGTCAGAAGCAATATTGTTCAGATAAATAAGACTTTTATCAATGAATGAGCTATGCATCCCGGTTTCCATTAAAATGAACACCTTCTTTCTTCACATTTAAAAACATAAATTGAGTAGAAATTATGCTTCTTTTAGCCATATTTAGCAGTTCTTCTATTTAAAAAATATTTGGTCCTCTTGTCACTTTGCATATTTTAAGTTTTCATATTTGCTTAGAACATAGTACAACATAGTGCAATGAAGCATTGATCAATACGATTATTCCCTAACCACCGTGAAAAAACGAAAGAATAGGTGGTGTGGGCAGTTAAAACGATTGCCACAATCTGGAGAGAAAAAAAGTCATTATTCGGGAAATTGCGCTACTAGAAAGTGTCAAAGCCAGAGGGTGAGAAAGAATGGATTGGAATGACAATATTAAGGAATGGAAGGATCTAGACTTTGAATAATTACAGACAGTAAATGACAAAGAAAAGTTTATAATATTTGCACGTTAATGGAGAATGTTAAATAAAGACAATAATATATGTAAACATGGAAAACATTTGTCACAAATGGGAACTCTGCCGAGGCTAACAACGAATTCAACAGGTCGGATTTACAAAGGAGGAGAAGGTGGATTATACCCCCAACTTTCAAGTGTACTATACCACCAACTGTCTTGTCACCACTTGTCACACTTTTAATACTTTGAAATAATTAATCCTTTGAAAAAAAAAATCAGAAATGAAGAACTGAGAAAAAAAAAAAAACTACAGTTTAGATCCGGCCATAAAATATATAAAGAAACAACAGATAAAGGGGTTTGGCCACGTGACAAGGCAGAGTGATCAAAACACAACACAACGAGCCTTCAATAAGCGTTGCGAGAACACCAGACGCAAGGGTTGACCACGAAAAAGATGGATCAATTGAATATTAGAAGCACTAAGAAACGTAGCAGCAAAAGCGAACAGAAGAGCAAAAGACCACAAATTATATCTCCCCTCGACGCTGAAAGAAAAATGACGAATGAAAGAAGAAGAAATAATTACATCGTGTTTCAACCGAGCAAGACCACAGTCTGCTCTAGCAAGTTTAAGTGCTGAATTCGGAGGCAACCAGCCAAAAGGCGCACTACAACAATCAGGATGACATGCACTCACGCCAATTGGACGTATGTCTATAACTGCGAATCGATATGTCACTCGCCCTACAATGGACACTCAGGCAGGTGCAGTGCCGGGCCCTCAGCCTCGAATTGGCCCAACCACCATTACTGGATGTCCTTCTCAACCGCTATGTGGAGACAGTGGACGAGAGACTAGAGCTACTGGTCAATCCAAACTAAGACCACTTAATACATGAAAAGACATTGCAGATATAGACAATACTTCAAGCGAACGAAAGATAGATAGATCTGTTTTAGTTTGTGTCTTATTATATCGTGTTCTCTGCGTCGTGGGTATTGTCTTTTGAGTGCCCTTTTATGTTATAACGCTGTTATACATTTCTGCACAGTGTTCCCACCATCAGCTCTACTGTCCCTCTATATAATTATTTACGCAAGGTTTGTTTTCAGCTGGAATACATCTGCACAAATTCCGGTAAATCTTTATGATATAGTCATCTCGGTAAACATATTTTTTAAGTAACTGAAAACTAGGGTTGTGGGACTATTATCGTAATGTTCAGCAACTACTGCAACTGTAGCTATCAGTTTATATTCAAGCCAAAATAATTTGTAATAAAGATAAATTTATATGAGCAGTGATCAACACTCGTCGGGTGCCGACGGTTAGAGAAAATGTACATTCTTTGGATCCTGAACTAGAAAAAGAACTTTGTTGCCTCTTTATCCAAGAAACTAGTCTTCGCATTTTGAGATGAGCTATTTAAATACGAGAAATGGAACAATGGGACTTTACATCTTGAAGATCTACGAGCAGTTGGAAATTTGAACTTTAAAGAAGTGAATATGAAAATGAGAGTCGATCAAGATTTGTGAATCATTTTCTTAAGGCTACAATGTTTTATGACAGCAACTTAAATCCACAAATGGAACATCGCTTTCTGTCTAAATAAGAAACACAGGATTGCAATATTTGGCTTTAGGTTTTAGATTTTACTAAAGTGGATTGTCTTTGCTAGAAGCTTAGAATTATGGAAAGACAATCTGGGGATGGAGGTTCGTGATTCCCTGACAAAGAAGAAAGTAGCTGCTGCACTATTGCAGCCAATAAACATTGTCAACAGTATTCCCATTTCATGTAATTATTGTATACGAAAACGTTCTGAAAGAGACCAAAGTAAAAAGAGAACTAATTTACAACATTAGGAAGAAATAATCATAATTTTTGGCCATGTACTGAGAAGAGAACAACTGGAATATAATGTAACAACTTGGAAAATTGAGGGACTAAGAGATAGAGGGAAGCAAAGAGAAAAGATACCAGACAGCTTAAGAGAATGGCTTGGCAGAAGGTCACAACAGAAATGATAAATAACTGTCGAGATCAAAAGTTGTAGAGAGACATGATCACCTAGGCTAGCAGGCCCGGTACTCGATGATGATGTTGATGATTATTGTATGCCAGGCTTCTCTCAGTTGAACCTATTTCTTATGCAAACAAGAGCTTATCCCAACATTTCCACTGACTTTAACAATCAATTTAATTACAATAAAACACAATTATCAAGATTTCAACAACAGAAGATTGGTCATTTTATGATAATTAGCACATGTGGACATCATACAGAAACAGTGTGTAATTTTGGATGCAAAATTCGCAGGTTTTGATGTCATAATCATGGTCACAGTACACAAGTTATTATTTCGTACGCGCAACAGTAATTATAGAACAACGCTCAAAGAGCAAACAGTAACTATAGAACAACTCTCAATACGCAAATAATAACTATAGAACAACTCTCAATGAGCAAACAGTAACTATAGAACAACTCCCAATGAGCAAACCGTAGTAAGTATAGAACAATTCTCGATGAGCAAACAGTAACTATAGAACCATTCTCGATGAGCAAACAGTAGCTATAGAATAATTCTCAATGAGCAAACAGTAACTATAGAATAATTCTCAATGAGCAAACAGTAACTATAGAATAATTCTCAATGAGCAAACAGTAACTATAGAATAATTCTCAATGAGCAAACAGTAACTATAGAACAACTCTCAATGAGCAAACAGTAACTATAGAACAACTCCCAATGAGCAAACGTAGTAAGTATAGAACAATTCTCGATGAGCAAACAGTAACTATAGAACAATTCTCGATGAGCAAACAGTAGCTATAGAATAATTCTCAATGAGCAAACAGTAACTATAGAATAATTCTCAATGAGCAAACAGTAACTATAGAACAATTCTCGATGAGCAAACAGTAGCTATAGAACAATTCTCGATGAGCAAACAGTAACTATAGAACAATTCTCGATGAGTAAACAGTAACTATAGAATAATTCTCAATGAGCAAACAGTAACAATATAACTCAATGCGCAAATAGTAACTATATAACAACTTTCAATGAGCAAACATTAATTGATTTGCTCGATATTGATGCAAGATTGATTTTGTAAAAATAAACGTGTCAATTAATAAGCAATTAGATGATCATCGTCCAGATTATCTCTGTCTTCTTTTTCAGATCGGCAGTTGCCAGAAGAACACGAGAGGACGTCTGAAGTATCGTCTCTATGTTGGATGCACTTATCACTAACTGAGGTGTTTTCAGAGTTTCTGCTAACTGTCACAGACAGGTTGTCACCTCGTAGATTTACGGAATCTTTGTTTACAGATTTTGTCTCAATATTTAATCGAGAAAACACATTATCTGTTTTGTTTCCGTTGTCATCTTTTCCTTGAGAAAAGTCTGGTGGACAAAATTGGATATTGGTGTGTGTTTGAAGAGAAGACTTGCGAGTTTGGAGCTTTCTCTGGCGCTGTTCTGCCGTCTCCTCACTCACTTTACTTAACCGGTGCTGGGCAAAGGAGAGGCCGTTGATGTCTTTAGGGCTGAAGTTAAAGGAGAAGCGTTTGCCAGAGGGGTTTCGGAATTTATGAACATCTTCAGGAGGCGGTGTTGGTGGTCGCCCTTTGCGTGTTCGAAACATTTCCTCGGGGCAAGTGTTGGATCTGGGGCGCTGTTGAGGAGGTATAAGAAAACTGTCGAACTCGTCTTCTGTACAGTCACTGTTCCGGCCATCCTCTGTGGTGATTGTGATCTCTGGAACGATACAAATGTGTAGGCCGCCAGGGTCAGAGCTGGCTCTATAACGTTTGGAATCGTCCACGCTAAGAAACTGCATAGCCGGAAACTGTTGAGGCGTTGACATCCAAACTTGTTCAAATTTAATTGCCAGTCCTTTGCAATCTTCCATTTCTTTTAGAGTCGCTTTCCTGGTGAAAACAAAAATGTGATAACTTTAGATGAGGTCATATGGTGAAATGACAAATACAAAATTTGCAAACAGGGTTAAATTAATTTTAACCATAATTATTTTTTTCATGAAATTTTATTTTAAAAATATTTTGCATCAATTTGTATTTGCAGCATTTTTTAAAAGGTTTACAGTCAATCTGGCATATAGTGAACTGGACTACTAAGGATAAGAGGTTATGTTTGATTCCTATTGGTGGTCTTTGTGTTCAAATATCGCCCGTTGGTGTAGAAAGTTTCTAAGAAAGAAAGACTGCTGGCATATTGCTGACCATCTTACAGAAAAAACGTTTCGATAGTATTAAAAAAATATTAGGGAATTAATACTAAATTAAATATTGTAAGAGCTTGTCACGGGGTTGTTTGTTCTATCTACTTGGTATTGCTTCAACATTCGGTCCGACATAGTCTCCATCAAGTTAAAAAAAGCTTTTAAGAATGGGTTTGCTCTCCTGTTGGATCCCTACTCACTTGGTCAGGCTTTGTATTCTACCTTCTAAACCAGCATGTATAAGTTAAGTAGTTTCTTGGTCAGCACTGATTCGCTAACCGTAATGTTATAAGTACAATACGTGCGCATGTGATATCATAAAACATAACACAAGTTGCTGCATTTCAATTCTTGTATTTCCTGTTGCCAACAATCATACGTATATATTTGGTCACATTTGTTAAGTTAAGCAAAAACATCAGTGTCAAAGCGCTTCAGTTGTTTGCCTGTTCTGATCCCCTCACCATCCCCCACCCCCAAATATTCACACATTTGTCGCTTTTAGATTTCTCATGTTTCTCACTCCACTCTCTATACGTTAACAACAATATAACATTCTTCTTCTTCACTTCAAATTTTAGATTTCATGCATTTTGCAGTAAATCTTACACATTTCATTTCATTAGGGTTTATCTACTTTATTTTCCTAAAACCCCAGTAAAGTATATATCTAGCTATAACGTCTTGTTTAATTAAATGTGCTGAACTTCAATTACGATATAATTTACTTTATTTTTCATTTTAGTGGTGCAGTTTTTCGAGCTGGATGGCATTAACATTAGAGTGAGATCTATCGCAGCCTGCACGCTGCAAAATACCTAGCTGGCAAAAAAGTGGTGC
This sequence comes from Megaustenia siamemsis, assembly GCA_032433765.1. Taxonomy (NCBI): domain Eukaryota; kingdom Metazoa; phylum Mollusca; class Gastropoda; order Stylommatophora; family Ariophantidae; genus Megaustenia; species Megaustenia siamemsis. The sequence goes on from JAVIAB010000051.1 coordinate 62,722,336, forward strand.
ATAACTCAATGTGTTGAGAAAGGTAAATAGTAGACAGAATAAACACTGGCTCTCCACCACAAAGTGCTGTGGATTAGCACTGTGAATATTAATGCATCACTTCGTTACTACACTATGCCATATCAACCATTTTACTACTTTTTGTAACTTAATAAATGGATTAGCTACTAATGACTGCTTCAAATCGATAACGCTTATGATTTTATTCTATTTTATTGTAATGCAACACTGGCCATAAACTGGATGCTCTTTCTTTAAATCGCGAAATTATAAAGGAATTTATGAACAACTAGGCCATAAAATGTCTGGCTACTTCCTGGTTATAATAATTCGCCAGGAGATATGATATTAAGCAACTGTGGAAACCATTACAGAAATTATCATTTGGAGACTTTTCATAGGCCCGAAAATGTGTTCCGGGGAAAAAGTAGACCTAGTGAAGATAACATAATAGAAAATTAGGCAGTGTTAATGATCTCTCGTTAAGGGCAAGTGTTAATAATATCTCTTTAGGGAAATCACTGGTATTTATCTTAAAATAAATATCTTGAGAATGCTCGTGGGCAAGTACATAAAGATTGTGGTTCATGGTTTGTCTTATCTTAATGTATCTTTAAATGTAGTACAAACATATGTAAAATATACTATAGCTGGATATAGAATACTTGGAACCTATATCAGGTCGTTACCGTGTACCATCAGTTCCTTATTTTCTTTTATTCGTATCCATAATTTTTGCCTTTTATATTCACCAGCTTGTTTCATCCATGACATTTCTTGTATGCCGGCGCAGGGTTATTACCTCTATTATTACCTCTATTATTACCTCTATTATTACCTCTATTATTACCTCTATAATTACCTCTATTATTACCTCTACAATTACCTCTATTATTACCTCTATAATTACCTCTATAATTACCTCTATTATTACCTCTATTATTACCTCTATAATTACCTCTATTATTACCTCTATAATTACCTCGATTATTACCTCTATAATTACCTCTATAATTACCTCTATAATTACCTCTATTATTACCTCTACAATTACCTCTATTATTACCTCTATAATTACCTCTATTATTACCTCTATAATAACCTCTATAATTACCTCTATAATTACCTCTATTATTACCTCTATTATTACCTCTATAATTTCTTTATTTTCAGCCCAACCAAAAGTTATGTCGGCATTAATTTTCAAATCTTTTGGTTTCCAAATAATTTAGTTCGAATTCTACATATTTTACATCAATTAATGTGACACTTTACTACTTTTACTTTAAGAGGTAACATTTTCTCTTCAGCTTTCATCATTTCACTGGCTCTACTTCCCATGGAAGAACCAACTTCCTCAGTTTCACATCGACTTTAAAACGTAGTCACTGAAGTGTTGCACAGCATAATCGCCAGATTACCAGAACAACTGGCATCTCGGTCGCGTATACCTCAACTTAGAACCACATCTTCATGTTTAACGTGTCATCTTTTGTTTCTTTGTTTGTTTTTGTTTTTTGTGTGGGGCACTTTCTTTTTAGATTTATGGTACAAATGTCTCCATTGAGGACTAAGTGGTTAGCACGCTCACTTCCAAATAAACGGTTCCAGAATAAATTCCCAGATATCGGGAATTTGTTTCGTACCGAACCGGTTTCGAGGTTCACCTAGTCTATTTTCTTTCAAGCCGAAAACGACACAAAGGGCTGAAATTCTAAACTCTGAGTGTCATACAATCTTTATTATCAAGCAATATGGCCTCGCATAGGAGCAGCATTGTATCTGGCAGCACATCACTGTACTGGGTTGTTCAATCTCGGCGAGGGGGTTGATGCCTGCTATTGTTGACTCTCGCCTCAAGGTTACCTAATGTCTTGCTGAAAATGGATATCTGAGGTCTTATTTCTGTGAAAGCAAGGCGGGCTAGCGCGATACAGACCGTATCACACTTGAGCGTTCTGCCGTAGGTCATTAATAAATATGAACACCAACACCATATCCAGTATACGCCTTAAAGCCTGAATGAACCCATTACATCATTTACTTTACAAACATCTGCCTTATAACTATCAGAAACCGATCATCTGTGACTCCAACTCTTTACCCACATCCTCCCTGGAATCATGATTATGTAGTTTTCTGTTTACTACTCTGACAAAGTTTGTGCCCTAAATGTTTATTACAAAATACATCTGAAACAAATAAAACATTTTTTCCACTGTTTTGCACGCCCGGGGCCATTTTTCACCAAATGCTATATGTCTAGTTCACTTTTTGTGATGTTATTGTCAATCAAATAGCGATTAGTCCCCAGTATACATTATCAGGCAATGTCAAGGGGGAAAAAAAGCAAGAGAATGTAATAAAGTTGAAGAGAATGTATATATGACTTTCTTTTTCTTCCAAACCGTTTTCCAGTAAACTTTTCAAATTGTAATGGTTCCAGGAGGCGTGTCACGGTAACAGAACTGACAGTAGTCAGCGATTCATATCTGATGGCTTACTCCAGGAACCATCCAGGCCCTTCTCCGTCTCTATGCGATGCCTCTGTATACAGATTAACCTATCCAAGTGTGTAGGGAGAAGAGGACTGGAGAGGGAAGGTAACCCTTTACTAAAAATGATCCGCTATAGTCGAATGTGTTTGGCCGAAAGACACAAATATCATAGATCTACTGCAAATCACAACACAACGCATACACACCCACTTAACGTCTTTTTTAAGGGCGGATGACGAAGAGGTTCCATGTACGCATTTTATAAACATAATATTGACAATGGTTTATTTACAGAACTCGGAAAAATCCGCAAACAAGAACAGAAAATACAAAGGACAATAAACAGCCTGAACAAGATTCGAACTCGTGCTCTCTCCTGGGCACATCGTTTTGCCACGAGAGACCCGCATTTTAGACCACTGCCAATTAAGCAAGAACTGATGGACATAACAGTAAAAGAAAGCAACAAGAAAGGTATCAGTCTGAATCGGAAGAAAACAGAAGTAATGGTCATATCGAAGAAACAATATTCACCATCATGCAGCATAAAAATAAACAGGACAAATCTGAAACAAGTGCAACGCGTCCAATACTTGGGCACAATAATAACATCAGACAGAAGATGCACCACATACACATATACAGCAGAATAGCTCAGGCAAAAATAGCATTTCAGAAAATGAAAAACGTCGTTATATGCAACAAATCTATGTCAATAGAAGTGATAAAGAGAGTTCATTGGTGCTATATAGAGCAAATTCTGACCTATGGAAGCGAATCATGGTCAGTAAATGAACAACTGAAAAGACGATTACAGGCCACAGAGACGGGATTTCTGAGAAGAATGTTGAAAGTTCCCTGGACAGTTAAAAACGCTAACGAGGAAATTTTCAAAGAGGCTGAAACAAAAGAGGAGCTCCTAAGAAATATCAGAAAGAAACAATCAACATTTTTCTGGCACATCATGAGAAAAGAAAAGTTGGAATATTTGGTTACAACTGGAAAAATACAGAGAAGGCGAGATCGCGAACGACAAAGAGAGAAAATACTAGATAGCTTGGTGTCATGGCATGGAAAACAGTCAACAACTGAATCGATATGATGACTGAATGATGAGATGTTAATTCCGATGATTCCACTGGCACGGGCGGTTGAGCAATTATGGATTTCCATTCATTTGTAGTGATACTGGGGCCTTCGAATAATCATAACCATAACCATTAATACTATACACGGTGGATAGAATATTGTGGAAGAACTTGATCGCCTACGCCAACCAGTATGACACATGTGTCCCCTGAGAATAGAGAACTGATGTTCCCGGAAGAATGGAGAGATATTTGATACCAGAGAAATATTTTCTAGATCGTTCCGCTAACGGACCATAACGTCACAGGAGCTTAAATGCCTTATTTCACAGCACAGTAATGTCACCAGCTGATTGACCCATCACTGGTGACGACCGGCAGCTAGCCCCTGCTGCTAACGTTAGTGGTGTCTCGGTTTCAAATACTCCTCCTATCGTACAATCAGAAACGACTTCCTCCGCTTTCCTCCAATCAACTCAATCCACGTCACTGTTTACTCGTCTAACTATACCCTGCCTCACTTACCTCGAGACTCACACTTCCCATATTTTCATAATTCCTCGTGGAATCCCCACTTACGGCTACCTTCTCACTTACCTCGAGACTCACACTTCACATATTTTCATAATTCCTCGTGGAATCCCCACTTACGGCTACCTTCTCACTTACCTCGAGACTCACACTTCACATATTTTCATAACTCCTCGTGGAATCCCCACTTACGGCTACCCTCTCACTTACCTCGAGACTCACACTTCCCATATTTTCATAATTCCTCGTGGAATCCCCACTTACGGCTACCTTCTCACTTACCTCGAGACTCACACTTCACATATTTTCATAATTCCTCGTGGACTCCCCACTTACAGCTACCTTCTCACTTACCTCGAGACTCACACTTCACATATTTTCATAATTCCTCGTGGAATCCCCACTTACGGCTACCTTCTCATCTATCCCGAGACTCACGTTTCACCTAGTTTCCCTCATTTCTCGTGGTCTCCCCCACTCACGGCAACACATGCTGATGATGATGATGATGATGATGTCAATTAAGCAATATAACCAAGATTCTATCACTTGCGATATAGTCCATGGAAGTGCATGCATGTTTCATCCTCTGACTGTAAAATGAGTTAACGACAACAAATTTTATACGTTTTTCTAAACTATGGTTGCCGGGCCCGTATCAATCATGAAGCAAGTACAGTAACCATAATCACCAATCGGTATTGACGTCAAATTTGTAATGATATGTTACTCTGTCTAGTGATACAAAATTATTGGATGCCTGCCTCGTCTTTTCAGAATTACCTACCCTTCTACCTCCCCATACTAATACTGAAAAAAGATGCATCATTCTTGTGATCTTGAACAAAAGAAATGTGCCCACTCACTTTCCAATTGTGAAAGACACCTCATTCTTAGTTTAGCTTTTTGAAAGGTAAAAATGAGCATTTCTTACCGTCACGTCGAAGGAATAATTGAAGATTTGAACTTTGAAACAGTGACATTGGAGAAGAGGGTAGACAATCGATCAATAATTGGGAATAGTTCTTTTGACAAAGGAAGTTATTGATGTATATGCGCGCTACGCCATAAAGATGAACGATGGTATATCCCTAACCGTACGCTCGAAAGGAAGGCCTTATAATATAATAAAGCATTCGATGCTGTTCGTGTATCCAGCCCTGGTACAACTCGTGACGTTAGTCAAGACGGATGTTGCTTGAATTCAGGAGAACTAAGAGGCGAACGAGGAAAGACTTGTAAACAATTTATCGTTTTACACTGTGAGATTTGTAAGGGAACTAACTAACTAGCTAGCTAACTAACTAACTACCTAATTAACTAACTAACTAGCGAACTAATTGATTAATTAAATAACTAACTAACAACTGTTAAGTACATACAAGTAATTTTCACTAGAAATGATCCAACTATATTCTCTAGTGATATTTCCAAACGTGTTGGATTTTAGGAAAAAGAATGAGGCGGTAGTTGATAAATGATATAAAACGTAAGTGGTTTTCTTATTGCCGTGAATTCGTGATTAGTAAATAAAAAAGTGAATGGTGTTACTGACTATTAGATCATATACAATTTATGTTGTGTTTTTATTAGCGTGATATTTTACATAATGTGCCAAGATAGCGATCAAACGGTACGACAAGCTGTCATGTAATGAGTGTGGTGACACTCTTGATATATAACGGAAATGTCAATAAGTTAAGGGTGATCACTCATGAGATACTTTTAATATTGGAAATCTGAAGTGAGGATCTTAGAGAAAAATCGATAATCGGCATTCTAAGAGCTTGTTTGAACACTGGATAAGATTGAGCTAGGGTCGATAATGGGTAATTCTACGCTTACTTCTATTTCACTTTATCTCTCTCTCTCTCTCTCTCTCTCTCTCTCTATATATATATATATATATATATATATTCAATATCTCCTTTCATCTCCCATCCTTCTCTCTAGATCTACCTGTTATTCACTCTTAACACTAATACGTTTTTGTCTGGAGTTTAATTTGTAACTATATAATGCACATAAGTTATACAAATTGTATCTATAATATACTTTGATTGGATGAAAACAATACATTTTTTTCCTGCAGTTAAAACATTCGTTTATTGATTCCAACAAAAAGCTGTAACATAAATATCATTAATTTATTTACTTTAATTATTCGTTTTTGATAAATGCAGCGTAGATGAGAGACCTCTAAAAAAAAAAAAACTTAAAGTACCCATTCACGCCAAGTGGCGTATATGGAATATAGTGTTAGTGACCATAAATTTTACAGACCTTCAGCACATGTTTTTTAGGGTAATGTGGTCGGTATTACTCCCGTGCCGCTTTACTTTCCCAGAAAAAAAATCAGGTACCCATTAAAGGCTGGGTGAACCTGGAAGCCATCGGTTGGGATCGAACCCTACCTCTAGATGAAAGACCTGCTCTTTTGATATTATTGTGATTATATTGTTGTTCTTCCACATCACTAAATAGTCATTTCACCACATCGTGATACATCAGCATTTATACTATATAATAGTTATTACATAAACGTCATGTTTGGGTCGTTTAATGAGAAAGATAGTGGAACAACTGGAAAATATTGTGACATAAGGGAAAAAAACAATTATTGAAGAAGAAAGAAAGAGGTAAAGTAAGAAAATATATTACAGAGCTTTAAAAGAATGCTCAGATTGGAAGCCAGCAAGAGAAAAAAGTATAAACAAAGTGGCAGAAAGTTGTAGAGAGACATGAATTCGGCGATAGAAGACATACTATTTGGTTATAATGGTAAGGATATATATTTGTATACATCTAAAGTGTCATAATTCCTTACATATCCTAATGACATATTATGCTATTATCCAATTTATGCGTCTCTTGTACTAAAGAATAAATAGTTCATTGATCTGTGTGAGGGATTCAAAGCGAGGGAAAATACTGATAATGTCATCTTTAAATGTAACGGCATCATATATTGGACTTCAAAATGTCACACACTTACCGCATTATATGAGACAACCAAATCATTATAATTACGTCTTTATATCGAATAACAATATTGAATATAATAGACATTGTCGTATATCAGACACTAGCAGCGGGGGATCGGTTGGTCTCGAGGTAAGTTGTCTGTCTCAAGACAGAGAGGTTGTGAGTTCAAATCTAAGCTGTACCAGTTGGGATTTTATTCGTGACTTCTTTCTGCTGCAACCACTCCTGGCAGCGAGGCCGGGCTTGAAACGTCAATTATTTATTGACGGAATAAATATGAGTACATCCGAAGACGGAGTTATCTGTCTGTGCGGCGAGAGAACTCTGTGCACATGGATGCCAATGAAAAACGGATTAACACACAAAATTCAGTTCCTAATCTGTAGGAACTAAGACGATTACAGGCCACAGAGATGGGATTTCTAATAAGAATGTTGAAAGTTCACTGGACAGCTAAAAAAGACCAATGAGGAAATTCTCACAGAGGCCAACACAAAAAGGGAACTCCTAAAAACATTTTAAAAAAAACAATCAACATTTTTCTGGCACCATCATGAGAAGAGGAAAGTTGGAATACTTGGTTACAACTGGCAAAATAAAAAGAAAGAGAGATCGCGGACGACAAAGATAGAAAATACTGGATCGCTTGGTGTCATGGCATGGAAAACAGTCAACAACAGAACTGATACGATGCACTGTAGATAGAAGATTATGGAAGGACATGATCGCTTACACCAACCGGTATGGCACATGATGCTGATGATCATGAATCTCTAGGAACTTCGCCAGAGGTGAAACCTGGCGAAAGGGAAAAGAAGAAGAAATAAAGAGAGAAAAGACACTAGTAGTAAAGAATACATGATAGCAACAGTATACAGTGATAATTTGAAATACGGGAACAGCAAACGAAAATTGTATATATTTGTAACATCACAACGGAACATTTTACAAAAGTCATAATATACAGAACAGCTTATACTAAAAAACAGTATGGAGTTTATCACTAATTTGGGGCTATATTAAGAAGTAACACAAGATGCAACAGCGCTTGTCGAATCATTGGACAGCTATCCCTACTATCGCCCAACAAGGAAATAACTCTAGAGGCAAAACGGGCACTCGGCATAAAATCTTCATCCCAACGATGTACTACCAATGCCAGTCCTGGACTGCTAAATGCAAGAACAACAAGAAAATAACCTCTACTAAGATGAAATGTGTCATACGAATGAGAAAAAACGGCCTGAGAGATAAGATCATTAATGAAGAAATGAGGGGGGGGGAAAGCTAGGAATAACGCCCGCCATTTAAAGAACCAACAGATATAATGGTTTGGCCACGTGACAAGGCAGAAAGATCAAAACACAACACAATTAGCCTTCAATAAGCGTGCCAGAACACCAGACACAAGGGCTGACTACGGAAAGATGGATTGACGGAATATTATAAACAGTAGGGACATAACAGCAGCAGATGCGAACAAAAGAGCAAAAGACCCCAAATTTTATCTACTCTCGACGCAGAAAGGCAAATATGGAAAGACAGAAAGATAGAAGAAGAATAAAACACGTTATGCTCGCATAACGCCATTATTTAAAAAAAAAAAAAACACAGTATTCAGCAAAAAACAGTAACAGCAACAGCTGCTAATAAATAATGAAAGAGACATAGTAAAAGAAAATCTCAGCAGGATAAATTTACGAAATATTAAATGTCACACAAACCATTATGTACTTAGAAACCGCTAGCTCTGTAAAGTGCATCTGTTTTTACCCAACACATTTTCTAATACGCAATTCGGTAGGAAAGACATATAAGACAGATTAGATATGCAGGCAGACAGAGAAACAGAAAGACAGACAGTAATACAGGAACGCAGGCAGACAGACTGACAGACAGACAGGGAGATAGATAGATAGATAGATAGATAGATAGATAGATAGATAGATAGATAGATAGATAGATAGATAGATAGATAGATAGATAGATAGATAGATAGATAGATAGATAGATAGATAGATAGATAGATAGATAGATAGATAGATAGATAGATAGATAGATAGATAGATAGATAGATAGACAGACAGACAGACAGACTAGATAGATAGACAGACAGACAGACATATTAGATAGATAGATAGATAGATAGATAGATAGATAGATAGATAGATAGATAGATAGATAGATAGATAGATAGATAGATAGATAGATAGATAGATAGATAGATAGATAGATAGATAGATAGATAGATAGATAGATAGATAGATAGATAGATAGATAGATAGATAGATAGATAGATAGATAGATAGATAGATAGATAGATAGATAGATAGATAGATAGATAGATGGCCATACCATATGAGTTTATGTTTCTTCTAGGTTGTGTGATGGATGGATGGATGGATGGATGGATGGATGGATGGATGGATGGATGGATGGATGGATGGATGGATGGATGGATGGATGGATGGATGGATAGACGGACAAAAGGATAGGTAGATGAACGAATAGGTGGATTGATGAGTGTGTGGGTGGGATTAGCTGGATGGAGAGAGATTAACACTTTCAGTCTATTATGTTTTGTAGGTGAATAATCATAAAGTATTACTCTCCATATTTTCTTCACTTTTACTACACGGCATAACGCGTTCGTGAGTGTGTGTTGGGGGGGGGGGGGGGGGGGGGGGGGGGGGGAGAGATAGAGATAGAGAGAGAGAGAGAGAGAGAGAGAGAGAGAGAGAGACAGAGAGAGAATTGATTTAATCGAAGTTCAGGAAAGCACAATAACTTGAAAAAAATCGTAACAGCGGTTATCTTCTTTTTCTGCTTCGTTTTCTCAAAAATTTGCTCATCCTTGTCGGCTGGACTGAAAAGAGCGTTAAGTGGACGCAGTTGCATTGTATCGTGTTTCACAGCAGGCTGTAATGTCTGCACCTTTTGATACATTACATCAGACTTGAGCACATCAGATTTGAACACATCAGACTTGAACACATCAGACTTGAACACATCAGACTTGACTACATCAGACTTGAATACATCAGACTTGACTACATCAGACTTGACTACATCAGACTTGAATACATCAGACTTGAACACATCAGACTTGAACACATCAGACTTGAACACATCAGACTTGAACACATCAGACTTGAACACATCAAACTTGAACACATTAGACTTGACTACATCAGACTTGAACACATCAGACTTGAATACATCAGACTTGACTACATCAGACTTGACTACATCAGACTTGAATACATCAGACTTGAATACATCAGATGTGAACACATCAGACTTGAACACATCAGACTTGAACACATCAGACTTGAACACATCAAACTTGAACACATCAGACTTGAACACATCAGACTTGAACACATCAGACTTGAACACATCAGACTTGAACACATCAAACTTGAACACATGTTTGGGCGAAAGGTTGCTTTCCTTTTTTTAGATTCATGCTGGTTTAGGTAGATTTATTAGCCTTTTTCAAGAATCACTACCAGGAAGTGGAGTAATGTCTTGATCAGCTCTGGTTCATTGCTCTGAATGCCAATAGTCGGCTTTGATTCGTTGGTGGTCTTTCTTCAATACACTGTCCTGTTAACTGACCTCACTGCGGTTTTCAACAGGTGTGCTTTCGTATAGAAGTAGATGAAGATTGGGGGGGAGGGGGGGGGGGGGGAGAGAAAGAAATGCGCCGAGCATGAAATCTAACATGCAGAAAACATTATTTCAGTGCCCTTTTTTTTTTTTTTTTCATAGCAAGCGACACATTTTTAGGTAATGTGGCAGTACCACTCCAAAACATTTTTTTTTTTCAAGAAATAATATCACGCTCTCGAGGATTTTAATCACTCATTCACGTGTCTCGTAAGAAATAATAACATTTTAAACATGATTTCCGCTTCCGGAATTATAAATAACTATAACAAACAAAGACATCAACGATACAAATATGTTTTAATATTGATGACCAATGTTAAGTTTTATTTTAAGAATACTGCTGGGAATACAATTTTAATTGTATCCCTTGTATTAGCAACAAATTGCACGGTTATTTTTATCTGTAAAGATGTATTTCCTGACAACAATAATGGTGTGTGCATGAACACTTAAATAAACTCATCAGCACAGGCACACAATACAACATGAAAATCAACATAAACAAAAAGGAAATCATAAATGTCGCAAAAGAGAAATAGAACATTAACATAACTATAGAAGACAGGCAAATAAAATAGGTCGAGGAATTCAAATACCTAGGCAGTTTAGTAACAAACAGCAATTCTCAAACAGCAGAGATAGAGTCAATATGCATCAAAGATTGTCAAATCACAGCTATCACCACTATTGTCAAACAAGGAAATAACACGAGTCAAAAACGGGCACTCTACAATACAATCTTCATCCCAACGTTGTGCTACCAATGAGAGACCTGGACCCTAGATCCAAGAACAATAAGAAAAATAACCTCTACTGATATGGAGTGTATTAGACGAATGACAGGAAACAGTCTGAGAGACATGATCAGAAATGAAGAACTGAGGAGAAAAAAGCTAGGATTAGACCCCGCCATAGAATATATAAAGAAACAACAGATAAAATGGTTTGGCCACGTGACAAGGCAGAGTGATCAAAACAAAACACAACAAGCCTTCAATTAAAAAAAATATGTATCGATGGAATATTAGAAGCACTAGGAAGCATCGCAGCAGCAGAATCGAACAGAAGAGCAAAATATCGCAAATTATATCTCCCTTCGACGCTGAAATGCAAATGAGGAAGGAAAGCAGAAGAAGAAGAATAAGAAGAATAAAAAGAATGTGAGCTGATAATATGAATTTTACTGTGCGTGACGTCAGTTAGAAACAGTCAATTAAAATCACGGATCTGTTAGAAATGGAGAGACTGAAATAAATCAAAGAATGGGAACAGCAAAATAAACAGAAAAAAAAAACAATTTTAAGAACATTATATTTCAATTTACAGGAAAAGGAAATAACATCAAGATTTGAAATGAGAGTAACCAAGTTTTATACAACTTTCTACTCAAAATATTTGTATTGTGCAGAATTACACACATTAAATAAGAAAACAAGAAATAAAATTGTAGCTTTGAAATATGGATTTATTGAAGAAAGTTTTATAAGGTAGACAAAGAAACTTAAAAGTAGCTGAAAATGAAGAAACAATCATGACAGAGAAATGGAAGTTTGATTGGACATACAAAGAGATATTATAATTTACACAAAGTCGTGTTGAATATTTGAAAATACCGAATAGACAAGGCAGAGGCAAAATCCAGAAACGCGCATCAGTTTTTGACAATGTTCAAGTTTTTGACAATGTTCAAGTTTTTGACAATGTTCAAGACAATATAAAATTCGTTCGTTTCAGTTCAGTCCATGACTAAAGGAAGTTATGTCCGCCCTTTAAAGGACGTTAACTGGGTATTAATGAGTTATAATGTTGTTTGCAGCAGAACTGAGATAGGCGTGCCGTTCGACCTAGCACATCCGACGTCAGCACGGCATTTATTTAGTCACGGGTTGCCTTCCATATCTTTCCCTACTAACTTAGCCAGACTATACTGGTTTGTCTATTATTAGGGGCCTGCGAAGAGGCGGAGTTGGGTCTGAATAGCTCTGCTTCACCGATTCTGGCTCAGGGCATCAGCCGTCACTGACAACTTTCAGCTCTTTTACTGTCAGGCGCCCTAATATACAATTAAATACCTCTCCATGGTAGCCAACATTTTTTATGTGGAGACAGTTAAAGATGACGATGATGAATTTTTTATGTGGAGACAGTTAAAGATGACGATGTTGAATTTTTTATAACAAGACGTAAGCCGAAAATGTTGGGTTGGAAGAAAAAGAAAAAAATATTTTCTTTTTAACTTGAATTCGCCAACTGATGTTTATTTTTCTTTAGCTGACGTTTGATATTTTGACGACTTGACGAAAGTTTATGCGCCGACACTTCATACACTAATCGTTCATAAACACTGAGTACGTGTCTGTCTTGTAGAAAGACGCGGTGCTGTTTTATGATATGGTTGTTCACTGTTGTTTAATTTATACCATTCTATAACACACAGTTCTTTCATTTCACAGAAATGACACAGACGTGCAATCAGAAGAGTCGTGCTTATATCCGATAATCCAATAAAATGTCATACCCAGTGGCGTAACCACGCTTATTGAGGTTTGGACATATCTTGGAGACATCAAGATTATGATATCCAATTGTGGCGGGTAACTCTTATAGTTCGGATCAACTTGCCTGACGATTTGAAAGTGTTTTGAGCAAATAGTTTTGTACTCCATTACGTTTTTTGTCATGCCATGTACATTTAAATTCGATGTACGCATTATTGCGTTTACATTACTACAAAATGTACGATATTAGTTTCATCATAATGTCAGTCACATAATTATGGTCAAAACAGAGAATTAATCCCGGAATAGGTTAAAAAAAAAATAATTAATTCCGGAATTGGTCAAATATAACTTTCATAAATTAGCTTGTAGCTTAGGTTAGTCTACAGACCAAGTGGTTTCGGTCTCCAAGTCTCTGAAAATGGGTATGAAAGTTTTACTCCGGTGTGATGTTTTTCTTATTTTGGCGTCGTGTCGCAGTCTTACGGCAAAGTCGCAGCAATATTTGTGCCTTTAGGCTCGACTCATCCGTCTTCGGCCTGGGTAACTTTTGCTTTTGTTGGTCGATCAGCGACAATTTATGACCCTCTCTATTCGACTTTACACTGCAATGTTTTATTTAACTTGTTGGTCGATCAGCGACAATTTATGACCCTCTCTATTCGACTTTATACTACCATGTTTTATTTAACTTGTTGGTCGATCAGCGACAATTATGACCCTCTCTATTCGACTTTATACTGCCATGTTTTATTTAACTAGTTGGTCGATCAGCGACAATTTATGACCATCTCTATTCGACTTTATACTGCCAAGTTTTATTTAACTTGTTGGTCGATCAGCGACAATTTATGACCATCTCTATTCGACTTTATACTACCATGTTTTATTTAACTTGTTGGTCGATCAGCGATAATTTATGACCCTCTCTATTCGACTTTATACTACCATGTTTTATTTAACTTGCGCAGAGTGCACACGGAAACATTCAGCTTTACGCCGTTTTCAGAGAAGGATAGTAATCGTATCTCACTACTCAGATGTCAGAAGTTAAAGCCAGGAGGAAACCAGCGATTCGAATAGAAAAATTGGAACCGCCTCTGGCGGGATTCGAACATGAGACCTCCTTGTCCAGAGGCCGTTGCTTAGCTCTAGACCGTCAAGTCCCCCGACGTTATGTTGATGTCCTCCATCATTCATAAATTTACATATGGTCATGGAATATATGTACAATAACGCCATATTATAATTACTATAAGATCACCTTTAAAAAAAACAGTAATACAAAAATCAAACAAGAAAATCAAAGAATACCCCCCCCCCCCCCTTTAAATCCCTTTAAAAAATACATTATCGCAGACATAACGCCAGAAGACTCGACAGATCATTATTTTTTTTCTATTTTGTTCAATTTCAATAATTTATATTACAAAGGACAAAAAAAAATTCACGGAAGAAAAGTAGAAAAGATTTTAGGAAGTTTCTTTCAAAGAATGAAATGGTCGGAAGTTAACAGCTGTATTTGCTAACAACTGTACAGACAGACAGTTGTGGAGATTCGTTATCATTTACACCACAATGCGTTACACATGATAGTGATTATATTAGCTTAAACATGAACTCTGATCATCTTTTCTCAAACCTGAACATTGTTTTAATTCTTAACACTATAACGTTACTGAATTATGTTTAAAAAACATGCCATATACCTCTTCACATTTCAGCATATAAAACATCTGTGCTTGTTAAAACACGGGTTATCGCAACATCGTTGATATTACTGCAATCACGAGATGTTATAATCTAGATTTCTCTTTAAAATAAGTGCATAAGCATGTGGTTTTAGAAGCAATAAACTGAGAGATAAAAGTGTTCAGGGAGCTATTTTTTTAATAGGTTGATAAAAGTAGTTTTTTTAAAATGAATAAATTCACAAAACACAACCAGTCTGTTATTTCGGCGCAGATGAAATAACATAACATCTTTAAAAAAAAACCCACAGAATAATAATAAAAAGTTCAGCTATTGCATTCAATTCTCAGCTTTATATGAATAAATTACTGTAACAGAAAGCAATAATATGATATATAAAGCTTTGTAACATGTAGCAATCTGATCATCAGAAGCATCCCTCCCGCTTTCCGACGAGCAAGTGGTTTGACCTTTTAGCTTCCTGACAGTGGTACTATAGTATCTGGGTCGTGACTCCCAGGTTTCAACCACGTGTTGTAATTTGAACTTAAAAGCTCGCGAAACTGTCTGACTTAATGTACTGTTACAATATTAATATATAACCAGCATAATGCTTACACATTGCTTACAGTTAATTTAACTATACATATACTCTAATGTTGTGATAAAGCACGTTCATTATCGATTCATTTTTCTTTGCAGGTTGAGAAAAGTAGAATATTACCATCATACTATGTAAGTAAACACTCTCAGTCTGTACGATTGAGAAATATATATATATATATATATATATATATATATATACACACATACGGCGAAAGAAAATAAAATGACATTTTTTTTACTAGGCTACTACCACTACTACATACATACACACACACACACCACACACACACACATATATATATATATATATATATATAATAACTGTATCTACGCCTTTGCTTCAGTAATACATCATTCACAGTTCGCATCACAACAAACTGTACATTATAAATAAACTGTAAATATATACTCCTAACTACACATACCTTCTATAATCTCCGCTGTTAACTCTCACTCTAGCACATGCACGATAAACAGCTGATAAATGTTTACCTCACGGGGTCATCTGTTTCAGCACGCGCTGTTACGTGATTGGTTGCTATGAGGAGGTACGCACCACACATTGTACTAGTTGACACGAGCAACTTCCGGAATGTTATAGTCAGGGTTAACGTAGGATGGGTCGAGTTAAAGTTATTATTTTGTTTATAATTAGCCAGTTGTAACTTCACTATATCCAGCCGTAGACAAATATCACCGTTTTATCAATGGTTTAGTTTATGTTATTTTTATCCCGTTATGATAAAGATGTTTAAACACAAAGACAACCTCAAGATATGGTCAAAATTACACGTGTCAACTAACTATATATTAATTACTTATTAAACTTTTCTTTTCTCATTTTTTTTTTAATTCTGTGGTTGCCATCCGCTTTTTAAATTATTTTATAAATTTCACGCAATATTCTTCCCCTTTCACTTTTTTTAAATTGTGTTATTCTGCCAATTTTAAGTACTATTTTTGTGCGCAAGAGAATAACGCCTACTTATTTTTTTTTCTTTAACAATTTCTAAATCAACAAATAATTACATTTCTTTAAATCATGCGACGACTCACTCTTGTTATTATTGTTCTTCTTTTTAATGTGTCATTCAGTCAATTTTTCATATTTTCAGAATTAAAATAGTGTTTTTGTTGTTGTTGTTACTTGTCTTCCATCAGCCTAAGTACACCTCGAGAGCCGCAATAGCTCAGCGGTTAGTGAACTGGACCACTAAGGACAAGAGGTTTGGTTTATCGTAATTGACGGCTTCCGGGTTCATCCATCCTTAAATGGGTACCGGATTTTTTTCTGGGAAAGTAAAGCGGCATGGGCATAACACCGACCATATTACCCAAATAATCGAAGGTTGGTGCCGAAGGTCTGTAAAAATTATGGTCACTAACACCATAATTCCTATCCGCAGCATGGCGTGAAGGGGCTCTTTATTTATTTTTTTTATTTTTTTTTTTACTTTACTATGTACACCTCATTGTTTTTCTCTCACTTCAGAGCTATAATTCTTCTTATTTAATGTTTCATTTTCTCCTGGGTCACAATTAAGGATCTATTGGCAATGTAATAAATGTTCTTGACTCTAGCTTTCATTATTTCATTCCTTCACATTATTATAGTCACCGTATCAGCATTTATCCTTTATAATTATGACACATTTTTTACTTCTATGTTTAAATTTTCTCTTCCATCATATTTTTATACCCGTTTTCCGTGTATTACTCTCATTATAATTTATAAATTTAGTTTTCTATGCTTTCTGTCCTGTTATATTGAAAACTTCTGCCCTAACTTTGTATGCGTTCCTCCCAAAACAAAAAACAAATGTCAGGAAACTTTCCACACTTTCTTCAAAAAATGAGAAACTTCCTGGCAACTTACTTCACTGAACTTCTACACACACAAAATGCAAAGTGGGAAAAGGTAGTCCTAGAAGACGATGACTATATGCAATAGCAAACATCAAGATGAGCACCATGTAGGAGACGCACTACACAGCATTCACCCGAACAGAAACAGAGGAAAATAAACATGAAATAAGCTGTAAAAAAAGTACACTTTTAAACACATTTCTATGATGTCATCATAATTTAAAATATTTAAAAATCTTGTTTGCAAGCAAGATTTACATGTTGTCCCCGTAAAGCTTCAACTGTTGAGCGCCTTTTATTCCCCGCTTTTTATTTCATTTATATTTTCTGGCCGACCGGATCTTGGTTCGACTTCTCTCTTATTTCGGAAATACAATTTTCATTTCAATATGCAAAGGGCGTCCTGTACTGTCTATCACAGGAAGCGCACGTCCGAGGCTCGTTAAATATATAGATACAATAACTATTTAAGGAACAAAGAAACACTCATTCAGTTTACCTCTTCACAATCTATGTGGATTTTCCCGAATATGACTAATTTAAACATCGCCTTTATAAGCCACTCCAGATGAATCGTTAGTGACTGGTCTTCCATGAAAACAAGTTTAGTTTTATTCCTACTATCACCGGTTTTTAGTTAAACCAAACCTGAAATCTAAAACGAGTACAGGTTTATTCCCTGTCGGGGCAGAGAGGGTGATAGTGATGGTCAAATGGCGGCCCGAGGGCCAGGTTCGGTCCGCCAGTCTATTTTTCGTGGCCCTTGAAGCGACCACATAAACTACAATAATAAATATAAAGCTATAAATAAAAATACCCAAAGTTAAAGTCGGTTAAAACATAAGATAAAGGTAATTGTGAAATAAATACTTAATTGTTTTGTTACAAATTATGCAATATGTCGTCAAAGTGCAAGCATTATATTATTATATGAAATCATGTATTTTTATATAATAATCTTAAGTGTGACTCTCTGGTACTAGCCTGGGCTATAATACGGACCTCGGTCAACCTTAGGTTAGCCACCACGGTCTAGAGGTAAGACGTCCACGTCCGGACATTATGGTCTCGAGATCGAATCTTGCAATAGACGGTGGGAATTTTTCACTTCCAGTCCCTTGTTTTCTTCGTGGCTTTAATCCCACCCTTTTGTCCCTGGGTAATGAAATTCGATATCTAGTTCTCTCTGATATGGGCGAATAAAAGGGGGCCCTCCTGAACTTTAAAATAATTCTCGACAGTTATAAGTCAAAATAACTAGTCCAAAGATGGCCGGGCGAACCGGACAAGATTGGGAAATCTACTCATGCCGAAGACGGATGGATGTGTCGGGCCGAAAATCATAGAATCGCTGCTTTACTGTAAACTAGCGAGAGAACGCACCCAAGCCCAACTACATGGTTAACGCTAAGAAGAAGCGACTTGAAACAAATATATACATAATGCTGACCACATTATAAAAATGGTTACGGAGGAAAACATAAGCTCTAAAATCATATTTTTTATGTGCCACATTCGAGACCTGACGAGAGATTTGGTTTTATGTTATTAATATTTTTGTTTAGAAAGCGTACAAACAAAACCCACAGACAATTCATTGCTTGCTCTTGGTTAATTAACGACCGTCAAGAGAGATAACGAATGTTGAAGTGGGCACGTTGTATCTATCACGCCAACGTTGTCATCACGGTCAACTGTACGGAAACACTTGTTACAACGAAAGGAACATGTTATTTATTAAACACGTTCGTTGTTTGTCATATTTGAACTTCGGATCAGTAATTGTTTATTTCTCATCCCTCCTCTTTTCAAATCAATTGAATGATATTTATGTCAAGAGTCTCTTAAGCAGTACAGACACTTATGATCAGGATTTTAACGGAACAGTTAAACACTAACAATGAAATCATCTCATCAGGGTTCACTTAGTTCATAACACCTACATCTCTGCCTCGTACGTAGATCGCAATGTCCAAAAATGTGAGTATGGCTTTCTAAAAAAATATGTGCATTATCATCGTGTTCCCTAAAGTTACTCTTACAGCTCGTTCGACTTCTTACTATTTTCAATCACTTTCCTCTTGGACAGAAGACGGCACATGGGGTGAAAGTCACAGTTCTGCACAACTGACGATCTTTTGCTAGTTCTTGTAGACTGGTTGTTTCTATATTCCATGCTTGAACCTTCCTTGGTATAGAATATCCTTCTTTGGCAACGGATGGGCAAGTTGATACCTAAAGGCATTATGTGGTGCAACGTTAAAGTTGAATTATTTAGCAAAATCTATATTTATCCTTCGTAGGTTGATCCAAGTTAGATCAACACTGCCATCCCTGATTTCATTATTCTCCGTCTGTTTGTTCATTGTATGGTTCTCTACAGTCCCATTTTTTCACTATTTTCTGTTAGGTTGTTCATTGTATGGTTCTCTACAGTCCCAATTTTTTCATTATTTTCTGTTAGGTTGTTCATTGTATGGCTCTCTACAGTCACATGTTTTCACTATTTCTGTTAGGTTGTTCATTGTATGTCTCTCTACAGTCCTATGTTTTCACTATTTTCTGTTAGATTATTCATTACATACCTCTCTTCAGCCATTCTTCTGTAGCCCAGTGGATAGGTTTTCATTATATACATAGTTTTATATATATATATATATATATATATATATATATATATATATATGCGCAGTTATTTGTGTGTTTACGATTGCATATATGTATACATATATATATATATATATATATATATATATATATATATATATACAATACAAGCAAAGAATAAAGATTACCTGTTTTACCTTGTGACTTATGGGGCATATGGTTGTATTGTCTATATTTTTCCACGTTACACAAAACATAGAAAGGTCATTACTACATTCGTTGATCTGGAACAAATTCTCAGAGGCAGTGTGAACCTTGATGTCATTTCTAATGGAAGGAACATTGACCGTGTTTGGGAATAGAGCAAGTGCTACATGATCATCAGATAAATGCACTAACAACTTCACAAGCGTGGCTTGTGTACTTAACTATTTTTTAAGGGAGTCGGCTAAAACCCCGAAGATCAATCAAATTCTGGAATTAGCGAAGAATGAAATGAAGATTTAGAAACACATTCAGAAAAGGGTTGGATATAGGTGTGTAGCGTGTAGGCATGGTAAGAGAAGGCATTGTAATATGAAACCAAGGGGAGAGGATACATGTACAAGCAATTAATAGTGAAAGAGTAGCCTTAACTGGGTGGTCGCGGACAAGGACATGAGTGGGCGAGCGAAGATTGGAATGAGTAAATAAACACGGGAGATGTAGTTTTCCACGGGGAACCCAAGTCGATTAAAGTTGTAAGACAGGAATACTCTGTGTTATATTAGAGTGGTGCATAGTACATGTGTGAAAAAGTGTTAACGTTAGTGTACGGAAAGGAATTTAGAGATAAGCATTACACAGAAGTAATTGAAACATATAACAATGATTTCATAAGCAAAAGCAGGTCCCTCAAAGAGAGTAACAACAATAACATAAGCACGACAACAATAAGCAAATTAATCACAAGAACAGATCATGAGAAATAATAAAAGGAAACTAATAAAAGGCCAACGCCCACATATAAGCTCTTCTGCATGGGAACAATCATTAAAGCATCAATAAACTGAATGAACTTGAAGGGTTAGTCATAATCAACAACAGATGGAAGGGGTTTGCTGATGTACCTTTCTGCCTCACAATAAATCCTGTTCAAGTTAACGCAAGTGAAATAATTCTTTCCGGTGAAAAACATGACATGAATTATAAATATCCATGTAAAACAACTATAGAACTTCTACCATTATTCTATAATATCAACAAACTTTTTGAAAGTACCCAGATCACCTTCTACTACATAGTTTGTCTACTGTTCTATGACTATCATTTTGATCAGGATTGAGCTCTAATTATTAATGGACACTGTTCGATGCAATAATAAAACAAATTGAGCTGTGATCCATAAGAACAAATGATTGGGCCTATTTCTTTTGACCTACCCAACTTTAAATAGATACCGTAATTTTTGTTTTATTTCGGGGTGGAAAGGGGTGGGAGGGAGAGACAGATTAGCGCTGCCTTGATCGCAATCTTCTAAAATGTGCGTATGGCTTTAGAAAAATATGTGCATTAACAATGGAGTAAAGACATCAAGATACATAGAGATGCGAAGCTGCTGTAAAGCTGATGATAAAAATGACAATTTTAAAACAAGGAAAAAAAGTGGTATAGTAATAGCTCTACGTATGTGAGTAACAAAACCAAAGTTGACGTTCCGGCCAAGCAGGTCTTCAGCTGGAAGTCTTTCTTCAGCTGAAGGCCTACTTGGCTGAAACGTTGACTTTTGTTTTGTTACATACGTAAGGCTGTTACTATACCACTATTTTCTCCTTTTAAGAAAAATTGTTATGTGCATTAACCCCTGTTCTCTAAACGTCGCTTACAAAGCATTTGAATTTTGGAATTCTTTCTTATTTTAGTTTCATTCATTTTTCTCTCCAGCTCTAAAGGCGGCACATGGGGTGGATGTCATATTTGTCCACGACTGACTATTTGTTGCTAGTTCTTGTTGCTAGTTCTTGGTTTCTTCATAGTCTCATGATTGAGCCTTGACTTGGTAATTGCTCTGCATAGCTATTCTATTGGTATGCCTTATTTTCTATTACCAGATGGTTTCCGTATGAATGCCCGATGGGAAGTCTGTCTTCATTTATTCTCAGCACATGACCGATGTGTTATAAAGCTCGACACGTATTCTTCCATCTCTTATCTGGTTATTTGAACTGTATTCTTTCCAGCTTATTATTACTCCAACGTAACTAAAACTTTGGGTGTTACTTTACATTAATACACTCGTTACTAGCCATATTTTTTTTTTTAAATATTATAACCAAAATCTAGAAAGTCCCATTGGTGCTATGTAGCTCGTGTGTTGTATGTAATCCTCCTGAGCAAAGAGGTGTGGTATAAGTTATTTTGACGCACTGTGCCCAAATCAGTAGAGATCGTCCTACAAACTGGAGCTCTAAGCCTGAGATACAAAGTAAGATGTGCTGTTTAAAGAATCCCAGCCACCTTTTGATCATCATCTCATCATGAGAATAGTAGAAGTGGTAGTGAATTGAATGCACCACATTTATCAGTTTGATTATTGCTGGACATTAAAGCTCGTCAGTCGACAATGTTGTTACAATTGTTTGGAAATATAAAGACAGGTCACTATTTTCTTGTGTACCAATCACATCTTATCAACTGTGAATTACTACTATATGTTTCATGACTATCACACTGCAATATGTTTTATGACTATATTAATTTCGCTTTTATATTTTGTGACTTTATAAGTCTCACTATTATATGCCTCATAATGAAGTGTTACCTCTACTCAATACTCTGAAATGGAGTGAGTGGGGCTCGATGGTCTAGAGGTAAGACGTCGGCATTTGAACAGAGAGGTCTTGGGTTCGATCCCTACCACAGGCGGTGGGTCTTTGTAAAAATCGAATCCGTGATTCATGTGTGTTTTTTGAGAATCCGTGATTTGTGTGCGTTTTTTTGAGAATCCGTGATTTGTGTGCGTTTTTTTTTGAGAATCCGTGTTTATGTGTGTTTTTTTTTTTAAGAATCCGTGATTTGTGTGTGTTTTTTGAGAATCCGTGATTTGTGTGTGTTTTTTGAGAATCCGTGATTTCTTCTAAGCTTTACCCTCCCCTTGGGAGCCGTGATAGCTCAGTGGTTAGTGAACTGGACTACAAAGGACAAGAGGTAGGGTTCGTACCCCACCGACGGCGTCCGGTTCACCCAGCCTTTAATGGGTACCTGATTTTTTTTCTGGGAAAGTAAGGCGGCACAGGCGTAATACTGACCACATTACCCCAAAAATCATGTGCCTAAGGTCTGTAAAATTTATGGTCACTAACACCATATTCCCTATACGCCACTTGGCGTGACGGGGGTACTTTACTTTTACTACTTTTAACCCACTTATAAGTTTTATGACTACCTTTAAGCCACTTTTATGTTTTATGACAACCTTTAACCCACTTGTATGTTTTATGACTACATTTAACCCACCTATATGTTTTATGAATACTTTTAACTCACTTATATGTCTGATGATTACTTTTAACCGACTTGTATGTTTTATGACTATCTTTGTCCACATACGCTTTTGTGTCCACCTTTAACTCGCTTGTATTTTTCGCGACTACTTTATCTTCCTATAACTTACTGTTTTTGTGGCTACTTTTCTTGTACTAGCTGAATGTCCATGTAAATCTCTATTGTGTAGACACATTTAATAATAACGCTATATCGAAGCCACTCCATTTGGTTGATTATGATTAAGAATGGAGATTGTTATAGAGGGGAAACAAACACATGGCATATGTAACGGGAACAGGAGGTTCTCATTAACTTCTGACCACGGTCCACGACGCAGGGAAGTCATTTTTTCTTTTCTTTAACCAGTTTCGATTATTTTGTTTTGGATGTTTCGTGACTAGTTAGCTATGTAAGATTAGTTGTATTTACTTGCTTATCTGTGTGTGCATGTTGTTTGTTTGTTCCTGCTTAAGGCCTCTTGTGCCGAAACGTCGTTCAAATCTGTGTCGTCTACTAATCACGTAAAGTTTTTACCATACATTTTTTCTATTTTTTTTTAATTTTCATTCACATCCAGCTTTAATGCAGCTTCTCATTTGTATGCGTTCATTTGCATTTCTTTGCCTGAACCCATTCTCATTAACATCACAATCAATGACATCAAGAAAAACACATGTGAGTTGAATACAATGACACGTGTGAGTGAATTATATCCGTTCATTACGACGTCTCCAGTCTGCGTCATGGAAAATTCAATATAAGATATGTCACTCATTCACATGGAATTTCTTATACACCATAGCTATAGATCTACTTGCAATCTTTAGTTATAATTACACTTCCTCGTTGTTTTAATGACTCATAGCTATAGATTTACTTGCAATCTTTAGTTATAATTACACTTCCTCGTTGTTTTAATGACTCATAGCTATAGATTTACTTGCAATCTTTAGTTATAATTACACTTCCTCGTTGTTTTAATGACTCATAGCTATAGATTTACTTGCAATCTTTAATTATAATTACACTTCCTCGTTGTTTTAATGACTCATAGCTATAGATTTACTTGCAATCTTTAGTTATAATTACCCTTCCTCGTTGTTTTAATGACTCATAGCTATAGATCTACTTGCAATCTTCAGTTATGAATACACCTCTTTGTTGTATTAATGACTCATAGCTAATCGAGATCCGTAGATCCTAGACCATGCTACGGAAGTCGTGCACGTGGACCAATATTCTCCTAGGATTTTCTCAAGGGGGATATAGAGCAACTATAGATTCGTGCTGTGTGCAGTGATGATGATCGTAGCAACAAGCAAACAATCTAATCGAGTGGACCACCATTGGTTATTGGAACTCGCGTGACCTAGTGCCCCCATCAGTGGCAGTTTGCCTTTTCATATTTGAAACTAACATCAAACTGATAACTCTATACTTTTTCACATTTTCAGCCGGTGACCTTTGCCTAGACACTACTGATAGCTATAACTAACATGAGCTACTCATGTTTGCCTTAGTGAATCATGCCGTACATCGTCTCATCCTAACTTTTGACAATCACTTTAGAATCACATAGCTATAAGATAGTTCCTCTAGGTTATGAACTAACTTTACATTGTGAGTTATAAATCGTCCTTAACTGTTGTAATGTCTAACCCTAATTCTAACTTGATTCGTAATAATTTCCATAAATACGAATTTGTTATGATCCGTCTGAAATCTGCGTTCTGAACTGCTGGTTTCGGGACCACCAAAGTTGATGTACCCACACCTCATTTACATATGTGTTCCAGCTTCCGCTGGGAGGTGATACGTTTCATCCAACTGTGTATTACTAGCTCGATCTTTAGGACGACTTCTTCCAGAAATTCTGGTAAATAAGATATTTTTTTTCTGACTGGCCCTAAGTTCTGGACAAACAACTCATGCGCGCATCATTCAGTTACATCCCCAGCTTTGCATGATCGCTCATTTGTATTATATTCTGAACATGACTAAAAGTTCAACTCTCCGTTCGTTGTTTGTTAAGTTTGAATAAACCTTTGGGACAATTTCTCTAACATTATTTTTTATTTTCGCTATTCTACTACATAAATGTCTACCACCCATATTTACGACCTACACCCTTCCAGTCTAGTTATCTTCCAACTCCCTCCATTACTTGAGAAACCGTGACTATGTATGGATGCTATTTTTGATTTCCCTTATCGGTAACAAGATCACATAAAATTCACATAAACCCACAGTCGTGCTAGGCCTCCTTCAACATACAACAAAGGTCAAGCACACAGATTATTTCATATTGCATTCCGGACACACCATGAGTGCACCAATCTTTTTTTTTCCAAAAATACCGAAAAACTTCCGAGGAGAACTCTGAATCACGTGCACGAAGTCCCATACACAGCGTGAGACTCTTATATTGTACGGATTCGTTACCCGATTGTTGTACACACGCCCGAAGCTTTCATTTATTATATTTATTGTTTTGTCCCACTCGATCCGCGCTCAGTGATACATTGCTAGTCTAATCAGCTGAAGCCAAGACTCATTAACTGCAATCGTATCCTACATTATGCGTACAGCCGTATCCAACATTGTGCGTACAGTCGTACCCAACATTATGCGTACAGTCGTATCCTACATTATTCGAACAGTCATATACTACAGCATGCGTACAGTCGTATCCAACATTGTGCGTACAGTCGTATCCAACATTATGCGTACAGTCGTATCCTACATTATTCGAACAGTCATATACTACAGCATGCGTACAGTCGTATCCAACTTTATGCGTACAGTCGTATCCAACATTATGCGTTACAGTCGTATCCAACATTAAGCGTACAGTCGTATCCAACATTATGCGTACAGTCATATACTACAGCATGCGTACAGTCGTATCCAACATTAAGCGTACAGTCGTATCCAACTTTAAGCGTACAGTCGTATCCAACATTAAGCGTACAGTCGTATCCAACATTATGCGTACAGTCATATACTACAGCATGCGTACAGTCGTATCCAACATTAAGCGTACAGTCGTATCCAACTTTATGCGTGCAGGCAATCTCTGAAACATTTTCCTGTTACCCACAATAATTTTCGGTCCCCCCCCCACCCCACCCTCACCACTTTCCCACTGCATTTTCTCAGACTTGAGCATCTGCTTGGTCGCTATTAGGAAGTTGCATGACCAAAGCAATCAATGTACACACAATCTGCAATTTGCATGACCAAAGCAATCAATGTACACACAATCTGCAATTTGCATGACCAAAGCAATCAATGTACACACAATCTGCAATTTGCATGACCAAAGCAATCAATGTACACACAATCTGCAATTTGCATGACCAAAGCAATCAATGTACACACAATCTGCAATTTGCATGACCAAAGCAATTAATGTACACACAATCTGCAATTTGCATGACCAAAGCAATTAATGTACACACAATCTGCAATTTGCATGACCAAAGCAATTAATGTACACACAATCTGCAATTTGCATGACCAAAGCAATCAATGTACACACAATCTGCAATTTGCATGACCAAAGCAATTAATGTACACACAATCTGCAATTTGCATGACCAAAGCAATCAATGTACACACAATCTGCAATTTGCATGACCAAAGCAATCAATGCCTTTCGAATAAAGTCTCCTTTTGAATAAAGTTTCCAGGGCTCTCTGTCTACGCAGTCTCTTATACTCACAAGGAAAACAATCCCAACAAGTGCCGACCTTTAAATGTTTTTATACATAAATAAAAGCTAAAAACAACAAATAAAATGGTTTGGCAACGTGATAAGATAGAAATACCAAAATACAACACAATCCTTTAATAGACGTTGCGTGAATACAAAACTCAATGTTGGACCACGAAAAAGATGGATTGATGGAATATTAGAAGCACTAGGAAACACTTCTATAAAGGAAACAAATTTATAATACTTGGTTATAACTGGCAAAATACAGGAAAAGAGAGATTACGGACGGCAAAGAAAGAAGATGCTAGATCGCTTGGTATTATGGCATGGAAAACAATCAACAACAGAATTGATACCATGCACTATATATAGCGAACTGGACTACTACGGACAAGGGGTAGGGTTCGATCCCAACCGACGGCTCCGGGTTCACCCAGCCTTAAATGGGTACCGGATTTTTTCTGGGAAAGTAAAAGCAGCACGGGCGTAATACCGACCACATTACCCCAAAAATCATGTGCTGAAGGTCTGTAAAATATAGGGTCACTAACACATATTTCCCTATACGCCACTTGGCGTGACGGGGGGTACTTTACTTTTTTTTTACTATATATAGCGAATTGTGGAAGGACATGATGGCCTAAACCGATATGGCGCATGATGATGATGTGGGAACATAACAGCAGCAGAGGCAAACAAACGAGTAAATGACCGCAAATTATATCTCCGCTGAAAGGCAAATGAAGAAGGAAAGAAGAATTTATAGGATGGCCAAAAGATACACGAAAAAAAGCACCTAATAACACACGTGTATGGCACGTCACAGAAAAAGAAATCAGAGATGCCAGGCCTAAACATTAATGGAAAGATAATCAATAACACCGAAGAACTGCTGATGAATCTGTATTACCAGCAGACAATCCTAAATATCTGTAACAATTACTTAATGAAATAAACATGACAAGCAAAAAAATATGGATTAGGTATGAATATTAAAAAAAAACAACTAAAACTATGAGCATAAACAAAGAAAACCTGCAAGTGGATATCAAAATTGCAGGAATAGATATAGAGGCAGTTCAGAGCTACAATTACCTTGGAAATACTATAATTAGTGACGGAAAATGTAAAACTGAAATAAACACAAAAATAGAAATGGTAAAAAGTAATTTAAAAGCCATGAAAAATATACTAATATCCAAACAAATAATACCAGGGCTAAAACTAAGAATATCAAAATGTTATATCTTGTTAACATTCCTGTATGGTGCAGAAACATGGACATTAGACAAGAAAACAGAACAGAAGATTGTAGAATTGTGGATTTATCAAAGAAATGGAAGGATTGGATAGAAAGAAAAGAAAACAAACGCTGAAGTCTTAAAACAACTAAAAGTGAAAAGAACTACTAAACACAAAAGAAGCAAGACAAATACGATTTTTGGGCCATATTAAAAGACACAACAGCCTACTAAAAGTAATATTGGAAGGGTAAATTCAAGGTAGAAGAGGTAGAACCAGACCAAGACTAACATGGATGGGTAATATCGAAAGATTGATAAGTCAGCATATCACAACCTGCACCATCTAAGCAAGAGACAGAGTGGAATGGCGCTCCATGGTAGCCAACCTTCGAAGCGGAGACGCCTCTCAATGATGATGATGATGGCACATGACTTTTTCGTATGTATCACACTAACCTCCTCACGTGACTCTGCATTTACAGGAGATGGACGTAAAGCACGCTTTCAGCACTAATTGTAAATGATGAATTACCTACGTTTGTTATTGCAAGAATATACTACAATAACTGTTTTGTGCTGTCATTTGATTTTGCACAGAAACATTGTAGTGAACTTGTATTAAGATAACAAGATTTAAGAAAAGAGAAAATATTCTACAGGAAAGAATGAAAAGAAATGCAACTAAACGAGTATATCATCTGAGAGACAATGAAATAATTAAAAACTAAATTAAAAATATCGACATATTGTTAAGTAATAAAAAACGAGATGACAAATACTGTGAGCTATTTACGAGACAACCAGTTCGACAGTAGAGTTTAGGAAAATAATTGGAAATTTAGTCCCTGCTACGTGGCGGCTTAAGATAGAACAGTGTGTACGTGCTATTGGAAACATAGGACATCTGGCAAGAAAGTACGTCATTATATCTTTTTAGTTAAATTTTACATCAAGCTTGGGCAGATGGTGCTCGTAAGCCTGTTGGGGGGGGGGGGGGGAGATACCATCTAAGGGCAGAACTTTTGCTTCCAGTTTATTTGTATTTGTTCCATAGAATAGTCTGGCCTCTCTGTAGACCACTGGATGGGTATTAGGACTTTTCTGTTCTGCTGCTCGTTTTGGAGAGAATATCAGCTTCTTTCACGGTAATTCTAATATGAAGTTTTTTTTTCTATTGTAAGGTCACTTGTTTACATCGTTGCAGCTCATTTGGCTCAAATATTATGTCTTGCGTCATGATTTGAGGACATTTTGATATTGTTGAGGACTCCAGAAGTTGCATTCCAGTCTATTAAGAAGACTGTAGAAGATTGTTTTCTTGTTTGAGTGTTCTCATGGCTTCAAGAAGTGCATATATCCACAACGGCATCAGTATACTGCTAATTTCTATTTCACATGACATCACATGCGCGCCATGTACATGCAGGACATTTCAATCAATATTATATCTTGATAATGATAAGTAGCATTCCTTTCTCCCTTAACGATTTCTTATAAAGTGCACAACTCTTTGACCGACCAACGTATTAAAAAAAAATCATTACAACACATTCAGACGGATTAAAAAAAAAATCATTACAACACATTCAGACGGATTAAAAAAAATATAAACAAGTTTGAGAAAGAAAAAAAAACTAATAAAGCGCGAATTTTCAATTAAAAAAAAATGTACCGATTATATTGGGAAAAAAATTTGCTGGAAACTGAATTCACTAGACACAAAACAATCGACAAATTGAACTGTGGCCTGACACACTGATGTTGGAACAAACTGGTAGGATCGACGGAAAAGACAAAACTCTCAGACAAATATACATAATGAAGTAATGAAAGGTTAGAGCTGTGACAGAAAATTGCGACTGGGTATGGACAATAGATTTGATCTGAAGTTTTGTGTAGCCCAGTGTCTAGTGTTTGTGTAGCCCAAAGTCTAGATATTATGTAGACCCGAGTCTAGGTTTTGTGTAGGCCTGAGTTTAGATACTGTGTTGACGAGAGTTTAGGTTTTGTGTAGACCTTGTCTAGGTTTTGTGTAGGCCTGAGTTTAGTTACTGTGTTGACGTGAGTTTAGGTTTTGTGTAGACCTTAGTCTAGGTTTTGTGTAGACCTGAGTCTAGGTTTTGTATAGACCTGAGTCTAGGTTTCGTGTAGACCTGAGTCTAGGTTTTGTGTAGACCTGAGTTTAGATACTGTATTGACCTGAGTCTAGGTTTTGTATAGACCTGAATTTAGATGCTGTGTAGACCTGAGTCTAGGTTTTGTGTAGACCTTAGTCCAGGTTTTGTGTAGGCCTGAGTCCAGGTTTTATATAGACCATCTAGGTTTGTGTAGACCTGAGTCTGTCTATTAAATTCATAACATATTGTGAGCTCTCAGGCTCAAACGCAGCAGAAAATCTACGCCTGTGGATCATGACAAGACAAACCCGCTCCTTAAAGTGTCCAGAATCTAAAGGACTGAAACACTCACTGACGGGGACTACTTTGGATGATCTGATGCCTCTTGTTGCAAAGCTCTGTATAAGGGTTACCTATCATCACCATACAGACCTAGACAAATAGGAATAAAAAATGCAAACTGGTAGACCTATGAGCAATATTTCAAATAACGCTATAGAAAATGATTGACTTGTTTCACTTGTCAACGAAAATCATTCATCGCCTTCGGGTGTCGTCTCCGCATCGAAGGTTGGCTACCATGGAGCGCCATTCCACTCTGTCTTTTGCTTGATTGTGCAGGTTGTCATGGCTGTCTTGTCCTTCTTTGATGTTATTCATCGATGTTAGTCTTGGTCTGTCTCTGCCTCTTTGCCTTATATTTTCCCTCCAGGATTACTTTCAGTAGGCTGTTGTGTCTTTTAGCATGCCCCAAAAGTTTTATTTGTCTTGTTTGAATTTGTTTAGTAGTTCTCTTTTCATTTTTAGTTGTTTTAAAACTTCATCGTTTGTTCTCTTTTATTTCATCAAATTCAACATATTATTCTATAAATCTACATTTCAAAGGCTTCAGTTTTACTGTTCTATTTTCTTATCTAATATCCATGGCCATTAAATTTATTTTTTTTTAAAAAGGAAATTCAATGACTTGACTAATGCAACTTAACATGTTTACAAACATCGAATTGTCATGAACATTTTTTGTATAGATGGAAAATAAGCCAAAAAGAATTGTGGTCATACGGACTAAATGATCACTATTTGTGTGATAAAAGTAACACTGAAATCTGAGACAACAGGAATTAAAGAGTGGCATTAATTGTTGCTGCTCACCATGGTGTCGAGGATAGAGAAACTGCAACGTAATGTCAAAATGTCAGCGCAGATCATACATGCAGTTGCTATTATTTAAAGATCGATAAGAAAGCAGAGCAGTAAATTATACATGATCACAACTGTGCCAAAAGCAAAGCAGCAAATTGTGCATGGTCACAACTATGCCAACAGCAAAGCAGCAAATTATATATGATCATAATTATGTCACGTGGTCGGCACGAGCTGTTTGCTTTTACATACATAAAGGTGATCTAGCTGGATGCTTTCTTAATTTCCTGGGTTCTGTTGGTGGAGTTGGTTTTTGTCAGCTACAGAACTTAAGCATAAATATATCTTTCATCTAAACAGACTCTACAATTACAGGGACTAAAGATTCTCATTTTGTTCGCCAGTCTGTTGTGACGTAGACTGCTACCAGAAGCCCATCTGAAGATGATGTCAGGGCTTGATTAGTTGTTGGGGTCGTCTAGTACGTACTGTCCACAAACAATACATAGTTTTGATGTTTGCTATCCTTCTGTTGTCGGGGTTAAACATCGAACTTATCTAAGACGCAAACAAGAAAAAAAACACACATGTAAGATGAAATGCTTAAGGGACTTCCACTAATTTCTCTTTCTATTTTTTTCCCTCCTTCACTCTCTCTCTCTCTCTCTCTCTCTCTCTCTCTCACACACACACACACACACACACACACACACACACACACACACACACACACACACACACACAACACACACACACACACACACACACACACACACACACACACACACACACACACACACACACACACACACACACAACACACACACACACACACACACACACACACACACACACATTTACACACTCACACCCCACATATAAATAAGAAAGAATCAAAGAGAGACAACTTTATAGAAATCCTGCAGAGGCACAATTTGGCTGCCTGCCTGTCTGTTTCTTCTTTTCTTTTATCCAGTTCTGCCAGCGTCGACGAGTTAAGTCAATGACATATTTTATATCAATGACACTTTCTGTGGCTTGGTATATAGTGATATTGTATTGTTTTATTATGTTGTAAATCCCCTCAATCCATCTTCCACTTGGTCTACCTCTATATCTTGGTTGTTCTATTTTGTTGTTATAAACAGTACATCAACAGCTGCATTAAGGTGAAGGACAGAAAGCTGAAGTACACCACAACGCCTCACGGTCTATGTAAATAGGATCAGTAAGCGTTTTAATCAGAAAGAATTTTTTATTTAGTTGCATCTTTAGTGTATTGTGAAACTTTGATTTCACCGACAAGGCTATCAACTGCCCTATAGCAGAAAAGCAGAAACTAGTAGTGTGAGACTATTAATGTGGACGTATAATGTGCGTTAGCAACGGCTTACTGGAATCATAGATAAATGAAGAGATTTGAGGCATTGTGCGAAGTATTTAAACTCAGCATGAACCTATAACGAATGTGAAGACTCAAAACCTCAAGATATCGGAATGTTCGGTGTTAACTGAATTTGTAATCAAATATTAACTGTCTTCGGTATATTTCTACTGCTAATGCCTCACTGACCACAGAGCTGCAAAATGGAGTAAGTATGTCTTCAGCAATTTATCCAAGCCGACACAGATTGTGGAGATTAGAAATGCTTGCTGTCAGCAATACGATCGCTGTATACAAAGCATGCGCACTGAGCATTCTGTGCACGCAAGTCTTTTGTTGTATGCATACAAGTGGAATACCTTGTAGGGAACTACACACTGACTCAGAAATACCTGCAGATATCGTTACGTGGTGTTGAGCTGTAGGGCGTCAGCTCGCATGCCGCTGGATCCATGACAATAACAACTTATATACAAGCAGCAAGGAAGCAAAGTTCGAACGTGGTTCTAGTGTTCGCCTGAGACGCATGCAAGCTCATGAAGTGATAAACAGTTATGTCTTGGTAGCTTGCTATCCCAAGTATGTTTGCTCTTCTTTGACAGCATGAGCATCCCTAGGATTGGTGGACCGCCGACACAGATTATATAATAAACTACTCATCATTCTATCATATGTATCTCATTTCTGGAGTCTATCGGGTGAGGGAGGGGATTTCCATATGAAACTGAAGAATGCAGGCCGCATGCCTAGTATAGTCTTAACGAGGTTTTCAGGTCATGGATGTTATTTTATCCCCGACACATTTAAAAAAAAAAATATTGGGGTAGTATTTTAGACTTTCTTGGAATGAGCCCACTTTAATTTTTTTCTGTTTTTTTTTACTTTGAGAGCGATATTTTCAGAAAGTGTACGGATTTCTAAATACATTGTTAATGATCGGACGGTCTCTCACAAAGTAACTATAGGTAGCCTTTTCTTTTGTTCCATAAATGCGTTGACCGCCGTCTGTAAACGAGACAGGGAGGGGGATAAACGTAAACTTAAACTGGAAAAAAACATACCAAATCAAAGACAGATCTAGTTGGAGTAGGACACTATCATTGTAAAACTAGAGGAAATATTGATTCAAGAAGAGTAGGAAGGAAGTACCTGCAGTTTTTGGTCAAGATTATGTCTTTTTTACGGTATGTTCCCATTACTGGGGTCTGTCGGGTGGTGGAGAGGGGGGGGGGGTTGTATTTCCTGAGAATAAAGGCCGCTTATCCAGGTAATCACGGCGAGGAATGCGGGTCTGAACTTTTATTTCACCCCTGATATAAACAATTTTTGAACCAACCTGGATTCGAACCCGCGTTCTCCTATTTTGGAGCCTGACGAGATATCGATTCGACCACCCGTTCTCAAGATGATAACACGGGTTATAAATGCGCTGTTGCCCGAGACTGAAAGTATCAGTATCTTCTTTTTTCTTCTTATTCATCATTATTCCATAACACTGAGCTTCGTTGAAGCAGAACTGACAAACTTCGTCAACACATGCGACTCGTTTTTTAGCCATTCTTTTGGGACTCTGCGAAATTGAGTCATGTCCTTTCTTTAATGTTATCTTCCCATCTCATTCAGTGCCTCTCTCTCTCTCTCTCTCTCTCTCTCTCTCTCTCTCTCTCTATCTATCTATCTATCTTTTCACAGTTCCACGCAGAATGGTTTTTGCTAGGTCAGATGATAGGCATCAGTTTACATATGTTATCACTGAAACATGTTGGGAAACGACGTGATGAACGAGTGAGGTCGGTCCTGTTAACTGGTTAATGAATATACGAATCAACTTGCCTGCACTTCGGACAGACTCATAGATCTCTCCCAAATGATAACGGAAAGTTTTCATGCTGCTAGCTACTGTAATTTCCTGTCTATACACTCTTCTTCTTAGCATTTACTCATTAAGCGGGAGTGGGTATGTTGTGCCGCTACTTTGCGCCAAAGCCACGATATCTGCACCATTCGGCCCGAAACATCGATCTTTGTCATGATTAGATTTGTTTAACTTTTTTTCCCCCCAAACAGAGGCCATGTTTGGACTACAAATGTCAACTTTTAACAGCTAAGGTTCTTTAATGTGCTTATGCGCACACTTGACCTTCTGTTTTTCGCCTTTTTTTCCCGAGAGAGTTAGCCATCGGATTTTTTTTTCGTTCGCCCGCTTTTTACCTCTGACGAAGTCCCTAGAGACTAGGAACTGGATTTTGCGTGTTAATCCATTTTTACCTGGCAGCCGTGTGCACAGGGGTCCGTCGCCGCACAGGCAGATAACTCCGACTTCGGAGGTACTCATATATTTTTCCGTCGATGAGTAATTGACGTTTCAAGCCGGTCCTCGCTGCTGAGACCAGGGGTGGTTGCCGCAGAGAGAAATCATAAATAAAAATCCAACGGTGTAGCCGGGATTTGAACCCACAACATCTCTGTCTCGAAGCCGGCGTCTTGCCTCGAGACCAACCAGTCCCCTAGACATCGGATCTCACTTACAGAGACCAGGGGAGGGTAAACCCACGAAGAAATCATGGATTCGAAGTTAAAGATTCCTACCACCATTGGCGGGATTAGAACCATAGACCAGCATGTACAAAGGACAACGTCTTACCTCTAGACCAGTCAGTCCCCCTAAACACTCTTCTGTTCAGTCATCTTCTTCGTCATCATTAACTACCGTGCCTACTTGAATCGTAGATGATCATGTCTCTCTGAAACTTTCTATCTGTACATTTGTTCTAGCGTTGACTTCCTACCGAACCATTCTCTAAACTGATATCTCTCCTCTTTATTTCTCTTGAATTTTTCTAGATGTCATATTCCAGCTGTTTTCTCCGCATTACAAAACCAAACAATTATGATTGCTTCTTTTTATATTGAAAATGAGTATTCTGTTTGCTTTGAAATCTTAGAACGTGCTGGTTATCATTTTTAAAGTATACCCTGTGATTCTAAATATTCTTCTGTAAAAAAAAAAAAAAAAACAAAAAAAAAAACACTTATGTGACCCCCACAGCTTTTTTTTCTTTTCTGATTGTCCAAGATTGACTTCCTTGTGTTAAAATAAGTAAATTATATATGTTATATAATAGTATATGTATTGTTTAAAGTTCAACTCCTGATTCTCGAAAACTCATAACAGCGCTCTCATTAACCTCCGCTACACTCATCTTTAAACGATCTTCTTACTTTCAACTCATGGTGGAGCACAAGTCTTCAACAAACACTTTCTGCTCCGTGTGGAGCATAAGTTTTCAACAAACACTTCCAGACTGTTCTGTTTCTTTCCATTTTTTAAAGATCATTCCATGTCTCATCATCTTCATCTCTGCTTCGGCCTGTCTCTTGATCTTCCTCTGTCTCTTCCTTTGGGATTCCAAAGAAAAGGGCCTATTGTGTAATACTCTCAGTTAGCTTCGACTGTGTGTGTCCTATCCAACGCCATCGACTTTTCAAAAATTCTGTGTCAGTGAGTTTGTCCTGCCATTTTCATCGTTTTATTCTGCGCAAGAAGTATTAGAAACAATCAACGGCGCAGAAAACGAAAACAGTAAAGTGTGTGTTACATAAGAGGCATATTAAGGGCACGAAAGACGAATATAGCTGACCACCGTGAAAGATTTGAGAATTGGAGTCTCATCACGTATTAATCCAAAGAAAGCCATGGAAAGAAATTATAACTTATGTCAGAAGAAAGATCAACGAATATGTACGTAGAATGTTAGGACTCTTTACCAAGAAGGAAAAGTGTAAAATCTTATTTTAGAAGCAGAACGACTAAACACAGACATTTTAGGCATATCAGAGACAAGATGGAAAGAATGTGGGAACATGCAGGACGAAAAATATACATTTATATATTCAGGCAACACAACAGAACATCAAACAGGTGTAGGAATACTAATAAAAAGACAGCTACAAAAATATATAAGTACCCACTGGACATACAATGATAGGGTTTATGCCACTCAAAATGAAAGGAAAACCATTCGACATAGCAATAAATCATACAGACACACCTACTCAAGACTATACAGATGAACAAATAGAGACACACTATGAAGATCTAAATAAAGTTAAGAAGCAAGCGAAGTCTTCGGACATCTTGATATTGTAATGGGTGATTTGAATGCTGAAGTAGGAAAAGGTAGATATAAGACCGTATAAAAAAAAAAATTATGGTTTTAGAAAAAGAAATGACAGAGGGAAAAGATTAATACAATTTTGTGAATAAAACAGGCTGATAATATGTAACACCTTCTTTGAGCAAGAGAAAAGGTAACTATACACATTTATTAATTATTTTATGACGAAAGGGAAAAGAAACCAATTATAAAATGCACGTCATGCTATCTTGAAATCTTACAATCTTAAGTGAAAAGACTATACAAACAATAAAAAAGTGAAGACCTGCAGGACCTGACAACATACAGACTGAGATGATAAAGGCACTATATGATTTTGGCATTGAGGTGACCACAGACATATGCAACGACATATACTATCCAGGATATGTACTAAATGAACTTAAAACATCAACTTTCACTGCATTGCCTAAAAAGAGTGGCGCAGTTTAATGCAGTGATTTTATTATAATAATATATGCTGATGATATCGTTATTACTAGCATAAAATTCTAAAGATCTACAACAATTACTTAATGAAATAAACATGACAAGCAAAAAATATGGATTAGATATGAATATAAAAAAAACTATAACCATCATCATAAATAAAGAAAATTCTCAAAACCTACAAGTGGATATCAAAATTGAAGGAATAGACCAAGAGACAGTTCAGAGCTACAACTACCTTTGGACATACTATAACCAGTGAGGGAAAATGTTAAAGAATATGAAAGGAAAAGTAATTTTAATGTCATTAAAAATATATCACAATCATAACAAATAACACCAGCGCTAAAACAAAGTAAAGCAAAATGTTATATCTTCTCAACATTCATGTATGGCGCAGAAATATGGACATTAGACAAGAAAACAGAACAGACAATTGAAACTTTTGAAATGTGGATTTATATAAGAATTGGATGGAAAGAAAAGAAAACAACGATGCAGTCTTAAAACAACTAAAAATGAAAAGTGAACTACTAAGTGCATTTCAAACAAGACAAATGAGATTTTTGGGGCATCATAAAAGACACAGCAAAAGTAATCTTGCAGGGAAAATTCAATGTAAAAGAGACAAAGGCAGACCACGACTATTATGGACGAGTAACACAAAAATTGGGCAAGTCAGCCTATGACAACCTGCACTATCAAAGCTGACTGATTTAACATTGGAGGTGAACATTTTTATTTTTGTATTTAACCTAATTTCTTTGTATTTCTATATATTTCCTAGTTTAATGAAGGCTCCCCTTGCTTTTTATATTCCTATTTCGGGATCATTATCTTTTTATACTTCTTTGTTTATTTGACTGCCCATATATATATATATATATATATATATATATATATATATAAGAATGTACATCTAACAAAGGTATTTCTCCTATTGTTATTTGGTTATTGCCAACTGCATTAATTCTCATAATTTTGATCTTATCTCTATTTTCAGTCCTAATTGTTGTGATCTCTCACCAAGTGTGCTCTTTTTATCTTGCATCTGTTGATGATTATGTGTTAGGAGTGCTAATTTATCAGCAACGTATAGGGTATCATGGTGGTTGATTATTTACCACTGGATTCCATTTCAGTTTTCCTGTGTTTTTCTCATAATCCAATCTATAGTCAGCAGAACGAGAAACTGAGATAAAAAGTTTCACTGGCTTACTCCAGTTTTTATATAAAATGCTTCTGTAAGCTGCCCTTCGTGCAGAACATTACATTTCATTCCCTCATACATTGTTTTTATCAGGTTTACAAACTTTATGGACATTCCGTCATGAATAATGATTTCCAAAGCATTCCTCTGTCTAAAACAATCAAACGCCTTTTATTAAACTATGAATCCGATATATATGGGGACTGTAGTTTAAAGTTTTGTTCAACTATTAAACATACGGTAATTTGGTTAGTGCATGACCTGTTTTTCTTAAAATCCGCTTGTTCATTTCTCAAATGTTTCTCTATGGCCTCTTAGAGTCTCTACAGAATTATTCTGTTTAGTATTTTTCCTGTCACTGATAGCAGCATAATTCCCTTATGATTTGTGCACTTTTATAAGCTTCCTTTCTTTGTAGTTTGATCATATAACCTCCTTTCCAGTCTAGTTATTTTTTTCCTTTCCCATATTTTGTCTAGTAGATTGTGTAACATCTTGGAAGAGGTGTTAATATCTGGTTTTATAGCTTCTGAAGGAATTTCGTCTGGCTCTGTGGCTTTACCATTTTTTTTAAATAGCTTGATGGCTTTCATTATTTCTTTCTCGTTTGACTTTCTATAGTTAACACGCAACTCCTTCTTTGCTTGTAATATATTTGGAGGGTAATTTAGGTCGGGTCTGTTCAAGAGTTCTTCAAACCGCTCCTTCCATCTCTTCATTTGTTCCTTTATATTACTAAGCAGATTTCTTTTCTTATCTTCAATAAAGGCATTGATCTATTTGTATGTTCCGCTTAATTTCTTTGTGCTGTTGTACAGTTCTTTCATATTTCCTTAGTTTGCCGTCTCCTCTGCCTCTAGCTAGTTCATCTATATATTTCCTCTTGTCTCTTTTAATGCATCTTCTCACTTCTTTGTTCTCCTCTGTGTACGTTTCCTGTGCCTTGGCCTTAGTACTTCTGGTTTTGCTTTTATTTATATCTGCTTTCTCTTTCTTGCTCTCTTAAATTTATACCAGGATTACTGCTGTCATCCATGTCTTATTCTTGCCTTTCCTTTTTATCCCAGAGTTTCTTCGCATGTCTCCTTCCATAAATCTTTAACCTGTTTCCAATAATATTCTATATTTATTGTATTTTCTAGTTGTTGGTATATGTTTCATAATGTGACTCCATTTTCATCTACAATTTCGTACTCTTTAAAAAAAACTATACATTGCAATACTGTCTTTATGTATGTGTTTTAGTATATCTTTTCAGTTTCAGTTCGGCTAACAGAAGATGATGATCTGACATCTGCTCTTCTCTATACGTTTACATCATATAAGGATGACTTAAACTTGTAATTAATATGCACATGGTCAATTTGATTCTCCGTTCTATGATCTGGTAATACCCATGTAGCTTTATGTATTCTTTTATGTTGGAATATTGTTCCTCCTAGGCTCATTTTATTAAGAGCACAGAAGATCACGAATATCTTTCCATTCTCATTTATTTCTCCAAGTCCATATTTTCCCATGATCTCTTCAAAGCCTCGTTTGTCTGATCCAATTTTAGCTTTTAGAATACCCATTAAGATTACAATATCCTTGGCTCGTCTTCCATCTGACATTGCCCGCTAGTTATAGAATTCATCTTTAACTAAATCTTCCTTAAAATTGGTTGGTCCATAGCATTGGATAATGTGTATTTTTATTTCGCTTTCTTTTCGTTTTAATTGTAGCTCTCGTTAGTCTTGGCCTACCGCCTCCCGTTCTATCAGCGTTTTCTGTGCTTCCCTTGATAGCAATATAGCTACCCCTTCATTATGTTGTGCTCCAGGTTTCTGGTGTCCTGATGATAAAATCATCTCTCCTTTTTTTAGTTTTATCCTTTCTGCGGCTAACCGCCTAACCATATTGTTTCACACATTAATAGAATATATATTTTGTAAATTTCTTTACTGCTGCGATTTGTGCAGCTTTCCATGCACATTTAGAGTAGGCACATTCTAGGTGCTAATTCTGTAGGATTTCTTGGTAGATAAAAGGTGAGTCGGCAACCCGGAATCCTTGCGGCTTTCTCCGGTTTGCGTCAAACATATATTAATAAGAGAGCCCTTATCTTTCATGGATGGGAGATCTACTTTCTTTTTCTTCTCTTTGACTTGTCCATGTTTGTGGAGAATTTGCGAGGTTTTTTTTTACAGTACAGCCTGCGCCATGGTTGACACATTCCGTCTTCGGCCGGAGTTATCTTTACTTTACGAATACGTCTAATTTTATGAAACATTGAAAGTTTGCTACTGAAACAACTCGAACCTTGGTTTGTGTAGCCGGAAGTTGCACACTGTGAAGGCCACAGTAAAACTATGAGCCAGCCAACTATTAACTCTTGATTAATGTTTTCGGTGTTCGTAAGTATCACATGTTTGTCTAAATATTGGTATATTATATGAGCATTACCATTATATATTCTTTTTAAATTTGATTAATAATGTGCAATTATTTAATTCAGAAAATAATTTATTGCACGTATGAACATGACTACACAATATTATAACAGTAATATCAGTCCAAGCCAATAAAATAACTCAGACATTGAAAAGTTGGTAATTAAGAGAACAGATGTCTCAAATATTCACAAAAGTTCATAAACAATTAAACTCGGTATATTAAAACAATTCACTGTCTATTGAAACATACCACATTACACGTCAGATGAACACATCGGCACATTCCTTCCCAACACAGGACTTAAAACACAGAGGATAGTTCAAACTCGTACATTTCACACCTTTCTTTTAGCCGATTCATCACTTGTACTCAGCTTGACTCCTTATATTAGACAATATTAAAAGGAACTCGTAAGAAGTATAGAATATCAAAAATGAAACTATATATATATATATATATATATATATATATATATATATATATATATATATATATATATACGCACACACCTACATGTAAACATTTACATGGGAGCAGCGATAGCTCAGTGGTTAGTGAACTGATGACAAGAGGCTTCCAGGTTCACCCAGCCTCCATTGGGTAATTGGTACTGGATTTTTTCTGGGAAAGTAAAGCGGCACGGGCGTAATACTGACAACATTACTCAAGCAATCACTTGCCGAAGGTCTGTAAGGTAAAGGTAAAGTACGAGACTTGAACCGGCGTCTTAGCACGCTGTTTCCACCCATATGTGCTCGGCCGCCTATACAGAAATGTTCGGAGATTTCTGTATAGTGCCGCCTCAAGCATCGAAACTCAGATGCGAGGCGACATTCCTCACCTTCCCAGTGTAATACCCTGGTACCCATTTCTGCCAACGGCTGGGTCGACCGTGGGGGTATTTTTTTTTTTCCCCAACCATGAGTACAATTCACACTGCTCCCAGCTGGAATCGAACACAGGTTGTCCGAACGTCAGTGGTCCAGTTGAATGGTTTTCCCAACTAGGCTACCGAGGCCTCCGAGGTCTGTATACATTTTGGTAACTAACATCATATTCCCTATACGCCACGAGCCGTGACGGGTCTCTTTACTTTTATTTTTTTAACTCAACTATGTTTATGTCCCTTTCATTTATTTTGTCTGCTGTTTATGTTGTAATAAATGTATTTTGCTTAAAACCAGTGGTATTTCTTATAGTGTTAAAATATGTAACTGGACAGAATCTTTAACTATTGATATGTTGCGATTTACCGTAGATTTTAATTTAGCGATAACAATCACAACAAGATGGTACGTACATTTAGCGCGTGTAACAAAATAACAAGAAAGATGAAAAAAGCGATGTAAATTCACGTTGGATGAAAATGAAATATTTCCTTTCGAACAAATATATATATATAGTAAAAAAAAAAAGTAAAGTACCCCCGTCACGCCAAGTGGCGTATAGGGAATATGGTGTTAGTGACCATAAATTGTACAGACCTTCGGCACATGATTTTTGTGTAATGTGGTCGGTATTACGCTCGTGCAGCTTTACTTTCCCAGAAAAAAATCAGGTACCCAATAAAGGCTGAGTGAACCCGGAAGTCGTCGGCTGAGATCGAACCCTAACTCTTGTCCTTTGTAGTCCAGTTCACTAACCACTGAGCTATCAAGACTCCATATATATATATATTACTATATATATATATTATACATATATGTGTGTGTGTATCTGTTTTTAAAGAACAAAAATAGAAGTAATTATTTACTTTAATTACTAAAATAGAAATTAGTGTCCAGCCAAAATACTACAATAAATGTTAATGTTTTATGAATGAACTACAATATATACTAGTGTCTTCTGACGGAACTACAATATATACTTGTGTCTACTCACGGAACTACAATATATACTTGTGTCTACTCACGGAACTACAATATATACTTGTGTCTACTCACGGAACTACAATAGCACTACAGCTTATATTTGCATCTGTTCGAAATAATACGACAGCAGATTTTAGTGTAAAGTCAAACCATAACCACTATTATTATTGGTTACACAAGTTAATGAAATATACGTGAGTGTCTAATCAAATCCCAGATTTATTGTTTACATAAAGTATTATATATTTTTTTTTATTGCAAGAACTAGAATAGATAGTTTTTTATTTAGTCAAGTACAACAGTAGAGACGGGATTCAGCTGAAATAAAAAGATGATAATGATTGCTCAAACTTTTACGTGATGTCAAAAAAGCAGTTCAAAGCAATAGGAGATATGTTCGTTTCCATACAAGAAATCATATTTTTAGGCTTACATTTTCATTCTTCTCAGATGTAGCAAAAAGCTCTCAGATTTTAGAAAAAAAATTTTTTTTCATATTGATAGAGAGCTCTCAGATCTAAAAAAAAAATAAATAAAATCAATAGTTTCAGATCTGATAAATAGCTCTTCTATATAAAAAAAAATAATATTCTCACCGCTTTAGAGTCCGTGATTACAAAGTCTGCTGATGTTAATACATTATCCCTTGGACAAATTTTTGCACGAAAAAATAATACAATATTGTCTGCCCACAAATGGGACTGAAAGAACACATTATCTTTGCCACTTCTGAACATGGAGAGGAAAGGCATACGTCAGCCATGACGTTCTCTGGCAAGAAACATGAATATTATCTCACGACTTCCTCCTACAAAAGAGATTGTCCCACACTTAAGCTCACAGACACATAACAACTTCCGTCCATCGTCTGTCTTGGACGTGCTCTATCACGCACGCTGCCAGACTCAACAATCACGCATCTCTCCTCATTTAGACTCAGCCCTCGCTCACAAAAGCTCAGTCGTGCACTCGATTATAGCTTTCTAAATGAGGTACCCTTTACAACAGTGGTTTCCAAACCAGTTTTTTTTTTTCTTCAGGTCAACTTCCAAATGATACCTCCGCTTCCTTCTCATCGCAGCTGCGGTATCGCCCTGTCATACACACTGACAACTTGGTTACACTCTATTGTTACGTCACTCCCGTTTCCGTGACATCATCATACTCTCTCATTTA
Organism: Megaustenia siamemsis; assembly: GCA_032433765.1. Lineage (NCBI taxonomy): Eukaryota > Metazoa > Mollusca > Gastropoda > Stylommatophora > Ariophantidae > Megaustenia > Megaustenia siamemsis. Next base: position 62,766,813 of record JAVIAB010000051.1, read on the forward strand.
GCTTCATCCTCTTCATTCCACAAATTACATCTTACTACCAAGTCTATCTATGTTTCTATTGTTCTTTCAAGCCGAAGACACACAGGCAAAAATATTAGACTTTGTCCAACGACTTATGTTATAAATGTCAGACCTTGCGCAGGACTCGCATTGTATCTCGCCATATGTCCCTCTTCTGGGCAGGCTGCGTAAAACTCCGACGAGAAAGCTGATTCTGTTGTTCCTCTAGCCTTAGTGTTCTTTATAGTATTTATCTAGATTCTTCTCTTTCTTCTACCCTCTGGTTCCCATTTGAGGGTTTGCTTTGAAAGTCTCTTCTTGTCTCTTCTCTTCACGTGCCAACGCATGACCACCCTTATCTCTTGGTTATAGATGATGTTTTTTGCTGCTTTGCCACTTCTCCTATATTTGCGCTAGTTTTGAATTCATACTATAATATATAAAGTATATCCTGAGACATTTGTATTCGAATGCATCCAATCTATTTACTATTTCTTTAGTTGTTTTCCAGCTCTCGCATGGATTAGCAAACGTGGATAATAGGTTTGATTTGAAAAGTGTTTAGCTTTGTTTTTGTGCTGAGATATTCTGCTTTCATATATTTTACTAAGCTGTTGAATCAACAAGATGTCACCACCATCTTCGTTAAAACAAACGTGCTACTACTCCATCAAATATCATCACACCCAACCATCCAATTCTACAGAACCATCCTCACAGCTTCATGACTACAGACACTCACTGTCTACACACTCTGTTATGTTTTTATTGTCCCCACTCTTCCAATTCAACATTAGTGATCGCAATAATTCACTCATTCCATAAAAGTTACGTCACCACCCTCTTGGTTCCAAACACTATTGTCACAGCTCTCTTAATTCAATATAACTATTGTCACAGCTCTCTTAATTCAATACAACTATTGTCACAGCCCTCTAATTCAATACAACTATTGTCACAGCTCTCTTAATTCAATACAACTATTGTCACAGCTCTCTTAATTCAATTCAACTATTGTCACAACCATCTTAATTCGATACAACCATTGTCACAACCATCTTAATTCAATACAACCATTGTCACAGCTCTCTTAATTCAATACAACTATTGTCACAGCTCTCTTAATTCAATACAACCATTGTCACAGCTCTCTTAATTCGATACAACCATTGTCACAACCATCTTAATTCGATACAACTATTGTCACAGCTCTCTTAATTCAATACAACTATTGTCACAGCTCTCTTAATTCAATACAACTATTGTCACAGCTCTCTTAATTCGATACAACCATTGTCACAACATCTTAATTCGATACAACTATTGTCACAGCTCTCTTAATTCAATACAACTATTGTCACAGCTCTCTTAATTCAATACAACTATTGTCACAACCATCTTAATTCGATACAACTATTGTCACAGCTCTCTTAATTCAATACAACTATTGTCACAGCTCTCTTAATTCAATATAACTATTGTCACAGCTCTCTTAATTCAATACAACTATTGTCACAGCTCTCTTAATTCAATACAACTATTGTCACAGCTCTCTTAATTCAATTCAACTATTGTCACAACCATCTTAATTCGATACAACTATTGTCACAACCATCTTAATTCAATACAACCATTGTCACAACCATCTTAATTCAATACAACCATTGCCACAACCATCTTATTTCGATACAACCATTGTCACAACCATCTTATTTCAATACAACTATTGTAACAGCCCTCTTTTTCAATACAACTATTGTAATAACCCTCTTATTTCAATACAACTATTGTAACAACCATTCTATTTCAAATCAGCTATTGTAACAACCATTCTAATCTAATCAAATATGTCAAGAAACACTTTATTCATAAAATCATCGACATCACCGCGTTGCTTCCACTAAAGAAATCTTTACAAATACACGTTCTGAAAAATGAAATTAGGAGTCAGACAACGCTGTGTTCTGCCGCCAGATTTGTTTTCACTTTATGGTGAAAATATGAGATTAATAGTAGACAAGGTGATGGAATTAAAATCAACGACCATAACATAAACAATTCTGAGATCGCTGACTACAGTCTTACTAAACATGATAGACATCAAGTTGAGAAAAAAGCAACATGAAAGGTCCCAGTCTCAACAATGAGAAAACTGAAGTAATGGTCATATCGAAATTATCTCTCATGCAACATAAAAGGTAAGAGGAACGCATGAAACAAGTGCAGAAAGTGAAATAATTGAGCACAATAAAAACATGTTATTTAAATAAGAATATTGAATAGCACTGGCCAATTTCAGAAAAAAAAGCATCCTGTGTAACAAGTCTATGCCAACAGAAGTAACAAAGAAAGTTCATTGGTGCTTTGTAGAGCCAACTCTGATATATGGAAGTGAATCATAGACAGTAAACACACAGATGTAAAGATGATTAGAGTTACATAAAATGGATTTCTCAGAAGAATGTTGTGAGTTCCTTGGTCAGCCAAGTGACTGGTGAGGACATTCTCAAAGAGACCAACACAAAAAGGGAGTTTCTTAAAAACAGCAGAAAAAAATACTCGGCATTATTCGGGCATATTATGAGAAGAGGAAAGTTTGAATACTTTGTTTCTATTGATAAAATACACGGAAGAGAGATCGAGGTCCACAAAGTATGAAGATACAGGATAGCTTGGTGTCGTGACGTGGTGAACAGTCAACAATAGAAATGATGTGCTGCGCCGAGGACAACAAAATTTTGGAGGGACATGATCGCCTAAGCCAACCAATATAGCACGTGATGATGATGTAAAAATATATATTAAAAATATAAATAGATCACCTTTACTAAGTTAAATAACGTGACTTCTTTTCTTCGCGCAGTCTTTTAAAGACAAGATGTTGATATACAGATGTTGATATGCAGATATTGATATACAGATGTTGATATACATATGTTGATATGCAGATATTGATATACGGATGCTAATATACAGATGTTTGCTAAGTGTATTCCAAGATACAGCGAAAGGGTAACAACAAAATTGGTATAGAGAACAAAAGGAATTGTGACCAGCAACGTGTGGTAAACTTTGTCCAATTAGTGTGTTTTCATTCTAAAACATTAATGCTATCATCATCATCATCATTGAGTGCCGTCTCCGCAACGAAGGTTGGCTACCATGGAGCGCCATTTTGCTCTATCTCTTGCTTTGATGGTGCAGGTTGTCATCGGTTGTCAATGCTATCATATTTTTAAAATTAATCTTGAGCACGTATTGAGGCTCTTTATTTCCAAGATTTCATCCCCAAAAATGTTATTTCTTTAAGCCAATTTCATTCTGTTGTCATGGTAACCAAGATAAACAGACGCTGTATTGGTATCCACTGGTTAATTTTAGTGTGTTAATACATATCACATATATCTGGGCAGTATTATAGATAAAGAGAGAGGAACAGAAAATGATACCAAAATAAGGATATCAAAAGCAAGAGGAGCTTTCATTGCACTGGGAAAAATTTGGAAATCCAAAGAAATTAGGTTAAATACAAAAATAAAAATGTTCAACTCAAATGTTAAGTCGGTCCTATTATATTGCTGTGAAACATGGAGAATAACAAAATTGACAATCACGAAGATTGTTGATTATTTTTTTTCTGACGCATTTTCTAAAGATCCCTTTGTGTGTTGGCCTCTTTGAGAATTTCCTCGTTTGTTTAATTTCTCCAGCATATTGATTATTTCCACATGCTTTACTCTTTCAAATTCTTTTTTTTTGGTAGTCTATAAAGCACATATATAGATCTTTATTTACCTCTTTAGCTCTTTCTATCAATGTTCTCAGGATGTATATTGCATTATTTGTGCCCTTTACTTCCACAAATCTACATTGTTCCTCACTTATTTCTGGTTTTATTTTGGTCCTTACACGTCTCATGATGATTCTTAGTAAATTGTGGTCATATGGCTCATGAGACTAATAGTGCGATGGTCTTCACAATCAGTGGCGCCTGACTTCTTCGGTATGTCAACAACGATAGATTTCAGTAGATCCTCGGGTATGTGTCCAGTGTTATGTATGTCATTGAGTAGTTTTGTTATGACTTGTACCTCCAGCTCTTCTAATGCCTTTACCTCTTCGATTGTTATATTGTCAGGACCTGGAGCTTTGCCTCTTTTCATGTATTGAATTGCGTCCTCCACTTCACTCTGCATTATTGGTGGTCCTGTGTCTTCATTTGAATTGTTTAATTTTGGTCTTTCATCATCATAGATTTGACTAATATATTCTATCCATCTTTCTATTGTCTTCTCCTGTCCCATTATTATTTTTCTTCTTTTGATTTTACGCGTCCTAAAACTTTGACTTCTTTTTTTCCTGTTCAATTCATTTAACTGATTGTGCGTAAATGGAATGTCTTTCTTTTGTTGTTTTTCCATTTCTTCATATTTATGCTTTAACCATCCTTTCTTTGCTTCTCTGCATTTTGTTTGGAATATTTCTTTGTGGAATATTTTGTATGTCCTTTCTTCTTTCTTATGTTTTCGTCTTTCATCCATTAGTTGTAGTATTTCCTCTGTCATCCATTTAGTTTTATTGATTCTTTTAGTCACTGATATTACTTCTTTTGACGTTTATCGAATCAATTGTTTGAGCATTTGCCACAGCTCCTCAATGGTATATATTTTCTCAATAGCATTATATTTTTTTTTAGTATCGTACTGTACTTAGGTCACTTGTCTATCTACTCTAAGCATATCTAGTTCTAATTTCATATTTCTTGTGTATAGCAGTGTCTTCCGCAGTTGTATTCTTATTTCAACAATACATGGTCACTATTGTAATCTGCTCCTGGCCTTGTTTTAACAGATGTTAGCCTATTCCTGAATCTTCTCTGTAGCAGTATAAAATCAATTTGTGTACTTTTTTTTGCCTGGGCTTTGCCCAGTCCATAGTCGCCTAAGGTGTTGTTTCAAGCAGGTGTTACCTATAATCATCTCATGTGTCTTTGCCTAATCTATACATTTATTCACCCTGTCATTCGTCTCTTCTAGGTCATGTCCCCCAGTCAAATTTTGCAATTTCGCTGCTACTACCTTTGCATTTAAATCCCCTCTTTTTCTACATTTCAACTCCCTGTGGCGCATAGGGCTTCAACAAACACTTCCAAGTCATTCTGTTTTTTGCCATTCTTTTAAGATCATTCCTTGTTTTCCCCATTATCTTCATCTCTGCTTTCATCTGTCTTCTCCAAGAATATTTTAGTCTTCCTCTTTCACTTTTTCCTTGGGGCATCTAAAAAAGGGCATGTTGTGTAATAATGTCAGTTGGCCTCAGCAGTGTGTGTCCTATCCAGCGCCATCGTCTTCGCTGTATCTCTTTATCCACTGGTATTTGACTAATACATTTCCATAATTCTATGTTAGTGATTTTGTCCTGCCATTTCCATCCTTTTATTTTGCACAAACATCCGTTAATGAAGATCTGTACCTTCGTGATTCTCATTTTTGTTGTTCTCCATGTTTCACAGCCATATAATAGGACTGACTTAACTTTGGGTTGAAATTTTTATTTTTGTATTTAACCTAATTTCTTTGGATTTCCAAGTTTCATAGTGCAACGAATGCTCCTCTTGCTGTTGACATCCTTATTTCGTATCATTCTCTGTTCCTACTTTTTCTATATTACTGCCCAGACATATGTAAGGTTGCACGTTATTGTTATTATTTGGTTATTGCAAACTGCATTAATTCTCATAATTTTGGTCTTATTTCTATTTATTTTTAGTCTTAGCTGTTATGGTCTCTCATCAAGTATGTTCATTTTGTCTTGCATTTTTTTTTATGATTATGTGATAGGAGAGCTATGTTATCAGCAAATTCTAAGTCATTAAGTTGCTTGGTCAGTGACCACTGGATTCCATTTCTATTGTTCTGAATTATTTTCATAATCCAATCTATGGCCAGCAGAAATAGAAATGGAAATAGAAGCATTCCTGCCTTACTCCTGTTCTGATTTCAAATACTTCTGTAAGCTGCCCTTCGTGTACAACACTACATTTAATTCTTCATACATTGTTCTTATCAGGTTAATAAACTTTATGGGGATTCCGTAATGACTCAATGGTCATCTCTAGCTCGTTGTAAAAGGTGTCAATGTCTTCTTCGCTTAAATTATGTTGATATCCATTGGTCTACCTCTCAATTTTACTAGCAAAACTATATCTGATACTGGCTAAAATCCTTTCACTTTTTGTTTCTTTCTCTATCTAACATGATGCCTACTCCTCTTTCATGTGTGGTTCCCCCAGAGTAAATTACATTTCCACTGTCAAGTTGTAATAATCCTGCTCCTTTCCATCTCATTTCACATAGTCCCAAGATGTTCAATTTCATTCTCATCATTTCTTGGCTGATGTTTTCTAGCTTGCCAACCTAGAATGCTAATCTAATGTTACACGATTTTTTATTTTGCATACAGTAGCTTGATGACGACGAAAAGGTAGATATAAGACCATTTTAGGAAATCATGGTTTAGGAAAAAGAAATGACAGAGGAGAAAGATTAATACAATTCTGTGAAGAAAACAGGCTGATAATATGTAACACCTACTTTGAGCAAGAGAAAAGGAAACTATACACATGGAAAAGCCCTGGAGATAGGAAGAGGAATCAAATAGATTACATAATGATAAAAGAAAGGTTCCGTAACAGCGTAAAGAAAGCCAAAACCTACCCAGGAGCAGATATTAATTCTGATCACAATCCTGTAATGATTAAAATGAAAATCAAACTAAAGAGAAACAAGCAAAAATCTAATTCATCAACAAATCCACTCGATATAACAGCTTTAAATCAAAAAGATATTAAAGATACCTATACAATACAAGTAAAGAACACATACCAGAAGCTGCTAGAGGAAGGAATTGAACAATACAGAAGAGAAAATCCTGATGAAAAAGTAACAACCAAATGGCAATGCATAAAGAAAAGCATACAAAAAGCCTGCGACACCTTACCCAAAGAGAAAAGAACAAAACAAAAATGGATAACTAACACCATCTTAGAAAAAATGGAAGAAAGGAGACAAGCGAAGAACACTGCCCAATACAATAAAATAGATAATGAGATACGCAAAATGTGCAAAAAGGCAAAAGAAGACTGGCTCAGCCAAAAATGTATAGAAATATAAACTATGGAAAGCAAACAAGACCTAGAGGAATGTACACAGAAATAAAGAGAATGACTAATAAAAATAAAAAAGCCACAGAAGGTGGATGCATTGCAGACAAAAAAGGAAAAATGCTAACAGACAATAAAGATATCATAGATAGATGGCAGGAATATATAACAGAACTATTTCATGATCAAAGGGACAAGAAACCAATTATAAAATGTACATCAGGCTATACAATCTTAAAATCTGAGGTGGAAAAAGCTATAAAAACAATGAAAAGGGGAAAAGCAGCAGGACCTGAAAGCATACAGATAGAGATGATACAGGCACTTGAAGATTTTGGCATTGAAGTGATTACAGACATATGCAACGACATATACCACACAGGATACATACCAAATGAACTAAAAACATCAACTTTCATTGCATTGCCTAAAAAGAATGATGCAGTTGAATGCAGTGACTTTAGAACAATAAGCCTAATGAGCCATGTTACAAAAATCTTGCTAAAAGCTATACAAGGAAGGATTCAGAATAAAATCAATACTGAATTAGATGAGCAGCAATTTGGATTTAGGAAAAATAGCGGGACAAAAGAAGCCATATTCTGCATGAGAACATTAATAGAAAAATACACAGAAGCAAACAAACCAATATATGCCTGCTTCATAGACTACACCAAAGCTTTTGATAGAGTGCACCACAAACAACTTATAGAATGCCTAAAAGAAATACATCTAGATGACATGGATATACGACTAATATGCAATCTATACTGGGAGCAAACAGCAATAATAAAATATAACAAAGAGTTCTCTACACCCATTGATATAAAAAGAGGAGTAAGACAAGGATGCATCCTATCACCAAGCTTGTTCAATCTATACACTGAGCAAATCTTTAAAAACATCATAGAGATGTCAGGCCTACAAATTAATGGAAAGATAATCAATAACCTAAGATATGCTGACGATACTGTACTACTAGCAGAAAATCCTAAAGATCTACAACAATTACTTAATGAAATAAACACGACAAGCAAAAAATATGGACTAGATATGAATATCAAAAAGACTAAAACTATGATCATAAACAAAGAAAATACTCAAAACCCACAAGTGGATATCAAAATTGAAGCAATAGACCTTGAGACAGTTCAGAACTATAACTACCTTGGACATACTATAACCAGTGATGGAAAATGTACAACTGAAATAAACAAAAGAATAGGAATGGCAAAAAGTAATTTTAATGTCATGAAGGACATACTAACATCAAAACAAATAACACCAGAGCTAAAACTAAGAATAGCAAAATGTTACATCTTCTCAATATTCCTATATGGTGCTGAAACATGGACATTAGACAAGAAACAGAACAGAGAATTGAAGCCTTTGAAATGTGGATATATAGAAGAATAGGTAGAATTGGATGGAAGGAAAAGAAAACAAACGATCAAGTCTTAAAACAACTAAAAATGAAAGAGAACTTCTCAACACAATTAGAACAAGACAAATGCGATTTTTGGGCCATGTTAAAAGACACAACAGCCTACTGAAAGTAATCCTGGAGGGGAAAATACAAGGTAAAAGAGGCAGAGGCAGACCAAGATTAACATGGACGAGTAACATCAAAAGATGGAAAAATCAACCGATGACAAACTGCACCATCAAAGCAAAAGATAGAACAGAATGGCGCTCCATGGTAGCCAACCCTCGTTGCGGAGACGGCACTCAACGATGAACGATGAGCTTGATGACGATCAGGTGTCACCTGTGGCATATGACGTTCTATACAGGACGAGGAGGCTGTGGTATCCCCAATAACGTCGTTAGCTTTAGATATTAAATCGTATTTGGACATAATTTACTTGCCAATATAAGAAGGTAGTTTGCCATTCCTTTCCTCCTTTAGAGTGATTGTACTAGTCGCAGCCATTGAAAAATGTAATTGCATTGGTAATTCCCTGCGATTTATTTTTAGAATCAGTCTAATTTGAGATCCAATTAGACAGAGAACACCAATAGCTAGGAAGGAAATTACCCTAAAGTACGGAACACGGTTTAGCAACATTTTGTTTATTGATAAATTTGTTGTCTCTGTAATAAATCTTTTTTTTTTTCTATCAAAAGCACATAAATATGCTTCCGAAGCTGTTGTAAATGCATTGTATATTTTAAAACAAAAATATGGTATTAAAATAAAATTAGATAAAATAAAAGTCCATATTTTTACGCTCAATAAATAAAAATAAAAAATGCTTAGAATACGTATAGTTCAGTGTCACCCATTGCCTTAATACAGAATGAGAAGCAATAACTAATTTCAGCGTCCTCCGTCTCTTACTTCCATCTGCCTTTCTTTTCCCTCACTCCCTCTGTCTGTCTGTCTGTCTGTCTGTCTGTCTGTCTGTCTGTCTGTCTGTCTGTCTGTCTGTCTGTCTGTCTGTCTGTCTCTCTCTCTCTCTCTCTCTCTCTCTCTCTCTCTCTCTCTCTCTCTCTCTCTCACTCTCTCTCTTTCCCTGTCCTTCAAAAGTCATAATTGATGATCCTATTTCTTCAAAGGAGCGAGATCACCCACTTTGAGACACACTGTCTCAAATTCATGGCTCTAAAATGTAGCCTTTCTGCTAACTCGATCAAAATGTAGCATGCACTCAATGCATTGAATTACTTCCCCTGGAACGAAACCGCAACAACTATGAGCGATTTTGAGCCGTTATTAAGCTCTCATAGTAGCATTTCCGCACGAACAATACACTCCACTTTTATTTGCATTTGTTTAGCTTCATTCATTTTCTCCACCCCTAAATATAGTACTCGCACAGCCACATCTTAAACAAAACTAACTCAGCCAAATCGACCTTTCCATCAGGCAGACTCAGAAGAAACAAAGCGGTCTTTTCATTTCCCTTCTAGATTTTGCAATGCACATTTGAAATATAATTTAAAAATAAATCATTTGTAACACCTCCGGCGATTTTAATAATTTTCCAAAGAACCTCAACGTATAAATAGTTTTCTCTTTGTCTATTAGAAAAAAAAATCATAGGAAACATTTTTCTCTATTTATTTAATGTCAGACTGTTCAATATAGGCCGGTTTATCTTAGCTTCTTCGAACAATGTTCTCGAATCTACTTTATTTCTCATACCATTTTCTTGAACTAACTTTATGATATTATCCCACTTGCGGGTCTTTCGCCAGGATTATAGGATAGGATAATAAAGACCGCGTTTGTCCAGTGTAATCACTGCGAGATGTTTATGCCTGAACTTTATGGACGGATGTAAATATAATTTTGTGCCAATCGAAACATTCTTAAAGATCTAAGCAAATATTAGAAAGAGATAATTTCAGAGGAAGTGGTATGTTTACAACACAAACAAAAAAACATAATCAACAACCGAAAAAAAACAAAGAACAATAGACGGGTCGAAGCAGGATCGAACCTGTACCCTCGGTACAGCATCTTGCCACGAGAACCAGACGCTAGAGCTCACGTGGCAAGGAGATGTGCCGAGGAGTACTGGTTCTTTCCTGCTTCGGTCTGTCATTGTTATTTTTTTGTTTCTGTTGATTATTTGTGAATTTTTTTGTCCGAGTGTTGTAAACATAGCTCTTCCCCTGAAATTATTGGCTGATCTATCACCTCGGAAGTTTCCCTCTATAATAATAAACGTCTTCCCCTGAATTATTGGCTGATCTATCACCTCGGAAGTTTCCCTCTATAATAATAAACGTCTTCCCCTGAAATTATTGGCTGATCTATCACCTCGGAAGTTTCCCTCTATAATAATAAACGTCTTCCCCTGAAATTATTGGCTGATCTATCACCTCGGAAGTTTCCCTCTATAATAATAAACGTCTTCCCCTGAAATTATGGCTGATCTATCACCTCGGAAGTTTCCCTCTATAATAATAAACGTCTTCCCTGAAATTATTGGCTGATCTATCACCTCGGAAGTTCCCTCTATAATAATTTAAACGTCTTCCCCTGAAATTATTCGCTGATCTATCACCTCGGAAGTTTGCCTCTAAAAATTGTCATTTATTATTATTTCTCATTTAAGTAAATATTAAAGCAGATCAAGACGGCTTTCATTGTGTTAGCATTTTGCTCCATTAACAGTCGCGTCGTAAAATAGTTAACAAAAATAACAACTGTTCACTAGATATCATGAGCAATCAACCTTCGCCTACACAGAAGCATCATCGTAACTAGGTTGCGTGCCATTGCCAGAAAGTTGATCTCATCACAGACAGTCTGAAGGAATGTTTGTCTCAGATCTCCCACCTCTCATGTTGTCAAGTTCAAATGAAACCACCTTCCTCTCGATCTACAGCTTCATAGAGACGCTGTTATAGATCACCACTCTTATTTTTGTCTGAGCCGTTCCAACGTGAGGCCAATGAGGCAGCGTTGTGGCGGGGGGGGGGGGGGGGGGAGATAAAGAGCGGCTAAAGGATGATTTCTCTGGGTGCAACATTCTTAAGAGTAAATAATTTCAAAAGAAACAACGGTAGGCAGTAGCAACAATATAAAAGACAGGTTAGGGGGAACAATGCTTATTTTCGCCCGGACCTAGCTACCCACTGTGTGTGTTCTCTTATAAAACCAAGAGATGTTCTAAGTGTCAAAGCCGTTAGCTTTGCGAGCATCTTGTAGCGACATCAGACCTCCAAAATCACCTGCACAGACCACACCTAGTAAATAAATCCTAAGGACAGAGCAGAAACAAAATAAAAAACCACGTTGGAGGAGCATGTTAGTCGTAACAGACCGTTCACTTAAAAAGGGAAAATACAATTTTAATAAACCAGAGCAGGGTGAACTATAGGGTGTTTATAAAGTCTCACTACACTTGGTATCTAGGTCAATTTGAAAAAATGTTTATGACGTCATCACAATATGTGCTCAATGGTAAGTTCACTTGTTGCGACAGTTTTCTTAATGACTTGTCTGGACTTTTAAGGATTCTGTCTTGGATATCTAAACATATTTCATCATTCACAGCAGGCCTACCAGATCGTGGAGCATCTTCCACATTTCCAGTAGCAATAAACTTATTCAACAAATTTCATTGACAGTGGGAGCACATATTGTGATGACGTCATAAACATTTTTTTTTCAAATTGACCTAGATACCAAGTGTAGTGAGACTTTATAAACACCCTGTAGTTACTTTGGAGGATTACTCTTTGTCCAGGAAAGACAACTCTGAGAAGAAATCGGTCCTTTGTAGGGCGATCGGAGAAAATCAGAAGCTGGGATAACGTACACCCCCCCCCCCTCCCCCTTTTCGAATCCTGGTTTGGGCTGTCTGTTGTGTTTTATCTGTCCTGTTATTTGCTAATCTCTCCCAAAGTTCTCAGAATAAACATATTTCTCTGCCCATAAAACTCTGTCACGCTTCCTGGCCTTATCCTAGCAAGTGCTCTCACCTTACTGTTTCCGTTAACTCTTTCCGGACGGAAGCTTTTATCGACGTAACCGAAAAGATTTCAGAGACAAAATTGTTCATGGTTTTAAGAATCAATCTACATATTTATGTGTATCTAACATATAACATATTATATATTAATTTTTAGATAATTGAATAAGGTATTAGATTTCACCTATACCAAGAGGATACATCATCATCATTGAGTGCCGTCTCCGCATCGAAGGTTGGCTACCATGGAGTGCCATTCCACTCTGTCTCTTGCTTTGATGGTGCAGATTGCCATAGGCTGACTTGTTCATCTTTTGATGTTACTCGTCCATGTTAGTCTTGGTCTGCCTCTGCCTCTTTTACCTTGTATTTTCCCTTCTAATATTACTTTTATTAGACTGTTGTGTCTTTTAACATGACCAAAAAATTTCATTTGTCTTGCTCTAATTGTGTTTAGTAGTTCTTTCTCATTTTTAGTTGTTTTAGAACTTCCTCGTTTATTTTCTTTTCTTTCCATCCAATTCTACCTATTCTTCTATAAATCCACATTTCAAAGGCCTTAATTTTCTGTACAAAGACATGTAAAAAGAATGTCATACGAACAATAAACTCATATCTAGCTGCTTAAAAATAGTTAGGAATTAATTTTAATTCAGCTGGGGACCTCGGTAGCCTAGTTGGGAAAACAACCCGACTGGACTACCGACGTTCGGAGAACCCGTGTTCGATTCCACAACCCGACTGGACTACCGACGTTCGGACAACCCGTGTTCGATTCCACAACCCGACTGGACTACCGACGTTCGGACAACCCGTGTTCGATTCCCGCAGGGTGCAGTTGGAGTGGGTTGTACTTGTGGTTGGAAAAAAAAATACCCCCACGGTCGACCCAGCCGTTGGCAGAAATGGGCACCAGGGTATTACCCTGGGAATGTGAGGAATGTCGCTTCGCATCTGAGTTCTATGCTTGAGGCGACACTATACAGAAATATCCGAACATTTCTAGATAGGCGGCCGAGCACATATGGGTGTAAACTCGCGTGCTAAGACGCCGGTTCAAGTCTCGTACTTTACCTTTACCTTTATAGTTTGATGACGGTTCACACTAATCAAATTGAGAGTGGGCACTATGCACCGAAACGTAGGTTGCCCAATCCGCATGGCGCACAGTGCGGCGAAACTATCTTTACGACACATAGTACCATTGCTGGTGTATATGTCGGGGGGGGGGGGGGCGCAACGATAGAACCAGAGGGATAAAGGCCGCTTGGTCAAGCAGCCACCATGACGTGTGAGACTCAGGATTTTTATTTCACCCCCGATAGAAAAAATCCTTTCTGTTTACCGCGGGTTCGAACACCGTACGCCGGCTTTTTCAACCAGCGGAACAGTGGTTTTAGCCGCACGGCCACGCGCACCTCATGCAGCGAAAGGTACGGTAAAAAAACTGACCACGCGGGTAGAGAGCTGAGTTTGCCGTGTGCTGGGAGTGTGCTCTATCGTTTTGGTTTCTCGTAAAAAGGCGTTGTGACAAGGAGTACAGGTTTGATCCTGCTTCGGGCCATTATTGTTCTTTTGTCTTTTTTCGGTTGTTGATTATTGTGATTTTTTTGTTGAGTGCTGTAAACATACCTCTTCCCTGAATGACTTCCTGATCTATCGCCTTGGAAGTTTCCCTCTACAATATATCTATTTATTATTATTTGTCTCCAGTTATCTGTTGTGATTTGTTGTCTGTCGCCCTGCTAGTCTAGATACAGACATTTATTTGCATAATCAATGTTTTATGTAGGACAATCATACGCCAGCGAAGAAGAATATGTATGAAAGTCTTTTAATTTGGTTTGAAAGTAACATATAATTGGAATTTAAAAAAAAAAGAAGAAAGGACCCCCCCCCCCATTACTGTTATTCACAACTAGAAACTTTTCTCAATCATATCATTTCGGTGGTAACTAACTGTCGTTTATGACTTATATGTGGCCATGCTTGGCGCTGGACACAGAGTGGGGATACATATGTTGTGTGTAGAATGTTTCTGTATGCTAATTGGTATCGTCTTGCATTGTAGAAGGGGGCCAGCTGTGTCAACATTTATTTTGTCTTGCTGCATCCAATGTTAATAATATTTTTGTTATCCACGCTACCATCTTACTACCACGGACAAGGGGCAGGGTTCGATCCCAATCGACGGCTTCAGGGTTCACCCAGCCTTAAATGGGTACCGGATTTTTTTCTGGGAAAGTAAAGCAGCACGGGCGTAACACTGACCACATTACCCCAAAAATCATGTGTTGAAGGTCTGTAAAATATAGGGTCACTAACACCATATTTCCCTATACGCCACTTGGCGTGACGGGGGTACTTTACTTTACTTTACTTTACTTTACTTTACTTTACTTACGCTGCCATCTTCTGAGAAAGTGATTCCAAGATACAAGAACTCTGGTACATATTTTATAACTTTGCCCTCCGTTGAAATATTTACACTTCCCTTCTCGCTCCCTGTTACCAGAGTTTATTGTTCAAGATTTACATTTATGATATATGTTTATGATTTCAACAACAAAAATAAAATAAAAAAACTAGCGTCTCAGTTATAGACTGCAGCGCTCTTCTTATCTGCATTTAATTCAAGCTCCGAGCACGGCCGTTCAAAAACAATGGACTGCTCTCCCTTGATCACAAAAGAGTAACAATTGTTATCAGAGCTTGCAGTTGTCTACGTAAACTCTGGTTTTTTTTAGTGAAAACCCTGTATTCTGTCTGATGTAACCACAATAAAAATAGCAACAAAACTACATTTGCTGAAACAAGCAGACACTGGCGGAAACAATCGGCTCCAAAATGAGCGCCAATAGGGCGTTACCGGCGTCTGATATGTTTTGATACTTGAGTCACAACATGTTAGGGGATGTTGGTAATTGTTTCGGTGTTCAGGATTGTTTTGTTTCACTGCGCACCAAATACAAAACTCTCAATTTATGGCTCATACTTTTACAATTTATTTTCACGCGATTTAGATTCCCAAGTTTCGGTGACCTAGCAGTTTGTTAGCCGGATTCATGACAACCGGCAGGGTACATGATGATGATGATGATGAGCAGTTTGTTAGCCGGATTCATGACAACCGGCAGGGTACATGATGATGATGATGATGAGCAGTTTGTTAGCCGGATTCATGACAACCGGCAGGGTACATGATTATGATGATGAGCAGTTTGTTAGCCGGATTCATGACAACCGGCAGGGTACATGATGATGATGATGATGAGCAGTTTGTTAGCCGGATTCATGACAACCGGCAGGGTACATGATGATGATGATGATGATGATGAGCAGTTTGTTAACCGGATTCATGACAACCGGCAGGGTACATGATGAGGATGATGATGATGAGCAGTTTGTTAGCCGGATTCATGACAACCGGCAGGGTACATGATGATGATGATGATGATGATGATGATGATGATGAGCAGTTTGTTAGCCGGATTCATGACAACCGGCAGGGTACATGATGATGATGATGAGCATTTTGTTAGCCGGATTCATGACAACCGGCAGGGTACATGATGATGATGATGAGCAGTTTGTTAGCCGGATTCATGACAACCGGCAGGGTACATGATGATGATGATGAGCAGTTTGTTAGCCGGATTCATGACAACCGGCAGGGTACATGATGATGATGATGATGATCAGTTTGTTAGCCGGATTCATGACAACCGGCTGTGTACATGATGATGATGAGCAGTTTGTTTGCCGGATTCATGACAACCGGCAGGGTACATGATGATGATGATGATGAGCAGTTTGTTAGCCGGATTCATGACAACCGGCAGGGTACATGATGATGATGATGAGCAGTTTGTTAACCGGATTCATGACAACCGGCAGGGTACATGATGATGATGATGATGATGAGCAGTTTGTTAGCCGGATTCATGACAACCGGCAGGGTACATGATGATGATGATGATGATGATGATGATGATGATGAGCAGTTTGTTAGCCGGATTCATGACAACCGGCAGGGTACATGATGATGATGATGATGAGCAGTTTGTTAGCCGGATTCATGACAACCGGCAGGGTACATGATGATGATGATGAGCAGTTTGTTAACCGATTCATGACAACCGGCAGGGTACATGATGATGATGATGATGATGAGCAGTTTGTTAGCCGGATTCATGACAACCGGCAGGGTACATGATGATGATGATGATGATGATGATGATGATGATGATGATGATGATGATGATGAGCAGTTTGTTAGCCGGATTCATGACAACCGGCAGGGTACATGATGATGATGATGATGATGATGATGATGATGATGATGATGATGATGATGAGCAGTTTGTTAGCCGGATTCATGACAAACGGCAAGGTACATGATGATGATGAGCAGTTTGTTAGCCGGATTCATGACAACCGGCAGGGTACATGATGATGATGATGAGCGGTTTGTTAGCCGGATTCATGACAACCGGCAGGGTACATGATGATGATGAGCAGTTTGTTAGCCGGATTCACGACAACCGGGCTTCGGGTCTGACCTCACGAAATAAAGACCAGATGGAAGGCTTCTCCTACCAGGACAGGGTGGGTGTAATATATGGAATCGTTGTATCATAAATAAAATGTCACGTATGATCTTGACGGCTCAACAACCCTGGCCGGCATCCACCCTACGAGAAAGAAAGGCTATAAGACAACACATGGAGAGAAAACACGGGCAGGTTCGGCTCAACAACCCTGGCCGGCATCCGCCCTACGAGAAAGAAGGCTATAAGACAACACATAGAGAGAAAACACGGGCAGGTTCGGCTCAACAACCCTGGCCGGCATCCACCCTACGAGAAAGAAAGGCTATAAGACAACACATAGAGAGAAAACACGGGCAGGTTCGGCTCAACAACCCTGGCCGGCATCCACCCTACGAGAAAGAAAGGCTATAAGACAACACATAGAGAGGAAAACACGGGCAGGTTCGGCTCAACAACCCTGGCCGGCATCCGCCCTACGAGAAAGAAAGGCTATAAGACAACACATGGAGAGAAAACACGGGCAGGCTCGGCTCAAAAACCCTGGCCGGCATCCGCCCTACGAGAAAGAAAGGCTATAAGACAACGCATGGAGAGAAAACACGGGCAGGTTCGGCTCAACAACCCTGGCCGGCATCCACCCTACGAGAAAGAAAGGCTATAAGACAATATAGAGAGAAAACACGGGCAGGTTCGGCTCAACAACCCTAGCCGGCATCCGCCCTACGAGAAGAAAACTCCTACCTCAAATCAAGTTCCAGCCTGCTGAAGACGGAGTGTGTCAGCCACAGCGCAGGTTTAGTGTAAAAGTCAACAAATACACTCGCAAATACGAGTACTGATAATGCGACTAGTTATTCTTGTGTGATGCTTTTGTTCCTACCACCCGATCATGATAGGAGACAAAGAGTCAAGCTCGCACCATAACAAGACTTGAGCGTTGAAGAAGTAAAGATTATCATCATCAAATGGCAGTGGCGTAACAAGTTGTTGGCTGGCTCGATGATAATGTGACCGTGCTTTGAAAACCAGACTACGTCATTCAGTTGACCCAGTTAGAAACAAAGAATTGGTTCCTGTTGCGCGACGGCTACGGCCCGATGATTATCTGCTTCCTCGTTCATCCTTAAAGTGCGTCAAGTGGGCGTAGCTACACTGTATCGTTGCTTGCGACAAGTTACGATATTTGTAAATTTAGGTTTGAAACATCCAACTTAGTTATGGAATTTTTGGGTACTTTACCTTTCCTTTTTCGTTCCTGTTAGTTTGGCAAGACTAATAGTGTATACGAGCTTTGGTGAAACAACAAATTTTAGGTTTGAAAAAACATAAGGACCAAAGGAGAAAGTGATTGGGCAGACATGAAATGGCCATAAGAGAATGACACTAGCGCGGATCGCCTTGAAAAGTGTTTATTGAAGACGTCGCTTCATAGAAGTTTAAATGGGGTTTAAAAAAATAAAATAAAAATAAGAGGACGAAGAAGAAGAAAAAAGCGGAATATAGGAGACGAAAGAATGGACTTGATAACTAAAACACTAATTAACTTGGCTCCATAGCACCCAGGAATGGTTTTGCTGGCTTGAGTCATATTATATATATATATATATATATATATATATATATATATATATATATATATATAAAGCCATACCCACATATTATTCATTAAATCAATTTAACTCAATTATACAATAACAATTACAATTAAATTAAAAACCCCAGTGCAAAGGTAACGAGTTTCCTCAAGGGAGACATACCATTAATTAGCTGTACCAACGTCATTATTCACGAGAGCTATTGGTGGCAGATTTGTATATGGTAAAGTGACATACCAATTTGGATATGGCCGCTTAGCTGAAATAATTATTTTGGAGTCAAATTCTCTAACAATTTCCTTCATTTTACTTTTTTCAGATTGTTTTATTATACATTGTTTTATTATACATTGCCGACTACTGCATTTTTTCTTTCAAAATGTCGTGCCCATATAGTATATAGATTTATAATTATATGCTTAGTTTTTTTTTTCTTCACAAAGCTGGATACTATCAATTTGACTGAATATCTTCTATCAAATTTCACTCTTTCTAAACTATTTGTTTGCTATTTCTTTTTAGTGTTAAATATTAACAAGAATTTGGGATATTGAAAAATGAAAGAATGAATTATCTCCCGTAAGTAATTAACAGACGCATGGTATCGGTAGTCCAGTGGTCTTTCTTTCAACGTCGTATAGTCAACTAACTAACCCAAACCATATAGTGTACCCAAACGTACCTTTATACACATCAAGGCTTCACATGAGTGCCAACAAAATAGTTAAGAGTAAACAAACCAATAGGTAGACTTTTTTTTAAAAAGAATTCCTGTCACGAAATTTCTTGACAAGTGGCAGCAATTAACACAATCTACTTATTACTTTGATGTGACTAATCGTGTACAAATGTGAATACATAATTACGAAGCGTTACGACTAATAATATAGGTAGGGGGAGTTAGCTAGAGAGAGTGAGAGAGAGAGAGAGAGAGAATGAGGTAGATACATTTAAGAGTGATGCAAAGAAAAAAACGTAGGACATAGAGTGACAGAAAAGGAAACAAAGAAATGCAGATAGACACAGAGAAAATCACAAAAGGACTGAGACATATTTAGGCACAAAGAGAAATAATGAAAGAGTGAAAGTCATACGGAGCACTAAACAGAGAAGTACAAGGAGAAATAAAGAGAAAATGAAAAGCATAGGGAGAAACAAGACGGAGAAGTAAAGAGTGAAAGACAGAGACAGTGAGAGAGCGCAGAAAGATAATGCGAGAAAGCGCGTTAATAACAGAAAGAGAGATATATAAATTAATTCAGCAAAGCTTTTGCAATATATGCAAAAGACAAGTTCAACAAATATATTGTTATCCACTCTGAGTTGTTATCTCCTTATTTTCCCAGCTCTCCTGTAGTTAAGGATACGCAACCTTTTATAAAATACTAACACCTCCTTAGCTAGAACACATACTTTGTTATAAAATACTAACACCTCCTTAGCTAGAACACATATTCTGTTATAAAATACTAACACCTCCTTAGCTAGAACACATACTTTGTTATAAAATACTAACACCTCCTTAGCTAGAACACATATTCTGTTATAAAATACTAACACCTCCTTAGCTAGAACACATATTCTGTTATAAAATACTAACACCTCCTTAGCTAGAACACATATTCTGTTATAAAATACTAACACCTCCTTAGCTAGAACACATACTTTGTTATAAAATACTAACACCTCTTTAGCTAGAACACATATTCTGTTATAAAATACTAACACCTCCTTAGCTAGAACACATATTCTGTTATAAAATACTAACACCTCCTTAGCTAGAACACATATTCTGTTATAAAATACTAACACCTCCTTAGCTAGAACACATATTCTGTTATAAAATACTAACACCTCCTTAGCTAGAACACATACTTTGTTATAAAATACTAACACCTCTTTAGCTAGAACACATATTCTGTTATAAAATACTAACACCTCCTTAGCTAGAACACATACTTTGTTATAAAATACTAACACCTCTTTAGCTAGAACACATTATGTTATAAAATACTAACACCTCCTTAGCTAGAACACATATTACGTAATAAAATACTAACACCTCCTTAGCTAGAACACATATTCTGTTATAAAATACTAACACCTCCTTAGCTAGAACACACATTATGTTATAAAATACTAACACCTCCTTAGCTAGAACACATATTCTGTTATAAAATACTAACACCTCCTTAGCTAGAACACATACTCTGTTATAAAATACTAACACTTCCTTAGCTAGAACACATATTATGTTATAAAATACTAGCACATATCTTCTTATAAAATGCTAACACCTCCTTAGGTAATCCCAGCACTAAAGGTAAAGGTAGCCCTAAAGCAATTGTCGTTGGGTAATGAAATGTTAGTGACATTATTGTACTGAGTCGACTTCTGTCAATATGGCGGATATAGAGCAGGAACCAATGAGGCTCAGTCTGAAGAGTGTTCCTTGTTGCAGTTTCCTCATATTCCAAGTCCGGCTTGCTTCAGCTGCCACACAGTTCAGTGCTCTGTGCGCACCGTGAGCTGTGTTTTTCATCCAGATTGTGTTTCGATATTCCGATTGCTCGCGATCAATGATGATATAGTAAAAGTAAAGTGCCCCGTCACGCCAAGTGGCGTAAAGGGAATATGATGTTAGTGACCATCAATTTTACAGACCTTCGGCACATGATTTTTGGGGTAATGTGGTCCGTATTACGCCCGTGCCGCTTTACTTTCCCAGAAAAAATCCGGTACCCATTAAAGGCTGGGTGAACCTGGAAGCCGTCTGTTGGGATCGAGCCCTGCCTCTTGTCCTTTGTAGTCCAGTTCACTAACCACTGAGCTATCGCGGCTCTGAATGATGATATAGAATTTAAAAAACGACAAAACGACATTAGGAAATGCTATAACTACAACTTTGGGCACAATAATAACATCAGATGGAAGATGTAACACACAAATAAAAAGCAGAATAGCTCAGGCCAAACTCGCATTTCAGAAAATGAAAAATATCTTATGCAACAAATCTATATCAATAGAAGTGAGAAAGAGAGAGTTCATCGGTGCTATATAGAACCAATTCTGACCTATGGACGCGAATCATGGACAGTAGACAAACAAACTAAAAGATGATTACAGGCCACAGAGATGGGATTTCTCAGAAGAACGTTGAAAGTTCCCTGGACAACTAAAAAGACCAATGAGGAAGTTCTCAAAGAGGCCAACACAAAATTGGAGCTCCTACAAGACATCAGAAAGAAACAATCAACATTTTTCGAACACATCATGAGAAGAGGAAAGTTGGAATACTTGGTTACAACTGGCAAAACAAAAGGAAAGAGCGATCGCGGACGACAAAGAGAACATACTGGATAGCTTGGTGTCATGGCATGGACAACAGTCAACAATAGAATTGATACGATGCACTGTAGATAGAAGATTGTGGAGGGACATGATCGCCTACGCTAAACGGTATGATACATGATGATGATGATATTAATTATTACTTTAGGTAAGAGTAACACGACATTAGGCAATGATATTACTACATTTGACAACACCAAACTGACAGTAGGCAATATTATTACTAGTTTAGGTAACACCAACACGACATTAAGCAACGTTATTACTACTTTATTTAACACCAAGACGACATTAGACCATGCTTTTACTACTTTAGACAACACCAATACGCCACTAGGCAATGTTATTAATACTTTAGATAACACCAACACGACATTATACAATGTTTTTACTACTTTAGACAACACCAATACGCCATTAGGCAATGTTATTAATACTTTAGGTAACACCAATACGACATTATACAATGTTTTTACTACTTTAGACAACACCAATTAGGTAATGTTATTAATACTTTAGGTAACACCAATACGACATTATGCAATACCATTACAATGCTTACTACTTTGCATAATATTGACACCAATTTAGGCAATACGGATATAATGCCAACGTCAGTTAAAGGCAGTACCATTGTTATTTTATATAATAGTAGTACTAGTGTAGTTAAAGCCACCACTATCTTAATTAAATATTATGAAGAACCCTTTAAATAGTGTCGATACTACCCTGTGTAATGTCAGTCTCCTCTTTACCCACATTCCTAGATACCACGATCATCAGTTAGTTAACAAAATCCTATAGGTAAAGAGACCAGATATCTCCTACCATCCTCCAGCCTCACCAGACCTACAGCCTTTGTAACACTACAGCCTTAAACACTCCTTAATGCCCACTTTGAGAAGCATCGTGGTTAACCACTATCATTCTTTATGATCTCCCCTTGTGGGCTGAGTCTGTTATTCAAATTAAACTGCAACTCAATCTTATTTCTTTCTGTTTTAACTTTACGTCTTTCCTCAGCTTATCTCTGACTTTTCTGAGTTTTTACAACAAAAAAATTACAAGATTGTAGTCTTGTTCGAACACTGCATCTCCCTCACACTCATCTTGCAAACATCATCACCCCAACTTGACATTTTTCCAACTTACAAGTTTTAGTCTTTAATTTCCCACAGTTTAGCCTCTAATTTCCCACAGTTTAGCCTCTAATTTCCCACAGTTTAGCCTCTGATTTCCCACAGTTTAGCCTTTGATTTCCCACAGTTGTATATATTACCATAGATCTTAGTGATGCGTTTCTCCTTATACCATAGGTAACGATTTTGTTGTCCCGTCTAAATGTCTTGTCTGTTGTAGTTGCTCTCTTGACGTTTTTCTGGTTCGTTCTCCTTTACTTTTCTTTGAGTACATTCAGAATGAAGTGTTGAAGAATATGTTTCGTATTAAATGTGTGTTACTGAATTTGGAATAATAAAACATACCATATTAGAGGTAAACAATCTAACCTACAGGTGCATAAAATCACAAAACAAAATATAGAGATACGTGGCTAAAGAAAAATTTATGCTGACGAATGGATAAACAAAGAAAGCAGTATAAAAATAGACAAACCGACCAATATAATGTTAAACACACAGATTTGACTTATAAGAAAAGCAACTAGATTAACATGCGATTAATGAAACAATAGACTTTATGTGGATGAACAGATAGAGTGACTCAAGAATAAATAAGCAGACTTTTTTTAAAAATGTGTTATAAATAAATTAACAGATACATATGCATATATATATATATATATATATATATATATATATATATATATATATATATATATATATATATATATATATATATATATATATATATATATATATATATATATATATATATATATATATATATATTAATGTAACTATGAAGTGACATAGAGTCACACTTATAAAACGAAAGGTGCAGACACTCCAACATTTAACAACTCATACATTAAGAAGAAAGCAGCAGATATATAATCAGGCAGATAGCAAAGTAATAGGCATACCACATCGACAAGCAGCAGACAGGCAAACGACGATAAGTCAGTCAGACAAACAGACAGCAGACAGTTAAATAGACAAGCAACAGACAGACACATAATGATGCACAAAGTGAGAAGAAACAAAAACATAGGCAGATTTTTTTCTTCAGACAGGTAAAAATCATTGGACAGCTATCACTACTATTGTCCAAAAAGGAAATAACTCTAGAGGCAAAACGTGTAATCTAAAATGCAATCTGTATCCCAACGTTGTGCTACCATTGCCAGTCCTGGACATTAGGTGCAGGAATGATAAGAAAAATAATCTCTACTGAGATGAAATGTGTTAGACGAATGACATTAAACAGCCTGAGGTAAGGTCAAAAATGATTAACTGAGAAAAAAGCTAGGATAACCCCAGACATATACTATTTAAAGGAACAACAGGAAAAATGGTTTGGTCACGTGACAAGACTGAAAGATCAGAACACAACACTACGAGCATTTAATGAACGTTGCGAGAACACCTGACCCAAGGGCCGACCACGACAAAGATGGATTGACGGAATATTAGAAGCACAGAGAAGCACTAGGAAACATAACAGAAGCAGATTCCAAGAGAAGAACAAAAGATTGCTAATTAGATCTCCCCTCGACGCTGAAAGGCAAATGAGGAAGGAAAGAGGAAGAATAAGAAGAAATGTAATAGTAATGTTCCCTGCTGACCACATCGTCACCACTAAAATCCATCAAGATAACCAAACGACAGCCAACTATAGATAGCAAATCTATTTTTGGCTGTATGATGATGATGAACATTGATGAGAGAGGCAAGAGCAGCAGGAATCGGCTCCCTCAATGAGATAGAACTGCTTGCACAGAACAGAGACAGATGGCGAGATTTAATAAAATATCTTTAAAAGAAAACTGCTAGAACAAAAATTCATATAGGAGAAGGTGTATCTTGGTCTACGCCCTATGGGCCGGTTACGGCTCGAAAGGTTCTGAGAGAGAGATGATGATGAAATGAGTAGAGATAGAATACATTCCTTACTGCACGCGATAGTTTGAGTTGATTCCCATTGAAACTTATAAACTAGAGAACGCATGCACATATAGAAGAAAAGTCGTATCGTAAAGAAGACATTAAAAACAAAACAAAAACTTTGACAGAATTTATTATCTGCCCTGAACTCTAACATAAGCAGTAACAAAAACTGCTATTAGGTCAATGACAGGGTTAAAATGACCACATCACATTTGAAGGGCCGCTTATCAATTTGTTGAATTAGAAAGGAGCCTGTTTGAATTTCTACATTGAAAGCATTCGTATCTTACAGATGACTCAAGCACCCATTTAAACGGAAGTGAACATCAACATTACATAGTAGGCACTCTAGCCTGCACCTCTTCTTCTTCTTCACTTTTTGTTTAAACTATCTCCCTTTAAAACTTTCTTAAAGCACTCGCTCCGACGAATAACCACTTGGGTACTGTCCCCTGTGGACGTAACTGCATAACTTGTGCTTATGTGCTCGGCGCCGACTCTGTCTTATTCCCTAACGGAAAGTTCCAGATCAAGGATGGTTTCACATGTGTGTCCCGCAATATAATTTATGCCAACGATGTCACATGACTTATATTAGCGACTTCATCAGTACCCTATATCTCTTACCCCACTCTACGACAACCGCTACCTACTCTCGGGTATCCTATATTCTTCTATAGTAGGTTCTTTGTGCTTTGTGCTTGCACACTGACCTGTTTTCGGAAACTTCTGTTACTATGTGCGCACATTTTCACTTTTCTGCACGCACACGCACCCCGTGCGCACTAACGTTCTTATACTCCGAGTACGAGAGAGGGAAGAATTTTTATTTTCACATTTTGTAAAATTTCTTCTTCCTGTTCGAAATTATTATATTTATTATTATTATTTTTATACACATTTGTGTGTATATTGTATGTTTGTTCCTGCTGACAGCCTATTAAACCGAAACGTTGTTCTGGTTTTTGTTGTCCTCTTGTTACGTGAAGCATTAACCATACCGTTTTTTTTTTCCTATGTTTTTTTGTTCTACATCTTTTTTTTATATTTCTGATCAATGTTTAACTTGCTGCTGTAAACATCACTCGACATCAGCTTGATGAAAGATGAATAATACAATAGAACCAATGGGGAAATAGGGGACGAAATGGACACAAAGCTCAGATGCATCGATATCCACACTTTTAACTTTGATTACATATTTCCAGCGTGAAGTAAGTCTTCTATTTTTTTCTTGACATAGATTAGACAAAGCAGTAACATGGCCACACACTACACAGCCGCCCCATCAACTCCAGTCAGGGTATATTGTCACACCCTGCAATGGAGACTCCACCATGGCTGTGACAGTCAGCTGCAGAATACATATTCTGTCTATGTAATAGCGCTTCATAAAGACGGTTCACTTTACAAGTCGTCAATTCATATAGAGTCAGTTTACCGCGTAATTTAATTTAATATGACCTACCAAAAGTACGACAGCATCAGTAGCGAAGTGGTTAGCGCGCTGACTTAGAGAAAAGAAAACATTGCTTAGTCATAGTCTAAAAGTAATAATTGGGCACAGCGACAAAAGGAGTGGGCATCTTATATACATGGTTGGAGACGGTAATAACTCCGAGAAGGTTCACCACCGCCTTCACCTGCCAATGCTAAGGCGTTGTATTTCTCCTTCTTCACTTCCTTTTGAACCCGTCCGGGTGTCGAGGGAGATACAAAGTTATAGTTCTCGCCCTTTTAGCGGCTTCAATCATTGTCAACTGATGTTTTAGAGTTTCTTTGATTTTGTCTGCCCATTTTATTCTTGGTCTGCCGCTTACTTTTCGCTTCCCCCCCCACCTCCTCTTTTAATATATGCTTTGTATGGTAAGGAGTTACATGGCATGCAATCTAGATAAGCAAACCAGATATTTGTTGTTTCTGTATGTAGCTTAGGATTGTTGAATGTCTACTCTTTCTCTTATTATAGTAAAAAGTAAAGTACCCCCATCACGCCAAGTGGCGTATAGCGAAATATGGTGTTAGCGACCTTATATTTTACAGACCTTCAGCACATGATTTTGGGGTAATGTGGTCAGTATTACGCCCGTGCTGCTTTACTTTCCCAGAAAAAAAATCCGGTACCAATTTAAGGCTTGGTGAACCCGAAAGCCGTCGGTTGGGATCGAACCCTACCCCTTCGTCCTTTGTAGTCCAGTTCACTAACCACTGAGCTATCGCGGCTCCCTTCTCTTATTATATCATTTCTAATTGTGTCTTTTCAGGTCACTCCGCATTCCTCAGACATCTCATCTATGTGGTTACCAGCTTTCTTTAAAACACAATATGGTCACGTTTAATTTAATACTTCAATTTAATTTTACTTTTATTAATACTACACACGAGGAACTATATGCCACGTTTTTAACAAAAATATATCAACAGCAGAGCCATTCTTAAAATGTCATTGTTGAATATTGTTGACTAAAGAAACACGTCATTGGGACACATTCACAACACATCTTGTGAGATAACGTTTGTTAATTGTGCACAACGGCGACGGATCGATGATTGATAATCGAATATTCAATTATATTTTCACACATGCCCTTCCACAGTGTGAACTCAACAATGATCGTTACAAGTGAAATGCTGTATGCATAATATATGTTCTACAGGGACGTAATCATAACACCAGATATCCCACCGGCTGGATAAATAAACGTCCAATATTTTACAACCACGTATCAGTTCTAGTAAAACAATGAAATGCTAACATCTATTTTAAGTTTTATAGATATATACTGACACCCGTTGTTTCGTTTTACATTGTTTTGTTGTGGCGTATTTGGAAAGAAATGTATATATATATATATATTGTATATATATATATATATATATATATATATATATATATATATATATATATCATCATCATCATCATCATCACCATCAAGTACCATGCTTACAGGCGTAGGTGATCATGTCGCTCTACAACTCTTCATCTCGACAGTTTGTATAACTTCTGTTGTTGATCTTCTGCCAAGCCATCCTCCGAAGCTATCTGGTTTTTTTTTTCTATTTGTTTCCCTATCTCTCTTCGTCCCTCAGTTTTCCAAGTTGTCACAATATATTCCAGCTGTTCTCTTCATATCATTACATGGCCAAAAAATGATGATTGTATATTCATATATAAATATGGTGTGTGTGTGTGTATCACTGTATTTCAGGAGCGATAAGAAAGTGATAGGACAACTTTGTCAGTCTTAAGACTAGTCTCTGTCTTAAGACTAGTCTCTGTCTTAAGACTAGTCTCGGTCTTAAAACTAGTCTCTGTCATAAAACTAGTCTCTGTCTTAAGACTAGTATCTGTCTTAAGACTAGACTCACTATATTTGGACACTGAATCTAAGCGTTCAGATCTCTTTCCTTATAACACAGGAATACGAGTACACCAGCGTAGTCTACAAACTCCGTAGCCCCAGCTAAGATTTCTCAAGTAAATTATTAAGAGCCAGTTAATTAAATATTGTAAAGACAGCAGAATATATACTTTGTTTTCACATTTAACCCGGAAGCACACAAAAAAAGATAACTCAAAAGAGTTTCTTTTACGAGATCATATAGAACACA
Organism: Megaustenia siamemsis; assembly: GCA_032433765.1. Taxonomy (NCBI): domain Eukaryota; kingdom Metazoa; phylum Mollusca; class Gastropoda; order Stylommatophora; family Ariophantidae; genus Megaustenia; species Megaustenia siamemsis. Next base: position 62,795,583 of record JAVIAB010000051.1, read on the forward strand.
ACACTTTCTTTCCTTTTTTTTTTGTCGACCGATTCTAATAGGGCTAGGTACTCAGTATAATCTACATTCATGTCAGAGGTCACTTTTGAAAAAACCAGATTGCTGAAAACACGAACCGTGCGCCTTAATTTAAGCAAATACTTGGTTTAATTACTACAGGACACAGTTCTCGTGTTATTTTGATGACCATATATATAAGAACAAGAATACAATTTAAAATAAATAAAGAGAAATGTTGGAACGGGTGGTGGAGCGGACATAAAGATGCCCAGACTACATTGAAACTGATTCCATTAATACACTACACTTCACTACACTACACTACACTACACTACACTCCACTCCACTCCACTCCACTCCACTCCACTCCACTCCACTCCACTCCACTCCATTACACTACACTACACTACACTACACTACACTACACTACACTACACTACACTACACTACACTACAATACTACATGATACGATACGATATTATATGATATAATATGATAAAATATAATATTAACATAATAATATAACAATATAATACAACACCACAACACAACACAACACAATAACACAGCACATCACAACGTAACGTAACGCAATGTAATGTAACATAACATAACAATATAACATAACAAAACACAACACAACAACAGAACATAACATAACATAACATAACATAATACAACACAACACGACACGACACAATATAATATAATATAATATAATATAATATAATATAATATAATATAATATAATATAATATAATATAATATAATATAATATAATATAATATAATATAATATAATATAATGTAATGTAATGTAATGTAATGTAATGTAATATAATATAATATAATATAATATAATACAATATAATATAATATGGCATGGCATGGCATGGCATGACATGATATGATATGATATGATATGATATGATATGATATGATATAACAGCAAATATCAATATGACTTTATAGACTTTACATTAGCAGATTTGCTCAGATCTATACTATCTTCTGTGCTATAACTGGCATGCACAGTTAGGACCGGTCGATGATGCACTTGGTGGTATAGTGAACGTATGATCAAACAGTCACTTGACATGTTCAGTCGATCTCTTAACAGTATAGGTGAATGAAAGCATGGGGCAGATAACTCAGTCGGTAACCATTTCTTAAAGACTATAACAGTGGCATAGAATAACGGTCATCAGTGTTAGTGACAGAATAAAAAGTTGTACGAAGGCAATGGAAGTTCATAGCGGGTAATGAGTGGACAAAGCCGAGGACTAAAGTGGGGATGAAGGATGAGTGCAGAATAGTACTCAGACATAATAAGTTTAGGAAGAATGGACATTTTCCAAACAGTTGTTGTGGAAGTGGGGATAAATACATGGCTTGACTGTCAGGCAGATAGGTTGACAAACAACTTCCAGGACAGGTCAAAGTCATGAAGTAAACACTATTTTGAAACTCATGAGAGGTCAAACTGACCAGAGGTTATATTGGAGTCACACGAATAACTTGTTGTTGAAAAGTCTGAGACATATGTCAGCACTGGGTCAAATGTAGTTCAGGATTGTGGACTCTGATTTGTCGGAGGGATTGCAAATTCGTTGGCTGCAGATATTCCACGCGCAAAGTTATGTTTGGGTATTTAAGATTCGATACAAGGGGTTTAAGTTAGTTAGGCCCGCAAGTCAGGAAAAGTTAGTTGGGAATTGAAATTCATAAAGTAGTTAGGCCCGAAAGTCAGAAAGTAGTTAGGAATTGAAAGTCAGAAGAGACAAGTAGTTAGGGAAAAGATAGCAGTGTTTTTGAGAATTTCCAAAGTTGTGCCTCAGAAAACAAAGTTGTAAATAAGTTGTGAGAGAGATTAATGTTTACAATATGCACTTATGGACATCACATAATCACTGGTGGTAACCTCCGTGTGTTCAGAATTATTAAAGAACAGTAATTCTAAGAGAAGTGCTTCCACTATTACGTATCACGTGCCAAGTTAGAGATCAATGAACTTGATTATGATTTATCGTGACTGAGAAAGTCTGTAATGATTGTGTTGACTACGTTGTGATCAATGTGATGTGGCTCCAACAATAATAACAAGCTAATATAAAGATAAAACAACATCATCCTCTATAACATGTCTACGTTGTTGATGTTTATAATGATGGTTGTGATTGTGATGTTTGATAATTATAATAACTATTCTGGTGAGTATGTTCATAATTATAACAATAAAAGAGATGAAAATGTTGATAATTATAATGATAATTGAAATGAGAAATGAAATAATTATAATTATATTTGATGAAAAAGGATGATAATTATAATGCTATGTAATGAGAAGGCTGATAATTATAACGACAAATATGAACATAATAGTGTTAATTATAATGATAAAAGTGACGAAAACGTTGATAATTATAATGAAAATTGAGATGCGGCTATTGATAATTATAATGATGATTCTGATGAGGTTATTGTGAGACTCTTCGTCATTATAACGATGATTGTGAAGACATTAACAACTAAGCAGAGAACTGATTTCTTTGCCCTCAAATGCTGAAACTTAGTATAGCGAAGTCTAATACAATTATTAATTATATATCACAGTGCGTATTTTTACCTCAGTTATAATAATAATCGATATTTAAACTCTCGCATTGCCAGCATCAAACGACTACTTTTTTACACGGCATTATTCTGTCACGCCATTGAAGCTCCTTTGTAACGTCATTATCGTGAGATAAGAGTCAGAAGAGCTTGTAACTGATGTAGGAGTCGGATTAAGAATAATAAAAAAGAGAAGTTGAAGTTGGGAAATTATAAGTAATTTAGGATGGAGTCAGAGTAATGCAGTTGGAAGCAATTTTAGCTACAGTTCCGTCCTGGAGACGGATGTGCCGAATCGAAAGAGCAGATATCGTATAGATAGATAGACGGACAAACAGGCAGACAGACAGGCAGGCAGGCAGGCAGGCAGAAAAGTGGATGGGTAGATGGGGTGGGATGGGATGGGTGGAAGGGTGGGATGGATGAGATGGGATGGGATGGATGAAATGAGATGGAATGAGATGGGATGGATGAGATGGGATGGATAAGATGGGATGAGATGGGATGGAAGAGAGGGGATGGGATGGATGAGATGAGATGGAATGAGATGGGATGGATGAGATGGGATGGGTGGAAGGATGGGATGGATGGGATGGGATGGGTGTGATGGGATGGGATGGATGAGATGAGATGGAATGAGATGGAATGAGATGGACGGGATGGGGTGGGATAGGATGGATGAGATGAGATGGGGTGGGATGGATGAGATGGGATGGATGAGATGAGATGGGGTGGGATGGATGAGATGGGATGGATGAGATGGGATGGGATGAATGGATGAAATGTAAATCTATATTTGCTAACTTCACCATAGCGGTATGTACTTATCTGAAAAATTCAGCAACCCTTGTTGTAACTTAATTCGTATTTTCATTGTTCTGACATTCATATAATTTTAGTTTGTGTCACGCCACTGAATGTGGATTATGCATCATCGAGCGACCTAGTGTATGTAAATTATAACACGCAAGATAACAGAGATTTGAGCACTTCAGCTGAAGAAAATGCACGTACACACAATCCATATACGATGTAGTCATAAGATGGCCGGTTTAATGTTAACAGATTGAAGAGTCTCGTTTTCTTGAAGATCATCATCATTGTCATCAAGTACCGGGCCTGCTGGCGTAGGTGATCATGTATCTCCACAACTTTCGATCTCGACAGCTATTTATCTTTCTGTTGTTGACCTTCTGCCAAGCCATTCTCTTAAGCTGTCTGGTATTTTTTTCTCTTTGCTTCCCTATATCTCTTCGTCCCTTAATTTTTTCCAGTTGTTACAATATGTTCCAGTTGTTCTCTTCTCAACACATGGCCAAAAAATGATGATTGTTTCTTCCTAATATTGGAAATTAGCTCTCTTTTTGCTGTGACCTCTTTTTTGAACGTTTTCATTACTCTTCTTAGCTGTCCATGGTATTCTCAACATTTTTCTGTAAAACCATATTTCTACAGACTCCAGTGATTTTATTGTCTATTGTCCTATTGTCCATGGTTCACATCCATATGTTAAGACTGGCTCTACATAACATTTAAGAACTCTTTTTCTTGTTTGTATTGTCAAAAATGGATTGCACAGTATCTTCCTCAATTTTTGGAAAGCTTCTTTTGCTTGAGCCATTCTGCATCTCATGAAGATAGCTAAAAGTAATAATGTTTCGATTTCTGTTATGCAGATAAGACAATACTAATCAAACTAATGTTTCCATTCAATATTACTCAAATTTCTGAGACTAAAAACAACCATTCCTTCGATTCAAAAGTCATCTACTGGCCAAGAAGAGATAAACCCTTACGTCGATTGAAAAGGTCTTCATCTGGTCCAGAACAAATAAACCAGATTTGTAATCAAAACGTCTTCATATGATCATGAACAAATCAACCATTGTTTATATTCAAAACGTCTTCACGTGATCAACAAATAAACCAAAGTTTTCCCTCGAAAGGCTGCCTCTTATTTTAGAAATATATTTTTGTATGAAATGTTGGCCTCTGAGAAAAGAATCAAAGAAGATCCTACCTCCAATAGAATGACGTCCACAAACAACATTTGATATTCTGTAACTTAATCATAACTGACTGGACAGTGCTTTGTTTTCCCTTAAATTTATGTCAAATTATGAGAGCAAGTTACAAACGTTAGTCAAAGAATATAAGATGCCAAATTACGATTAACTGCTGATTGTATGCGTTACGGAAACAGCACCAATCTCAGACAAAGTACTCACACTGCGTCTAATTTATCCATCAACACTGAAATTAGACTTCTTCTTCCTCTTTCCTTCCTCACTTGACTTTCAACGTCGTGGGGAGATACAATTTGCAGGTTTTATTCTTGTGTTGGTCTTTGCTGGTGTTATGTTTCCTAGTGTTTCTAATAATCTATCAATCTATCTTTTTTGTTGTTGGCCCTTGAGTCTGGTATTCTCACAGTGTTTATTGAGATGAGATACTCGTTGTATTCTGAATAAATACTCGTTGTATTCTGCTTTGGTCTTTCTGTCTTATCACGTGACCAAACCATTTTATTTGTAGTTTCCTTATGTACTCTATGGTGGGAATTATTCGTAACTTTTTCTGAGTTCGTTCCTGGTCTTACCTCTCAAGCTGTTTCATGTATTTGTCTAACACATTTCATCTCGGTATTGGTTATTTTTCTTATTGTTCTTGAGTCTAGAGTCTAGAGTCCAGATACGGCATTGGTAGTACAACGTTGAGATGAAGGTTGTGTTGTTTAGTGCCAATTTTGTCCCTTGCGTTATTCCTATTATTATTGGCCCTTGTTGGCCAACTGTTGTGAGAGGTACCGATAACTTGAAAGACGTTTCTGCATCTTTATTCTATTTCTACTGCTTGTGAATTGTTTTTTATTACCAGACTTCCTAGATATTTAAATTCCTATACCTGTTTTATATGTCAAACCCTCTATTGTTATGTTGATGTTTTGCTTCTTTTATGATATTCATGCTTTCTGACTTATTGATGCTGATCACATGTCTATTGAGTGCTTGTGGTGTTAAGTCTAGTAAAGCTAAGTCTTCTATTTCTCAGGAAGATGCGATAGCCCAGTGGTTAGTGAATTGGACTACTAAGGACAAGAGGTCGGGTTTGATCCAGATCGACGGCATCCGCGTTCACCCAGCCTTAAATGGGTACCGGATTTTTTCTGGGAAAGTAAAGCGCACAAAAATAATACCGATCACATTACTCCAAAAATCATGTGTCTAAGGTCTGTAAATATTATGGTCATGAACACCATACACGCCACTTGGGGTGACGGGCTTATTACTTCTTTTTTACTTTAATACTTCTATTTTTCCATGCATTAGTGCCTATTTATCTGTAAATAGAAGCTCATTAATCGCCTGTGTCTATGATGGGTTCGGTAATTTACCTATGTAGTCCATGTATATAATAAACCATAAAGGAGATTTCTTCGAATTAGTAAACAAATAATAATAATATACATAGTTGCATAGACAGCAACATATACTAATTCTTTACTGTAGCAAACTAGGGGTTGTTAATGCGTATGAGAAGCCAGAAAGGTGTGTCAAATTCCGGCCCAGAAAGTGCTACATTTGTATGTTACGAAAATACAGAAACAAGATATGAAGACAACAAATGAAGTGGAGTGGACTGGGGACTGACCAAACAATTACCAAGCAAATTGTAAAGATACAAGCACGAAACAAAGAAACTTCTGTGCATGAACAATAAAAAACGTACACAGGACACGGCAGGATATTTACACGAATCATAACTGACAGGGACAAGAAAAAAATACCCCCATAGCAAAGCAGTACATGTACATGAATCGTGAAAATGTGAAGATAACGAGGCAAGATATTTACTCGAATCATGAATGAAATAAATGATCGGGACAAGGGAAAATATAGACGTGTTATAAAAAATATGCTCTGGGAAACAGAAAAACAAAAAGACAAATAAAACACAATGATAATGAAAACTGCAACATGAACTAGTAAAAATCAGGCTTTGACAAATGATTAAATTATGACCCGGAATGGGAAAGAAAATATGCCGGAAACGAGAATAGTAAATGATCTGCCATCACAGGTTAAAGAAATATGTTACTTCATTTAAAGAGAAATCAAAGAGCAAAACAGAAACAGAGAAGTAAATGAAGAACTGTCATGTACTGAGGATGTTGTTTCGAACAAGCAAGTACATTGTGTGGTAAATAGGGCACTGAAGAAGTGCATAAAAGATTTTAAAAAAAAAACAGCTGCTGTTTTAAATTATATGAAAAGCGATATTAAGAAGAAAATGTATATTCCGCGCTATTAATTATATATTGCCATACGAGTAGGGTTCAACGAATGTAGTGAATGAGAATAGAAACCGACCGAGCCATGCTGTCGCCACGGAGTATACAGTTTTTAGAGTTTTTAACTTCACTTATGAGACAAAACTAAAAGCAACCCTCAAAATCAAAAGCAGGGGGTATAATATTTTTTTAAAAAGCCAACCTAGAGAAACACTTTAAAAAAAAACACCACTGAGGTGAGGAGCAACAAAAGCAGGCGTCAGCTCCGATGGTGGGGTTGAGATACTCACCAAGAACAGGTACGCGTGGAGAGATTCATTGTGGATCCTGTGCAAAGTTAGACATATAATCCATAGCAAAGATTGTCGGATATGAAGAGTTTAGAGTAATCATCATCACGTGCCATACCGGTTGGCGTAAGAGATCATGTCCTTCCACAACCTTCTATACACTGCGCATCGTATCAATTCTGTTGTTGACTGTTTTCCATGCCATGACACCAAGATTTCTAGTATTTTCTCTCTTTGTCGTCAGTGATTTCTCTTCCCTGTATTTTGCCAGTTGTGATCCAGTATTCCAGCTTTCCTCTTCTCATGATGTGCCCGAAAAATGTTTATTGTTTCTTTCTGATGTTTCTTAGGAGCTCCATTTTTGTGTTGGCCTATTTGAGAATTTGCTCGTTGACCTTTTTAGCTGTCCAGGGAGCTTTCAACGTTCTTATGAGAAATCCACTCTCCGCAGTCTCTAATCGTCTTTTCATGTGTTTGTCTACTGTCCATGATTCGCTTCCGTATGTCAGAATTAGCTCTGTACAGCACCGATGAACTCTTTTTCTCACTTCTATTGACATAGATTTGTTAGAGTAATACCATATTTTATATATACAGATATATATATATATATATATATATATATATATATATATATATATATATATATATATGAAGAATTCACAATTTTAACCATAGTGCTGTCTTCGGCTAGAAAGGAGAGCTGACAGATTCTGCTCTGTTCAAGAAATCAATATCAGTGTGGTCGGGAATTACCAATATTCGCTGCACTCATGTCACATCTCCCGCCACAGGGCGTTGACAAATTCTATTGGCATGGCAGACTAACGTGCAACCCTAATCGGCGCACAGGCGACGATTCCAAATGCCTTCCGTCGAATAGAGAGTGCACAGTCACTTACAATACTTCAGCTTCCTCGACAACACACATTTAAAATAAACAAAGCTACCGACACGGTTTAAGCGACACGTCAGTATCTGTGAAACCAGGGCGACGGACAGCTACTTTGATCTTGTATAGTAAGTTGGAGTTAGCAAGGTGGAACTTCATTGCAAACCAAGTCTCCTGCGTGGGCGACTCTTCCAACCAACAATATCGAAAAGAGAATGCTTACAGTCACTCCGAACTCCAATTCATTTGAATAAATCCAAACAAGGACATTATAAAAACTGTCAAAACACCAAAACTGTTTTGGTGTTGCATTACCTGAAGAGGTATTTGGCAATGATCGCCATCTTTCCCGTAATTCGGAGAAAGATTATAGAAAATACAATTTGCGCCCACAGGGAGGCAAGGTGAGCTAATGATTAAAACAATGGTCATGAATCTACAGCCACGTCTTGACTGCACGAACATCAGGTCAAGGTTGGAAATAACAGGAAGGAACACTTGGTCAGGAGACATGGAAGAAAAGCAATTCAACACATAACTGGAAACGTCAGTCTCCAAACACTGACGGAGATACTGGGAACATACTAGCCAGTTGGAAATAGAAATGATCTCAGTACTTAAGGGCATGTCCGGTGTGCAATGACAATGATTCATCATCTGTAAACTAACTCAACTATTTATACAGAAGTTTAGACTTATGAAGGAACCGAGATGGCTCGGTTCTAAGTCAACTGGGATGCTAAGAACAAGAAGTCAGGTTCGATCTTCATTGACGGCTTCCAGGTTCACCCAGCCTTACGAGGTTGCCGGATTTTTTTTTTCCTGGGAAAGTTAAACAGCACTGGCATAATACTGACCACAGTACCATACAAACAATGTGCCGAAGGTCTGTAAAAAATATATGGGCACTAACACCACATTCCTTATACGCCATGTGGCGCGACACGGCTCCTTATTTTATTTCTTTTGCGACAATTAATAAATTCAAATTTCGTTGAAAAAAAAACATACAAGTTAAAGAATTAAAATAAAATTATCTTTCCAGATCATAAATAAGATTATTTAAGCTCTGTCCGCGATCCTGTAAGTAACTTAAGGATGTTGTTTATTAACATAATCTCAAAAGGGATATACATGTTTACCATTTTCTAGTCTGGGATAGTGACAATTAGAGTTTTCTTTTAAATTCTTAAATGGCACTAATTAATTTACGAACTTAAATTCTTTAACACAGATTGTAAGGTTTTATCACTGTCTCAAAAAATGTACTTTAATCACTGTCTCAAAAAAAAACTGTACTTTCATCACTGTCTCAAAAAATGTACTTTCATCACTGTCTCAAAAAACTGTACTTTCATCACAGTAAAAAACTATGCTTTTATCACTGTCTCAAAAAACTATGCTTTTATCACTGTCTCAAAAAACTGTACTTTCATCACTGTCTCAACAAACTATGCTTTTATCACTGTCTCAAAAAATATATGCTTTTATAACTGTCTCAAAAAAACTATATTTTTATCACTGTCTCAAAAAAGTATATTTTTATCACTGTCTCAAAAACTATACTTTTATCACTGTCTCAAAATTAAAAAAAAAACTATATTTTTATCACTGTCTCAAAAAAACTATATTTTTATCACTGTCTCAAAAGCTATACTTTTATCACTGTCTCAAAAAACTATATTTTTATCACTGTCTAAAACAAACTATATTTTTACCACTGTCTCAAAACAAAGTATGTTTTTATCACCGTCTCTTATATTGTAAGACTCTGCAAGACCCTCGATCTCACCTGCCATCAGGTCAGGAGTAAAAAAGTAAAGTAAAGTACCCCCGTCACGCCAAGTGGCGTATAGGGAAATATGGTGTTAGTGACCCTATATTTTACAGACCTTCAGCACATGATTTTTGGGGTAATGTGGTCAGTATTACGCCCGTGCTGCTTTACTTTCCAAGGAAAAAAATCCGGTACCCATTTAAGGCTGGGTGAACCCGGAAGCCGTCGGTTGGGATCGAACTCTACCCCTTGTCCGTGGTAGTACAGTTCACTAACCACTGAGCTATCGCGGCTCCCCATGTCAGTAGTACCTGGAGATATAAACAAAAACTAGATTCCTCTACATTTTGGTTCAGCCAGGGAACACTATAATGTCAACACTTTTTCGATCCCTCTTTCAATAACAAGAAATGTCAAAATAGTCACAAATTGCAGTCTTACAAGTGTTCTGTCTCTCACTTACAACGACCTGAAGGTCGAAGGTCACGCTTATATTTGATATGACATTTTGCACATAAAGCAGCTCTGATTTAAGAGTTCTACTTGCTCTCGATGGGTCGTTGGGTCAAGAGATTGTCAGCTCGGACTAGATTGAACCCAGCTGTTCGTTGATTATCCATTTAGAATTCTGCTGCATACAAGAATAGGGCACACGATGTATGTATATCGATTGATAAATGTACGTTTAATGTTTGATCCTTTTTTCGGAATTATTTCTGGTCGATTTTCTCCCTAAATCTCTCTCTCTCTCTCTCTCTCTCTCTCTCTCTATCTATCTATCTATCTATCTCTCTCTCTCTCTCTCTCTCTCTCTCTCTCTTTCTCTCCCCTTGCCGCTGCATTTTGTTATCTTGGTTTTGTCATCCATTTTCTTATTTCGTTCCTCGTGTGTTTTTCAGCGTCGAGGAGAGACACACTTCGCAGATTTTTTAAAAAATCAGGAAGATATTGTACATTCCATTTTTAACAATGGAAACAAGAAAAAGAGTTCTTAAATGTTATGTAGAACTAGTTCTAAGAGATAAATATGAATCATGGACAATAGAACAATAGACAAGAAGATCACTGGAAGCGGTAGAGGTGTGGTTTTACAGAAGAATGTCGAGAAATCCACGGACAAATAAGAAGAGTAATGAAAACGTTCTGAAAGAGACCAAAGCAAAAAATGTAGCTAATTTCCAATATTAGAAAGAAACAAACATCGTATTTTGGCCATGTAATGATAAAGTAACAGAATTTATTATGACAACTGGGAAAATTAAGGGACGAAGAGATAGAGGAAGGCATGGAGAAAATATCCCAGAGCTTGGAGAATGGCTTGGCAGAGGGTCAACAACAGAAATGATAAGTAGTTGTCTAGATCGAGAATTGTGGAGAGACATGATCACCTACGCCAGCAGGTAATACCAGACATGGTACTTTATGATGCTGAATCTATAGCATAAAAGTTCCATTTAATCTATGCTATAAAAGATCCAATTAATCTATGCTATAAAAGATCCAATGAATCTATGCTATAAAAGATCCAATTAATCTATGCTATAAAAGATCCAATTAATCTATGCTATAAAAGTTCCAGGTAATCTATGGCATAATAGTGGCACGTAATCTATGAGTAATAGCTCCAGCTAATCTACGCTATAATAGTTATTTAATCTATGCTATATATATATCCAGGTAGAGAGTAAAGTAAAGAGCCCCGTCACGCCAAGTGATCTATAGGGAATAACGTGTTAGTGACCATAATTTGTGTAGACCTTCGGCACATGATTTTTGGGGTAATATGATCGGTACTACACCCGTGTCGATTTACTTTCCCAGAAAAAAATCCGGTACCCATTTAAGACTGGGTGAACCAGGAAGTCGTCGATCAGGGTCGAGCAGACCTCTTGTCCTTTGTAGTCCAGTTCACTAACCACTAAGCTATCGTAGGTCCATTATAGCTCCAGGTAATCTATGCTATAATAGTAACAGGAATGAAACTGTGAAGATTGTACAGTGATACCGGAGAGACTAGATTTACATGCGGAGCACCAGATTGTGAAATGTGTCCTCCCAGTCTAGCCAATTGAAAATAAAAATGGTGTGCCCTTGGTCAAGTAAGGAAAGTTATCTGGAGAGTGTATGGGCAGAGCTAGGCCCAGTATATGGGGTCAAGGAAAAACCGAAAGCCCTTCACTTCATTCCCCGATGACAGTAATTTTATGGAATACCTTCACCTTTATTAATATAAGAACAGAAAAAAAAACCGATTGCTTCTTTAACAGAATTACGAGTATAACGGACTTTCCCTCTGTATTTAGTTAAAGCTAATTTCTTCAAAGGTGTCCGCTCGACAGGTTGCAATTTTCCAGCTCTGTGTATCTCCTTCTATTGAAAGGATCCTACTGTGCCATTATCGACGCTTATTACATGACTCGCTTCTACATACAATCTGAAACACTATTTTGGTCTATTTTGGGGTATCCTTGACAGAACCTCAAAATAGAAGCAAGATGGGTTTACAATCAATAACGTGTTTGTGGGGGGGGGGGGGGGGGGGGGGGGGGGGGTAATGAGTGTTTTTAAAAAATCTGTCCCCGTTTTTTTTTCTATGTAGCTAAACATATCTTCATTAACAAATGAGATATCCCGTTTAAGCTCAATACTATAATTCTCAACATAAGTGACAATTCCTAGAAGTTTAATTGAAAGTAAATGAGATAAAAAGTATTTTAAAATGTTCGTTAAAAGTCTTTTGTGTTGTTGTTGGAAAGAAAAGGAACTCTCATAGAGGCAAGAAACTGGCTGTCCTCTATTTGCTGTTGGCTCCTACCTCTCGGATGTTCCTGCGAGATTGAATTGTTTATTGAAAAATTGGGCTCGTAGAGACAGTAATTACATTGAGCAAACATCTCGGCGAGAAGTTGCAGACTGGGAGTTGTTAAAGAAAAACGAGACTTGTGGAAGAAGCGAGTGAGAATAGATGAGAAGCGGATGAGGAAAAAAGATAGGCAATATGAAGAGAAAATAATTTAAGCTTACAGAAAATGGCCGCGAGTAGTGATAAAGAGTAGCAAATAGTGCCTTCTACTGTGAGGCGTAAGAAAAAGCAGTAAATAATGCAATTTACTGTGAAATTAATGTAAAAAAAAAGTTTAAAAATTGTTCTACCTTTCTGCGAGACAGTAGTTGATTGCGGTCAGAGATGTATCTGCTACGAAGACAGTCTTATCAAATTAATGAGGCTTTCCTAGCCAGCAATTTCTTCTTTTAGTAGATTGTCCGCCAGGACTAGCCTGCTCACCCTGCAATGATTTTGTTAGGCTATCTTTCTTCTTCTACCTTTCAGCTCCCTGTGGAGCACAGGTCTTCAACAAACACTTTCCAAGTCGTGTCTATTTCTTGCCATTCTTTTAAGATCATTCCATGTCTTCCCCATCATCTTCATCTCTGCTTCAAAATCTGTCTTCTCCAAGAATTCCTTGTTTTCCTCTTTGTCTTTTACCCTGGGATTCCAAAAAAGGGCCTGTTGTGTAATACTCTCAGTTGGCTTCCGCAGTGTGTGTCCTATCCAGCGCTATCATTTTCGCTGTATCTCTTTATCCCCTGGTATTTGACTGGTACATTTCCATAATTCTATGTTAGTGATTTTGTCCTGCAATTTCCATCCTGTTATTCTGCGTAAGCATCCATTAATGAAAGTTTGTTTGTGAAGTTTTTTCGGATTATTTTTTTACAGTATGGGATAGAGGCTGTCTTTGCTCTAGCAGGATTTTTAACATGGTATTATCATGATGCGGGAGGTGGGATGGGAGGGGTGGAAAAAAGAACAAGTACGAAACAACAACAAAATACAATTGTGGTGGTGCTGATGATGGTGGTGGCAGCAGCAGCGGTGGTGGTGGTAATGATGATGAAAAATATATAAAAACAATTAGAGATGTTTAAACTCTCGTTCTAGGGGAGTATAATCATCTCAACCGAGAAATGCTAATGTAGTCATACTTTGTGTGCTAAACCTATTCTCCATGTATATCTCGTAATTATACTCCTACATTTTGCTTAGATTTTTATTCACAATATGAGGACATTCTTTGAAATAAATAAATGAGAAAAACACAAAGACAACCTTGACTTAATTTTTAAATAATTAATGCTTCATTGTTAACAGTACAAAAGTACAGAGATCTGTCAACGCTATCATGAGATTAGAGTAACAAGGCTATACTAGAAAGTGCAACGGCATTGTTTCAAAAATACAAAAATGGTAAGATGTATTAAAAGAAACGAGATCATTAGCAGCATCAAGTATGCACGAGCGTGAGATTAATTCTAAAAGTTTGGAGCAGATAATGTTGGTAAGTTTCCATGAGTCTGACCTTCACAGTAGGATACTTATCACACTTGGCTTGACCTTGCTAATTTTAGTCAGTTAATGTTATTTCTGCATTCCAGATGTTGCAACAGACGATTTGGGTGGAAAGTGGGGGAGGTGGAGGGGGTGGAAAAAAGAATAAGCACGAAACAAAAAAAAAAAAATTGTAACCACCGGATACAAATCTATGTCAATAGAAGTAAGAAAGAGAGTTCATCGGTGCTATATAGAACCAATTCTGACCTATGGAAGCGAATCATGTGCAGTAGACAAACAAATGAAAAGACAATTAGAGGCCACAGAGATGGGATTTCTCAGAAGAATGTTGAAGGTTCCATGGACAGCTAAAAAGACTAATGAGGAAATTCTCAAAGAGGCCAACACAAAAATGGAACTCCAAAAAAAACATCAGAAAGAAACATTCAACATTTTTTCGGGCACATCATGAGAAGAGGAAAGTTGGAATACTTGGTTACTGGTAAAACTGAAAAATAAAAGGAAAAAGAGATCGCGGACAGCAAAGAGTGAAAATACTGGATAGCTTGGTGTCATGGGATGGAAAATAGTCAACAACAGAACTGATACGATGCACTGTAGATAGAAGATAGTGGAAGGGCATGATCGCCTTCGCCAACCGGTATGGCACATGATGATGAACCACCGGATGGGCAAATGATTTGGACATCGATATTGTAATCGCGGGTTTCATTCCCTGTAAGGTTAGGATTTTTATTGATGATTTCTCTCTACGGCAACCACCCCTGGTCTCAGCAGTGAGGCCGGCTTGAAACGTCAATTACTAATCGACGGAAAAAAAATATGAGTACCTCCAAAGACGGAGTTATCTGCCTGTTACTACGATGGACCCCTGTGCACACGGCTGGCAGGGAAAATGGATTAACAAGCCAAATTCAGTTCCTAGTCCCTTCGTCAGGGACTTCGTCAGAGGTAAAAGCTGGCGTAAGAAGAAAAAATTCCCTGTATGACAAACCGTTGTTTTACTGGAACTATGAGGAAGGTCAAGTAGAAACTCTTACCTGAATATCGCGTCAACACTAAACTGATGCATGCGGCCTTTAATCACGGGGCTCCCAAGAAGCTCAAAAACAGAACAAAAGATAAAAAGTACGGTGGTATTTTTCTTTAATCCGTCCTTTCATTTCCATTTGCTAAATTGTTCGTGTGTGTTCACAAAATTCTCTGAACCATGTCTTCATCAATTATTTTTCATTTTCCAAAGGACGAGCACTGCGTAATTTTAATTCGCATCTTTTGTCAATGATTATTGTTTTAATTTTAATTCACATCTTTTGCCAACGATTAGTGTTTTAATTTTAATTCACATCTTTTGCCAATGATTAGTGTTTTAATTTAATTCGCATCTTTTGTCAATGATTAGTGTCTTAATTTTAATTGCATGAGCAATTCCTAAGACAAAGAAACAAATGTGTTTTGACATCACCATACGAAATACAATTCTAACATGCGATGGGTTTGATTCATTGCTGAAGGGTACGCAACTTCATCACGTGAAAAAATAAAAACTTGTGTCTTTCTTGTTCAAACATTCTCATCCAAATCTAACTCTTCAAATCTATTCACTTTTATCTGTATTTCTCTCTTTCACGTTTTGTTTTATTTTATTCATTCAATTTTACAATTACTGCAATGTGTGTATTGTATTAGGCAGTTAACTTTTAGAATTAATCTCCCGCTTATGCATACTTGATACTGCTAATGATCTCGTTCCTGTTAATAATCTGGCCGTTTGGTATTTTGAACCATCGCTGTTGTACTTATTTTGTATCACTACTACTCTTCTCTTCAGCGGTCAACTATTACTTTGCATTTAGAGATTTAGACCTGCTTGGGCCGGCTCAAGGTATCGGAAACTCGAGCAGTTGCCCGGGGCGCGTCAGGAGCTTATGGGCGCCTTCAAGGATCTTCCAAAATTAATAAATAATATATTAAAAAGGGCACCAAAGGGACAAAGTTCAGCTTTCCTAGAGCGCCAGCAACCATAGAGCCGTCTCTGCTTTGGCCACGAACAGGATTAGGCCTTTGAGGTCATCACGGTTCCCCATTCTTTGCCATGCAGGGTTATTTATGTGGGCCATATTTGTGTTTTTATGGTGTTGAGAATGCTACAGCCCTGTAGTAAATTCTCTGGAGTTTGAATGCTCAGCATTTACATGTTGCAAACTGACTTGTCCTATCTTGTGTGCTTTGAGGCCACTACGATCTGTTCTGAGTCTAAATATCTTGGTCTGCTCATATATCTCACCGAGTTTTCTTAAGCGTTTTCTGACTCAAATTTTCCATGTAACTCCCTCCATTATGTTGTTCTAGCTTGTTTAATGATTGTTTTTATTTCTTTGAGGCTCTGTGATTGATCGACTTTGAAGGCTTCCACCTGCTTTCGCGAGTTCATCCGCTTTCTCGTTTTCATGGATGACTACTAATCTGATATGGCCTTTCAGAGTAGATGTCTTCGCATAATACTTTTTCTTTTTCTTTTCTTTTTTTTTCTTCTTTTTGTGTGTGTTCAACATAATATCCAGCACAGATCTTCAAAAAGAAAAGTTACAAAAAATATATCTTCACAGATGTCCAAAAGATAAGATCGCGCAGGATCTGTTATGATCTCAAAATATATCAGACACATACACCGAGAGCAGCACTCAGCTTGACTTCAGATGGCAAGGACACAAGAGGAAGATAAAAAGAGAGCATGGAATGGTTGATAAATTGCTGAAGGAAAACAGCTCCGCAACGGGTGGTTTGAATGTCGGCTCCAGAAAGACAACAGTGAAGATTTTATGTGAGGGTTTTATGTTTCCGAAGGCAAACATAGAACTAAGTAAGTGACTACTGCTGTCGTTGACATACGTCTATGTTTCTTGAACAATATAACTCACACCGCCGATTATTTTTAACTTAAATCACATTTTAGCATGTGTATGGGTCAGCATTTACAAAGATAATATGAAACTACCACATTTCCTGCATCTTTAATATTAATATTTTTTGATAGGTGTCAATTGTCACACATACAACAATATTTCTCCTTGATCAACTATCTCTAAGTTTTGTTTTAGAAGATTTAATAGATTATCGCTTCCGGGAAGAAACATTTCAAATGCTTCATGACTTGACATTTCTTGTATGAAATATTAAAGTCCACCTCATATGGTCTCATGTCTTTGCAGAACGAATTCATCACAGTCCGTCTAAAAGAATTTCTGTCTTAGCCAGATTTCCCATTTCTTCTGTTGTCACGTCAAGGTCTCCTTGATGTCTTGAAACCACACTATTTGGTCTGACCTGATGGGCCGCACGAACCATGACTCCCATTACCCTCTTTCCAGCTCGTTAGTTTTTTGACGTGACCACAATATTTAGGGGACGGACTGGAATAATAATTGGAGGTCATAATAAAAATAACCTCAGGTTTGCTCTTATACAGTGTTAATCCCGAAGAGTGAAATTAGTTTCAGGAAATAATAGACGTCAGAATGAAGAAACGCAAAAATAAATGACAAATTCTCAATAGCAAAAAGGACAGAAGTAATGGTAGCAAGGAAGAAAAAGACATCACCGAAATGTATAATAAAGACACGTGGAACAATGTTAAAACAGGCAAATGAATTAAATACCTAAGAACAATGTTGACCTCAGAGGTAGATGTACAACAGAGGTGAGATAAAGAATGGCTCAGGCAAAAGAAGATTTCTAAAAACATGAGGAAGATACTGAACAATCCATTTTGGCAATGGAAACAAGAAAAAGAGTTCTTAAATGTTATGTAAAGCCAGTCTTAACATATGGAAACGAATTATGGACAATAGGACAACGGACAAGAAAATCACTGCACGCTGTGGTTTTAAAGAAGAATTGTTGAGAATACCATGGACAGCTAAGAAGAGTAATGAAAACGTTCTGAAAGAGGCCGAAGCAAAGAGAGAGCTAATTTCCAAAATTGGAAGAAAAAATCATAATATTTTGGCCATGATGAGAAGGGAACAGCTGGAATATTGTAACAACTGGGAAAGTTGAGGGACGAAGAGATAGAGGGAAGCAACGATAAAAATACACCACATAGCTTAAGAGAATGGCTTGGCAGAAGGTCAATAACAGAAACGATAAATAACAGTCGAGATCGAAGGTTGTGGAAGAGACATGATCACCTACGCTAGCAAGCATTTCACTTGACGATGATAATAGTGTTTTTTTAGTTCCTCTGTAGACTCGTATTTATGCATCATTTATTTCCATGTTTAAATCCTTTAATATATTTGCATCGCTATTTTTCACTATCCAAGTGTCTTAAGGATTTTTCTGTAGCATTTTGTTAGGAATGAATTGATTTTCTCCCTTGCTGATTGCGAGGACTGTCCATGATACACAACCATATGTTCTATCTGGAAGATACATGTCCCTAGTAATTATAATTTTACTGATTTGCTGATGTTTTGCCACTTGTTCTTATGCAGTTTAATTTTGGTGTTGCTATTTCTAATTTACTTTTGCTCTCTTCTGGCAGTCCCATTGTTAGTACAGAATTGTCCAGCACAGATGTAAATGAAGGCACACCACATTAAAATCAATTTAAATGTTCACCAAAAAATCATATACAGATTATATTGTGAAGTAACAGCTTGATTAAAACAACTTAAAATGTTAGTGATAAACAACTGATCTCAATATAGTCCGCAGTAGTCCCATAAGAACTGATATCGTTGCCTTATCAGCAGTCACAAGGGGTCAGAGCTCTCTTGTAATGAATGGGGAAAGCCTCTAGAATGAATCCTGAATCTTTGGAGACTGATCACAGAGGAAAATATAATTGTTGACATGTTTAAATTTTGAGAGGAGAAAAGTGTTATTTTGTCTCTTTATAGGGATTTCTCAGAATTTAAAAGTCGGACCTTTTCTAAGAAGTCTGTAAATTATGTCATGACCATGATAATTTAGGTATAGAGAACTTAAATTTTTCTAAAACGTGTTCGTCCTTGTTATATACTAACTGTAGCTATTATAATACAGGATGGCTCACTCGCTACGGAACTCACCATTTCAATAATTCTAACATAGATGAAGGAAGATATTGCAATAAAGTTTGAACAGGACTACGTTCATTGTGTGGGAAAATGAATATAAACATGTCAGTAGTATGTGTGTGTGTGGTTCCTAAATGTGTGACATGCCTATCTGGCGCGCCTCTCTGCTGATAACTGATCTTTGTCTGGTGACGCCTACACAATACGTTGTTGTTCATGCATGTGAGTTTACACAGGGTAGCTAACAAATGATTGGTTAATCTGTATGAGAGAGTATTAGTGTGAAAACAATGTTTAAATACCGGGATGAGAGAGTATTTAGTGTGAAAACAATGTTTAAATACCGGGATAGGAGAGTATTTAGTGTGAAAACCATGTTTTAAAACCGGGTTGGGTAGCGAGTAGCGAGGTACTCTTTGTATCTATCTATACTATCTCCAGAATAGAAACCCAGCACAAATGTGTATGTCTCAACCACTGACAGTTATTATGTGAACTAATTAACTACAGCACTAGAATCAATCAATGTAAACAAAGTTATGTAACATATGTGGGGGAGTTTAGTGTTCTACTTCTTCTTCTTTATTCCTCGCGCGATTTCAGCGTCGAGAGTAGATATAGTTTGCGTTATTTAGTTCTTCTCTTCTCTGGCCTCTGCTGCTATTATGTTTTCTAGTCGAATGCTGCTAACATTTAATTAATAAATCTTTTTTTCGTGGTCGACCCTTCTGTCTGGTGTTCTAAAGACGTTTGTTGAAGGCTCTCGGTGTACATTTCGGTCTTTGTGTCATATCACGTGCCGATATTTATAACTGCTGTTTCTTTATGTTTTCTATGGGGGAATTATTCCTAGATTTGTTTCCTCAGATCTTCACTTCTGATCGTATCTCTCAGTAGGGAGTGAAGTATTTAATGTATGAAGCCACATTATTTGCAGGTGAGAAGGTTCGCCTTGTTCCTTGTATCATTACCCTCCGCAACTAATGAGTCTTGTACCCATTTATTTATGGATCATCTGCAAATCACCAAGCCTCAATCGAAACTATTTTATCTTTCCATCAAGCGCGTAGCACTTCGCTACCGACGATCTCCAGTCGATCAATAATGACGTGGTAAATAATAATGCGAAGCCATATTAACGAGTGTTTCAATAGTTTCTCTCCCTTGCACATATATCTACCTTAATGGAACTGACGTCAGGATCGATATGTATACATTATGTATTATGTTACAAATAGAATTTGGGACTTCTTGTTAATAACTATCAAAATGTGATAACTCGTAACACTTAACTTATCTGCTACTGACTATGCAAAATGGCTGCATGTTGCCCTGTTTTTGCAGAGACTAATGCAGTCGCTCAAATCGTTTAGGTTATTCTTTATTTTAATGTGTGTTTTTAGGTAAACTAGAAAAGGGAAGCACATATCCACTCTCTATTCGAGGGAAGTTGTTGCATTCATCGACTCTGCGCCGAGATTATGGCTGCACGACAGTCGACTATATCAAAAGAATTTGCCACCACACTTTGGCGGGGAACTTGCGACATGAATGGGGCGGATAAGGGGAACTCCCGACTGCAGTGAAACAGATTCCTTGAAGAGAACAGAACTCAGTTAGTAGATAGATACACATCTATTGAAAACTTGATATTCTCTCTTCTTATCTCCTTTGGCCACAGACCGATAAAGCAATCACCGAAACACACTGTGGAATTTTCCAGGGCAGCTTTTCTAAGTTTGTTCACAATATAAATAATAATCAATGAATATTGTTAATGACGAAACTTTCATAGCGACAGATCAATGACTAATTTCAGGGGGAAGGTATGTTTACAACGTTTGGAAACATTCATAAACAAATAAAAAGCCAAAAAATACAAAAAACAAAAGACAGCCATAAGCAGGATCGAATCCGTACTCCTTGACACAGCGTCTTACACGAGAGAGACGTGTGTTACGGTACACTGCCAGCTAAGCAACCTAAAAATAGGTTTGCGATGAACACATGAAAGGCATCACACAGTGAATGCTTTTTTAGGTTACTTGGCTAAAAGTTCATCCACTTTGTACAACCTTGACCAACTTTAAGCAGGACTTTCCGAACCTGGCCCACGCTATCGATCGCTGCTTCCACTATTATCCATCAGACTATCCATAGTCTGATTACCCTCCCCTCCCGTATCCATTGCTTGTCAGTTCTGTTAATTATTCCGGATATCTTTGAAAATATTACTTTTCCAATTTCAGCGTCTGCCTGCTACCACTTTGTGTATTTCCCCTTGATTACATTTCTTGAACAGATATTTATTGTCTATGTTTCACATGTAAAAAATCTTGAAACTTTCCTCAGGCAATTTGTATGAAATAATGAAAAGTCTATATGATTTTTTTTCTATTTTCGAGTATTAACATCAATAAAGAAAGCACCGAAAGAAAGCAACCATCATTACACTCAATCTGGTATTCAGGATTACATAATATGGCAATTTTTTGTACATCATCCTCACAGCATTTTCTTGCAGTAAAATTAGCTCACTTCCCATCTATGTAAAAGTTTCCTGGAAACAAAATCCCTTGCTATAGGCTATGGAAGTGAAAAGAAACTGCTTGATGCAACACACACTGTAGGAAATCCAACATTCACTGTTGGAAATACAACACTCACTTTAGGAAATTCAACACTCACGATTAGGAATCCAACACTCACTATAGGAAATCCAACACTCACTATATATGGCAACACTCACTTTTGGAAATCCAATGATAAATCTAAGAGAAAATAACCAAAATCGCAAACACACATACATTACTATGACAAACATTATAATATTCTTTACATCTGCGAACCATACACATACATTATCTACTAAGATTAATATTCCTTAAAAATGCGAAACAACACACACACTACCTATGATATCTTATCATATTCCTTATATCTGCCGAAACAACACACACACATTACCTATGACAGCATTATAATATTCCTTACATCTGCCGAACCACATACATACATTATCTATTAAGTATTATTATATTCCTTATATCTGCAGAACCACAACATACATATACTATATTTATATCTGTATACACATATTATTTTCTTTATGCAAAGGACAAGAACACAAAAATATAGACTCTACTAAAACATATAATAATAAGCTTTAATATTGCCGAACCACATACATTCATTAACAGATTCAGTCCCCATATGATATCTTCTTATTTTGTGAGCAGACATGAGATTTTGTGGTATAAAAAAGTAAAGTACCCGTCACCAAGTGGCGTATAATGAATATTGTGTTAGTGACCATATATTTACAGATCTTCGGCACAGATTTTGATGTAATGTGGTCGGTATACGCCGTACTGCTTTAATTTCCAGAAAAAAATCAATTAAAGCTGGGTGAACGGAGGCCGTCGGTTGGGATCGAACCCTACCTCTTGTCCTTTGTAGTCCAGAGATTTTGTGGTAAACATTTACAATTTAAAACAGTTAAGAGTGCACTGGCTCCCTCTCACGCCTAGGAAAGTAAAGAGTACCAAACTTTTATTTTTTACGGCAATATACTTTATGCATGTTTCTGTTGTGGCACTGCGACTGAAATGGAAGATACGAGACGAAATGGTTAGTGCATTCCTTTGCTAACGATCGGTCGGTTAATCTACTGCGTTGAGGTTTTCTTCTGTATTTGTCAACAGGCTTTGGAATGAACACAGCGTTTGAACACAACCAGAAGTTCCATGGGGGAAAGCTAAGCGACATTTCGAGGTGTTAAATCACCAGATGTAAATCAGAATGACGGGAACAGATGGCTGTGTTAACTTTCTCGCAGTTTCGCCTAGTCTTGGCGTGTGTGAGACTGCTATGCTGGGGACTGCAGCTACCTTTCTTTGTTTGGGAGATGAGAATTAGGATGATTCCACCGGCACAGACGGTTGCGCAGTTATGGATTTTAATTCGTTTGCAGTTAAACCGGTGCCTTCTATAACCATAACCTCAAACCAGAATGTGGGAGAAATAAAAGTATGTGAAGTAATTTCACTAAACACCTCCAACAAGATATGTCAGAATCCCTACTCTTTTCTTCATCCATAAACATGCATTACTGAGTGCCCTGATTCTACCCAACACTGCGCATCATCTCTGCCTCCATTGTTCTTCACATCCTTTCCACAATAGCCTACCTTTTGATAAGACTCGCTCATTGGTGTTCTCTATACATTCTTAAATTTGTTAAAATGTCACACGGTGAAACAGCAGGAGACAGTAGACAAAAGCCACCAAACAAAGACTGTTCAAGTCACGTGATTAAATAGTAAAGCAAAAACCACGTTTAATCAATATTGTCATGTACCTTTTTTATATTTTTTTATTCACCTGACGATCAATGAAATAATTATGTCCCTTTATGATATAAATTATTACTTCTACTCAATGAAAAAATTATGTCCCTTATGGTAAAGTAAAGTACGAGACTTGAATCGCCGTCTTAGCACGCGAGTACATATGTGCTCGGCCGCCTATCCAGAAGTGTTCGGAGACCTCTGGATAGTGTCGTTTCAAGCATCGAAACTCACGATGTGAGGCTGCACACCTGACTTCCCAGAGTACTACTACCCTGGTACCCACATCTGCCAGCGGCTGGGTCGATCGCGGGGCTAATTTTATTTTCCAACACGAATACGTCTCACACTGCTTACTGGGGGAAACGAACACGGGTTGTCCGAACGTCGGTAGCCCAGTCGGGTGGTTTTCCCAACTAGGCTATCGAGGCCCCCTTCCCCATATGGTATAAATTATTACATCTATTCAATGAAACGATTATGTCCCTTTATGTTAAATTATTACTTATATTCAATGAAACGATTATGTCCCTTTATGGTATAAATTATTACTTGTACTCAATAAAACAATTATGTCCCCTTATGTTATGAATTATTACTTCTATTCAATGAAACAATTATGTTCCCTTATGTTATGAATTATTACTACTGATTTTCTATAACGTTTGTTCGAGGACTGCTCCTCTTCTTCGCTCTCCTCTATTTAAAGGGCGTTAAATTGATGTTGTTGTATTGTATCGTACAACATTGATAGTTGCAACCAGCTCCTAATTTTCTTTATTTAGGACTGCTCGCTAGCTACAAACTCTACTGCACCAATATAATACCCCTCATTACTTAATGGCGTCTTCATTATTTCCTTATTTTCCTCGATTTATTCGTCCTTCAACTTTGTCCCGTTTGATAATCATCACAAGATCAAGCGAATAGAAATAAGGTCGTACCACCCACATTTGAAAGTGGAGCAGATTTTAAAACGTTCATAAATGTAATTATTTCTTATTTGTTGTGCTTCTGCCATCAAAAGGAAGAAAAAAACACTATTGTCTGTTCTGAGACAATTCCATAAACAGTGTCCAAAAGTAACAATTAGCTTAAGCTCTTTATTTTGTGTATTTCACCGGGGCACTTTCTTCTTCCTCTTCTTTCTCTTCATTTTTTTTCTTCTTCTTCTTCTTCATCTTCTTTCTTTTTCAACTCACCGTGAAGCTTAGCTCTTTACTAAACACTTTCCGTGCCCTATTTTTGTTGCTATTCGCTTAAGATTGCTTCAAGTTTGTCCAACTCGTATGTGCAGGAGTGCCTTATTTTTGTTTATAATATACAAACTGGTATAAGTGCTGAATCAGGGCAGTATTTCAATTCAGGGGATTCCATTGTATTTCACCGTGATTATTTATTATTGTAGCTGCTCGTCCTGATAACTGCTGCACTTGGGAAACTATGTAAATTGGCATTAAGTTGAGCATTTATTTTTATTTCTATTTTCTTTGTCTTTTTTGGAAGGGTGGGAGGGGGTGGCGGTGGTTTGCTGCCTATCTATAAAAAGTGCTAGCAAGTATACGCAGTATGACCAGACTTTGGGCACCCTGCTAAGGATAGCCTGAACTAAACAGCAAGAAAACAGAGTGTTGTTTTCCTACAGAACGACACAAGGCGTGTCTGGAACTGATTACTTTGATGGTCCGTTTCAAACGATATGACAGAGTTGGGTTACCGTAATATTACATTAACATATAGTAGATAAAAAAAAAAGTAGTCATCGTTTTCACCAAACACAGTAACAAAACAATATTTCAATGTTAACTTTACTACTTTATCTTATCGTTTTCTACATTGTTTTGAGGGATGACCATTCAGACTGCACAAGAGAATAATTGACGTTTGTAGTATATCTCTTTATTCATCAACTCAACCACTAAATTTACAGTTTCGTCTTTCATCACAACACGGAACAATGTTTGAGTGAACAAAATGAAGCAATAATTTTGTGAAATTGAAATCCACAATTGTATGTGAATGCCAGTGAACTGATTAACTTCACTGGTTATCCATAGCTGGAAACAAAATTAGTTGTAGACAATCGGTCTATTACTGGAAAATCATCTCGATGAAGAATTATTATAAGGGACGGTTCCATTTGAGATCAATTGCAATGTTTAGATCAGGGCTTGATCATCGTTTGATCATCGTTTGATTGTTGAAGGAGAGCAAAACAAATACACTGTTGGCTGGAAAATACCCCCCCCCCTTGATTAGGTCTTAACGCTGCTGGCAAACAGAAGAGAATGAACCATTAATTTCAATAGTAATCTGGTACTCCTCACACAAACTCTTACTTCTCGCAATAGGCCAATGGTTAGTAAACTTGTCTATTGAGGACAAAAGGTCTGGTCCAATTTAGACTGACGACTTTAGGTTTACCTGACTTTATTTGTGTACTTTATTTTATTTTAAAACTGGACGGGAGACAAACGTTGAAATAGTGCTGGCCACATCTCCAAGATAAAATGTTCCCTTCACATCCTGCTGGATTTATGGTGAACGTGGTTTTAGTGACTATATTTTTCTATGACCACGGAACATCTTTGGGAGATGTAGTCGATATCACACAAGGCCGCTTCACTTCCTATAAAAATATTTGATACCCATTTTTAGCAGCTGGGTGAAACCCGGAGCCTTGTCAGAACGAAAAAAATCCATCACTTCTGGGAATCGAACCCGCACTCTTCTGATCATTACGCGAGCGCAAATGTGCCAGTGGTGTAAAATCAAATGATAAATCCTAGCACCACATTTCCAATATACCCCACCACTCTTTACTACTATCTTTATCTCTGAGATAAAAGAGGCAGACGTGTTTTCTGGTTTGACGTGTGAGATCAGCAGAGCCTGCTTCCTGTTTGCGTCGATCAGGATTCAACAATATGTCTGTCGTAGATTATCAGAAAACCGACCTTGATTTTGCGTTATTTTTCTCACGCGTTAAAGTCAATAGCTGTATAAAATGTGTCCCTGGTCAACATATTGTGTTGTCTTCAACATACTCACGTAAAGAGAAAATAGATTTAGTTGTGAGGTATCTGGACCACCATGAGTGCAAAAGTTATAAAATATGCTCAAATCTGTTCAGTGTTTGCTTCTAATTCGAAGGCATTTATATGATGCTATAAAGGTTTTATGTGTCTTGGCCACACATTTAAGAGTTTACAGCTTGCAATACGTGTTACATTTTCTCTTCTCTTATCTATATACGTTGTGGGTAGCTTCAGTTTTATATCATAGACACGGCTGCTTGATTAAATATAAAAGTGGCAATTACAAATGTAGGAGAAATATTATCTGAAGATGACATGGCTCTAACATACTCCCTTAACTCTTAACACTAATGTTCTGTTGGGGTGGTTCTAATTTGTGACGCAACTCAAAGATGTCACATCTACAGTTTAATTAATGTTCTGCGTTCTTTATTTTTTTTTTTAGTATATTAATTCATAATAAAAACAAAAAATGTTCAACTAAAAAAATGTACAAAATGGATTGTATAGTATAAAGTTTTCAAGTGTGCGCCACATATGACATTAAAGTTTATTCTATAACCTCCTGTAATCAACTTGGATGCCTCATTATAGAACCATACATAAGCTACACTTTTGACATAAGTAAATGGGCATGTCAACTAATGTATCATTGACCCAACTGGTGAATGGCTGGGTGTAGTCAGTGTGTGCACGAATAGCTACAGAATATAAGTCCCTGTAAGATTTTATTTCCATCTGACTGTAGGTCGTCCTTGTGCCCGAAGCGCGATCATCGGCTGTTAAGACAGACACCAAGTGGGATCATTTCGTTCCCAAGCTCTAAGTTGACGGAATAATGTTACTTTGTGACGTTTTATACGTTATCTATGTTGTGTAACTCCAACATACATTCTGGGGTTATCATTTTATTTTCATTCAATCTTATTCTAATATTTCATTGTATTTAGTTAGAAATCGAAGACCGGATTCTTTCCTATCAGTGTCAACCGTCACCATCTCTCTATCCTTTGTATTAATCTAGGTAGGAAACTAGTCCTTCTACCGTCACCATCTCTTCGTTCTATGTATTAATCTAGGTAGGAAACTACCCCTTCTACCGTCACCACCTCTTCGTCCTATGTATTAATCTAGGTAGGAAACTACCCCTTCTACCGTCACCATCTCTTCGTCCTATGTATTAATCTAGGTAGGAAACTAGCCCTTCTACCGTCGCCATCTCTTTGTCCTATGTATTAATCTAGGTAGGAAACTAGCCCTTCTACCGTCACCATCTCTCTGTCCTATGTATTAATCTAGGTAGGAAACTGCTCTTCTACCGTCACCATCTCTCTGTCCTATGTATTAATCTAGGTAGGAAACTACCCCTTCTACCGTCATCATCTCTCTCCTAAGTATTAATCTAGGATAGAAACTACCCCTTATACCGTCACAATCTCTCTGTCCTATGTATTAATCTAGGTAGGAAACTACCCCTTCTGCTGTCACAATCTCTCTGTCCTATGTATTAATCTAGGTAGGAAACTACCCCTTCTGACGTCACCATCTCTCTGTCCTATGTAATCTAGGTAGGAAACTAGTCTATCTACTGTCACCATCTCTCTGTCCTATGTATTAATCTAGGTAGGAAACTACCCTTCTACTGTCACCATCTCTCTGTCCTATGTATTAATCTAGGTAGGAAACTACCCCTTCTACTGTCACCATCTCTCTGTCCTATGTATTAATCTAGGTAGGAAACTACCCCTTCTACTGTCACCATCTCTCTGTCCTATGTACTAATCTAGGTAGGAATCTAACCGTTCTACTGTCACCATCTCTCTGTCCTATGTATTAATCTAGGTAGGAAACTACCCCTTCTACCATCACCATCTCTCTGTCCTATGTATTAATCTAGGTAGGAAACTACTCCTTATAATTCACCATCTCTCTGTCCTATGTATTAATCTAGGTAGGAAACTACCCCTTCTACTGTCACCATCCCTCTGTCCTATGTATTAATCTAGGTAGGAAACTAGCCCTTCTACTGTCACCATCTCTCTGTCCTATGTATTTATCTAGGATAAAACTACTCCTTCTACTGTCACCATCTCTTTGTTCTATACATTAATCTAGGATAGAAACTACTCTATCTACTGTCAACATCCCTCTGTCCTATGTATTAATCTGGGTAGGAAACTACCCCTTCTACCGTCACCATCTCTCTGTCCTATGTATTAATCTAGGTAGAAAACTACAGCTTCTACTGTCACCATCTCTCTCTGTCCTATGTATTAATCTAGCTAGGAACTAGCCTATCTACTGTCACCATCTCTCTGTCCTATGTATTAATCTAAGTAGGAAACTACTCCTTCTACTGTCACCATCTCTCTGTCCTATGTATTAATCTAGGTAGGAAACTACTCCTAATGTCACCATCTCTCTGTCCTATACATTAATCTAGGATAGAAACTACTCCTTCTACTGTCACCATCTCTCTGTCCTATGTATTAATCTAGGTAGGAAACTAGTCTATTTACTGTCACCATCTCTCTGTCCTATGTATTAATCTAGGTAGGAAACTACTCCTTCTACTGTCATCATCCCTCTGTCCTATGTATTAATCTAGGTAGGAAACTACCCCTTCTTCTGTCACCATCTCTCTGTCCTATGTATTAATCTAGGTAGGAAACTAGCCCTTCTTCTGTCACCATCTCTGTCCTATGTATTAATCTAGGTAGGAAACTAGCCTTCTTCTGTCACCATCTCTCTGTCCTATGTATTAATCTAGGTAGGAAACTACTCCTTCTACTGTCACCATCTCTCTGTCCTATGTATTAATCTAGGTAGGAAACTACTCCCTCTACTGTCCATCCCTCTGTCCTATGTATTAATCTAGGTAGGAAACTGGCCCTTCTACTGTCACCTTCTCTCTGTCCTATGTATTAATCTAGGTAGGAAACTACCCCTTCTACTTTTTCCCAAAATATCCTATACGTATTTTAAGCTTGGTAAACCTGTGAGCCGTCAATCGGGCTCGAACCCAAATCCCAAAAGAGTCAAATTTACTAACACCGATAGACATTTGTTAACTTAAGCATCAATCCATATTTGATCAAGTTTTGGTGTTTCTTTATGTTATTCATTACTGTAGTAGACAACACTTTTGAATACACGGGTTTGTTTGTTGAGAAAAAACAGAACCGTAGTTACTCTGTTCAGGTTGTGAAATCAATGTGGAGACAAATAATAATAAATTAATATTATTATAGAGGGAAACTTCCGAAGCGATAATAAGCGAATCAGTTCAGAGGAAGAGGTAGTGTAAACATACCTCTTCCTGTGAAATCAATGTCCATGAGAGTTGTTTGACACGAACAGAACGGGGATTGTTTGCTGCGCAACATCATCCGTGAGACTAACAATAAGATCAGCTATCGTGTAAGACTATAGGTCGTTTCAAAATATTTTGAAGGTGTTTAAAATTCCATATCTCTGCAACCAATTGATTGATAATGCTGAAATTTTGCATATGGTCTTGTGATTTTTTGGTCCCAAGAAGTACATTCATTTCCTCACCAACAAACGTATAGTTTTAAATATTCTTTATTTGAAGTATACAAATTTAAGGCATTTTGGTCAAACCATATATTTGGAGGAATTACCGCTTCATATGAGTGAGCACCCACGGACTTGTCATCTTGAACGTAATGCGCGCCAATTTCCCTGTTTTAAGCACTAAAAAACACATAAAACGCGTCATAGTTATAATTTTATATCCGGTGCATCCCATTTCCTGTCGTTTTGTTGTGATTTATGTGCAACGGCGTATCCTAATTATTGGGTAATTTCGTTAAATTTGTGATCTGTTAGTCAATGGGTATAAAAGTAAAGTTCCTTACATTGCAATCAGTGGCAATAAAGGTGTATAAATATTTTTGCATAGAAGCTAAGCGTGGAAAACTGTATCGAAGCATCTCAAAGCCAGAAAAGAGAACTATTCACGCATTGGGTATAAGCAAACGCTTTTTCAAACAAGTGCTTAAAGCTAACGGAGTGTCCAGTTCAATCAAGACTAGGACGCTAGGAAGAAAGAAAGTAGTAGATAGTTTTGACAAGGAAGTGATTAGAAGAGCAATTTGTAAAATGTTCGATTCCAAAGAAACTGTGACTTTAAGAAAACTGAAAATTCGACTGAGAGCAGAAAATGACATTGTTGTGTCGAAAACAACATTATGGAGAACTGTTAGAAGCATCGGTTTTACGTTTAGAAAGTACGATAGTGGTAGAAATGTCATCTGCGAGAAGCCGCACTTAGTTTCTATGAGGAGTAAATATTTACGTGAAGTACGGGAAATGCGTAACCAAGGTTATGATATTGTATTTCTAGATGAATCTTGGATAAATTCTCACCACACAAGTGCAAAGGAATGGCAGTTATCAGATGGAAGTATTAAAAGATGTGTACCCACTGGAAAAGGACAGCGTATTATAATGGCACATGCAGGCAGCCGAAAAGAAGGGTTGGTGAAAAATGCAGAACTTATATTCACCTCTAATTATACTGACAACAGGGACTATCACACCGAGATGAATGGCCATATATTTAGAGAGTGGATTGAAAATACTCTTCTTCCAATTCTAGACAGACCATCCTGTCTGGTAATGGACAACGCGTCGTACCACAACGCTGTGGCAGAAGAAGACAAAATTCCTACATCTACCAGTACAAAAGATGTTATAAAGATTTGGCTAAGAAAGGAAGGAATTCCATTTAACGAGGGATTTTTGAAACCTGAATTACTGTCACTTGTTAAGAAATCGCAAAAGACCAAAGTATTCCAAATAGACAAAATCATTCAACAGCATGGTCATACGTGCTTGAGACTGCCCCCTTATCATCCACAATTAAACCCCATTGAACTCGTTTGGGCAAAAATTAAAGGGCAGGTGGCAGCTGAGAATACAAGTTTTAAACTATGCGATATAAAAGGACTGACATATGCTGCTCTATCACAGATTGACAAAGATTTTTGGTGCAAATGTGAAGATCATGTCTTAAAAGAAGAAAATGACTATTGGAAAAAAGATGGACTATCGTTCGTTCAGCCCAGATTAGTAATCAATATGTTAGACTCCTCTGATTCAGAATAAATGAAATAATAATGGACGTTTTTATATGTCCGCATGATCAATCTTTAGCTAAAGTTGATAACGTTTTGAAAATGTAAAGATTCTTGATATGTGTACTGCAGGCAAATAATGAAATTCACATGGAAAGACATAAAACGAACAATGTAGCTCTTTACAGTGAAGAGGATCCCGTGCTTACATCGGACTCTTTAGTCACATGCGTACCCATAAACAATAACTTTGCTTGATATGTCATGCTCGTTATCGCTCGCAACGGATAATTAATTTTTTAAATGTATTCTTTGTTGTATATTGTTTAAATAGTTTTCATTAATGGAACTGTTTATACGCTGATTTGTTTTAGACCGTCTGTAAAGGCTATAACATTGACATTCTCATAGTATTTTAAAGAAAGTAAACAATAGAAAGTAAACAGTTGATAAACGCCTCCAACTTTCAAGTTGTGTAGAGACGCCTATGTCGAGAAGCTGATTTCCATTAATGTACGGTAAATTATTTTCTCCAGGAGCAAAAAGATCCGTAAATTCACTGAGATCAAAGGAAAGTGCTGCTTCATGATGAAGCATACTTCCTACATCATTAAATTTTGTGAAATCGGTGGGACCTTGGAAAAACAAGGCCAGATGCAAAAAATCAAGTTTGTAAGTGCAGGGAAAGAGGAGATATTTCATGTTAATCGTGAACATTTAGATTTGAAACGACCAATAGTCATTTAGCTCTGAAGAGATGCTTTCTCCATAAAGGGATTTTTGTATAAATACATTTCAACTTCATATTGTCATGTCCAAGCTATGGTATGGAAACGTATGAATTGCCAGGTTATCTACCAAAACACCCATAGGGTGGGCATTGAAAATGTACAACGCTAAAAATAAAAGGAAGGGAGTCTGCAAAAATGACACTTTAAGTGCTTCTTGGGAATGGAGATATTTGTATCAGGATTAGTTCGGATTGAATTAGATTGGCAGAGGGCTGAATAGTATAATGAATGTTTATAAGATATAAGCTTTCAGAGAAATATAAGATTGCATGCCAAAATAAGTTATTAATATGTTGACGACGTTTTCATCTCTAAAAAATACCTGTTCGTCCAATGAGTTGATATTCTGTTTCAGATAATAACTGCAATATCGTGGACTGAGAAAGAAGGAACAAACATGGCAATTTTCCAGCAACTTAATATGTCAGAGAACTGCTCGCTAAAGACAGGTTTTTAAAAAACAAGGAGAATAACATATTTTTAACATGCAAGGCAACATAATGGAAATAACTATAGAGAGCGTAGCACCACGTCAACGAAGGAGAGGGAGACTAGAGGAAGGTGGGTGCAAGATGAAATAAACGAGCTGGGCATGACAGCAGCATACACTGTGCATCTTGAGCTGAACAATGAACTTCATAGTTGTTGTCATAGGGACCATGTCTTAACAGAGACATAAAAAGAGTAAAGGGCCCCCGTCACGCCAAGTGGCGTATAGGGAATATGGTGTTAGTGACCATACATTTTACAGACCTTCAGCACATGATTTTTGGGGTGATGTGGTCGATATTACGCCCATGCCGCTTTACTTTCCCAGAAAAAATCCGGTACCCATTTAAGGCTGGGTGAACCCGGAAGCCGTCGGTTGGGATCGAACCCTATCTCTTGTCCTTTGTAGTCCAGTTTTAACAGAGACATGCTAGATAATAAAGATATCCATTGAGTTTTCAACATCTATTTTCTCTTCAATTATTGTGATTATTCCCTTGCATATCCCTTGTAAGTTCTCATATTACTATTTTGGTATTCACGATACATCCTATCTTTATACATTAGTAAAAGCTATATTTCCGTTTATCCATCGAATATTCAAAATACACACACACAATTCAACTTTGGTTTTCTGAATGCTGAAATGTAACTCGTTTAAGAGTTCAGACGTCAAAGATTTTTCTTAGTTGCAAATTAACATTTTACTCAGCTGGTTTAACAAAACAATGAATTATGATTGTCTAACCACATGGACATTGTCTCAAAATGAGGAAAAGTAGAAGCAAAATAAAAGAAATTGAGAGGTCTAATGGTACATTACAAATCTAAATTTGTCAATACTTCTCCTGCTTGTTAGTGCTACAGCCGGTGTTGATCAACCAATAAAATAATGACAGAGCGAGACTCAGGGCAAGCTTCAGTCTCAAGATTTAAACATTGGTTATTTGACAGCAATCAATAACCGCTTTATATTGCTGAAACACGCACACTCATACATGTAAACTCGTTATCTGCAGCAACGATTTGCACTGAATACTTTTAAATGCAGTGATGCTTCGTACTTCGAATGTTATTCGTTTCAGGAGGCGTTCGAATTATGAAGTGTTTAAAGTCAGAAGTTTTTTCCTCATTGGAAATACTGGAAAGTGAATTAATTCGCCCCCAGACATTAAACAATACCCATTTTGGTCAATGTAATTAACAAATACACCCTATTTATGGTAAATCTAACATAATTAAATATCATGAATAATACATTAAAACAACGGTCAACCAATGGATCGGGCGGACATCAGCGATGCCCTTCGAGATGTGGGAAGAGCACAGGACTTCGACAAACACAAATCCACGTCACTTCTTCGGATGATAGAGATGGGAGTTAAGATGGGCACAGCCAGAAATGAGAAACTTAGCGGGTGTGTAAGAAGGTTAAACAACCAACACAGAACTGGAGTCGTCAGTCGCTGGACACTGCGGGACTTGCTGAGGAAAGGATCTGAGCACCTATGGACATGTTCGGAGTGCAATGATGATGACCCGCAAATAAATCATAACTCAATAGCATTAAAACATGAACACAACAGGAGTTCACTTCCATAAAGTAAACTCACTTAGTAACCGTATTTCTGGTGTTCTCTCTCTCTCTCTCTCTCTCTCTCTCTCTCTCTCTCTCTCTCTCTCTCTACTCTCTCGCCTTTCTTCCTCTTATAACTCTTCCTCATTTTCCAAGATCCTCCACTCATGTACTATACGTTACTAGTTCACTTCAGTCGTTAATATTACAATCGTTTCTTAGACTTCTTTGCTTCCTCCCTATTTTGGATATTATAGTTGGTAGATGGTGGTTATATATAAACAAACATACAAAAAAAAAATGTGAAAAAGTTAGAAAATAAGCAAGTGTAACGAACTGGAGAACTTAGAAGCATCTTTCGAACTCTTTAACAAATATTCCCTAGAATTTGTGTTAGAACTCTGGAGCGTTCAAAGTTATGATCTTTGGAAGTGCGAACATCGGAAAGTAAATAGTAGGGTCCACGTATTATTGGCATAGCACAGAGCTCAGACAAGTCCTATAACTCAGGTCTGGGAAACTTGTCACATGGGATTGGAGTAAACTGACCATAAATACCGTTGTCAACGAGACATTGCTGTTTTTCTTTCATATTTCTTGGCTTTCTTGTTTGTTTCAATAAAAATATCGATTTTTTTACTGTTTTTTTTTATTTTTAAATGACAATAATTGTGCTTTAATATGTGTCAGCAATAAATCATAGCATATCGTGGAAACCAGTAATTTGTTCAATTACGTCACGGAATTTGGGAAGTTTTATGAGAAGGTGTTGAAAGATCGAAATTTGCTGCTTATGATTAATTCATCAAAGGAGTTTAGTTTTAGTTTAGTCGACAGATCTTCGTTGCACAATGTACGCAGCTCAATAGTGATCAGATTCCCTCCTCCGCACGTTCCTCAGTTTGAAGCACGCGTGCCACACACTAGCGAAAGCACTGAAAATAGCTTAGGTCTAATTACACGAACGAACACCACAGCTCTGGTGGAGACCTTGACCGCAATCTCCTTAGCTGCCTCTTACGACATTTGTGGCTGGTGACAATGGTTCTATTCTTTCTATCTTGACCGTGATCAGGCCACTCAGTGATGTATTTTATATTTATGTAGGCTGTCTTGATCAGGCCACTCAGTGATGTATTTTATATTTATGTAGGCTGTCGTGATCAGGCCACTCAGCGATGTATTTTATATTTATGTAGGCTGTCGTGATCAGGCCACTCAGCGATGTATTTTATATTTATGTAAGCTGTCGTGATCAGCCACTCAGAGATGTATTTTATATTTATGTAGGCTGTCGTGATCAGGCCACTCAGAGATGTATTTTATATTTATGTAGGCTGTCGTGATCAGCCACTCAGTGATGTATTTTATATTTATGTAGGCTGTCTTGATCAGGCCACTCAGAGATGTATTTTATATTTATGTAGGCTGTCGTGATCAGGTCACTCAGAGATGTATTTTATATTTATGTAGGCTGTCGTGATCAGGTCACTCAGTGATGTATTTTATATTTATGTAGGCTGTCGTGATCAGGCCACTCAGAGATGTATTTTATATTTATGTAGGCTGTCGTGATCAAGCCACTCAGAGATGTATTTTATATTTATGTAGGCTGTCGTGAAATAATGTCCGCCTCTTGATCTTAATCCCTCCAGTTCCTATAACCGTCACATAGGGCTCGTCAAGTTTTTTTTTGCCATCCATCTCTATTCAGAGCAACATATTCGATCTTATCCAATGAGTCTATTCCTGCCAACTTTACTTCTCTTATTAGTGTGTTATTTTTAGTGTCTCTCTACTTCTTCGTTTTTTTTCTGTATCCTGATTTTTCCCAAAGAAAAGCATGTTTTGAAATTCTTATTGTGTCTCTTCCCAACGCATGCCAACATCTTCTTTTTTCATAATTTTTCATGAGATCGTTGGTTGCATTGCCATTTCTTTTATCTATATACGTAGAAAGTAAGTATAGTAAAGTGCCCCGTCACGCCAAGTGGCGTATAGAGAATATGGTGTTAGTGACCATACTTTTTATATACCCTCGGCACGTGATTTTTGGGGTAATGTGGTCGGTATTACGCCCGTGCTGCTTTACTTTCCCAGAAAAAATCTGGTACCCATTTAAGGCTGGGTGAACCCGGAAGCCGTCGGTTGGGATCGAACCCTACCTCTTGTCATTTGTAGTCCAGTTCACTAACCACTGAGCTATCGCGGCTCCCTTTTATCTATATAATAGTTTTGTTTATCTATATAATTGTCTTTAATCCTTTCGAGTGTACAGAGTATTCTTCTTAGGTATAGTTCAACTCTACGTTTACCAAAAACAGTGTATGGTTTCTGTCGCTGAAGAATAATGATAAGGTGAATATGTTTATGGGGTATAACGTTTTTAAATCGCTTTACTTTTACATTTAAAAAAATACATAACCCCATCGTTCCCTTTATTGTCTCTAGAAAGTATGATCAGCCTATATAGGCTATTCTAGATGAAATTTGAAACGTGCTCATATACCAACTGTGACCTGCATTTAACACATAAATATGAAAAAAATACCAAAACGACAAATACTGAACAGTATATACCTGGCGTCTCAGACATGATCTCTTTCTAAAGTGCAAGACAGAATGAGTGTACCGTGTGAAATAGAAAAGAACAAAAGGCTTAGAAAACAGTTAATGGTAACATATAAAACTGGCTTAGAAAACAACTAATGTTAACATATAACTGGCTTAGAAAACAACTAATGTTAACATATAACTGGCTTAGAAAACAACTAATGTTAACATATAACTGGCTTAGAAAACAACTAATGTTAACATATAAAACTGGCTTAGAAAACAACTAATGTTAACATATAAAACTGGCTTAGAAAACAACTAATGTTAACATATAACTGGCTTAGAAAACAACTAATGTTAACATATAACTGGCTTAGAAAACAACTAATGTTAACATATAACTGGCTTAGAAAACAACTAATGTTAACATATAACTGGCTTAGAAAACAACTAATGTTAACATATAAAACTGGCTTAGAAAACAACTAATGTTAACATATAAAACTGGCTTAGAAAACAACTAATGTTAACATATAACTGGCTTAGAAAACAACTAATGTTAACATATAAAACTGGCTTAGAAAACAACTAATGTTAACATATAAAACTGGCTTAGAAAACAACTAATGTTAACATATAAAACTGGCTTAGAAAACAACTAATGTTAACATATACAACTGACTTAGAAAACAACTAATGTTAACATATAAAACAGAATCAGAAATAAAGACACTATTGGTCGTTTCAAAATATTTTGAAGGTGTTTAAAATTCCATATCTCTGCAACCAATTGATTGATAATGCTGAAATTTTGCATATGGTCTTGTGATTTTTTGGTCCCAAGAAGTACATTCATTTCCTCACCAACAAACGTATAGTTTTAAATATTCTTTATTTGAAGTATACAAATTTAAGGCATTTTGGTCAAACCATATATTTGGAGGAATTACCGCTTCATATGAGTGAGCACCCACGGACTTGTCATCTTGAACGTAATGCGCGCCAATTTCCCTGTTTTAAGCACTAAAAAACACATAAAACGCGTCATAGTTATAATTTTATATCCGGTGCATCCCATTTCCTGTCGTTTTGTTGTGATTTATGTGCAACGGCGTATCCTAATTATTGGGTAATTTCGTTAAATTTGTGATCTGTTAGTCAATGGGTATAAAAGTAAAGTTCCTTACATTGCAATCAGTGGCAATAAAGGTGTATAAATATTTTTGCATAGAAGCTAAGCGTGGAAAACTGTATCGAAGCATCTCAAAGCCAGAAAAGAGAACTATTCACGCATTGGGTATAAGCAAACGCTTTTTCAAACAAGTGCTTAAAGCTAACGGAGTGTCCAGTTCAATCAAGACTAGGACGCTAGGAAGAAAGAAAGTAGTAGATAGTTTTGACAAGGAAGTGATTAGAAGAGCAATTTGTAAAATGTTCGATTCCAAAGAAACTGTGACTTTAAGAAAACTGAAAATTCGACTGAGAGCAGAAAATGACATTGTTGTGTCGAAAACAACATTATGGAGAACTGTTAGAAGCATCGGTTTTACGTTTAGAAAGTACGATAGTGGTAGAAATGTCATCTGCGAGAAGCCGCACTTAGTTTCTATGAGGAGTAAATATTTACGTGAAGTACGGGAAATGCGTAACCAAGGTTATGATATTGTATTTCTAGATGAATCTTGGATAAATTCTCACCACACAAGTGCAAAGGAATGGCAGTTATCAGATGGAAGTATTAAAAGATGTGTACCCACTGGAAAAGGACAGCGTATTATAATGGCACATGCAGGCAGCCGAAAAGAAGGGTTGGTGAAAAATGCAGAACTTATATTCACCTCTAATTATACTGACAACAGGGACTATCACACCGAGATGAATGGCCATATATTTAGAGAGTGGATTGAAAATACTCTTCTTCCAATTCTAGACAGACCATCCTGTCTGGTAATGGACAACGCGTCGTACCACAACGCTGTGGCAGAAGAAGACAAAATTCCTACATCTACCAGTACAAAAGATGTTATAAAGATTTGGCTAAGAAAGGAAGGAATTCCATTTAACGAGGGATTTTTGAAACCTGAATTACTGTCACTTGTTAAGAAATCGCAAAAGACCAAAGTATTCCAAATAGACAAAATCATTCAACAGCATGGTCATACGTGCTTGAGACTGCCCCCTTATCATCCACAATTAAACCCCATTGAACTCGTTTGGGCAAAAATTAAAGGGCAGGTGGCAGCTGAGAATACAAGTTTTAAACTATGCGATATAAAAGGACTGACATATGCTGCTCTATCACAGATTGACAAAGATTTTTGGTGCAAATGTGAAGATCATGTCTTAAAAGAAGAAAATGACTATTGGAAAAAAGATGGACTATCGTTCGTTCAGCCCAGATTAGTAATCAATATGTTAGACTCCTCTGATTCAGAATAAATGAAATAATAATGGACGTTTTTATATGTCCGCATGATCAATCTTTAGCTAAAGTTGATAACGTTTTGAAAATGTAAAGATTCTTGATATGTGTACTGCAGGCATGCAAAGAAACTATAGTTTGTTTCAGATTGTTTGCCTCCCTAATTCCAGTAATATCTCGAAAACCGTCTGATAGAATACCATGATTTTTTGCATGCGACCTTAGATTTTCAATGACGTAACGAATTTATCATTTAAATTATCGTATGTGTTACCGTTTCCTCAAAGCGGCAACTTCCTTTGATCTCCTTCATATTTGTATTTATTTTGACAAAAAACAGAATGTACGGTAAATGAAGATCTTTTACACTTTTTAGAGGAAAAGGCTAACTTTTATTTTTATATAAGGGACATTATTACTTTATAATAAGAGAGTAAGTAAGTAAGTTTCCTGTCATGCCTGAAGGTGTATAGGGGAATAAACCGCCACAATTGCACTTTTTCACAACATGCTACCCATTTGGATTGGCTCTTTTAATTATACAACTAAATATTGAATCAAATCAAAATAGGCCGAACATTCACCGAATAGAAATTATTTATTTTAAGAACACAGAATACATCGTCAACTCACTAAAAAAAAACAGTCCTGAAGTGGTCCGTATCCAGAGTTTCCAACTCCAACAAAGTCACTTCAGTAAGTTCAAACAAATGAGTTTTATTCAGAATCTGCCGAATCTAATAGACGTATTACCATTTTTGGTTGAATAACCCACAGACCATCGTTTCTCCAATACTTATCTTCCTCAACATAACATGGTCTTCACAACTAGCCCAATAATCTTTGTCTAAGTTTGAAATAGCAACATTGGTAAGCTCTTTACATCAGATAATTTGAAAGTTTTATTTTCGGATGCTACTTGCCCTTTGATCTTTGCCCAAACTAATTCAATAGGGTTTAGGTGTGAGTGATATGGAGGCAGCCTCAACATCTATGACCATGTTCTTCATTAATTTATCTATTTGAAATATCTTTGGTCGTTGTATCTGTTTTACAAGTGAAAGTAATTCAGGCTTGAGATACATATCGTTAAATGGTATTTGTTCCCTTGTCAGCCATGTCTTTATTTCAGCTTTAGTGCTTGATGATGTTGGAACTTTATCTTCTTGTGCCACTTTGTTATGGTAAGATGCATTATCCATGATCAAACAAGATGGTTCGATCTAATAAAGGCAAAAGAGTGTCTTTAATCCAATCTCTGAACATATGACTGTTCATCTCTGAATGATAATCCTGGTTATCAGTTGACTTTGCAATAAAAACAAGTTCAGCATTCTCCACCAGGCCATTATTTTTGCTCCCAGCATGTGCCACTATAAGGCGCTTTCCTTTGCTGCTAGGTACATACTTTTAATAGTCCCATCTAATGACTTGCCATTCTTTTTCATTTGTGTGGTGGGCATTAATCCATGTTTCGTCCAAGTACACAATGTCATAATCTTCATTACGCATTTGTCTAACTTTCACTTAAATATTTGCTTCTTGCAGCTACTAAATGAGGTTTCTCGCAAATGATGTTTCTTCCACAGAATATTTTCTAAAAGTGAAGCCTAAACTCCGCACACTTCTCCATAGTGTGGTTTTTGATACATCAATACTGGTGTTCTTTTTAAGCCAAATCTAAGTTTCCTTATGGTAACTTCTTCCCCTAAGTCAAACATTTTACAAATCTCTCTGCGGACAAGTTCTCTGTCAAAACTGTCTAACAAATGTTTTCTTCCTCGACTTCTTTCTTTCCTTGAACATTCACATTGAACATTTTTCACTGATCTATGAAACGACCGTTTACTTAAACCTAACACGTGCATCGTTCTCTTTCAGGATTTGATATGCTGTGATATAGACTCCCTCGTTTTGCCTCTCTACAAAAATATAATATAATTTCTTTGTAATATTTTGTTCAGTAACAAATTTCAACTTTAAACTCATTGTTAAGGGCACAACTCACAAAACACGCCTATGTAAATAATTTGATTTTGTATTTTTGGTGACGTTATACTAATGACGTGATACAAAAAGTTGACAATTTTAATCCAGTAAGTGCAAAACAGAATTGCGCACCGAATATAAGAGAAATTTGCTACACATATGTGCAAATATTGACAAAAATCTGACATTTGCAATTCATAGTGTAAACGGTGCCTTTACCCACCAACATATAAAGGAAATTCCCAAATGAAGATGTTTAAATCATTCTTGAAGTGATATGGAAGGGTAAATACTCTTAAATTTTGATTCAAATGTGCCCAAGTTTAATCATACTTTTATCCTCCTGGTAAGCAAGCGCACAAGAAAACCAGCAGTTTGTTTGCAATGAATTTATTTTTTCTATTACGTTATGAGATTCAGTAGGTTACATGCAAAATATCAGCACTGTAGCACAAATGGTTGCTGAGCTGTGGTTTTTTGAAGTGAGGCAAAAAATCTGAAGCGAACTATAAATCACTTTCA
The DNA here is from genome assembly GCA_032433765.1 of Megaustenia siamemsis. NCBI lineage: Eukaryota > Metazoa > Mollusca > Gastropoda > Stylommatophora > Ariophantidae > Megaustenia > Megaustenia siamemsis. Next base: position 62,837,697 of record JAVIAB010000051.1, read on the forward strand.
TATGTCTTGTTTACGTAAAATAATGAAACTCACATGGAAAGACATAAAACGAACATGTAGCTCTTTACAGTGAAGAGGATCCCGTGCTTACATCGGACTCTTTAGTCACATGCGTACCCATAAACAATAACTTTGCTTGATATGTCATGCTCGTTATCGCTCGCAACGGATAATTAATTTTTTTAAATGTATTCTTTGTTGTATATTGTTTAAATAGTTTTCATTAATGGAACTGTTTATACGCTGATTTGTTTTAGACCGTCTGTAAGGCTATAACATTGACATTCTCATAGTATTTTAAAGAAAAGTAAACAATAGAAAAGTAAACAGTTGATAAACGCCTCCAACTTTCAAGTTGTGTAGAGACGCCTATGTCGAGAAGCTGATTTCCATTAATGTACGGTAAATTATTTTCTCCAGGAGCAAAAAGATCCGTAAATTCACTGAGATCAAAGGAAAGTGCTGCTTCATGATGAAGCATACTTCCTACATCATTAAATTTGTGAAATCGGTGGGACCTTGGAAAAACAAGGCCAGATGCAAAAAATCAAGTTTGTAAGTGCAGGGAAAGAGGAGATATTTCATGTTAATCGTGAACATTTAGATTTGAAACGACCAATAGCATCACTTCTGAAACAAAAACCTACGTCAAACACAGAAAATGATCAAATTAATCAGCTTGACAAACTCAGGGGGAATAATGTCAAACCAGCCACAAAGACATGTCTATAGCTGTCAACGATCTAGCTTCTATGCATGAAGAAGATGCAGAGTCAAATGGACAGACAATTTAACAGGTTTCTGCGTGACCACATGACAAATGATTGAAGAGAAACTGATTTTCCCCGCTGTTGTTGCCTTTTTTAAAAATATAATTCTGTTATTCGTGTAATCAATTGTGTGCCTTGGTTAAATGGAAGTGTCGATTGTAAATATATCTTTGATCAGAGTGTAATTACTTTAATTAGTACAGTTAATGGTTTTATTTAGTTTAGTTTAGTTTAGTTTAGTTTAGTTTAGTTTAGTTTATCTGAGACATGGTCACATTAAGTGACATGAGGTAAAATAGAGGTAAAATAGAGGTGAAATAGAGGTAAAATAGAGGTGAAATGGACATGAGGCTAATTTAGCTTGGCAAGTATTTGATTGTTAAAACGTTCTTTCTTTACGCGTTGTCTGCTGATAAGTAATTGGCTCATTACTTGTTCTTTCTTTTTTTTATGTTTTTGTCCTTCTTTCTCTTTGTAAGTAAAAAGGCTGGTTGTTCTTCCTTCTTTCGCTTTTTCTTTCGTTTCTTTCTTTCGTTTTTCTTTCTTTCTTTCTTTCATTCACTCTTTTGTCTTCGTAAGTAGCTAGTTGATTAGCTGGTCATTCTCTTTTTCTTTTATATGTTTGAAAGCTTTTCATTTTTTTTTTTTGCGTTCGGTGGATCTGACGAAGTCCCTGTAGACTAGAAACTTAAATTTGCGCGTTAATTTGTTTTCCCTGGCAGCCGTGTGCACAGGGGTTCCTTACCGCACAGGCAGACAACTCCGTCTTCGGAGTCTCATATTTTTTTCCGTCCATGTGTAATTGACGTTTCAAGCCGGGCCTTGCTGCTGAGACCAGTGTTGGTTGCCGCAGAGAGAAATAATAAATAAAAATTCCAATTGGTGCAGACGGGATTTAAACCCACAACCTCTCTGTCTCGAGACCGGCGTCTTTCATCGAGACCAACCAGTCCTCCGAAAGCTATTTGATAACTCAAAGAGTCTATTTGCCTTCTCCCTAAATGTAAAATCAGTCTACAGGCAACAAATATGGTAGAGTATAGACTGATAGTAATGACTCAGCAATTTCCAAAGCATTCACACATAGATGGGACACACATTACGGAAGCCAACTGAGAGTATTACACAACAGGTCCTGTTTTTGGAATCCCCAGGGGAAAAGACAAAGAGGAAGACCAAGGAATTCATGGAGAAGACAGATAGAAGCAGAGCTGAAGATGATGGGGAAGACATGGAATGATCTTAAAAGAATGGCAAAAAAAGAACGACTTGGAAAGTGTTTGTTGAAGACCTATGCTCCACTGGGAGCTGAAAAGGTAGAAGGAAAAGAAGAGAGACTGATAGTAGAGAGCCGCGATAGCTAAGTGGTTAGTGAACAGGACTAAAAAGAACAAGATATCGGGTTTAATCCTCATCGACGGCTTCCGGGTTCATCAGCCTTAAATGAGTACCGGATTTTTTCTGGAAAAGTAAAGCGGCACGGGCGTAATAACAGACCACATTACCGCAAAACTCATGTGCCGAAAGTCTATACAAATTATGGTCACTAACACCATATTCCCTATACGTGACTCTTTACTATTTTTTTTTATAGATTGATAGTTACGGTGACTCGATGTCTAGGCACACCCATCATATGTGTCGTTACTCTTCGTCTTGTACGTAAACCTGTCTTGATATCAAGTGCCTGCAGTCACTCACTATTCATCTTGCGCTAATCCTAGAAGCAATTGTAAGAAAGTATCAGTTATCTCCCTTGCTCACAATCTTTTTTCTAATATAAAAAGTACATCTCTCTATTAGTGATACTAAAATGATTTGTACAAAAGATGAAATATAACAATGACACGCCAAGGCAACACTGGAAAGGAGAACTTACACTTTTTGAAAACACAACTGTTCATAAAGCAAAAATAAATGACCCTATATGAGCTATTATTTGCAAATATTATAAATATCTTTGTGGGTGGTACACTAGTGTGACACATGTTTGAAACATTTGCTTAGAATTTATGATGTAACAGCTGTCACCAAATCTGAAAATGGCAGGGAGTAACCGCTAACGCTTACGAGAATGTGTCATGAAACTTGACAGATGTACACTTTGTCTCTTCAACATCCCCCGTCCTTTACAAATCATTAAATGGACACAGATGTATTGTGCTGTCATTTACAGTAAACAGCTTTAGCTGTGCATCTTGGCCATACACATTCGACTTCATTTTGATATTTGCGGGGATCTGGTTTCCTTTCTTCTGTTTATGATTGCTTTGCCAAAGCTGTTTAGTCTCATCATCATCATCATCATCAAGTACCGGCCTATTGGCGTAGGTGATCATATCTCTCCACAACTTTCGATCTCGGCAGCTATTTATCATTTCTGTTGTTGACCTTCTGCCAAGCCATTCTCTTAAGCTGTCTGGTAATTTTTCTCGTTACTTCCCTCTATCTCTTCGTCCCTCAATTTTTCCAGTTGTTACAATATATTCCAGTTGTTCTCTTCTCACTACATGGCCAAAAATGATGATTGTTTTCTTCCTAATATTAGAAATTAGTTCTCTTTTTGCTTTGACCTCTCTCAGAACCTCTTCATTACTCTTCTTAGCTGCCCATGGTATTCTCAATATTCTTCTGTAAAACCACATTTCTACAGACTTCAGTGATTTTCTTGTCTGTTGTTTCTATTGTCCATGACTCGCACCCATATGTTAAGACAGGCTCTACGTAACATTTAAGAACTCTTTTACTTGTTTCTATTGTCAAAAATGGATTGCATAGTATTTTCCTCATTTTTTTGGAAAGCTGCTTTTGCCTGAGCCATTCTGCATCTCACCTCTTTTGTACATCTTCCGTCTGAGGTTAACAAAGTTCCCAAATATTTAAATTAATTTACCTGTTTTAATATTGTTCCACTTGTCTTTATTTTGCACTGAGGTAATACCTTTTTCTTTGTTGTTACCATTACCTCTGTCTTTTTGCTATTAAAGCTGAGTCCTTTATTTTTACTTTCTTTCACTATAATGTCCAACATTTCTTGTAACTCACTTTCACTCTTAGCGATTAATACTGTATCATAAGCATACCTTAGATTATTTATATTATGACCTCCAATTTTTATTCCAGGCATGCCCCTTATGGATCTCAATATAATCTCACTATAAATATTAAACAAATCTGGTGACAGCACACAACCTTGTCTAACACCCTGTTTTATTTGTTGAAACGTTCCCAATTGGTTTCCAGTTCTTATGGCCGCTGTTTTTTTCCAGTACATGTTCTTTATTATTCTTAGATCTTTGCTGTCTACGTTTATGCTTTCTAAAATGTTGATTATTTCTTGGTGCTTTACTTTGTCAAATGCCTTGGTGTAATCTATGAAACATAGGTATAGATCTGTTTTCACCTCTATGGCTCTTTCTACTAAAGATCTTATGATATAAATGGCATTGATTGTTCCTTTATCTCTAACAAAACCACACTGTTCATCGCTAATTTCTGAACTGATTTTGTTTCGCACTCTTCGCATGATGATTCTTAGTAATATCCTAGTCATATAACACATAAGGCTTATTGTGCGATGATCATCGCATTCAATCGCACCCGATTTCTTTGGTAGGGCTATGAATATTGATTTGAGTATGTCGTCTGGTATATATCCGCTGTTGTAGATATCATTCAATATTTTTGTTATTATTCTATTCCAAAATCACCCATGGCTTCAATCTCTTCTTTAGTTATATTATCTGGTCCAGGCTCTTTGCCTGCTTTCATATTGCGCAAGGCGTCTTCCACTTCTTCTCTGAGTATTTCTGGTCCTTCTCCATTATCCTTAATATTTACTTCCGTTCGTTCATCATTATAAAGATCCTTAATGTATTCTGTCCATCGTTCTCTTATGTTTTCTTGATAATCAACAGCTCTCCTTCCTTTTATCTTAAACATCCAGTTTTTTATTGCGTTTTTCTTCCTGTTAATTCCTCAATTTGTTTGTATATAGATTTAGCATCTCCTTTTTGTTACAATTCGATCTCTTTGCATCTCTCTTTTAGCCATGCTTCTTTTGCTTCATTGCATTTTACTACAATTTCTTTATTTAATCTCTTATACTCATCTTTATTTTATTTATTTCTTCTTTTTGTATCCATTAGCTACAAAATATCATCTGTCATCCATTTCTTTCTTGAATTTGTCCTCACTGGTGGTATGAACTCTTTTGATGTTTGCTGCATTGACTCTTTTAGCATTTCCGACTGTTTAGTCTAGTGGTTTCCAAAGAGCATGTCGTGGCTCCCAAGATCGCCGTCAAGGGCTCTGCGCCGACGGTATTGTCGTGTCCCTATTTAGTGGTTTAAAATTATAAAATAAGATCCACATAGTCTTACTCTTTTTAGTACATAATTAAGTTTCTGCGGGATAATGTTAATGCTGTCGTCATTTATCATCTCTATATCATGTCAAGACAAGAAAGGCTATGAAAGTCTGCACCATAAAAGCAAGAGACAGAGCGGAATGGCGCTCCATGGTAGCCAACCTTCGTTGTGGAGACGGCACTCAAAGATGATGATGATATGCTATCAGGGAATCAGAGTTTACCCGACTTCTGTAATAGTAAGACTTCCTGTCAATATGGTGGATAGAATATACAAACCGTTAAGGCTTGGTTTGAAATGTGTTGCTTGTTGCAGTTTCCTTATAATCCAAGTCCGGCGTGTTGCCGGAGCAACTGAGTTTAGTGCTCTGCGCACACAGTGAGCTGTATATTTTATCCGGATCGTGTTTCGATATTCCGATTGTTTACTATGAGTGATGATATCGTGTCACGAAGGACAGTTTTTGGCTGTGTTCACTTTTAATGCGGTTACGCCTTTTGTTTTTTTTGTTTTTTTTTTTTTTTTTTGGCGGGCGCTGTAAATGCGATGATGAGGATTGCAGTTGCCTTTCTTTGTTTGGATCCTTCAATGCGATGATGAGGATTGCAGTTGCCTTTCTTTGTTTGGATCCTTCAATGCGATGATGAGGATTGCAGTTGCCTTTCTTTTGTTTGGATCCTTCAATGCGATGATGAGGATTGCAGTTGCCTTTCTTTGTTTGGATCCTTCAATGCGATGATGAGGACTGCAGTTGCCTTTCTTTGTTTGGATCCTTCAATGCGATGATGAGGACTGCAGTTGCCTTTCTTTGTTTGGATCCTTCAATGCGATGATGAGGACTGCAGTTGCCTTTCTTTGTTTGGATCCTTCAATGCGATGATGAGGACTGCAGTTGCCTTTCTTTGTTTGGATCCTTCAATGCGATGAAATGTTAATTCGGATGATTCCACTGCCACGGGTGGTTGAGCAATTATGGATTTTAATTCTTTTGCAGTGATGCCGGGACCCTCAACTAACCATACCCATGTAATAGTAACTGTCAGGAGAGAGCCGCCGGTATATGATATGCTAGGAAGGGGAGACGAGGGTGCCACAAGTTTTGGAACCGCTGTATTAGTCTGTTTCCAGGCCCACCAACGTGAGGTGGAATAATATCTACTCACTGATCCCGATGCAAGAGTCAGCTATGAGTCACTGACCACTTTCAGACCAGGTTATATAAAGCATCTTGTACCAAATTATACACTATATTTGCATGCCCTTTCTAAGGGAGAGTATTCCAAGTACAATGTGATGGATGTTGTTCCTTATCAACTAACAATTTAATGTTGGCTAATACAAAAGTTGGATCGCTCACAACAAAGATCATTAAATTATAAAACACTGTTAAGTTAGGTTAAACTCATGAAATGGCTGGTGGTATTCGTATACATAACGCAAGCCTGTTGTTTAGAAACAGTCATTTATTTCCTTTGACATATCTAGTCTCTAGAAAGGAATAGAATTTGGTTAATTAATGGGAAAACACATTGCGCTAGACAGTTGAATGTTAATGGAGGAACATTATTGAAGTAAGTTTGAGTAAATTGTTTTCCTTGTCTTTGCTTTTTTTTGTTGCTGCAAGACTTGATCGTGGTATAAAATAGTTGCTATCACTGAGTGTTGTAACATTGGATTGTAACTCGTGATTGTAATAAAATAGTTGCTATCACTGAGTGTTGTAACATTGGATTGTAACTCGTGACTGTAATAAAATAGTTGCTATCACTGAGTGTTGTAACATTGGATTGTAACTCGTGACTGTAATAAAATAGTTGCTATCACTGAGTGTTGTAACACTGGATTGTAACTCGTGACTGTACTAAAATAGTTGCTATCACTGAGTGTTCTAACATTGGATTGTAACTCGTGATTGTAATAAAATAGTTGCTATCACTGAGTGTTGTAACATTGGATTGTAACTCGTGACTGTAATAAAATAGTTGCTATCACTGAGTGTTGTAACATTGGATTGTAACTCGTGACTGTAATAAAATAGTTGCTATCACTAAGTGTTGTAACACTGGATTGTAACTCGTGACTGTAATAAAATAGTTGCTATCACTGAGTGTTGTAACACTGGATTGTAACTCGTGATTGTAATAAAATAGTTGCTATCACTGAGTGTTGTAACACTGGATTGTAACTCGTGACTGTAATAAAATAGTTGCTATCACTGAGTGTTGTAACATTGGATTGTAACTCGTGACTGTAATAAAATTGTTGCTATCACTGAGTGTTGTAACATTGGATTGTAACTCGTGACTGTAATAAAATAGTTGCTATCACTGAGTGTTGTAACATTGGATTGTAACTCGTGACTGTACTAAAATAGTTGCTATAACTGAGTGTTGTAACATTGGATTGTAACTCGTGACTGTAATAAAATAGTTGCTATCACTGAGTGTTGTAACATTGGATTGTAACTCGTGACTGTAATAAAATAGTTGCTATCACTGAGTGTTGTAACATTGGATTGTAACTCGTGACTGCAATAAAATAGTTGCTATCACTGAGTGTTGTAACATTGGATTGTAACTCGTGACTGTAATAAAATAGTTGCTATCACTGAGTGTTGTAACATTGGATTGTAACTCGTGACTGTAATAAAATAGTTGTTACCACTGAGTGACGTAACATTGGATTGTAACTCGTGACTGTAATAAAAATGTTCAAGCATTCTTGTGATAGTAAGCATTAAGTGTTGATTGAAATATAAACGTGTTGCCAGCATGGTTGTAATTGAACGCGATGTCTGCAAATAAATTTAAACGTGTTGCCAGCATAGTTGTGAAAGTACGTTGTGTCTTCAACCAAATATAAACGTGTTGCCAGCATGATTGTGATTGTACGGTATGTCTTCAACTAAATATAAACATGTTGCCAGAATGGTTGCGATTGTACGAGATGTTTGTGAATAAATATAAACGTGTTGCCAGCATGGTTCTGTTTATACGTTATGTCTTCATCAAAATATAAACGTGTTGCCAGCATGGTTGTGTTTATACGTTATGTCTTCATCAAAATATAAACGTGTTGCCAGCATGGTTGTGTTTATACGTTATGTCTTCATCAAAATATAAACGTGTTGCCAGCATGGTTGTGTTTATACGTTATGTCTTCATCAAAATATAAACGTGTTGCCAGCATGGTTGTGATAGTACGTTATGTCTTCAACTAATTGTGAACGTCTTGCCAGCATGGTTGACATGATATACTTTATGTCTCCAACAAAATATAAATGTGCTGTTAGTATGGTTGCAACTGTACGTTATATCTTCATCATCATCAACCTTGCCTGCTGGCGTAGGTGATCATGTTTCTGCACAACTTTCGATCTCGACAGTTATTTATCATCTCTGCTGTTGACCTTCTGCCAAGCCATTCTCTTAAGCTGTCTGGTATTTTTTCTCTTTGCTTCCCTCTATCTCTTCGTCCCTCAATTTTTCCAGTTGTTACAATATATTCCAGTTGTTCTCTTCTCATTACATGGCCAGAAAATGATGATTGTTTTCTTCCTAATATTGGAAATTAGCTCTCTTTTTGCTTTGGCCTCTTTCAGAACGTTTTCTTTACTCTTCTTCACTGTCCATGGTATTCTCAACTTTCTTCTGTAAAACCACATTTCTACAGCCACCAGGATTTTTTGTCTGTTGTCCTATTGTCCATGATTCACATCCATATGTTAAGACTGCCTCTACATAACATTTAAGAACTCGTTTTCTTGTTTCTATTGTCAAAAATGGATTGCATAGTATCTTCCTCATTTTTTGGAAAGCTGCTATTGCCTGAGCCATTCTGCATCTCACCTCTTTTGTACATCTTCCGTTTGAGGTTAACAAAGTTCTCAAAATTTAATTAATTTACCTATTTTGTTGTTGTTCCACTTGTCTTTATTTTGCACTGAGGTGATGTCTTTTTCTTTGTTGTTACCATTACTTTTGTCTTTTTGCTATTAAGGCTGAGTTCTTTATTTTTACTTTCTTTCACTATAATGTCTAACATGTCTTGTAATTCATTTTCACTCTTAGCGATTAAGACTGTATCATCAGCATACCTTAGATTAACGTTATATCTTAGCTAAATTTAAACGTGCTGCTAGTATGGCTGTGATTGCAAGTTATAAGTCTTCCTACTCTTTCTTTCTTCACTTCCTCTTGTAACAATCCGGGTGTCGAGGGAGATACAAAGTTCTGGTTTCCGCCTTTTTGGCGGCTTCATTCATTGTCAGTTGATGTTGCTGTAGCGCTTCTTTGATGGTGTCTGTTCATCTTACGCTGGGTTGACAGTATTAGAGAAGCGTTATAAGTCTTTAACAAAATATAAATATAGTGCCAACAAATTTGCTACTGTAAATCATAACTCTCAAGCCATAAAAAATCAAACCGTGTTTCCTCATATCTGTCATTGCATGTCTAATCTCGAGCGAAATACAAACGGTTTACAATACGCTTGTGGTTGTAAATCGAGATTAGATTACGAAATATAACCTTCTGCTTGAGTGTTGTATTTATGCTTACGAAATTGTTGTAAAGATGGAAGAAAATTGATAAACGTGTTAACATTTATTGTAACGTTCTTGGAAAGCAATACCAGAACTCCAATGGAATGTGAGCAATCTTATCTTATGCCTTGGCTTTTCTTTTTTTTTCTAAACAAAAATGTTGAAAGCCCCGACTTCCCTCAAGTAACGTATTAATCTACAGAAAGAAAAGACAAAATAACCATTTCAGTTATAAAATTATACAAACGTTGCATACTGTTTTTATTTCAAATAAGACGTAATGTAAACGTTCCTCTACGTCTTAAGGCGTTAGCGCCTATATTTTGTTCAGTAACCAACCGCACACTTGATGGGTGAAATGGTCAGTATCACTTCAAGTCGCTCTACAACCTCAGAAAAAAAAAACATTTATGGTTTCCATTTTCAAAGCTGGATGAACATTTAAGCTGTGTCTGACCGAAAATAAAATCTTCACATCTGGGAATTGAACTGCATTCTAGTTAGTAGCAGTGTACACTAACAACTTAGCCACCGACGCCTATCTATAGGAAAAAAATCATTTAAAATATCATAATGTTACATTTGTAATGCCCTGGGTTTTCCTATTAAATCATACTGCGACTAGAACACGTTCTTAAACCATCGCCACCGTCATCAGCAAGAACCGTGCCTACTGGCATAAGTGATCATGTCTTTCCACAACTTTCGGTCTCGACAGTTATTTATCATTTCTGTTGTTGACATTCTGCTAAGCCATACTCTTAAGCTGTCTGGTATTTTTTCTCTTTGCTTCCCTCTATCTCTTCGTCCCTAAATTTTCCCAGTTGTCACAATATATTCCAGCTGTTCCCTTCTCATTACATGGACCAAAAATGATGATTGTTTCTTCCTAATATTGGAAACCAGCTCCCATTCTGCTTTGGCCTCTTTCAGAACGTTTTCATTAATCTTCTTAGCTGTCCATGGTATTCTCAACATTCTTCTGTAAAATCACATTTCTACAGCAATTAGTGATTTTCTAGTCTGTTGTCCTATTGTGTACGATTCACGTCCATATGTTAAGACTGGCTGTACATAACATTTAAGAACTCTTTTTCTTACTTCTATTATCAAAAATGGACTGCACAGTATCTTCCTCAAATTTGTTAACCCTGCTTTTAACTGTGCCATTTTGCATTTCACCTCTGTTTTCTCAAAGCAAGAAACAATTTTAAAAAATCTACAAACAGTAGCCTGGCAAGTTGAGACGAAAGAGAATAAGGTTAACGACAACATCACGCATAACAAACAGTATGAGCAGATATTCACAGTGGTGATCGGATGTGGGGCACTAAATGCTGTATAAGGGACTAATAAAGACAAGGAGATGATGTTCCTATGCTACAAGACAAGGCAGTTGCTGACTGTTGTGTGGGATCATGGCCAATGACAAGAAGTCAAAATTAAAGAAACAAGAATTTTATATAGATATAGGACAGGAGTGAGAATAAGCACACAAATGGAAACAACAACATTTAAGAAAAGAAGAACAAATAGAATGGGAAGTTACAGAGAGAGAGAGAGAGAGAGAGAGAGAGAGCATAGACGAAAATAAGAAAAAAAGAGGATGAGATGAAACATGTCCACGCCAGCTTAAAGGGTAAGCTCTGAAGGTGAAGAATGAAAGGAGATAACGCATTCATGCCAATTTGATGGGTGAATTCTGAAGTGCAAGAAAGAAAGGAGATAACGCATTCACGCCCATTTGATGGGTGAATTCTGAAGTGCAAGAATGAGAGAAGAAAAAGCATTCACGCCCATTTAATGAGTGAATTCTGAAGTGAAATAGTAGGAGAAGACAACGTATTCACGCACATTTGATGGGTGAATTCTGAAGTGCAAGAATGAAATAAGACAAAGCACTCACGCCCAAATAGTTGAGTGGATTCTGAAGTGCAAGAATGAAATAAGACAAAGCACTCACGCCCAAATAGTTGAGTGGATTCTGAAGTGCAAGAATGAAATAAGACAAAGCACTCACGCCCAAATAGTTGAGTGGATTCTGAAGTGCAAGAATGAAATAAGACAAAGCACTCACGCCCAAATAGTTGAGTGGATTCTGAAGTGCAAGAATGAAATAAGACAAAGCACTCACGCCCAAATAGTTGAGTGGATTCTGAAGTGCAAGAATGAAATAAGACAAAGCACTCACGCCCAAATAGTTGAGTGGATTCTGAAGTGCAAGAATGAAATAAGACAAAGCACTCACGCCCAAATAGTTGAGTGGATTCTGAAGTGCAAGAATGAAATAAGACAAAGCACTCACGCCCAAATAGTTGAGTGAATTCTGAAGTGCAAGAATGAAATAAGACAAAGCACTTACGCCCAAATAGTTGAGTGGATTCTGAAGTGCAAGAATGAAATAAGACAAAGCACTCACGCCCAAATAGTTGAGTGGATTCTGAAGTGCAACAATGAAATAAGACAAAGCACTCACGCCCAAATAGTTGAGTGGATTCTGAAGTGCAAGAATGAAATAAGACAAAGCACTCACGCCCAAATAGTTGAGTGGATTCTGAAGTGCAAGAATGAAATAAGACAAAGCACTCACGCCCAAATAGTTGAGTGGGTTCTGAAGTGCAAGAATGAAATAAGACAAAGCACTCACGCCCAAATAGTTGAGTGGATTCTGAAGTGCAAGAATGAAATAAGACAAAGCACTCACGCCCAAATAGTTGAGTGGATTCTGAAGTGCAAGAATGAAATAAGACAAAGCACTCACGCCCAAATAGTTGAGTGGATTCTGAAGTGCAAGAATGAAATAAGACAAAGCACTCACGCCCAAATAGTTGAGTGGATTCTGAAGTGCAAGAATGAAATAAGACAAAGCACTCACGCCCAAATAGTTGAGTGGATTCTGAAGTGCAAGAATGAAATAAGACAAAGCACTCACGCCCAAATAGTTGAGTGAATTCTGAAGTGCAAGAATGAAATAAGACAAAGCACTCACGCCCAAATAGTTGAGTGGATTCTGAAGTGCAAGAATGAAATAAGACAAAGCACTCACGCCCAAATAGTTGAGTGGATTCTGAAGTGCAAGAATGAAATAAGACAAAGCACTCACGCCCAAATAGTTGAGTGAATTCTGAAGTGCAAGAATGAAATAAGACAAAGCACTCACGCCCAAATAGTTGAGTGAATTCTGAAGTGCAAGAATGAAATAAGACAAAGCACTCACGCCCAAATAGTTGAGTGGATTCTGAAGTGCAAGAATGAAATAAGACAAAGCACTCACGCCCAAATATTTGAGTGGATTCTGAAGTGCAAGAATGTAATAAGACAAAGCACTCACGCCCAAATAGTTGAGTGGATTCTGAAGTGCAAGAATGAAATAAGACAAAGCACTCACGCCCAAATAGTTGAGTGGATTCTGAAGTGCAAGAATGAAATAAGACAAAGCACTCACGCCCAAATAGTTGAGTGGATTCTGAAGTGCAAGAATGAAATAAGACAAAGCACTCACGCCCAAATAGTTGAGTGAATTCTGAAGTGCAAGAATGAAATAAGACAAAGCACTCACGCGAAAATAGTTGAGTGAATTCTGCAGTGCAAGAATGAAATAAGACAAAGCACTTACGCTTAAATAGTTGAGTGAATTCTGAAGGGGAAGAATGAAATAAGACAAAGCACTCACGCTCAAATAGTTGAGTGGATTCTGAAGGGGAAGAATGAAATAAGACAAAGCACTCACGCTCAAATAGTTGAGTGAATTCTAATGGGGAAGAATGAAATAAGACAAAGCACTCACGCTCAAATAGTTGAGTGAATTCTGAAGTGCAAGAATGAAATAAGACAAAGCACTCACGCTCAAATAGTTGAGTGAATTCTGAAGTGCAAGAATGAAATAAGACAAAGCACTCACGCCCAAATAGTTGAGTGAATTCTGAAGTGCAAGAATGAAAAAAGACAAAGCACTCACGCCCAAATAGTTGAGTGGATTCTGAAGTGCAAGAATGAAATAAGACAAAGCACTCACGCCCAAATAGTTGAGTGAATTCTGAAGTGCAAGAATGAAATAAGACAAAGCACTCACGCTCAAATAGTTGAGTGAATTCTGAAGTGCAAGAATGAAATAAGACAAAGCACTCACGCTCAAATAGTTGAGTGGATTCTGAAGTGCAAGAATGAAATAAGACAAAGCACTCACGCTCAAATAGTTGAATGGATTCTGAAGTGCAACAATGAAATAAGACAAAGCACTCACGCTCAAATAGTTGAGTGAATTCTGAAGTGCAAGAATGAAATAAGACAAAGCACTCACGCCCAAATAGTTGAGTGAATTCTGAAGTGCAAGAATGAAATAAGACAAAGCACTCACGCCCAAATAGTTGAGTGGATTCTGAAGTGCAAGAATGAAATAAGACAAAGCACTCACGCCCAAATAGTTGAGTGAATTCTGAAGTGCAAGAATGAAATAAGACAAAGCACTCACGCTCAAATAGTTGAGTGAATTCTGAATTGCAAGAATGAAATAAGACAAAGCACTCACGCTCAAATAGTTGAGTGGATTCTGAAGTGCAAGAATGAAATAAGACAAAGCACTCACGCTCAAATAGTTGAGTGGATTCTGAAGTGCAACAATGAAATAAGACAAAGCACTCACGCTCAAATAGTTGAGTGAATTCTGAAGTGCAAGAATGAAATAAGACAAAGCACTCACGCTCAAATAGTTGAGTGGATTCTGAAGGGGAAGAATGTGAGACAGAGCAGGATCTTGACCAGTACTGGGTCGCTGATTCTGATACAAACAGTCAGATATGAGCCGCTGACCAATTCAGCTTGGACGCTGTTCGATATTTTGGACTCTCTGTCTAGTTAAACGGAACTCTGTCTGGTTTAACATTGAACTCCAAAACTATGACCCGATGAACGATAAGAGTTATTTATTTTCAGCTGACTCTTAGTTCTGACGGAATGGAGGTCATCATCATCGAGTGCCTTCTCCGCAACGAAGGTTGGCTACCATGGAGCACCATTCTGCTCTGTCTCTTGCTTTGATGGTGCAGGTTGTCATACGCTGATTTGTCCCTCTTTTTATGTTACTCGTCCATGTTAGTCTTGGTCTGCCTCTGCCTCTTTTACCTTGTATTTTCCCCTCCAGGATTACATTTAGTAGGCTGTTGTGTCTTTTAACATGTCCCAAAAATCGCATTTGTCTTGTTTGAATTGTGCTTAGTAGTTCTCTTTTTATTTTTAGTTGTTTTAAGACTTCATCTTTTGTTTTCTTTTCCTTCCATCCGATTCTACCTATTCTTCTTTATATCCACATTTCAAAATCTTCAATGTCGATAGAGGAGGTCATCGTTCTGACTAATCTATGTTCTGATTCTGTGCTGGTCCTATTTGTTGGTTGTATGTTACTTGCTTGCGCTCACTCAATGACTTTATCCATCACCCTTAAAAGGCGGTTGAGTGGGTGTGTATGTGTTGTGTTTTTGGCAGTAGAATTGTGTTATTGGCACCTTTCGACCCAACACATCCGACATCAACAAACCTTTTTTTTAGTACCGAGTTGCCTTCCTTCTCAATCCCTACTCGCTTGGCCAGACTAGACTGGTTTGTCTGTTTCTGGTGACACAGCGAAGAGGTAGAGCACAGTTTGGTTACTTCTGGTTCACCGATCCTGGCCAAATCATCAGTTATGAGTCGCTGACAACTTTCAGTTATGTCGCTACCGAGCGCTTCTGCTCCCTGGTAATAAGTTACAAATATCAAGAAGTGTATGTGAATTTATGTAATCGCAGGTGCTTGAACCGTTTACTTTCAGTTAAAACGAAGTACGCGTTCTATTCACGCTTCAAGGCAAATGGAGAATATTTTGTTTATATTTTGGTATTGTCTGTTCTTTTCATTTGCCAACAGCAAAGTTTATGAGTTATAGGATCAGTATAACGCCACACCGCTCTTCTTTCTAAAAAATTATATGATACCCATTTTTGGAAGCTGGGTGACACTCCTAAGCAGTTTCAGTAAGAATATATGAACTGGTCTCGGACCATTTTGGTTCGAACGAGCGCATTAACCATTCAGCCATCGAGATGTTCATGTTAGTTTTTCTGTTAAGGTTCATGTTTGGCAAACGTTTACGAAAACTTAAAACAAAAAGTCGTGACGAGAGAGCGTATCAATCTAATTTTAGACCTTATCGTGATGTTCTGTTCGTATCTTCCCAGGTTTGGTTTATTTTTACCATAAACTGCTAAGGTGTTTGTAACCGTAGAATGATAATAGTTGTAGAAACAAAGAAGAGACATGAGACAGTTGAAGACATGATTGTTTCACTACCTGAAGCTAGAGAAAATATTGGCGGTTTGTAGTATGAAGACAGAAAAAAGGCAAGAGGCTGATCCATACTAATATAACACAAAAAGTGTTCATTGAAAAGATTTAAATAAATAGGCAATGTAGATACCAATGTTATTTGTTTTGATGACATCAACAGAGTTGTGCAGAAACATGGACGATAAACTTGAAAACAGGAAGAAAACTGAAGTCCTTTAAATGCGAATCTATAGAAGAATGGAAATAAGTGAGTGGGCAGAGAAAACATCAAGTAATTAAGTTTTGAAACAGCTGAAAATGAAGAAAAAATTAAAAAAATACTATTTGAAAAAAAAGACAAATGAAATTTCTAGGAACGTAAAGAAGAACAATAATTTACTTAATGCAGAACATAAAAAATAAACGGTTGTAGAGGTAGACGGGATAAAATTATATGAAAACAATGAGAGATAGATAGGAGAGTTTATGACAAAGTGGAACATAAAAGCAAGAGACAGGCAGACAGAAATGATGATCCGAGGTAATCAATCTTCGACGCGGTGGAAGCACAAGATGATGATGAGATATGAAGTGTGAATCCAAATAGTCTATAATGTTTAGTTATTCGTGTTTTTGGTCTTTAATCCACAAGAAGTATTACCTATTGTGTGATTCATTTGCCTGTTCAAATTATCTATTACTTTCGTTGTAGCATTGCCTGTTCATTATACTCACTTGATCAATAATGCATTTGTTATATACTGCTATTTCTCGCGGGGTGAAATTATACCTGAAGCTCTTCAAAAATGCCTGAATGCGAGTTCGATACACAGTGGCAGCCAGTATTTTCTATTGAAGGTGAAAATCTTTCTATTAAAGGTGAAAATCTTTCTATTGAAGGTGAAAATCTTTCTAATGATGGTGAAAATGTTTCTATTGGAGGTGAAAATCTTTCTGTTGCAGGTGGACTACTTTCTATTGGATGTGAACTACTTTCTATTGGAGGTGAATTACTTTATATTGGAGGTGGACTAATTTATGTTGGAGGTGAACTACTTTCTTTTGGAGGTGAACTACTTTATAGTGGAGGTGAACTATTTTCTATTATAGGTGAATTACTTTCTAATGGATGGGGCTACTTTATATTTGAGGTGAACTACTTTCTATTGTAGGTGAATTACCTTCTATAAAGTAAAAGTAAAGTACCCCCCGTCACGCGAAGTGGCGTATAGGTAATATGGTGTTAGTGACCATAAATTTTACAGACCTTCGGCACATGATTTTTGGGGTAATGAGGTCAGTATTACGCCTGTGCCGCTTTACTTTCCCAGAAAAAAATCCGGTACCCATTAAAGGCTAGGTGAACCCGGAAGCCGTCGGTTGGGATCGAACCCTACCTCTTGTTCTTTGTAGTCCAGTTCACTAACCACTGAGCTATCGCGGCTCCATTACCTTCTATTGTAGATGAATTATTTTTTATTGGAGGTGAACTACTGTATATTGAAGGTGAACTACTTTCTGTTGTAAGTTAGTTACTTTCTATTGTAGGTGAATTACTTTCTATTGTAAGTGAATTACTTTTTATTGAAGGTGAATTACTTTCTATTATATGTGAATTACTTCATATTAGAGGTGACCCCCTTTCTATTGGAGGTAAACTACTTTATAATGGAGGGGAACTACTTTCTATTGCAAGTAAACTAATTTATATTGAAGGCTAACTACTTTCGTTTGGAGGTTAATTAATTTCTATTGTCGGTGAACAATGTCTGATCTAAAAAAAAACCTTGCTGCCTACAATGGGCACGTAGCCTTTATTCTTGAGTCTAGTGGCTTTGCGTGAGTTTCCCCACATGGAGCAAGGTTTATATGTAGGTTCACAGCCTCCTAGAAACGGCTGGTACACTGTTTTCTCTTATTTATTATTACTAGTTTTTGTCTTTATAAAATGTTGCTCCCATAATAAGAATGTTGCTTTCCGGGCATCCCTCCATAAAACCCTTCCCATGATACGCCACTGCCCTATTCCCATAGAGTCGCATGGCTCCCTCCCTTCAAACACTCGACAACAATTTTAATTGATTAGATTTTCGAAATATAATATTAACTACATTTATATCCTTGTGTTACATCATGTGTAAGACAGGGGTGCGTACTGTTTATTACATATATGGACTACATATGCGAAGTTAGCCAATCCGTCAGAGACAGAGGAAATCTGCGATCTTCTATTTGCAAATGATCAGGCACTAATACATGGGGAAAATGAAGACCTACAAGAACACTTAAAAATAGTCAACAGCACAGGCACAAATTACAACATGAAAATCAACATCAACAAAATAGAAGTCATGAATATCGCAAAAGAGAAACAGAACATCGACATAACTATAGACGGCATAAAACTAAAGCAGGAAGATGAATTTAAATACCTATGAAGTCTAGTGACAAACCACAATTCACAAATAGCAGAAATGGACTCAATTTTGGAAAAAATGCTTGTCAAATCATTGGACAGCTATCGCCACCATTGTCCAAAAAGGAAATAACTCTAGAGGCAAAGCGGGCACTCTACAATACAATCTTCATCCCAACGTTGTGCTACCAATGCCAGTCCTGGACCCTACAATACAATCTTCATACCAACGTTGTGCTACCAATGCCAGTCCTGGACCCTACAATACAATCTTCATCCCAACGTTGTGCTCCCAATGCCAGTCCTGGACCCTACAATACAATCTTCATCCCAACGTTGTGCTACCAATGCCAGTCCTGGACCCTACAATACAATCTTCATCCCAACGTTGTGCTACCAATGCCAGTCCTGGACCCTACAATACAATTTTCATCCCAACGTTGTGCTACCAATGCCAGACCTGGACCCTACAATACAATCTTCATCCCAACGTTGTGCTACCAATGCCAGACCTGGACCCTAGATGCAAGAATAATAAGAAAGTAACCTCTACAGAGATTAAATGTGTTAAACGAATGACAGGAAACAGTCTGAGAAAAAATATAAGAAATGAAGAAGTGAGAAAAAGACTAGGAATAATCCCCGCCATAGAATATATAAAGAAACAACAGATAAAATGGTTTGGCCACGTGACAAGAGAGAGTAATCAAAACAAAACACAGCGAGCCTTCAATAAACGTTTCAAGAACACCAGACCCAAGGGCCGACTACGAAAAGGATCGATTGACGGAACATTAGAAACACTAGGAAACAGCAGCAGAGGCGTACAGAAGAGCAAAAGACCGCAAATTATATCTCCCCTCGACGCTGAAAGTAAAATTAGGAAGGAAAAAAGAAGCTATCCTTGTGAATCATTTTATTTTTTAATGAACATTTTCTACTTCCCTCCCTTTGTGAGAGAATAATGCTGGTTCTGTTGTAAAATGTTACATGGGGCCCCGTTACATTTTTTTCTCCCACGGCGGATGGTAAGTAACGGAAATCGCCTTGTAACATAGTATTACAAAGACACAGGTGAAGAAAAGCATGAAATGCTGCATGAGAAGTTACCCTGTCATATTTCCTGTATTCTCTTCATCATTCGTTTCCAACTTGCTCGCACTGCTTTCCAACTAAGCGTAAATTATTCAATGTAAAAGAACGGGCTAGAGTCTTGCTATATCTGGAGGCTCTCTCCACCTTAATCTATTCCAGAAAAATCACAAGCGACCCCTACGGACTTGTCCTAGACGGCATCGTTTCTGCCGCTGGCTAGTAGCAACGTCATCGTGTCAAATAATTTGCGTTAGCTTTTGCTTATATAGGAAAGCTATCATCATCATGTACCATACCGGTTGGCGTAGGCGATCATGTCCTTCTACGATCTTATATCTACAGTGCATGTTATCAGTTCTGTTGTTGACTGCTTTCCATGCCATGACACCAAGCTATCCAGTATTTTCTCTCTTTGTCGTCCGCGATCTCTCTGTCCTTTTATTTTGCCAGTTGTACCCAAGTATTTCAATTTTCCTCTTCTCATGATGTGCTCGAAAAATGTTGATTGTTTCTTTCTTATGTTTTTTAGGAGCTGCCTTTTTGTGTTGGCCTCTTTGAGAACTTCCTCATTGGTCTTTTTATCAGCCTATCGCAAATTATTTATATTGTGACCGTTGACTTCAATTCCTTTTTTGTCTACTATTGATCTCATAACATATTCGCTGTAAAGTGAAAACAAATCCGGCGACAGAACACAGCCTTGTCTGACTCCTTGTTTTATAAGTTGAAATTGTCCTATTTGGTTGTTAATTCGTATAGCTGATGTTTGTTGCCAGTACATGTTTTTTTATGATTCGCAGATCCTTGCCATCAATGTTTAATTTCTCAAGCATATTGATTATTTACACATGCTTTACTTTGTCAAATGCTTTTGTGTAGTCTATAAAGCACATATATAGATCTTTCTTTACCTATATAGATCTTTCTATCAATGTTCTTAAAAAGATGTATATTGCATTATTGGTGCTTTTTCCTTCCACAAATCCACATTGTTCCTCACTTATTTCTGGTTTTATTTTGTTTCTTACGCGTCTCATGATGATTCTTAGTAATATTTTCGTCATGTGGCTCATGAGACTAATAGTGCGATGGTCGTCACAATCAGTGGCTCCTGACTTCTTCGGTATGGCTACAAAGATAGATTTTAATAGATCTTCGGGTATGTGTCCAGTGTTATATATGTCATTTAGTAGTTTTGTTATGACTTGTACTCCCAGCTCTCCTAATGCATTTATCTCTTCTATTGTTATATTGTCGGGACCTGGAGCTTTGCCTCTTTTCATGTGTTTAATTGTGTCCTCCGCTTCACTCTGCATAATTGGTAGACCTGTGTCTTTGTTTGAATTGTTTAATTCTGGTCTTTCATCATCATAGAGTTGACTGATATATTATGTCCATCTTTCTATTGTCTTCTCCTGTCCATCATTATATTTCCTACCTTTGACTTTACACATCCTGAAACTTTGACTTCTTTTCTACCTGTTAATTCATTTAATTGATTGTGCATACATTTTGAGTCTTTCTTTTGTTGTTTTTCCATTTCTTCACATTTCTGTTTTAACCATCCTTCCTTTGCTTCTCTGCATTTGTTCTGGATCTCTTTGTAGAATATTTTGTATGTCCGTTCTTCGTTCTTATGTTTCCTTCTTTCATCCATTAGTTGTAATATTTTTTCTGTCATCCATTTCATTTTGTTGATTCTTTTGGTCACTGGTATAACTTCTTTTGATGTTTGTTAAATCGATTGTTTGAGCATTTCCCACTGCTCCTGGATGTCTTGTATTTTCTAAATAGCATTATATCTATTTTGTACTATCGTGCCATACTTATCGCTCATCTGTTTATCTACTCTAAGTATATCTAGTTCTCATTTTATATTTCTTGGGGATTTCTGTGTCTTCCGCAGTTGTATTCTTATCTTCCCAACTACTGGTACATGGTCACTATTGCAATCTGCTCCTGGCCTTGTTTTAACAGATGTTAGCCCATTCCTGAATCTTCTCTGTACCAGTATAAAATCAATTTGATTGTGTAATTTTTTGTCTGGGCTTTGCCATGTCCATAGTCGCCTAGGGTGTTGTTGAACCAGGTGTTACCTATAATCATTTCATTGTGTCTTTACCCAACCTATCAACCTATCCCCTCTGTCATTCGTCTCTCCAAGGCCATGCCCCCCAGTCACATTTTGCACTTTAGCTGTTCCTACCTTTGCATTGAAATCCCCTAATATAATAGTTATTTCTTGGGATTTACACTGTTCCATGGTCATCTCTAGCTCGTTGTAAAAAGTGTCAATGTCCTCTTCTTCGCTATTACTTGTTGGTGCATAAGCTTGAATTATGTTGATAACCATTGGTCTACTTGTCAATTTTACTAGCAGAATTCTATCTGATACTGGTCAAAATCCTTTCACTGTTTTGCTTCTTTCTCTGTCTAACATGATACCTACTCCTCTTTCGTGTGTGGTTCCCCCAGAGTAAATTACATTTCCACTGTCGCGTTTAATAATCCTGCTTCTTTCCATCTCATTTCACATAGTCCCAAGATGTTCAATTTCATTCTCTTCATTTCTTGACTGATGTTTTCTATTTTACCAACCTGGAATGCTGATCTAATGTTCCAAGTTCCTATTGCTAGCGTCTCTTTATTTTTGATCTTGCATACAGTAGCTTGATGACGATCGGGTGTCACATGTAGCACATGACGCTCCCTACCGGTCGAGGTGGCTATGAAGACCCCATTAACGTCGTTAGCTGTAGATATAAAGTTGTGATTTGTCATGATTAGTCCAGGCAATTTAAGAAGGTAGTTTTGCCATCCCTTTCCTTCTTGGCAGTGACTGTACTAGTCGGAGATCGCAGCCATTGTCTCTATACTTGAGATCCTCTGCTTGCCATCGCGGTGTGGGGACCATAACCGGCTCTACTTATCGGCTGCTCCCACAACACCATCCACCACCTGCTCCAATGGCTTCACATAACCCTGATAGGGGGCTAAACGGGAAAGCTACCAGCACGAAAATATCAAGTTTTATTGTTTTGTAATGAACTTCTGTGGAGCTAGCCAGCATTAGCTGAGCTTTCATTGTTTCTTCGGAGTGAAAATGAGCAAAACATGAAACATATTATCTCTGAGCAAGAAGATGAATATACGTTTAATGTCTTCCTGGACACTTGTAGATCACGTGCATTATGTTCGCTTCAAATAAAATTTGATTGGGCTGATCTTTTCATATTCTTATTTCAAGAAAAGAAATCTGTTCACATAAGCCTTTTTAAACAACACTCACATTCCCACCAATTTGTCTGCCAATCTTCGTTTACTGTTATTAGAGTTACATATTTTCTGCTTATACGAATGTTATTTGTTGTAGCTATTCCAGTTTCAGGCAACGGCCTTTTCCCCTAAGACGATGCTTTTGGTAACTTCTATATGTTCGCGAATCCAAACAGGCAAATAATACAACAAACTGTAAGAAAAAAATAAAGGTACAGTCAAGGTAAAGTACAAGATTTGAATTGGCCTCTTAGCACGCGAGTTTTCATCAATTTGTGCTCGGACGCCTATCAGGAAATGTGTTCGGAGACTACTGGATAGTGTCCCTTTAAACATCGAAACTCACGATGCGAGGCGGCATTCCTCACCTTCCAAGAGTGCTACCCTGGTACCCATTTCTGCCAGTGGCTGGGTCGATCGTGGGGGTATTTCTTATTTACCCAACCATGAGTACAACTCACACTGCTTCCAGCGAGAGTCGAACAAAGGTTGTCCAAACGTCGGTAGCCCAGTCGGGTGGTTTTCCCAACTAGGCTACCGAGACCCCCAAAAATGAGTTACCAAGTACAGTTCTCTAATGAAATCGATCAAGTTTCTCCATGCTCTGTCTCTAAAGCTTTGTCAGTTTTGTTGATAATTTCCAAACAAGCTGTTCTCTTCGAGTATATTTTTTTTCTATTTCTCTGTCTGTCTGTCTGTCCGTCCGTCCGTCCGTCCGCCCGCCCGCCCGCCCGCCCGCCCACCCACCCACCCACCCACCCACCCACCCACCCACCCACCCATCCATCTATCTATCTATCTATCTATCTATCTATCTATCTTCATCTCCTAACTGATTCAGTTACCATAACAAATTTAAGCTGATCTTTTCTTATCACGTGACCAAAAAGTTACGATTGTTTCCTCCATTTGTTTGTAGGAAGCCTCTTCACTTTGACCTCTTTCCGAACATTATTGTTACTCTTTCTAACCGTTCACAATCATCTCCACATTCATCCGTTGGAACAGAATTTTGTGATATCCGATTCTGTGATATGCTCGTGCCCTCCAGATCTTGATCCTATCATCCATGAAAAGAAAGTCGAGAATATACCCCATTGTTACACAGGGAGTGTCCCTCGTACACCCCAAGATAATGCGCATATCTCCATTCTTTATTTCCTCCAATTTGTCAATTTGCGTCTTACTGGCTGTAAGAACTGCCAGGGCATTCTCGATTGGTGCGAGGACTAGTCCCTGGAACAGAGGGGTAAGTATCTTATGCTCGATGTTCCACGTGGTCCTCGAAAACACAGGCTGTGATCAAACTTAACTCCGAGGTATGCCATCACCCTGACCCTGGTCACCTCATCAGCTCCACTTCGTACCACCGTATTAATGATATGATTGTTAAGTGATAACCATGCAACTGATGATTTATTAGAATTAACCAAGGCACCTGATACTCCACACTAAGAAGAGATGCGATCGAGTTCGTTTTGAGTGGAAGTAGTGTAGATGTGAAGTGTTGTTAACATGAGAGTGGAAGTAGTGTAGATATGAAGTGTTGTTAACATGAGAGTGGAAGTAGTGTAGATATGAAGTGTTGTTAACATGAGAGTGGAAGTAGTGTAGATATGAAGTGTTGTTAACATGAGAGTGGAAGTAGTGTAGATATGAAGTGTTGTTAACATGAGAGTGGAAGTAGTGTAGATATGAAGTGTTGTTAACATGAGAGTGGAAGTAGTGTAGATATGAAGTGTTGTTAACATGAGAGTGGAAGTAGTGTAGATATGAAGTGTTGTTAACATGAGAGTGGAAGTAGTGTAGATATGAAGTGTTGTTAAACTTTGAGTGGAAGTAGTGTAGATATGAAGTGTTGTTAAACTTTGAGTGGAAGTAGTGTAGATGTGAAGTGTTGTTAAACTTTGAGTGGAAGTAGTGTAGATATGAAGTGTTGTTAACATGAGAGTGGAAGTAGTGTAGACATGAAGTGTCGTTAATACGAGAATGGGAGTAAAGTAGATGTGAAGTGTTGTTATAGGAAGAGTGGAAGTAGTGTAGATGTGAAGTGTTGTTAATACGAGAATGGGAGTAATGTAGATGTGAAGTGTTGTTAAACTTTGAGTGGAAGTAGTGTAGATGTGAAGTGTTAACATGTTAGTGAGAGTAGTGTAGGTGTGAAGTGTTGTTAACATGAGAGTGGGAGTAGTGTAGGTGTGAAGTGTTGTTAACATGAGAGTGAGAGTAGTGTAGGTGTGAAGTGTTGTTAACATGAGAGTGAGAGTAGTGTAGGTGTGAAGTGTTGTTAACATGAGAGTGAGAGTAGTGTAGGTGTGAAGTGTTGTTAACATGAGAGTGGGAGTAGTGTAAATATGACACGTTGTAAACATGAGGATGGCAGTAGTATAGATCATCATCATCAAGTACCGGGCCTACTGACGTAGGTGATCATGTCTCTCCACAATTTTCGATCTCGGCAGCTATTTATCATTTCTGTTGTTGACCTTCTGCCAAGCCATTCTCTTAAGCTGTCTGTTATTTTTTTCTCTTTGCTTCCCTCTATCTCTTCGTCCCTCAATTTTTCCAGTTGTTACAATATATTCAAGTTTTCTCTTCTCATTACATGGCCAAAAAATGATGATTGTTTCTTCCTAATATTGGAAATTAAGAAATGTTGGACATTATAGTGAAAGAAAGCAAAAATAAAGGACTCAGCCTTAATAGCAAAAAGACAGAGGTAATGGTAACAACAACGAAAAAGACATCACTTCAGTGCAAAATAAAGACAAGTGGAACAATATTAAAACAGGTAAATTAATTTAAATATTTGGGAACTTTGTTAACCTAAGACGGAAGATGTACAAAACAGGTGAGATGCAGAATGGCTCAGACAAAAGCAGCTTTCCAAAAAATGAGGAAGTTACTACGCAATCCATTTTTGACAATAGAAACAAGAAAAAGAGTTCTTAAATGTTATGTAGAGCCAGTCTTAACATATGGATGCGAATCATGGACAATAGGACAACAGACAAGTAGTATAGATAGGAAAGCATATAACGTTCTTGTGATAGAATAGATCTTACAGTGATAAAGAGCAAATTGTGAAGAGTGAG
Source organism: Megaustenia siamemsis (assembly GCA_032433765.1). NCBI lineage: Eukaryota > Metazoa > Mollusca > Gastropoda > Stylommatophora > Ariophantidae > Megaustenia > Megaustenia siamemsis. Next base: position 62,863,562 of record JAVIAB010000051.1, read on the forward strand.
GAAACCTGCATTCTTCTACTACGTAAGCCACGTACACCAGATATCCAGAACTGAAGCCATCTCAGTTTAGAAACATATTCGCTGCCTCTGTGATGTGAGAACAGTAAGCAAACTCAACCCTACCTATCATGTCTCATCATTTATTAATACTTTAACTGCTGGCATAGGTGATCATCCAAAACACAGGAAGCTTACACAGATGTGAATAAAGAAGTAAGAAGATGCATTAAAAGGGATAAGAGGAAATATATCGATGAACTAGCTAAAAAAACAGAAGAAGCAGTAAATAAAGGGAATATGAAAGAACTGTACAACAGTACAAAGAAACTAAGTGGAAAATACAAACAGATCAATGCCTTTATTAAAGATAAGAAAGGAAATCTGCTTAGTAATATAAGGGAACAAATGGAGAGATGGAAGGAGCACTTTGAAGAACTTTTGAACAGACCCGGCTCAAATAATCCTCCAGATATACTACCAGCAGAAGAAGAGTTACACGTTAACTGTGGAAAAAAAAGCAAAGAAGAAATAATGAAAGCCGTCAAACTATTAAAATATGGTAAAGCCACAGGACCAGATGAAATTCCTTCGGAAGCCATCAAAGCAGATATTAACACCTCTACCAAGATGTTACATAATCTATTAGATACAATTTGGGAGAGGGAAGGAATACCTAAAGACTGGAAAGAAGGTTATATGATCAAACTACCAAAGAAAGGAAGTTTACAGGAGTGCACAAATTATAGGGGAATTATGTTACTATCAGTGCCAGGAAAAATATTAAGCAGAATCATTCTGGAGAGACTAAAAGAGGCAATAGAGAAACATTTGAGAGATGAACAATCAGGTTTTAGGAAGAACAGATCATGTGCTGATCAAATAACTACTCTACGTATAATAGTTGAACAAAGTTTAGAACTAAAATCCCCACTTTATATTTGATTCGTAGATTACGAAAAGGCATTTAATAGTTTAGTCAGAGGAATGCTTTGGAGTTGCTGAGTCATTACGGAATTCCATAAAGTTTATTAACCTGATAAAAACAATGTATGAAGGAACGAAATGTAGTGTGGTGCATGAAGGACAGCTTACAGACGCATTTTAAATAAGAACAAGAGTAAGGCAGGGATGACTTTTGTCTCCATTTCTCTTTCTACTGGCCATAGATTGGATTATAAAAATAACTAAGTGGTCACTGACCAAGCAACTGGATGATTGAGACTTTGCTGATGACATAGCTCTCCTATAACACTATCCATTAACATATGCAGGATAAAATGAGCATACGTGATGAGAGATCATAATAGCTGGGACTATAGATTAATAGAGATAAGACCAACATTATGAGAATTAATGCAGTTGGCAATAACCAAATAAAATTAGGAGAAATACCGCTACTAGACGTACAAGCTTACATATATCTGGGCAGTAACATAGATAAAGAGGGAGGAACAGAAAATGATACCAAAATAAGGATATCAAAAGCAAGAGGAGCTTTTGTTGCACTGGGAAACATATGGAAATCCAAAGAAATTAGGTTAAATATAAAAATAAAAATTTTCAACTCAAATGTTAAGTCGGTCCTATTATATGGCCGTGAAACATGGGGAACAACAAAATTGACAATCATGAAGATACAGACTTTCATTAATGGATGCTTACGCAGAATAAAAGGATGGAAACGGCAGGACAAAATCACTAACATAGAATTATGGAAATGTACCAGGCAAATACCCGTGGATAAGGCGATACAGCGAAGACGATGGCGCTGGATAGGACACACACTGCGGAAGCCAACTGAGAGTATTACACAACAGGCCCTTTTTTTGGAATTCCCAGGGGAAAAGATAAAGAGGAAGACTAAGGAATTCTTGGAAAAGACAGATAGAAGCAGAGATGAAGATGATGGGGAAAGCATGGAATGATCTTAAAAGAATGGCAAAAAAACAGATCGACTTGGAAAGTGTTTGTTGAAGACCTATGCTCCACAGGGAGTTAAAAAGATAGAAGATAGGTGATCAGGTCTCTTAACAACCTTTTATCTCTACAACTTCCTATTATTTCTCTTTGACTCCTACTAAACCATCCTCTTATACTGCCTGGTATACGTTCTCTTCGTTTCTTCTCTCTCTGTTCTACCAACATTTCCCATGCCTGTAAAAGTTGAAAAATCACGGACAGCGGAAATAACTTCCGACACGCCACTGTAAATTAGCACGAAAGTGACCACGGGATAACATTGAGTCGGAATGGGCACATAATTTGCATAAAGCGACATCTGTCCGGGACTGGAAATTCTTGAGAACAGAGGCGAATATAGATTACTTGTCACTTGTGTCTGGGACTTCTTTCAGAATCCGGATCACTTTGTAAGCGAGACCCCATCACTGGGGGACTATTACCTTCTATTTCAGAGACGGTGCAACGCAGTGATAACATGTTGATTGAATGGCCGAGCGGTTCTTGCTTGGCTTCCTCATTGGAACTGTCTAGTCTGCAGTGTTGTAATAATGGGATCCTAAAGCTAAAAAGATGTAATATAATCACGGTAAGAGCAGTTCTGAATATACATTGAGTTAATGGTCGGCGTGGGAGCCGTAATAGCTCAGTCATTAGTGAACTGGGCTACAAAGGACTAGAGAAATTAATACCTGATTTTTTTCTGGGAAAGTAAAGCGGCATGGGCGTAATGCCGACCACATTACACTGAAAATCATGTGCCGAAGATCTATTTAAAAAATTATGGTCACTAACACCTTACACTAATTACCTTACCATAGTAAAGAACCCCCATACGCCACTTGGCGTGACCGGGTTCTTTACTTTTACCTTTTAATGGACGACGTCATTCTGTTAGGTTAATTCCCTTCGTATCTCCACGATGCAATATGCTATGGGACTGCTTTTACCTTCCTCTTCTTTGCTGCGCAATCCATTTTCATTGTTACACGTTTCTTCTTATTTATTGTACTTTTAAAATACTTTTTTGCACGCTCTAGCTTTTTGTAACAATAATTTTTTTTATGTTGCACATTCTACCATTTCATTGCAAACTCTGCCTTGTTTGTTCCACATTCTAATTTTTTATTATAAACTCTGCCTTGTTTGTTCCATATTCTAATTTTTCAGTACAAACTCTGCCTTGTTTGTTCCATATTCTAATTTTTCAGTATAAACTCTGCCTTGTTTGTTCCACATTCTAATTTTTCGGTATAAACTCTGCCTTGTTTATTCCACATTCTAATTTTTCAGTATAAACTCTGCCTTGTTTGTTCCACATTCTAATTTTTCAGTACAAACTCTGCCTTGTTTGTTCCATATTCTAATTTTTCAGTACAAACTCTGCCTTGTATGTTGCACATTCTACCTTTTCATTACAAACTCTGCCTTGTATGTTGCACATTCTAATTTTCATTGCAAACTCTGCCTTGTATGTTGCGCATTCTAATTTTTCATTGCAAACTCAGCCTTGTATGTTGCACATTCTAATTTTTCATTGCAAAGTCTGCCTTGTATGTTGCACATTCTAATTTTTCACTGCAAACTCTGCCTTGTATGTTGCACATTCTAATTTTTCACTGCAAACTCTGCCTTGTATGTTGCACATTCTAATTTTTCACTGCAAACTCTGCCTTGTTTGTTCCACATTCTGATTGTTCATTACAAACTCTACTTTATTTTTTTGCACACCTCATATCATATGTGATACATTCTGATCTGCTCTTACACATATACATTCTTTATGGCATTATTTATCTTCTTTACTGCACGTTCCACCTTCTTTATGTGCAATTTTCCTTACAAGTTGACCATTTCAAAAACAGTACCGTATATGACATGAGAACTTCAGCATTGCATTTACCTGCTTTATGAATGCAATTTTTAAAAAAGTAAAGTACTCCCGTCACGCCAAGTGGCGTATAGGGAATATGGTGTTAGTGACCATAATTTTTATAGACCTTCGGAACATGATTTTTGGGGTAATGTGATCGGTATTACACCCGTGCCGTTTTACTTTCACAGAAAAATCCGGTACCCATTTAAGGCTGGGTGAAATCGGAAGCCGTCGGTTGGGATTGAACCCGACCTTTTGTCCTTTGTAGTCCAGTTCACTAACCACTGAGCTATCGCTGCTCCCGCTTGATGAAAGTACTTGATACAAAATACTTTGCCGTTCAAAATTTATAAAACAATCTCTCAATGACTCAATCAGTCTCAATGCCTCATGTCTCCATGCCTCAATGTCTCCATGTCTCAGTGTCTCCATGTCTCAATATCTCAATGTCTCCATGTCTCAATGTCTCAATATCTCCATGTCTCAATATCTCCATGTCTCAATATCTCCATGTCTCAATGTCTCAATTTCTCCATGTCTCAATGTCTCCATGTCTCCATGTCTCAATGTCTCAATGTTTCAATATCTCCATGTCTCAATGTCTCAATATCTCCATGTCTCAATATCTCCATGTCTCAATGTCTCCATGTCTCAATGTCTCAATATCTCCATGTCTCAATGTCTCAATGTCTCAATATCTCCATGTCTCAATATCTCCATGTCTCAATGTCTCAATATCTCCATGTCTCAATGTCTCAATATCTCCATGTCTCAATGTCTCAATATCTCCATGTCTCAATGTCTCAATGTCTCAATATCTCCATGTCTCAATATCTCCATGTCTCAATGTCTCAATATATCCATGTCTCAATGTCTCAATATCTCCATGTCTCAATGTCTCAATGTCTCAATATCTCCATGTCTCAATATCTCCATGTCTCAATATCTCCATGTCTCCATGTCTCAATGTCTCCATGTCTCAATGTCTCCATGTCTCAATGTCTCCATGTCTCAATGTCTCAATATCTCCATGTCTCAATGTCTCAATATCTCCATGTCTCAATGTCTCAATATCTCCATGTCTCAATATCTCCATGTCTCAATGTCTCAATATCTCCATGTCTCAATATCTCCATGTCTCCATGTCTCAATGTCTCCATGTCTCAAAGTCTCAATATCTCCATGTCTCTATGCCTCAATATTTCCATGACTCAAAGCCTCCATGTCTCAATGTCTCAATATCTCCATGTCTCAATGTCTCCATGTCTCAATGTCTCCATGTCTCAATGTCTCCATGTCTCAATGTCTCAATATCTCCATGTCTCAATGTCTCAATATATCCATGTCTCAATATCTCCATGTCTCAATGTCTCAATATCTCCATGTCTCAATGTCTCAATATCTCCATGTCTCCATGCCTCCATGTCTCAATGTCTCCATGTCTCAATGTCTCAATATCTCCATGTCTCCATGCCTCAATATCTCCATGTCTCAATGCCTCCATGTCTCAATGTCTCAATATCTCCATGTCTCAATATCTCCATGTCTCAATGTCTCCATGTCTCAATGTCTCCATGCCTCAATGTCACCATGTCTCAATATCTCAATATCTCCATGTCTCAATGTCTCAATATCTCTATGTCTCAATGTCTCAATATCTCCATGTCTCAATGTCTCCATGTCTCAATGTCTCAATATCTCCATGTCTCAATATCTCCATGTCTCAATATCTCCATGTCTCAATGTCTCAATATCTCCATGTCTCAATATCTCCATGTCTCAATGTCTCAATATCTCCATGTCTCCATGCCTCAATATCTCCATGTCTCAATGCCTCCATGTCTCAATGTCTCAATATCTCCATGTCTCAATATCTCCATGTCTCAATGTCTCAATATCTCCATGTCTCAATATCTCCATGTCTCAATGTCTCAATATCTCCATGTCTCAATATCTCCATGTCTCCATGTCTCAATGTCTCCATGTCTCAAAGTCTCAATATCTCCATGTCTCTATGCCTCAATATTTCCATGACTCAATGCCTCCATGTCTCAATGTCTCAATATCTCCATGTCTCAATGTCTCCATGTCTCAATGTCTCCATGTCTCAATGTCTCCATGTCTCAATGTCTCAATATCTCCATGTCTCAATGTCTCAATATATCCATGTCTCAATATCTCCATGTCTCAATGTCTCAATATCTCCATGTCTCAATGTCTCAATATCTCCATGTCTCCATGCCTCCATGTCTCAATGTCTCCATGTCTCAATGTCTCAATATCTCCATGTCTCCATGCCTCAATATCTCCATGTCTCAATGCCTCCATGTCTCAATGTCTCAATATCTCCATGTCTCAATATCTCCATGTCTCAATGTCTCCATGCCTCAATGTCACCATGTCTCAATGTCTCAATATCTTCATGTCTCAATGTCTCAATATCTCTATGTCTCAATGTCTCAATATCTCCATGTCTCAATATCTCCATGTCTCAATGTCTCAATATCTCCATGTCTCAATATCTCCATGTCTCAATGTCTCAATATCTCCATGTCTCCATGCCTCAATATCTCCATGTCTCAATGCCTCCATGTCTCAATGTCTCAATATCTCCATGTCTCAATATCTCCATGTCTCAATGTCTCCATGTCTCAATGTCTCCATGTCTCAATGTCTCAATATCTCCATGCCTCAATATCTCCTCTCCCTACTTTTAGAATCAGCCCTGCTCGTCAACAATCCTCTCTCACGTAATGACGTAAGCCTAGTGGAACTTAACCTCTGACCTCTCATTTTAACTATTGTTCTACCATGTGTAGTGCTTTGTCTGGTACATTCCCTCTTGAGAGTCAAGTATATTTTAATTTAATTTAAGGTATTATTTCCTTGTACCAGTTGAAAACATCTCGGCCGAAACGCCGGTGATGTCTAGTGGTGTCTCATATATGTGAAGTCGCCACTAATACTATATTATTTGACTTCACATGTGTTTACTAACTGATTAAAAAAGAAAACAAAGTTAATCTTTAATAAATACGTTTCGTATCTACAAAACAACGATTGGTATAGATTTAATCATGGTCAGTGTATAGGATCAAAAGTGTGTTTTTTGGGGTTTTTTTTTTTAATCAGGGATGCAACATAAACGCCGATCTGGACACTACGCGGTAATTGAAGCGGATATGCAACCTGTATTCTCCGGCCCCAATTAAATCAATTCGGAAATACAATAATTGACGTTGTGGTTGCTTGAGTGTGTGTTTGTGGGGGGGGGGGGGGGGGGGGGCTTTTGTTGTTGTAATTGTTGATTGTGTGTCTATGTGTTTATTGTTGTTGTTTGTGTGTGTGTTGTTGTTGTTGTTTTTGTTTTTGTTGTGTGTGTATGTGTTTGTTGTTGTTATTGTTGTTTGTGTGTGTGTTCGTTGTTGTTATTGCTTGTACACACACATACAAAACTGTACAGCAACATGTCAAATTCAGAAGACAAAAGGAGCAGAGATGAGGCCAGATACCACAAGCACATCTTGTTCATATTGGCAGATTCAGACACCAGAGACTGTTCAGTAAAACAACATCCAACATAGGACGCTAATATATACCAAACTATGGACTAATTATAATTGCTTGCTACCAATCATTTGTCAAGAAGACAAAATACATATATATATATATATATATATATATATATATATATATATATATATATATATTCATTATTTTTTAGCCATGTAATGGGAAGAGTGTAAAAAATTAAATTTTTGGGGCATGTTAAAAGACACAACAGCCTACTAAAAGTAATATTGGAAGGAAAAATACAAGGTAAAAGAGGCAGAGGCAGACCAAGACTAACATGGACGAGTAACATCAAAAGATGGACAAGTCAATCTATGACAGCCTGCACCATCAAAGCAAGAAACAGAGTAGAATGGAGATCCATGGTAGCCAACCTTCGTTGCGGACTCGATGATGATGAATGAGAAGAGAACTGAAATATATTGTAACAACTGGAAAAATTGAGGGACGAAGAGATAAGAGGGAAGCAAAGAGAGAAAATACCAGACAGCTTAAGAGATTGGCTTGGCAGAAGGTCAACAACAGAAAGGATAAAAAACTGTCGAGATCGAAAGTTGTGGAGAGACATGATCACCTACGCCGGTAGACCCGGTACTTGATGATATATATATATATATATATATATATATATATATATATCTTTTCTCATTAATTTCTATCATTTCAAGCTTGAATCTTATTTTGATTAGGGTGGAAGTAGAGTGTTACGTTGATTCAGATGAATGCGATATGACGTCAACATATATCTCCAGTGATTCTCCTCTGTTAGATAATTATAGAGCATGCAGTCAATGATGCAGTAAATTAAAGATAGGAAATGATGCAACCTGATGTCCAGTAATGATGCAACCTGATGCCCACGCCGTCGACGGATGTTTCGCGCCGAACGGCACAGTTAACGCGACTTGTCGTAAAGCAGCCACACAACGCATCTACGCTCCTTAAAGATCATTTAAGAGCAGATGATAAAGCGATACCGTTGGGTGAATTTTTTCTTTATCTTCAGCGTTATGCCAATAACGACCCCTTTCCATTGTCGGTTCCTATGGGCGTTAAGTAGATAAGTGGTTAGTTTACGACAAGCCACTATATCTGCGCATTTAGCCTTTCAAATTCATTTTCAGCGTGGGTAGAGGTATAACTGTTTAACAATTTTGCCAACGCAGTAGCCATATTGATTCAATCTTTTCGATTTTTAAACTGCCAAGAGTTCTTTGATGTGCGCACAGAGAACACACTGAACCTCTTATTTTTGTCTTCTCCAGACATCAGATCGCACTAAGAAGAAGAAACAATGAACTAAACGAACCTGAATGAAGAAAAATGAAACTGAAAATGTGTAACAAAATAAATAACGAAACAATATAACCTGAACGGTTTTGAGTGTGATGAAGAGAACAGAGAAAACTCACAGAATAATGAATACCGCATGAAATTGGAGACGCTGAAAGTTCTGTGTTTGGCTTAAAGTCACAGCTCAAAGTAGATACAATCGACGACTTGTAGTTACATCTGCTATTTAATTATAAAGAGAAAGGATTCAGTGAAGCACCGTCCACGATTGCCGAATTCTCTCATTTCTCACATTTAGATATGTTCAGTTTTACATTTTCTCTCATTAGCCGTATCTGTTACAGCTCCTCTAGCGACACTAAGTTTAGCAGCCGTTAGCACCTTGTCAATTGACAAAGCTACACCAGCTGGTGATTTATTCCTGGCAGGTTTTACAAAAGTTGGAAAGTATACACCGGTAGATGTCAGGCCAAATGTCATCTTGATTATCCAAAGGTGGCCGTTGCAGCTGTCGCTATTAATAATTGATCACGGACAGTTGAATTGTTGCATAATCTCTAAAAGCTCTTCTTGAATTGTTGCATAATCTCTAAAAGCTCTTCTTGAATTGTTGCATAATCTCTAAAAGCTCTTCTTGGAACAAATGTTTCATTATCTTGGCGATGTTGTTAGAATATTCTAGTCTCTTCTGTGTGATCTCCACTCAGGGACCAAAACGCCCAACATCATTTGAGCTGAAAGTGATGAACGACTCATAGCTGACTGGTTGCATTAGGGCAAGATGCGGCGCTTCTAAAACATAGACAACCAGTTTGTCCAAGCTAGTGAAGATAAACGAGGAAATGCAACTGTTATCCACATTTTCCTTTCAGAGATCGGATATTCCAGGCCAAAATGCGGAAAGTATCAAAGTAATTGCTGTAAACGACAATGCAACGTATATACGCCAATTTACCTTTTTTTTTTTTCTAGGGCGACGATGAGGTGAAATATTTGTAGAATAAGCGTAGAACAAACAAAATGAGGGGAAGTAAAAAACGAAGAAGAAAAAGATTAAGAGGACTTCCATGTTATGTTTCATCAGGGAATGATTTACTGTATTAATTCATACTTTTGGGACTGGTTTACTGTATTAATCCATACTTTTGGCACTGATTTACTGTATTAATTCATACTTTTGGGACTGATTTACTGTAATAATTCATACTTTTGGCACTGATTTACTGTATTAATTCATACTTTTGGGACTGATTTACTGTAATAATTCATACTTTTGGGACTGATTTACTGAATTAATTCATACTTTTAGAAGAAAAGGTTCCCTCCACGCCTTACTAGGTGTATGGGGTATATGGTGTTAGTAACCATATTTTTCTATGACCACGGCACACTTTTTGGTGATATGATCGGTATCACGCCAGGCCGCCTTTACATCCCAACAAAATCTCTGGTACCCATTTTTAGAGGCTGGGTGAACCCCGGAGCCTTCTCAGTAAAAATAAAATCCGCCACTACTGGGGATTGAACCCGGCCTTCTGGCCAGGAAGCGAGCGCACTAATCATTCGGCCACCGAGGCTCCATAAATTATTTACTACTTGCTAAAACGAGTGAGCTCTTCACTTTATCACAAACATTTATCCATTTTTCTACTTCGTTTTTTTATCACAACCACTTTACCCAAAATAATGTCATTCTCTCCTTCTCGCCTTCTGTGTTAATGCTGTTCCATTCTGCCACTAAATTTATATTCAGTTTAGTTAAGCTTGGTACATCGTTATTTTCTTTCTTTTCTTTAAGTCCCACATTTGGTCGATTTTTTGTTGTTCAACATTGTTTCAAAATGAAACCAGACTTTGGACATAGCAACCAAAGATTGTTTTCCTAGTATAGCAGGGCGGCCTGGCGTGATACGACCACATTTATCATAAACTGTACCTTAATAGTCAACAAGAGAACAAACACGATGATCCCTAAAACCTTAAGATTGGAGGGAATCCATACTCCCTAGTTTTTGTGTATAAAACTATCATTACAATACTCAGACAGTGTCCATTAGTTCGACAAACCGAGTGTTCATAAAGTTCTCCAAACTTAGTGTTCATTAGTTCTCCAAACATAGTGTGCATTAGTTCTCCAAGCTTAGTTTAGTACATTAGTTATCCAAAAAGTGTCCATTAGTTCTCCAAACTTAGTGTCCATTAGTTCTCCAAACGTAGTGCCATTAGTTCTCCAAACTTAGTGTCCATTAGTTCTCCAAAATTAGTGTCCATTAGTTCTCCAAACTTAGTGTCCATTAGTTCTCCAAACTTGGTGTCCATTAGTTCTCCAAACTTAGTATCCATTAGTTCCCCAAACTTAGTGCCATTAGTTCTCCAAACTTAGTGTCCATTAGTTCTCCAAACTTAGTGTCCATTAGTTCTCCAAACTTAGTGTCCATTAGTTCCCCAAACTTAGTGCCATTTGTTCTCCAAACTTAGTGTCCATTAGTTCCCCAAACTTAGTGCCATTAGTTCTCCAAACTTAGTGTCCATTAGTTCTCCAAAAATTGTGTTTTTTTTACACAGTAAGATTCCAGCACAGTACAATCAAACCGTAAGGTCTGCAAGAATTCGTGATGTAACATCAGAAAGCTGTTAATATCTCCCGCATGTTCCTTAATTTGATTTATTTGCTCTCCGTGCTATGTAAAACATTCTCCTGGCTAATTACTAATCATGCAAATTATTTCTCTGAGCGTATATTAAGTATTCATTACTTTGATTTGTGAAGGAAAATTGATTATATCCAAAGCTGCTGTCTGTCTGTCCTGTCCTGTCCTGTCCTGTCCTGTCGGTCGGTCGGTCGGTCGGTCGGTCGGTCGGTCGGTCGGTCGGTCGGTCGGTCGGTCGGTCGGTCGATCTGTCTGTCTGTCTGTCTGTCAGTCAGTCTGTCTGTCTGTCTGTCTGTCTGTCTACATATTCACCTACCTATCCACCTATCTCCCTACGTATCTATCTATCTATCTATCTATCTATCTATCTATCTATCTATCTATCTATCTATCTATCTATCTATCTATCTATCTATCTATCTATCTATCTATCTATCTATCTATCTATCTATCTGTCTGTCTGTCTGTCTGTCTGTCTGTCTGTCTGTCTGTCTGTCTGTCTGTCTGTCTATATCAGTATGTATGTCTGTGTATTTAAGACCCAATGATATATATATATATACATCTCCATATCACATCTACTCTGCACTCCGCTACATACACATTATGATACGCAGATGAAAAGACTTAAAAATGACCTAATATGAATGGCGAATTAGAACCGAAATAACGTTAAATCTTCCTCACAACTCACTTTTTATGTCGTTTGCAGGAAAATTAATTAGAGAGTTCCCCGCTGGAAATGTGTGGTATTGTGGGAGAGCTATGTCAAATGTCACGAGCACACAGACTAAATTATTACTTGCAGGGTTTATAAATAGCCTCTGATTTTTAACTAAATGAAAAGGAGATATGAGTATGGGTTGAAATGTGCGGCTAATTATGAATACATAATATGGTAAAAACGTGTAATATAGTTTTTTATTTTTTTTATTTAAAGTGGGGGCTGATAATATAAAGAGTTGGACAAGAGAAATAATCAAGGAGTAAAGCATACTGTGATAGATTTTAGAGGCAGTGCAAGGTTTCTGTTTTTGAGATTGTGGTTCTGCCCTATGTGCCTTCTTCGGCTCGGAAGGACAATAGACAGACAGACAGACAGACAGGTAGGCAGGCAGGCAGGCAGGCAGGCAGGCAGGCAGGCAGGCAGGCAGGCAGACAGACAGACAGACAGACAGACAGACAGACAGACAGACAGACAGACAGATAGATAGATAGATAGATAGATAGATAGATAGATAGATAGATAGATAGATAGATAGATAGATAGATAGATAGATAGATAGATAGATAGATAGATAGATAGATAGATAGATAGATAGATAGATAGATAGATAGATAGATAGATAGATAGATAGATAGATAGATAGATAGATAGGTAGATAACCAATCTTTGATGCAAAGATGATATATAGCAAGAGAAGTGAAATGTTTTAAAAAAATTAGATCATGTACGGCGGGGGGGGGGGGGGGGGGCCTGGTTGTTCTCGAGGCAAGACGCCGGTGTCAAGACAGAAAGGTTTGAGTTCTAATCCCGGCTGCAGCCAACTGTGATTTTTATTTATGATTGCTCTCTTCGGCAACAACCCCATGTCATAGCAGTTATTCTCGGCTTGAAATGTCAATTACTCATCTACAGAAAAAAATATGAGTACCTCCAAAGACAGAGTTATCTGCCTGTGCGGCTAGGGACACCTGTGCTGCCAGGTAAAAGTGGATTAATACGCAAAATTTAGTCTCTAGGGACTTCGCCAGAGGTGAAAGCTGGCGAACGCAAAAATGACGAACAAAAAATAATAAACGACAATAATGTTGATGGTATAAATGCAATGTCCTTTCATCAAAACAATTTGATCAATAGCATCATGTGCCGTGGTCACTTGACGTTGTTTTTAACTTCTATTGCTAACTTCCGTTTAACGTATTCCTAGTTATTATTTTTAAAACCACGCGCCTGAGTGAAGTTTGTCATGACTAGAATACCCATCTCTGTGCACGTTTGTAGACCTCGGAAAGACATTTGCACATTAAAAGTGAGGAATTATGTAAGAAAACAAAGTTCCGGTCACGTATTGATGTACATGCAATTTTATTACAATAACTAAACATGTTCATGTTTCATACTCGAGATGTAGGGAGTTGCTTTGATTCTCTGATTGTTACAAACTATGAAGCATGGAAAAGTTATTATATTCTATTAATTGTATTAATTATATTAATTATGTTATGTTATGTTATGTTGTATTTTGTTGTGTTTTGCTGTGCTGTGTTGTGTTATGTTATTATCATCATCACTGCACGCTGTTTTTTATTATGAAGAATCTCCTAGGAGAACTCTGACCCACGTGCACGAACTCCGTAGTACGGCCTGTGATCCACGGTGATGATGGATTCTTGCTGACAATTGTGTCCGGCAGAGGACATTTTGTGTGACTACTATTTTCGATGTTTAACTTCAAGTTACCTTAACGTGTGCGAGTGCACACAGAACCTCCTTATTTTTTTCTGTTATTAGAGAGGGCTAGTCATCGGATTTCACTGTCCAGAGAAGGCCAGTAATCGGATCTCACTGTCCAGAGAAGGCTAGTTATCGGATCTCACTGTCCAGAGAAGGCTAGTAATCGGATCTCACTGTCCAGAGAAGGCTAGTTATCGGATCTTACTGTCCAGAGAAGGCTAGTAATCGGATCTTACTGTCCATAGAGGGCTAGTCATCGGATCTCACAGCCCAGAGAGGGCTAGTCATTGGATCTCACTGTCCAGATAGGGCTAGTCATCGGATCTCACTGTCCAGAGAAGGCTAGTAATCGGATCTCACTGTCCAGAGAAGGCTAGTTATCGGATATCACTGTCCAGAGAAGGCTAGTAATCGGATCTCACTGTCCAGAGAAGGCTAGTTATCGGATCTCACTGTCCAGAAAAGGCTAGTTATCGGATCTCACTGTCCAGAGAAGGCTAGTCATAGGATCTCACTGCCCAGATAAGGCTAGTTATCGGATCTCACTGCCCAGAGAGAGCTAGTCATAGGATCTCACTGCCCAGATAAGGCTAGTTATCGGATCTCACTGCCCAGAGAGGGCTAGTCATAGGATCTCTCTGCCCAGAGACAAGGGGAGAGTATAAAGCCCGAAGAAACCACTAAATTATTCTTTTTTACTTTATGATTTAAAAAAACATTCCCACTGGTGGAAGTGAACATTTGTCCATCCTGTCCAGAGGCCGACGCCTTACCTATAGACCACCCAGCCCCTAGTACAAGAAAGTGTAATGAGTCAAACTTTCTTCTGACACGTTTTTTCTCAGAGTGGGGGACACGCTGGCGGTTCACTTACTAGTAGCTTGAGAAGATTTCAGGCCAAAACTAAAGTCCATAAAAGGACAAATCAAAATGTTCTCTTTTAAACTGTGTACCGATGGCTGTGTCTTCCATACGAATGCAGAGACATACATGTTGGACTGTTTGGGTAGCATTTGTACAAGGGTAAAATAAGTGCTTCTCCTTAACAGCCACCATAAAGACTTTTGTTTTTACATCAGTGGCGGATCCTTCCAGAAGCAAGAGACACTCGCTTTAGTTTTACCTCCCTGTAGGATCCTCTCGCTGATTGTTCTTTTTTCCTTCCTTCGTGCAGGTCTACAAGAGACACTCGCTTTAGTTTTACCTCCCTGTAGGATCCTCTCGCTGATTGTTCTTTTTTCCTTCCTTCGTGCAGGTCTACAAGAGACACTCGCTTTAGTTTTACCTCCCTGTAGGATCCTCTCGCTGATTGTTCTTTTTTCCTTCCTTCGTGCAGGTCTACAAGAGACACTCGCTTTAGTTTTACCTCCCTGTAGGATCCTCTCGCTGATTGTTCTTTTTTCCTTCCTTCGTGCAGGTCTACAAGAGACACTCGCTTTAGTTTTACCTCCCTGTAGGATCCTCTCGCTGATTGTTCTTTTTTCCTTCCTTCGTGCAGGTCTACAAGAGACACGCTTTTTTCTCCTGTCGTGCACATCTACAATCAGCAGTTTGTCTTAATTTCAATTTGTCTGCTTTTCAGGCCAACTATTAGGTCTGCTTTCAGCAGGATATGTCTTAACGTGATCTTTCCTGTCAGTTATGTTCAAATCTAGCACAGTCTTGTTACGTTTACGTACGACTTTGGAGCGTAGAAATAGTTTTCCTTTGTTTTATTTGCCGCAATTAGTCTCCCCATACAGGATACACATGAGTAATGAGAACTTATTTCAGAGGGATCAACAACTGTTTACCTGGCGATTTAAGAAATTTGACATGTGGACAAATTTATAGAGAGATTATACTATGGTTCATAAAGGACATAACAGGAATATCAGTCGGTCACTGCGTCCTATATAATACATTTCATATCGACAGTGAAATAACGATTATTTTAAAGCGTGTTTTTGTGAGTCAAACAGTAAAGATTATCTGTAAGTTAAACCGAAAATGTGTATCTGTAAGTTAAACAGAAAATGTGTATCTGTAAGTTAAACAGAAAAATGTGTATCTGTAAGTTAAACAGAAAATGTGTATCTGTAAGTTAAACAGAAAATGTGTATCTGTAAGTTAAACAAAAAAATGTGTATCTGTTAGTCAAACAGAAAATGTGTACCTGTAAGTTAAATAGAAAATGTGTATCTGTAAGTTAAACAAAAAAATGTGTATCTGTAAGTTAAATAGATAATGTGTATCTGTAAGTTAAACAGAAAATGTGTATCTGTAAGTTAAATAGAAAATGTGTATCTGTAAGTTAAACAGAAAATGTGTATCTGTAAGTAGTTAAACAGAAAATGTGTATCTGTAAGTTAAACAGAAAATGTGTATCTGTAAGTTAAACAGAAAAACAGAAAATGTGTATCTGTAAGTCAAAAACGAAAAGATGTATCTGTAAGTCAAAAACGAAAAGATGTATCTGTAAGTCAAAAACGAAAAGATGTATCTGTAAGTCAAAAACGAAAAGATGTATCTGTAAGTCAAAAACGAAAAGATGTATCTGTAAGTCAAAAACAAAAAGATGTATCTGTAAGTCAAAAACTAAAATGTGTATCTGTAAGTCAAAAACGAAAAGATGTATCTGTAAGTCAAAAACAAAAAGATGTATCTGTAAGTCAAAAACTAAAATGTGTATCTGTAAGTCAAAAACGAAAAGATGTATCTGTAAGTCAAAAACGAAAAGATGTATCTGTAAGTCAAAACAAAAAGATGTATCTGTAAGTCAAAAACTAAAATGTGTTTCTGTAAGTCAAACTCCAACATCACCTTTCTCCACTGGTCAACAAACAATACATACACACCCAAGCCTTAACTGCAACAGGCACTTCATCGCTACCATTTGCCATCTCAGGTATCCCTCTACCTTAACAAATATCATAATAACGTAATCTGATGCCAATGTCGGACTGCTCAGCGTCTTCTTCATCTACCTTCCTCCACTTCTTCACTCTTCTATTTCTTTTCGCACTTCAATGTTTGTTTACATTGTCAGACGGGTTATTGTGATTGATTGGATAGCTTGTCTAGATCTCAACTTTTTCTCCACGCAGTTTTGATTGTAATGTTTAGTCTGTGGCCCAGTGTAACCTTAATCTGTCAATAACTCGTCATCTAAAAATCGTATCGGTTGTCATAACGTGTTTCGTGCCTCATCTGCAAATAATATATATTTTCTCCCGTCTATTATATGATGAATATGATGTGAGCTTCCAGAACTCAAACGCGGCACGAGGCAGACGCCCGAAAGCCATGACCCAGACTGGGTCTTCTCCCTCAACACCCACCCCCAATCCGACAGAGTGTTAAAAATCTAAACAGCAGAAACACTCGCTTGAGAGTGTTTGCGTCTGATGATCAGCTCATATTGTGAAGCTCTGTATAGGGAGTTCTCTATCATCATAAATTAACATGTTAAAATCTGTAAAATGGATTAGTAATATTGCTCGCTAACTGTAAACAAATAAATTCAGTAATGGTTTCGCATCAGTTGTCATCGTCTAGTACAGTAAAGTCTCGATTATGCGGTACTCAATAATCCGGAATTCTCAATTTAACGGACTTTTTTTTTTTTAATTATTATAGGGAGAAAGCTTGAATCATGTTTTGTTCAGTTAAATTAAATGCCTTTATCCGGAAATCGAAAACGCTACAACACGGTTTGTGCGCTGCGCTTACTTCTACAGGCTCTATCATTACACAATATTGCGTTTACAATAGTGTATTTACAGTAATATACTTCAAATAGGAGCGAACATATTTTATTCAATCCAGACATTGTGTCTCCAAATATTCCAAGTAAAAGCGACAGACAGTCTATATCTTCACTTTTTCCCCCGACTAAATGTTTTTGTCGGGAAATCTTAGTCGTGCCAAAAACACTTATCTACATGATTTTACAAATTTGCTTAATTTTCTCATAGCCTGCTTTAGATCTAAAGTTGGTCATGAATTTGTCAAAAATATGGCGTTTGACAGTCTGACCGAACATTAGAAGCAGACGTATTGTTTGTGAAAATTGAAGAGCCCATAACTTTGATGATTATAAATCAAAGGTTGAGCAGCCGGCGTGCAGTGACATAGAGATGGTGAGAAGAAAGGGGGAGGGGTTCCAAAATTACCGACTGGAAATTCAAAAAGAGTAAGATACAGAGTTTGACGTTAGTTTGTCTCAGACATTTGTGCAAGCTGAAATTCGTTCCATCAGTATAAATTATACATGATATGCTATAAACGCATGTGTGCATACTTTTTAACGGAATACATTTTTGTGTTAAATAATGGCCTCTGCGAGTGCAAACCACACCTCAATTTCCCGCAAAGGTAAACGCAAGCGAACTGTATTGACACTGAACCAGAAGATTGAAATCGCTAGTAGACTTGAAAAAGGCGTTAATCGCAACGTTTTGATGACTGAATTTGGCATAGCCTCTTCAACATTATATGACATACGAAATCAAAAAGATGAGTTGTTTAAGTTTGCGTCGGAGTCTGAAAGCAGCAACAATATACACCAGAGACGAAGTATGAACGGCCAAAATTTGAAAAACTCGACGACGTCCTTTATGTGTGGTTTTTAGAAAGAGGAAGAAAAGGAATGCCAATATCAGGACCCATGTTGATAGAGAAAGCTAGTGAATGTCACACGAATTTAAATATTTCTGAGCATTGCAATTTTTCAATCATGTTTTTTCATAAATTTTGAGTTTGGTTTTCTTACTCTCGATTATCCAGAAAAATTCAATTATCCAGAATGGGTTCTTCCCCGAGCATTCCGGATAATCGAGACTTTACTGTACTTGTCTAAGGTGTCTTTCTTACTAATGGTTATGACTTTACCATAAATGCCTCTAATTTCGTGTCTTGAAATGTGTTTAGTGATGTTACATAACTTGTATTGTAAAATTTAACTAGCAAGTGCCCATTTTTCAGCTGGTTGAATGTACCGTGTGTGACTATGATTGATCCACGAACAAAATTAATAGGAACGAAGTTAAAACTGATTTTGTTTAATGTTGCTATTAAGTTAATGTACACAGGGCAAGACGACGAACACTAACATAATATGAACTGTATAGACCAAGACGCATGACATTAACATAATATGAACTCTATAGAACAAGACGCATGGCATTAACATAATATGAACTGTATAGACCAAGACGCATGGCATTAACATAATATGAACTGTATAGACCAAGACGCATGGCATTAACATAATATGAACTGTATAGACCAAGACGCATGGCATTAACATAATATGAACTGTATAGAACAAGACGCATGGCATTAACATAATATGAACTGTATAGACCAAGACGCATGGCATTAACATAATATGAACTGTATAGAACAAGACGCATGGCATTAACATAATATGAACTGTATAGAACAAGACGCATGGCATTAACATAATATGAACTGTATAGACCAAGACGCATGGCATTAACATAATATGAACTGTATAGACCAAGACGCATGGCATTAACATAATATGAACTGTATAGACCAAGACGCATGGCATTAACATAATATGAACTGTATAGACCAAGACGCATGGCATTAACATAATATGAACTGTATAGAACAAGACGCATGGCATTAACATAATATGAACTGTATAGACCAAGACGCATGGCATTAACATAATATGAACTGTATAGAACAAGACGCATGGCATTAACATAATATGAACTGTATAGAACAAGACGCATGGCATTAACATAATATGAACTGTATAGACCAAGACGCATGGCATTAACATAATATGAACTGTATAGACCAAGACGCATGGCATTAACATAATATGAACTGTATAGACCAAGACGCATGGCATTAACATAATATGAACTGTATAGAACAAGACGCATGGCATTAACATAATATGAACTGTATAGACCAAGACGCATGGCATTAACATAATATGAACTGTATAGAACAAGACGCATGGCATTAAAATAATATGAACTGTATAGACCAAGACGCATGGCATTAACATAATATGAACTGTATAGAACAAGACGCATGGCATTAACATAATATGAACTGTATAGACCAAGACGCATGGCATTACCATAATATGAACTGTATAGACCAAGACGCGTGACATTAACATAATATGAACTGTATAGACCAAGACGCGTGACATTAACATAATATGAACTGTATAGACCAAGACGCGTGACATTAACATAATATGAACTGTATAGACCAAGACGCGTGACATTAACATAATATGAACTGTAGTATAGACCAAGACGCGTGACATTAACATAATATGAACTGTATAGACCAAGACGCGTGACATTAACATAATATGAATGCCAAAGGGCAAGACGCCTAGAAACGTATGGGCTAACACTGTCGGTGATTCATAACTGACCGTTTACTTTAGAATCTGAATTAGAAGTGAGCAAGATTGTCAACAATTCTCACGGCGTTGTCTCATCATGCAAGTCGGCTGGTCTGATTAGAGTTAGTCTGTGTCTAAGAGGAGCCGCGATAGCTCAGTGGTTAGTGAACTGGACTAAATAGAACAAGAGGTAGGGTTCGATCCCAACCGACGGCTTCCGGGTTCACCCAGCCTTTAATGGGTACCGGATTTTTTTCTGGGAAAGTAAAGCGGCACGGGCGTAATACCGACCACATTACCCCAAAAATCATGTGCTGAAGTTCTGTAAAATTTATGGTCACTAACACCATATTCCCTATACGCCACTTGGCGTAACGGGGGGGGGGGGGGGGGGGAAATGACTTTTTTTTTTTTTCTTAGAGGAAAGCTAATCCAGAATACAATGAAAAAAATAACGTGACGTGATGGAGTCGGTTGTATTAGGCTGAATGACTCAGATATTTAGCTTTAAACTACGACACACCGCTACTACGACAGCTTTACGCCCTTATAAATGGCAAGCTACGAAGAGAAGTAATTGTTCTCTAGCTCACGATAAGTAGAAGATAAGGAGAAAAAAACGATGAAAATGAGAAAAAGGACAAGAAGAAGGAGGATATGAAGAGAAGTAGGACGGGGGAAGGAGGAGGAGAAAAGAAGAAGGAAAGGAGGAAAAGAAGGTGAATGAGAAGAAGCATGAGAAGAGGGAGGACGAGAAGAAAAGAAGGAAAGAATGAAAAGAAGTAGGAAAAGCAGAAGAAAAGAAGGACAAGAAGAAGAATGAAAAGAAGCATGAGAAGAAGGAGGAGGAGAAGAAAAGAAGGAAAGACGGAAAAGGAGAATGAGACGAAGAAGATGACAAGAAGAAGAATGAGGAGAAGCAGGCGGAGAAGAAAAAAAGAAGGAAAGGAGGAAAAGAAGGAGGATGAGAAAAAGAAAAGTAGGACAATAAGGAGAAGAGAAGGAAAAGAAGAAGCAGAGAAGTCTAATGCAGTGCGCAGTTTATAAAATGTTTACTTCCTTCTAGAGTGTTTTAATGAGGCACCTATTTCCCGCCGATATTTTGTCAGCGTCTTACATCATTTATATTTTGTATGCGTTCTTCCGGGCGTTTCAATTTTATAGACAAGGGTCATAAAATTATATCAGCCTGAACATCATAACAATTGTACAAGGACTCCCAAACTTTCGTCGTCGACGAGTACCCGCTTTGTGAATCACGAGCAGCTCACTTGATTTGTATTGTAGCTCTGAGATTAATGGCTCACTATTAGAACGTTGCAGAGGGTGTTCGAAACACATTTGGGGTGATAGCGTTTTATTTTCAATAATTCATTATCTTAATTTATATGAGATCACACAATATTTAATCCTATAGGAGATGGGTAATAAGATAAATGCCCCGCGTTCAAGTTGAGCACGCAAAAGGACTCATGACAAATTTTTTTTAAAAAAAAGAGCAGTCTGACCGGTTACTCAGGCCAAACTAAAAAAAAAAAAGAACTTTAGTAAAATGATCTACCATTATTACAATAACTAAACTGCCTTTCTAAAATTATCCTGCAGAGGAAGGGAGTGGTTCCGACGTCGTCGATGTTACAGAATTCGTGCACTGTGCTAATATATTCCTATGCCATCAGAAAAGAGATCGAACTTCTAATGGAGATTGTTTTGGAACAGTGATGTTAGGATAAGATAAAGACTATGACAGAAAAAATGTCAATTAAACTTCTGCTCTTGCCCACCGATTATACATCGGCGTTATTAGATCGAAGAGGTCGTTCAATTGGCGCGGCTGCGTTGTGTTGTGGTTTACAGTAAGCTTCAAAATCTGCGCTTTTCAATCTAGTGCATCCGACTTTAGCACTATATAATAAAAGTATTAGACTTGTCTCCCCTCTTAGCTACCTACTTGTTTTGTCAGACTATTCAGTCCGTTTACAGAACTACCACATGGTGGTGTGGTGGGACTTATCAGGACCTATTCCTTGATCGTGAAGCAAACAGTTAGCTATGAGTCTACCTTCAGCTCATGCCTTGTGTGGCGTCTTGAGGTACAAATATTTAGCAATAATCAATACTTTGCTTTCTTTAAACACATCACACATCAGTTTTGGAATAACTTTCTTCTCTTTTTTTGTGTGTCTATCTGCTGTTGTCTTGAAGCGCCACAGGAGAAAGATGGAATGCTACACGCATAATCTAATGTATGTAGTTTGTGCATTCCTTGTTATTTTAGTCAGTTTCTTTTAGGTAGTGTGGTTTCTGGGTGTATCTGAAAGATTTAGCATAGATATGTTGTTGTCCTTGCTTGTTATTTATTCCGCATTTCAGTCTCTTCCGGATCTTCCGCTTGCGCTATGTCCTAGTGGTTTGAGGCTGAAAGCTTTTGATGTTATTTAGTCTGGTTTTATTCTTACCAATTGTCCTAACCATTGTATTTATTGTTTGTGTATATTTCAGGTAAAGTTTAATTTAGATATGTTCTGTTTTTCACATTATGTATCAGCCAGTATCATGAAAAATGGAAACAAGAACACCCAAATAAAACGAGAGGGACGGATACCTCCAACTATCAAAGAGCGATCAAGTCATCATACTTCGCCTACGCACTGGTCATAACAGAATGAGAAATCAAATAAATTCAAAATAGGAACTACCTGACAATGCCAATGTACCTCGGATAACATGACAACAAAACACTTTCTACAGGATTGCCCCCCCCCCCCCCCCCCCCCCCCCCGTACACAAGCCTGAGAAAGACAATGTGACCCACACTCACCTCCCTAAAATAGAAACTCTTTCTGGCAACCGAATCACAGAAACAGCCTTCATAAGAGAGTCCGGAGTCCTTGTCTGAATTCCTCTTCTTCTGCTTCGCTCATGGCTCATTAAAGATGGCTCCATTACTGAATAACTACACAAAGCTCGGGCAGATGATGCTCGTAAACCCGGGAGGGCCGACCATCTAAGGGCAGAATCTCCCTACAGAAAAGACAATCTGCTGCCTTGCAGGAAGATTGGGGACAATCAAAGGCTAAGGAAAGAAAACCTGAATTAAATGCTGGCAGAAATCGGATGCACTGGGCCATTGGCGCAGAACACAGTGCAACGTTCTAACATGTACTCAGTAAGAGTGGATCTGGTCTGAATGAGCCACGATCGCAGAAGAAGAAAGAATAACATGTATTTTCCATAGGAATAACTACAGATTGGAACAGAGTAGCACATATCAAATGTAACGCACGACTTGTATAATTTAAAGTATAAATGACTATTCTACAGAGGCCGACTTCAAAAGATGGAACCCGAGAAGATCATACCTTTGTCATCTCCATTTCTTTTCCAAAAATCCTCATATTATTATAATACATCAAGACTATTCACCGCCATGTTATTGATTGTTTGTTTTAATTTAATTATCGACAATTTATAGAAACAAATGGAGAGTGGGTGATAGAATCGATAACTTGTCGTGCTCCAAATCAGGTGGATACGGGTTCACAACGCGGTAGGGTCAAAAGTTGTTTTTTTTTTCTATGGCTGGTCAAATAAAAATAGAGACTGGAACATCTCGTGACGACTACTCTGGGCAAGCGGCCATTAGTTGTCAGTGCTATGGGTTCCCGGGCAAAGCCAGGAAATGGGATAATGCTGTAAAGATAGTTTTTGTGTGGAATAGTTGGATATATTTATATCTATATCTGTCTGTCTGTTTGTCTGTGAGTCTGTCTGTATGTGTCTGGCTCTTTGTGTGTGTCCGTCTGTCTGTCTGTCTGTCTGTCTGTCCATGCGTCCGTCTGTTTCTCTGCCCGTCGATCTCTCTGTCTGTAAGTCTCAGTATTGTCGTCCGTCCGACCGTCTGTCTGTCTGTGTGTCCGTCCGTCCGACCGCTTCTCTTTCTGTCTGTCTGTCAATGTATTTACCATCTGTCTGTTTATCTATTCCTCTTCCGTTTTGTTTTTAACTATTCCGTGCGCACAGCCCATGTTAAGAATCCCTGCCGTAGCGGGAAGTCTTACAACCAAACAGTTATGTTTTCTTGATAATGTCATCGAAACAGCAGGCACGATGTACAGGCGTATCTTTAGAGAATTGAAATCTCTAGGAAATCACTTAGCAGCTGTCGCGTTCAACAATCGTGCCGGATGCTGTCCAGCCTTGATATGCATTTAGTGGGGACGCTTTTAAGCGGGTAACAAAAAACTGCGGTTATTAAGACCTAGCCGTGCACTGAATTGTTTTTAGTTCACAGTTGTTTGTCAGTGATACTTTAGTTGGGTTTCCCTATTTATGCCTTTCCGGAAAGATCACATAAAAAAGACCTCTATTATGCATTCAAAGTAATTAGAAGAAGCTGTATCTTAAAATAAGAAAAAAATACATTCGTAGTTAAAATTGAATATTGAGTTCCCCCCAAGCTCTGAAATGTGTCAATCTTTGATTTTTTTTTTTTTTTTTACGAGCATTAGCAACAGAAATCTAATTCATATATAAATATTGACTTTAGCTAAACATTTTACGTTTGTGTGTGTGTGTGGTGTCACAAACTGAAACCACTCCCGTACAAAATCAATTTTGGATGAAATGCGTGAACTAGAATCAGGACTTCTTTATCCATAAACGCTGCAAAACTTCTAAAGTTATAACTAAAGTGTCACTTCGATTTGTCACACTGCCCGTTGTTTGTTTGAATAATGAAGGCGTCAGTGGTTGAGTTCTGCTGTGTCGATGAAGTGAAAGCGAGGTTCAACCCTATTTGACCGCTCAACAACCGAGCCAATTATACAAGGAATGGGAAACACTCGCTGGATTTAGGAAAATATTAGAGACTTGTATTTTCCTTCTATTTCTATATAAAACACATGTACCTTGTCTTTATGTCACATAGTTTAGAGCACTTGTAGCTACAATTCACATCACACAGACTGGAACACTAATATCTTCACTTCCATACTACATTTGCGACCTTCGGCAAACTCACAAAAAGGGCATGGAACAACACGAAACTAACTCGAAAGACTAAACTCCTAATATATTAAACATGTGCGCTTAGCACACTACTATATGGATCCGAAACCTGGACAACATACTCAATCCAGGAAAAAAGACTAAATGTCTTCCACATGCGATGTCTCCGCAAAATAATGCACATCAAATGGCAAGACAAAATAACCAACTTAACTGTCCTGCAACGTGCTAAGACCCTAACAATCATGTCGATGCTCAGAAGTCGAAGGCTAAGATGTCTGGGGCATGTCCAACGGATGGAAGAAAAACGCATTCCTAGGCAAATACTATATGGTGAGCTAAAACACGGAAAAAGACAAATCGGCAGACCTAAACTACGATATAGATATATCTGCAAATCATCTCTGAAAGACTTCTCCATCTGTGAAAACGACTGGCAACATCTGGCAAGTGATCGCACATCATGGAGAGCATGTATAAGGAACGGTATAACAACATTTGAGACTGTGCTAAGACAGGACTTAGAAGAGAAGAGACTCATGAAAAAGGATGGTAAACCCTGTGGACCAGCGAGCCTGACCTGTTCATTATGTGACCGCGTGTGTTTGTCAAACATTGGTAGAATTAGCTACGAGAGAAGCTGTTCGGCAAAAACAATACCTAAAAAAAATACGCAATAGCCTCCACTAGACCGTCTGACAAGACGAAAAGGGCCATATATATAATATACTACATGACCTAGAACACATGCGCCTTCACTTCATATCACATTGTCCAGTGAGGCGAATTATAATATTGCTCATTCCTCTTCTGCTCTGTACTTTTCTGTTATACTCTTCAGAGTGGCTCGGAGATTTCGAAGTTGTCGCTCCTCTAACAGCTTGTGTGATGATGATGATAATGGTGATGATGATGATGTATGAAAGTTTCTTGACGTTGTTACTCCATCTTATTCTGAGTCTGTCTTGAACATTGAACCCTTCTCCTCGTGTGTATGCAGTGTCTGGCAGTGAGTCTCAAGGCATTCTGACCAGGTAGTCAGTTATTTCAAATGTTGTCTCTGTATCTATTTCAAGATTAGGTACAACACTTCTATACGCTCATTTCGTTTAAATCATCCACTTATTTCTAATTTAGGCTCTTCTGAAAACACCGATAGCCCCCGCTCCCTTCTCCGTTTCTCCGTCCTCTTTCTTAACATCGTATAAAATCCCCCGTCTCTTCTTTCTTAACATCGTATAACTTCCCCCGTCTCTTCCTCCTCTTTCTTAACATCGTATAACTTCCCCCGTCTCTTCCTCCTCTTTCTTAACATCATATAACTTCCCCCGTCTCTTCCTCCTCTTTTTTAACATCATATAACTTCCCCCGTCTCTTCCTCCTCTTTCTTAACATCGTATAACTTTCCCCGTCTCTCCCTCCTCTTTCTTAACATCGTATAACTTCCCCCGTCTCTCCTTCCTCTTTCTTAACATCATATAACTTCCCCCGTCTCTTCCTCCTCTTTCTTAACATCGTATAACTTCCCCTGTCTCTCCCTCCTCTTTCTTAACATCGTATAACTTCCCCGTCTCTTCCTCCTCTTTCTTAACATCGTATAACTTCCCCTGTCTCTCCCTCCTCTTTCTTAACATCGTATAACTTTCCCCGTCTCTCCGTCCTCTTTCTTAACATCGTATAACTTCCCCCGTCTCTCCGTCCTATTTCTTAACATCGTATAACTTCCCCGTCTCTCCGTCCTCTTTCTTAATATCGTATAACTTCCCCCGTCTCTCCGTCCTATTTCTTAACATCGTATAACTTCCCCCGTCTCTCCGTCCTCTTTCTTAATATCGTATAACTTCCCCGTCTCTCCGTCCTATTTCTTAACATCGTATAACTTTCCCCGTCTCTCCGTCCTATTTCTTAACATCATTTAACTTCCCCCGTCTCTCCGTCCTATTTCTTAACATCGTATAACTTCCCCCGTCTCTCCGTCCTCTTTCTTAATATCGTATAACTTCCCCCGTCTCTCCCTCCTCTTTCTTAACATCGTATAACTTCCCCCGTCTCTCCGTCCTATTTCTTAACATCGTATAACTTTCCCCGTCTCTCCGTCCTATTTCTTAACATCATTTAACTTCCCCCGTCTCTCCGTCCTATTTCTTAACATCGTATAACTTCCCCCGTCTCTCCGTCCTCTTTCTTAATATCGTATAACTTCCCCGTCTCTCCGTCCTATTTCTTAACATCGTATAACTTTCCCCGTCTCTCCGTCCTATTTCTTAACATCATTTAACTTCCCCCGTCTCTCCGTCCTATTTCTTAACATCGTATAACTTTCCCCGTCTCTCCGTCCTATTTCTTAACATCGTATAACTTCCCCCGTCTCTCCGTCCTATTTCTTAACATCGTATAACTTTCCCGTCTCTCCCTCCTCTTTCTTAAAATCGTATAACTTTCCCCGTCTCTCCCTCCTCTTTATTAACATCGTATAACTTCCCCCGTCTCTCCCTCCTCTTTCTTAACATCGTATAACTTCCTCCGTTTCTCCGTCCTCTTTCTTAATATCGTATAACTTCCCCCGTCTCTCCCTCCTCTTTCTTAACATCGTATAACTTCCCCCGTCTCTCCCTCCTCTTTCTTAACAACCTTTAACTTTTGAGTGTGTGATTTTCACTTGTGGATTATTACGAGTGACTACGTTTGGTACAGGTAACAAAGAGTACAAATGAAAATGCCTTGTATAAAGTAATGATTTATTATTATTATTATTATTGCTATTATTATATGCTAAATACATACACAAATAAATAAGCAATAGCGTGTATACTGGTGTCATTTATTCTGCAAAATTGCACTTCGATACAAGAAATATATCAAATAATTTAAATAAATGAAGCCGATTTTAGAATTTAAAAAGTCGGGTCACTGCAAGTTGATACTCATAGTTCATCTCAAATTAAATTGAAATGGTTCATACAAATTAGTGCCCTTGCGAGCTAAAGGTTAGACTCAAGGGCACAGGCAGTCGTTGAAAAAGCATTGACTCACATCCGACGTCACTGACAAGGGAGTGCATAGATGAGAGAACATGTTGGGATGCAATGTGAGATTGGCTGTTTACTAACATTGTAACTGGGGTAGGCTGATATCTTCGTTTTGCTTAGAGCAGTGGTTCATCAAAACTGTGCGCCGATGATGACGTCAAACTTTAGCAAGGGCACCACTCTGAGGATACTGTCGTGTGCCTACTGCGTAGTTAGAAATCATAACATGAAAACATCCGTTCTGGTCATGGAATAAATTTCACTGCAGTCAGGGATTCCCCAGATATGTCCTGCCACATACATGTCACAGCTCCCGCCAAAGTGTGTTAGCACATTTAGTGGCAAGGTCGATTACCGGCCAACCTTAATGGCGGCGCAGGCGACGATTTCAAACGATTTACATCGAAAAATAAAGTGCACAGTCACTTCCGGTGTCCTCAAAAACATACATTAAAAAGAAACAAAGCAGCCAAAACGGTTTTAAGCGACTACGCAAGTCTCGGCAAAAACAGGACATTCATGTGCGAGTCAAGTCGGCTTTGTGAACGGCAATTTCAGAAATCAACGAGAAAATAGTGTCCACGGTCACCTGTGACTCCAATTCAATAGAATAAAATAATCGAAAAAAACCACATCAAAAGCTGTCAAAACACTGAAAAGCTGTATCAGTGTCTCTAAAGGTCTGCGAACATGGTTGCCATCTTACCGGAAAACATCCACACAGGCTTAATATTTGCTAGTACATAAACAAATTTCTGCAGGACAGTGTTAATTCTGTCGTCATTTATAATCTTATATCAGAGGTAACCCGACTTATGATAACTGTCATGATGGCACCACCGATTTATAATCAGCACGACAAGGGAGTAGTGCGAGTCAAAAGTTTGGTGACCATTTAATACACGAATTGCAGATTTCATGAGATTGTCGCCATAATTAAGAAGTAGCGTATGATAAGAAGGAAACGTAGGAAGATACAAAAAACAAAGAAAGTGAAGAGGAAAGTCAAAGGCACTATGAATGAAGCAAAAATTACAGACATAAGTAAATCATCATCATCATCATCATGTACCCTGCCGGTTGGCGTAGGCGATCATGTCCCTCCACAATCTTCTATCTACAGTGCATCGTATCAGTTCTGTTGTTGACTGTTTTCCATGCCATGACACCAAGCTATCCAGTATTTTCTCTCTTTGTCGTCCGCGATCTCTCTTTCCTTTTATTTTGCCAGTTGTAACCAAGTATTCCAACTTTCCTCTTCTCATGATGTGCCCAAAAATGTTGATTGCTTCTTTCTGGTGTTTTTTAAGTAAAAATTACTTTATTGTATGCGTATGATTACATTACGACCACACTAGAGAGCAATAATGAGTTCAAATGACAAATAGGTGACACTTTCAAACGTGGAGTAAGAGAAACAAGTGAAATCAAAATAAATTCCAGCTTGTCAAAATGTAACAAACTTGGACAGGATATGTGAGCTAGTCTTCGTTTGTTTTCTTTCTTTCCTGGGATGACAAGATTGTAGGAATGGATTATAATTTGTATGCTTCACACCAATACTTTTTATATTCTCATTGCTTTGTAGAACATACAAATTCATATTAAAACATTCAACTTGAATGTTATGAATCTCTTCAGTCATCATCATCATTTACATTGAGATCCTTACGGAGCTCGTTTCATCCTCTTTGTTATATCTTCTCCTATCTTTTCTCTTATGCAAATCTCACTAGTTAAACCTGCGCCTCTCCCTACGTATGTTGCTTGGTTCTCCTGCCTCTCGTGGTGTGTGCACTTTATAAAAATGCAATGTCATCTGTCATACACTTATGCGGTGCTGTAGCGACATAACACCGACAGCAAAAATAGCTTGTTAATATATAACAGGGAATGATAATAACTCCACGGCATAAAATTAAGGCAAAAAAACATAACCTCCACATTTCGACCAAAGTTCATATTCAGACATGACAAACGACACGACTAAAACATATGAAACATATAAAATATATGAAACATATGAAACATACAAAAAGTAGATGAAATTCCTGAGATTGCGGTAACTTAATAAATCATGACACGAATAAGAAGGGATGATAAGGAGGGTATTTATCACGTGATCTACTGAAGCAATTAACCTGCTGAAATGAAATGATCATCTTTTGAGCAGCCCCTATTTCTGTTAAATAATCAGCTAAATGTAAATGCAGTCACATAGCACAAGACGTCAAATTCATTTTGATCGAACAGTTCTAAGTAGCAGCTATTGGAAACGAGGAAACCTGAGTTCTATGATTGTGTTTTGTCACTACATGTGCGGGAGCCGCGATAGTTCAGTGGTTAGAGAACTGGACTACAAAGGACAAGAGCTAGAGTTCGATCCCAACCGACGGCTCCAGTTCACCCAGCCTTTAATGGGTACCGGATATTTTTTCTGGGAAAGTAAAGTGGCACGGGCGTAATACCGACCACATTACCCCAAAAATCATGTGCCGAAGGTCTGTAAAATTTATGGTCACTAACACCATATTCCCTATACGCCACTTGGCGTGACGGGGGTACTTTACTTCTTTTTTTTTTTACACTACATGTACACAATTATACTATTACCACGCATGAAAAGTGAAAGATCTAGGACTGAAAAAGGACAACATTTGCATGAGTAACAGCTACTGTGTCCACGATGGACAACAATGTTTTCTACAGGCCCGGTTGTTGAAGAACATAGCATTTAATTCAAAACTACAGTAATCTCGTAACTAAAACGTTAACTATTCTCCTCATGGAATGAGATTCATTGCTGTCGCAGAATTCCTTAACTAAAATGTCTCCTAATCTATTCATACAATAAGTTTCAATGCGCTTGGGAAATCCCCACAATTATAGCGTCACCTACTCTTTTCTTGGAATCAGTTTCATTGCAGAGAATCCCCACAACTGAAGCGTCGCCTATTCTATACAAGTAATAAGTTTCATTTCAGTCGAGGCCTTCCCATATCCGCTCCACAACCCATCCTAACATTTCTCGAAGCGTATGAGGACTGACATTTCCTGTACGGTGTTGAGTGTCGATATAAATCTGCTTCTCCCACTAAGCACTCCTGATCGATAGACCCCTTTTCCACCTCTACACTCGTCATTCTCTCACTTTATACATCGTTGCCAAACCCAAACTCTTCCTATTCTCTAAAGGAATGAAGAGCAAAGAACGTCGCCATGTGCGGTATATTCATCTCCATGGAAACGAGAGCAATCTAAAGAGGTGGACAGGGATAACAAAAAAAAAAAACACTCTGTTAACAATATACGAGTGACGCAAGAGACAATGATATCTTATATCCACTGCCGCCGGATGCGCAGACGTTGCCTCATAAAATTCTTCATACTCTACCGATCATTTGCTTAAGCCCAAAATTATGACTGTTCTTCCTTGTGTGAAAATCAAAAATATTTCTGGTTTTAATAATTCGGTAAGTTTATTTAATAAAAGTCTAATAAATACACAACCACAGAAGACACTAGAGGCTAAAAGGGCACTCTACAATACAAACTCCATATCAACACTGTGCTACCAATACCAGACCAATACTATACTAAATAAGAATAAGAAAAATAACCACTACCGAGATTATATGTGTTAGACGAATGGCAGGAAACAGCCTGAGAGATAAGATCAGAAATGACGAACTGAGAAAAAAGCTAGGAATAGCCCCCGCCAGAGAATACATAAAGAAACAACAGATAAAACGGTTTGGTCACGTGATAAGACAGAAAGACCAATACACAACATACCAAGCCTTTAATAAACGTTGCGAGAACACCAAACTCAAGGATCGACCACGAAAAAGATGGATTGACGGAATCTTAGAAACACTGGGAAACATAACATCAGCAGTGGAGAGCAGAAGAGCAAAAGACAGAACATTATATCCTCCCTCGACATTGAAAGGCAAATCAGAGAGAGAAGAAAATTTGAAGAGGAAGAAGAAGAAGAATACTACAGCGCGCGCAAGAGAGAGAGAGAGAGAGAGAGAGAGAGAGAGAGAGAGAGAGAGAGAGAGAGAGAGAGAGAAGGGTGGGAGGAGTGAGCGATAAAAAAAAAACAAAAGCATTCAAAACATAATTGAGATAAGCGAGTTATTGTTGGCCTTGTCTTGCCACCATAATTTCTTGCTGTCATTCAGCTGAGGCATGATTGAAAGCTGCACGACTGATCGATTCTCGTGTGAGCTTGCTTTATCAGCCATGTGATTATATTAACGTACTCATATTTACTAGTGTGTGTGTGTGTGTGTGTGTGCCTGTGTGTGTTATTTAGAATTGTCATGGAGAAAGAGTGAAGATATTTGTTATTCTTTATAAATTCTTGATCGATTTGTCAAATAGTGGACCGAAATATCGTTGTTTTTGTTGTATTTTTGGTTTAATTAATGTTTAAAACCAATGAGCGTGTGAGCTAAAAATAAAAGTAAATGTGTGTGTACACTACAAAGCAATCTGGAATAGACAACATCGTTGGTGGGTGTGAAGTTGCATACACTAGATGGATGCATTTATCTTTGATTGTTATCTGACTCAGATATGACGTGTAACTCCATGTAGCTGTAGCATGCCGCCACAACCCGGAAATGTTTTTAACTGACTCAGATATGACGTGTAACTCCATGTAGCTGTAGCATGCCGCCACAACCCGGATATGTTTTTATCTGATTAATTAAAGCATTGTGTGGAGGTGAGTAGACGATGTGAAAAACAACGCGTTTCATGATAATACATTTGCTGCTGAAACTTCGTAAAAAGACCATGAAATATTTTACAGTCAAATACAAAATACACCTCTCAGTAGCAAAAACTCTAAAAAAAATAATAATATAATAATAAAACTGGCATTGTCTCGTCCCAGGAGACCCACCTAAATTTCTTTTTTCCTCTTCCTCTTTTGTGGTTTCTTCTCTGTGCCGTTCCTTTTAGTGCCATTCTCTAGAGGTTAGCTCCATGATCTAATTCATCTCTGCTTCCACCTGCGTTCCCCAAGTATATCTTGACCTTCCTCTTTGTTTCCTACCTTAAGGTTTCCAAAAAGGCTTGTCGTTTAACACTCTCACTTGGCTTCCGCGATATGTGTTTCTCCAACCAGCACCATCGTATTTGTCGCATCTCTTTGTCCACTGGTGTTTGTCTGGTACTTTCCCATAGTTCTAGAAAGTAATATCCCCATGCGATTTCCAACATTTTATCCTGCGCAAACATTCACTTAATGAAAGTCTGTATCTTCATGGTTGCCGTTTCCAGTTTCTATTAGTCCCCTAACTTGATTGATTTAACGTTGGAGTTGACATTGTTTTTTATTCAACCTAATTTCTTTGGACTTACATAATCCTTATAGTGCAATGAAGGCTTTTATTTATATAATCCTTATAGTGCAATGAAGGCTTTTATTTATATAATCCTTATAGTGCAATGAAGGCTTTTTTTTATATAATCCTTATAGTGCAATGAAGGCTTTTATTTATATAATCCTTATAGTGCAATGAAGGCTTTTATTTATATAATCCTTATTTTGGCATTATTCTCTGCTCTTCCTTCTTGCGCTGATAATGAATGAAGAAAGACTTCCCCATCAGACATTTTAAGAGGAAACCATCTAGTAAAAGAAAAATAAGGAATGTCAAGAACAAACAATACAGGGAACAATTACTAGGGAAGGCTCAATCACGGGACTAAGAAACAGCCAAGATTTACAAGAATTCGCAGCAATTGTGGAGAACTCTTGACTTCTGCTCTATGTGCCGCGTTCGACCCGGACGGTCAATGTAGAAACATATGGTTGCGATTTATCGACGCTAATGCCAACAATAAAAAAAGAAAACTGGCTCATTCTACAACAGAGTTCTCAAATAGCATCAGTTATTTATGGTCTATGCCGAGACTCATTGAAAACTATGTCACTCCAAAACCTTTCATTTTGGATAATGTCCAATTTTGATCTTTATCCGTGCCAGCCCATCAAGGCATTGATGAAGAAAGAGGCAGACAGAAAAAAAAAAAATAAGAAGATAGCATCAACAAAAGTATAGGTCTCAACTTCGAAGAGCCTCAAAGAATGACTGAAGGTAGGGATCAATAGAAAACAGAGAAAGTTGATTAAATCTGTTAGTAGTCCCCCCAACAATCCTCAGGGTTATGGGAAGAAGACGTAGAAGAAGAGGAAGAAAAAGAAGAAGAAGAAGAAGAAGAAGAGGAAGAAGAAGAAGTAGAAGAGGAAGAAGAAGAAGTAGAAGAGGAAGAAGAAGAAGTAGAAGAGGAAGAAGAAGAAGAAGAGGAAGAAGAGGTAGAGGAAGAAGAAGTAGAAGAGGAAGAAGAAGAAGAAGAGAAGAAGAGAAGAAGAGGAAGAAGAGGTAGAGGAAGAAGAAGTAGAAGAGGAAGAAGAAGAAGAAGAGGAAGAAGAGGAAGAAAAGAAGAAGAAGAAGAAGAGGAAGAAGAGGAAGAAAAAGAAGAAGAAGAAGAAGAGGAAGAAGAGGAGGAAGAAGAAGAAGAGGAAGAAGAGGAAGAAGAGGAAGAAATAGAAGAAGAAGAAGAGGAGGAAGAAGAAGTAGAAGAGGAAGAAGAAGAAGTAGAAGAGGAAGAAGAGGAAGAAGAGGAAGAAGAAGAAGACGCCGTCAAATCATCATTTATCGTTTTTCTTTTTGTCGATTCCGAACTTCTATTTTTTATTTTCTTGTCAAGCATTCTATCCTCTTTTCTTCACATATATCCAGAAATTATGGACTGTTTTTGCTAGGCGGACTATAATGAGAACAACGTTCTGCAAAGAACATAGGACTTGATTCTTTGTGAAAGGTTGTTATATACAAGAGAGTGAGTGAGTAAGTGAATGAGTGAGTGAGTGAGTGAGTGAGTGAGTGGGTGAGTGAGTGAGTGAGTGAGTGAGTGAGTGAGTGAGTGAGTGAGTGAGTGAGTGAGTGAGTGAGTGAGTGAGTGAGTGAGTGAGTGAGTGAGTGAGTGAGTGAGTGAGTGAGTGAGTGAGTGAGTGAGTGAGAGAGACAAGGGAGCAATGTTAATATTATATAGTAAAAATGACTCTAGGCACAGTGTATGCCTCCAACAAATAATCAAACGTTATTGGAGTTCACGTTACGGTTGATGACGCCAATACCTTATCAGCCTTATTGATGTATTGAGCAAATGACCGACCCACATTGGTTTGTAATTAGTTATGGATTCATTTCAATGATTAATCGTCATTGATTATGCTTATTGATATCAATCACTGTGACTCTCTCATTGTAGTAATGTACAATAGTCATCCAGAAAGGTGGGGTTGCATTTAAACTGACACTCGGGCATCAAACTGGGAGATTGCCACAAATCTACAAATAATTAACAAATCAGAAAATATACCTACCTCAACTTAAAAGAGTGAAGAGCATGTTCAACACTACATTCATCCTATAATACTTTTATCAGATCCAGATTTCTTTATTTTACAAAAACTAAGCTTCGTTGTTTCTACTTTACTACTGTCACACTAAAATTTCTATTTTACTACTGTCACACTAAAGTTTCTATTTTACTACTGTCACACTAAAGTTTCTATTTTACTACTGCCACACTAAAGTTTCTATTTTGCTACTGTCACACTAAAGTTTCTATTTTACTACTGTCACACTAAAGTTTTTGACGCACCAAAATGGACGCTTCTTGCGTCCAAGCCATGTAAACAATGTTGACTTTCCTTGTCTCCAACGGTTTATCTCACTCTATTAGATAATTTCACGCTATCTGTTACCACAGTGAGATGGCGGATTTTTTTTAAATGTAATCACGGGTTTGATAATAAATGTGTGTACACAGTTCGTGTACCATCGCTGTAGATCAAGTCTATATTCTTTAGCTTCGTTAGCAACCATGGAAGCTAATGACCTTACTTGTGCCGACGGTTGGTTTGGGACAAATTGTACGTTACAATGTCACTCCTATAATGGCTTAGTTTGTGACAAAACTACAGGGACATGCCCAAACAATGACAGTTGTCAGCACAAAATTTTCGGACCCCAGTGTCAGTACTTGGATTTTATTTGCAAATATGCCAAAAATCTGAACCTACTTTCCTGTTTGATAACAACGACACCTCATGTAATCCGGACACAGATTCTACATCAGTTGAAGCAACTCTCAATCAATCTTTGCCGTGCTCCTGGTTTAGGATTTATGCGAATAACTTAAAAAATCCGGACAGTTTCACGGTAAAACTGAATGGTTCTGCCTCATGTGACAATGTATCAAGGTTTGTAGTTAGTCCACAGGAGATTGATGCCTTCTGCTTTGGGGATGGTCTGATCAACAAGTTACGGATTGAAAGGGCGATAGTTGCAAATATCTGCTCCATCTACATTGGCGGTGGTCGGAAAATGGCTCTCAAACAGATCACAAATCAGACCGACAAATTTGATGCTTGTTATACAGGAGACGGATGTGGACCAGAGGCCGCAGTTAATAGCAAAACAAAGACCAATCTCTATGACAATGACTGCACACACACACAATTGGGAAGTGGAACCAATTCTGTTTACTGGTGTCTGGTCTTTGCGACGCCCCAGGGGACTCACATAATTCGAATCTATCATCGAGCTAGCACTATGATTCGGGTAAAGAATGCCACTCTAAAGGCTTTCTCTGACAGTGGCGGAGTAGTGTTCCAGTATAATGATATATCATACCCTAATTTATCTGTGAACACTATTGTAGTCAAAACACAAACGCCAATGGCACACATTAAGATTGAGTTCTCACCGACCATTTCGCAGGCCGACAGTGCACTGACGGTATGTGAGGTGCAAACATTTACAGACACCTATTGTCTGGACGAGCATTCTTGGTCGTTTTGTGCAGTGTGTAGTGGGTATAGTAAAGGCTGCAATGTCATCATCGGTACTTGTCACGGAAACTGTTCACATGGGATCTATGGACACGACTGTTCCGGGTCTTGTCTCAGTGTCTGTCCTTTATTTGAGGAAATATCTGGAAAATGCCTACAATGTAAACATCTTGGCTATACCTGTAATGACACTTGTCCCGATGGTAATTTTGGGCTACAGTGCGAACAGATGTGTTCTGATGGCTGTGACATCATATGTACTCTCAAATGTCCGGACAACTGTTTCAACGACACCTGTCAACAGTCGATCGGGAATCTGTACATGCAAGAGAACGTTCTATGGGTCAGACTGCACTCTCAAATCTCCGGACAACTGTTTAACGAAACCTGTGATTCCCACGTTCAGAAGAGTCTGCCGACTACAACAAGCCCAAGCATATGGGCACTTTAATGTGTTTCTGTGCTAGACATGGTTCATTTTTTGGTGTTTTTTAGTGAATTCATGGATCATATCTTGCTGTGTTTCTGTCCTAGCCATGGCACATATCTTAGCTTGTGTGTGCTGGCCATGGCTCATATCTTGGTGTGTGTCATGTTAGTCATATCTCATATCTCGGTGTGTCCGTGTTAATCATGTCTCATATCTTTATGTGTGTCTGTGTTTAGTCATTTCTCATATCTTAGTGTGTACCAGTGTTAGTCATATGTCATATCTTTGTGTGTGCATGTCTGGGTTAGTGATATCTCATATCTTTGTGTGCATGTTTATGTTAGTCATATCTCATATCTTTGTGTGTGCATGTCTGTGTATGTCACATCTCATATCCTTGTGTGTGCATGGCTATGTTAGTCCCATCTTATATCTTTGTGTGTGCAATCTATGTTAGTCATATCTCTTATCTGTGTGTGCATGTCTATGTTAGGCATGTGTCATATCTTTGTGTGTGCATGTCAATGTCAGTTATATCTCATATCTTTATGTGCATATTTATGTTAGTCATGTGTCATATATCTTGATGTGTGTCAGTGTTAGTCATGCCTCGTATGGCTGTGCACATGTCTGTATTAGTCAAATCTCATATCTTTGTGTGTGCATGTCTGTGTTAGTCACATCTCACAGCTTTGTGTGTGTATGTCTGTGTTAGTCACATCTCACATCTTTGTGTGTCCGTGTCTGTGTTAGTCACATCTCATATCTTTGTGTGTGCATGTCTGTGTTAGTCACCTCTAGTGACTCGGGCAGATGGTGCGCGTAAACCTGGGAGGGCCTACCATCTAAGGGCAGAATCCCCATACAGAAAAGACAATATGCTGCCTTGCAGGAAGATTGGGGACAATCAAAGGCTAGGGAAAGCAAACCCGAATAAAAATGCTGGCTGAAATCGGATGCACTGGGCCACTGGCGCAGAACACAGTGCAACGTATTAACGGGTGTTCAGTCAGAGTGGATCTGACAGACTCTAATTGTGATGTTCTGTCTGTGGGGGCGATCAACACACTTAGCCTGACAGCTGACTTCATATGAGAGTCTGGAATCCCCACTCTGATTGAGTCCTGAACGCAGAGAGAGAGAGAGAGAGACACTAAAGTTTCTATTTTACT
Source organism: Megaustenia siamemsis (assembly GCA_032433765.1). Lineage (NCBI taxonomy): Eukaryota > Metazoa > Mollusca > Gastropoda > Stylommatophora > Ariophantidae > Megaustenia > Megaustenia siamemsis. Next base: position 62,902,279 of record JAVIAB010000051.1, read on the forward strand.
ACTGTCACACTAAAGTTTCTATTTTACTACTGCCACACTAAAGTTTCTATTTTACTACAGTCACACTAAAGTTTCTATTTTACTACTGCCACACTAAAGTTTCTATTTTACTACTGTCACACTAAAATGTCTATTTTACTACTGTCACACTAAAATGTCTATTTCACTACTGTCACATTAAAATTTCTATTTTACTACTGTCACACTAAAGTTTCTATTTTACTACTGTCACACTAAAATTACTATTTTACATTTTTTACACTGATGCCCCTATTTAGCTATTTTCACACTTTAATATCATGTTCTACAGAGGTCAGATTTGTACATCTCTTCTGTCAGACAAAGATTTCCCTAATTTACTCTTGTTGGACTTTGCTTGCTTGATTGCGTTCGCCCGATGACTAAAGGAGTACTCCTCTTCATCATCGGCCCTTAAAAGGACGTTAAGTGGGCGTGTCTGCGTTATGTTGTGGTTTGTTGTATCATCATCATCATCATCATCATCATCAAGTACCGGGCCTAGTGGCGTAGGTGATCATGTCTCTCCACAACTTTCGATCTCGGCAGCTATTTATCATTTCTATTGTTGACCTTCTGCCAAGCCATTCTCTTAAGCTGTCTGTTATTTTTTTCTCTTTGCTTCCCTCTATCTCTTCGTCCCTCAATTTTTCCAGTTGTTACAATATATTCAAGTTGTTCTCTTCTCATTACATGGCCAAAAATGATGATTGTCTCTTCATAACATTGGAAATTAGCTCTCCTTTTGTTTTGACCTCTCTCAGAACCTCTTCATTACTCTTCTGAGCTGCCCATGGTATTCTCAACATTCTTCTGTAAAACCACATTTCTACAGACTCAAGTGGTTTGCTGTTACACTGATATATTTACTCCATTCGGCCCAAAACATCCGACTTCAGCACGACCGGACTCTTAACTTCTATGTTTTGTTAGTACCTATCATTGAACTATTAACCTTACTCATTTTACTCCTGTAAGATTCTGCTTTGTGTATTTTACTACAGACAATTACTGATATTTCTATTCTACCGAAGTCAGGCATTGGTTTCTCTATTTTAATTAAATCAGACACAGATTTCCCTATTTCGTTGAAGTCAGACACTGATTTTTCTATTTTATGAAAGTCAGATTTCACTATTTTACTACAATAAGCCACTGATTTCTATATGTAACTAATGTCAGACAAACACTGATTCCTCTATTTTATTGAAGTTAGACATTGATTTCTCTATTTTATTAAAGTTAAACATTGATTTCCTTATTTTATTGAAGTTAAACAATGATTTCTCTATTTTATTGTAGTTAAACATTGATTTCTCTATTGTTATTCAAGTTAAACATTGATTTCTATATTTTATTAAAGTCAGACACAGTTTTCTATTTTCTACTCGTACAAGATTCAGATTTCTCTATTTTACTGCAGTTAGACTAATATTTGTATTCCAATAATAATATAGTCTTATTGTATAAGTTACTGCTGCCTCAATTCAATTCCACTATGTTTCTATATCTATTACATTGCAACTTTTCCATTTTATTACTCGTTCAAGTCTCTGGTTAATTACTGCAAGATTTACTGTCTCCTTCAGAGACTCTGACTCCTGCTCGATTCAAGATTGCTTCCGATTCTGACTCAATAACCTCATCTCGTGTATTTCCACCACTGCCCAACTACCGATTTTCTATTCTTATCCAGTATGACTCCTGTTTCATTGAGAATTACCTCACATTTCAGCAATCTATAAGAAACAACCAATAGCTTGTTGTGATTGAACCCACGGTCCACAAACTCATCCAATTTAGCCGGTCATCCATACAAAAATAATGAATGAATTGACTGCAATTATTCTACTCTTCCATATCCATAATGAAGACGAATTAAAATGTTTATTATAGCAATTATTTACGTAGGTAAAATATAAGCCATGCCATCAAAGATCTCATCTGCAATTAAGGACAGAAGATGGACATATGTCGGATCTGAGAAGAGACAACAAGATAATTCAAAAACAGTTTCTTCTATGGGAAACGGCAAGATACAGAAAAAGAAGAAGACATAAAGAGACACTAAAAAGAACACTTATAAGAGAAGCAAAGTTGGCAGTCAATGACTGCTTATATAAAATCGAAAGTTTCACCCGGAATAGGATTGGTTGCGAAAAAACAATACAAGCTCTATATGACGTCTAACGGTGCGGGAAGAAGCAAGAATCAAGAATAGGTCAATTCAGGTGTTGATTTATAAATAGTTATTCCTTACCTGGTGATGTGAATATTGGTGTAGTCTGCTGCTCCGCGTGTGTTCTCATGAGTTTCCACAGCCCCCAAGAATAAAAAGCCCCACTTCACAATTAACCTGACAAAATAGGCACTAATTATTTTCACAAAAGATAACTTTAACGCTTCATCGTGAACCCAAATTAATTCTTCTCAAGTGCGTTAAAAATATTCAAATATCCGCCGCTGTTTTCTGGTTAAACTACCATGTAACGCCTTACCTTTGAATCTTATATCCTTTCAATTATGATATGATATTTATTAGGAAAGAGTGGTTTCCGCCACTAAATTCTCGAATGTCCTCTTTTCTGTGACAAGGGAAATATGTGTTTTGTTCAGTCTAGAAATCCCAACACGGCAAACACTGGCTCCCTCGTTTTTCTGTACCCAACTTAGTGTAAACGTCAAACAAACGTTAATGTCCATGAGCGTGCAACCCCTCTAGCTGTGGTTGGCGAGCTCGCGTCCTGGTTGATTACAACGGAGAGACGTGGCTACATCAAAACGAGAGCGCACTCACACGTAGCATTATCCAAATATGGATGGTGTAGAAACTTTCTATAAATATTATTATATGTTGTTATCATTATAAACTGTTATATATTAGCTGTTTGTGTATTCTATTATCTATCTTTCGTTCGCTCGAAGTATTGTCTATATCAGCAATGTCGTTTCCTGTATGAATTTTACTGTCTTTTGTAATTCTTATTATCTATAATAATTAACTATCTTTAAAAAAAAAAAAAAATTATCTTTACGACACATAGTACCATTGCTGGTGTATGTCGGGAAGCAACGATAGAACCAACTTTTTTTCTTATTTTGAATATTCCTATTTTTTATGAATTATTTTTCTATAATAATTGTAATATGTTATATATTAGCTGTTTTGTGTATTCTATTATCAATTGTAATATGTTATAGATTAGCTGTTTGTGTATTCTATTATCTATAATACGTGTAATCTGTTATAAATTATCTGTTTTGTATTATATTATCCATTGTAATTATAATCTGATATATATTAGCAATTTGTGTATGCTATTATCGATTATAATGGTAATGTGCTATATATTCGCTTTTTGTGCACTCTCTAGCTCTATGTTTTTGTAACTATGTACTCTTTACTCCTACATTTTTTTCATCCACAAGTTAATTGCATTGCACGGCGTATTGCATCTTGCTACTTAGTACATCCACCTACACCATACATTTATTTGGAGCATATTCTATGATCTATAATGGACTAACAGCCACAATTACTGTATACTTGTATACAGGGATAGAGAACTGCAGCTCCCGATAAAACTTCACGATACAAGTGGATAGGATAAATAATTACTTATCTTCCCTGAGACGGCAGATTTACCAAACTAAAAATGGCAAGTCTTCTACGTGGGTTTGAACCAAGTTTTCCTTCTTGGAATCTCCGTAACAAAACTCATGCTTTTCTTGAAGGTTTGTATTTGGGTATTCCCCCCATTTATGATGAGTTTATCCAGGATGTGCTTTCTGCTCGATACCGTCACTAGCACCATATTCCTCATATAACTCAATGACAAAAACAACAACTAAAAATAATAATATGAACAGAGAGGTTGGAGTTGGTGCGACAGAGCTGTACAATTGTGGGCACAATTCAGAATCTGCAAAACATATTTTCCAAAGTTGCATGAGCACGGAGAACAGACAGAACGTCAATTAGCAGAAGAAATCCTTAAATTATCAGATTTCCGAGAAAACCTAAAACGAACAAGACAGATCAATAGAAAATATCGATGTTTCTGCATGGCGACGATAATAGAACGAAGAGGAAAAGATAAATCAATATATTGTCACTCATGATCAGCGCATTTTTACTAAATTGCTCATTGATTCAAAGTTCAGTTAATGTACATTTAGACACACATTTGGAGATTCAATTTCCTTTATGAGAGCAAATTATTAATGATTGTAAAAACTAACAACGTATTTGAAGTACGTGACACAGTTCCACGCGTAGCCATTTATTTTTTCACACCGAGGCGATTTCCGAGTTTATCTAAATCTGAAGTTTAAAAAAAAAAATAGGATACCACAAACTTTCTGAGAGAAATGTTACGGTCTTGCGTAATACTGACCCCATCACTCACTATATTGGGAGCCGAGATAGCTCAGTGGTTAGTGAACTGGACTATGGGAGCCGAGATAGCTCAGTGGTTAGTGAACTGGACTATGGGAGCCGAGATAGCTCAGTGGTTAGTGAACTAGACTATGGGAGCCGAGATAGCTCAGTGGTTAGTGAACTGGACTATGGGAGCCGCGATAGCTCAGCGGTTAGTGAACTGGACTATGGGAACAGCGATAGCTCAGTGGTTAGAGAACTGGACTATGGGTGCCGCGATAGCTCAGTGATTAGTGAACTGGACTATGGGAGTCGCGAAAGCTCAGCGGTTAGTGAACCAGACTACAAAGGACAAAAGCGGCTTCCGGGTTCACTCAGGTTTAAATGGGATACCGGGTTTTTTCTGGGAAAGTAAAGCTGCTCGGGCGTAATACCGACCGCAGTACCCTAGAAATCATGTGCCGAAGGTTTGTACAAATTAAGGTAATTAACACCATATTCCCTATACGTCACTTGGTGTCACGGGGCCGTTTCCTTTTTTTTTTATTCATTATGCTGTTGGACACTAACACTACATTGAATTATGTCACAAATTGTGGTGTGTACTATTTGTGTTTTTTTCCCCTCAATTTAGCTAAAAAATTGTGAACGAAATAAAAGCTGTCACTCTAAAGTGAATGCTAATTATTGACACATTGTTTAGTGTCATTAAAATTACTCAACAAATTCACTGGAAAGTGGGATATATTAAGCCAAAATGTTCAATGAGCCTTCTGCAAACCTGACACATCATAACTAAAAATATTTGAAAACATCTTTTATAAGAGGACGACTGAGAGAAGAAATCATGGCACGAACGCCTAATAAAAGCAAACAGGAGATGATGACGGTAATTATGATGCAGGATAAAAGAAGAAAAAAGAAGGGGAAAGAAGAAGAATTTAAAGTGAGAAGAAAGAGGAAAAGGATGGGGGAGAGAAGAAGAAGAAGAAGAAGAAAAATAAGAAGATTTAACTTTATAAAACCCAAAATAAAAGTACTTCTGCGGTAAATAAACATTCACAAATATTATCACAACAACTTCACGATTTGCTTTCTAGGATCCTCATAGAAGCGCATTTTCCAACAGAATACCTGTTATCAATGACTCGCTTATAAAATTGAAACTATTATTCACAGCTGCTCCGATAAAATGCTGAAAGTCATTTGAGGAGATCCGAGATTTTATTTAGCAGATGACATTACATTTTAGATCATCATCATCATAAGATCCATAAGGGGCATGCCTAGAATAACAATTGGAGGTCATAAAATAAATAATCTAAGGTATGCTGATGATACATTATTAATCGCTAAGAGTGAAAAGGGTTACAAGAAATGTTTGATATTATAGTGAAAGAAAGCAAAAATAGAGGACTCAGCCTTAATAGCAAAAAGACAGAAGTAATGGTAGCAACAAAGAAAAAGACATCGCTCAGTGCAAAATAAAGACAAGTGGAACAATATTAAAACAGGTAAAGGAATTTAAATATTGGGAGCTTTGTTAACCTCAGACGGAAGATGTACAAAAGTCAAAGAGGTGAGATGCAGAATGGCTCAGGCAAAAGCAGCTTTCCAGAAAATGAGGAAGATACTATGCAATCCATTTTTGACAATAGAAACAAGAAAAGAGTTCTCAAATGTTATGTAGAGCCAGTCTTAACATATGGATGTGAATCAAGGACAATAGGACCTCAAACAAGAAAATCACTGGAGTCTGTAGAAATGTGGTTTTACAGAAGAATGTTGAGAGTACCATGGACATTTAAGAAGAGTAATGTAAATGTTCTGATAGAGGTCAAAGCAAAGAGAGAGCTAATTTCCAATATTACGAAGAAACAATCATCATTTTTTGGCCATGTAATGAGAAGAGAACAACTGGAATATATTGTAACAACTGGAAAAATTGAAGGACGAAGAGATAGAGGGAAACAAAGAGATAAGATACCAGACAGCTTAAGAGAATGGCTTGGCAGAAGGTCAACAACAGAATGATAAAGAACTGTCGAGATCGAAAATTGTGGAGAGACATGATCACCTACGCCAGTAGGCCCGGTACTTGATGATGACATTTTAGATAGGAAGAAGATAAAGCAAAACAATTTGGGAGATTTGCTAACTAAAATGAAACGTATTTTTCGACATTGCTACTGTTGATGAGGAGGATGATTATCGCGTTGTGCTGTAATGTATAGCGAAAAGAAAGAAAGAAAGAAAGAAAGAAAGAAAGAATTAAATAAAGAAAGAAAGAAAGAAAGAAGAAAGAAAGAAAGAAAGAAAAAAAGAAAGAAAGAAGAAAGAAAGAAAGAAAGAAAGAAAGAAAGAAAGAAAGAAAGAAGAAAGAGAGAAAGAAAGAAAGAAATAACTTTGTTACTCCTGGAGAGTGACATATCTAGCTATCCATTGACCTTTCGAGCCATAGCCGGCCCATAGGGCGCATCAAAATACTCCTCCTCTTATCTAAATTTTTATTCTAGCAGTTTTCAATTCAATTCTTTTAAATATATTTTATCAAATCTCGCCATTTGTCTCTGTTCTGTCCAAGCAGCTCTATTTTATTGAGGGAGCCGATTCCTGATGCTCTTGCCTCTCTCATCAATGTTCTTCTCAGTGTTTCTCTGGGTCTTTCTCTTTTCCTCTTACCTGCTGTTTTCCATATGAGGGCTTGCTTTGTTATTCGGTTATTATCTCTTCTCATCACATGTCCAACATATGACCATCGTCTTTTCTTTATTACTGAAGATATTAGTGGTTGATTGGCGATTTCTCTAATTTCCTCATTTGTTTTGAATTCGTTCCAGGCTATACCAAGTATTTTCCTTAGACATTTATTTTCGAATGCGTTCAACTTTGTTTCTATATCTCTTGTTGTTTTCCAGCTCTCACATGCATACGTAAGGGTTGATAGTACATTTGATTTGAATAGCCTAAGTTTTGTGTTTGTGCTAATGAGTTTTGATTTCCACAACTTTTCAAGGCTTCTGAAAGACATTGCTGCTTTAGCCAGTCTGATTCTAATTTCTTTGCTCGTATCCCCATCTCGATCAATGTGACTTCCAAGATAGATAAAGTGATCGATCTCTTCCACTGGTTTGTTTTCCATGTATATTTTGGCGTCTGTTGGAATTAAGCTTTTCATGACTTTAGTCTTTTCATGATTGATCTCAAGCCCAATTTCGAGTGACATATAGAGAACCTTATATGTTAGAAGCCATTTATTTATAATGTGGTCAGCAATACGCGTTTGGCCTTTCTTTCTCATAACTAATAAATCTCCGACGCTCATTGAAGGCTGAGAGAGAGCCTAGAATCCGATCTCTTCTTCTCTGCAGAATAGCTCACTAACCTTTACTTTAATGAGGCTTCTAATTCAGCATGGAAGAGAGGTGAAACAGAGAGGTGAAACAGAGAGGTGAAACAGAGAGGTGAAACAGAGAGGTGAAACAGAGAGGTGGAACAGAGAGGTGAAACAGAGAGGTGAAACAGAGAGGTGAAACAGAGAGGTGAAACAGAGAGGTGAAACAGAGAGGTGGAACAGAGAGGTGAAACAGAGAGGTGAAACAGAGAGGTGAAACAGAGAGGTGAAACAGAGAGATGAAACAGAGAGGTGAAACAGAGAGGTGAAACAGAGAGGTGAAACAGAGAGGTGAAACAGAGAGGTGAAACAGAGAGGTGAAACAGAGAGGTGGAACAGAGAGGTGAAACAGAGAGATGAAACAGAGAGGTGAAACAGAGAGGTGAAACAGAGAGGTGAAACAGAGAGGTGAAACAGAGAGGTGAAACAGAGAGATGAAACAGAGAGGTGAAACAGAGAGATGAAACAGAGAGGTGAAACAGAGAGGTGAAACAGAGAGATGAAACAGAGAGGTGAAACAGAGAGGTGAAACAGAGAGGTGAAACAGAGAGATGAAACAGAGAGGTGAAACAGAGAGATGAAACAGAGAGATGAAACAGAGAGGTGAAACAGAGAGATGAAACAGAGAGGTGAAACAGAGAGATGAAACAGAGAGATGAAACAGAGAGGTGAAACAGAGAGATGAAACAGAGAGATGAAACAGAGAGGTGAAACAGAGAGATGAAACAGAGAGATGAAACAGAGAGGTGAAACAGAGAGATGAAACAGAGAGATGAAACAGAGAGATGAAACAGAGAGGTGAAACAGAGAGATGAAACAGAGAGGTGAAACAGAGAGGTGAAACAGAGAGATGAAACAGAGAGATGAAACAGAGAGATGAAACAGAGAGGTGAAACAGAGAGGTGAAACAGAGAGGTGAAACAGAGAGGTGAAACAGAGAGGTGAAACAGAGAGATGAAACAGAGAGGTGAAACAGAGAGATGAAACAGAGAGATGAAACAGAGAGATGAAACAGAGAGATGAAACAGAGAGGTGAAACAGAGAGGTGAAACAGAGAGATGAAACAGAGAGGTGAAACAGAGAGATGAAACAGAGAGGTGAAACAGAGAGATGAAACAGAGAGATGAAACAGAGAGGTGAAACAGAGAGGTGAAACAGAGAGATGAAACAGAGAGGTGAAACAGAGAGATGAAACAGAGAGGTGAAACAGAGAGGTGAAACAGAGAGGTGAAACAGAGAGGTGAAACAGAGAGGTGAAACAGAGAGGTGAACAGAGAGGTGGAACAGAGAGGTGAAACAGAGAGATGAAACAGAGAGGTGAAACAGAGAGATGAAACAGAGAGATGAAACAGAGAGGTGAAACAGAGAGGTGAAACAGAGAGGTGAAACAGAGAGGTGAAACAGAGAGGTGAAACAGAGAGGTGAAACAGAGAGGTGAAACAGAGAGGTGAAACAGAGAGGTGAAACAGAGAGGTGAAACAGAGAGATGAAACAGAGAGGTGAAACAGGTGAAACAGAGAGATGAAACAGAGAGATGAAACAGAGAGATGAAACAGAGAGATGAAACAGAGAGATGAAACAGAGAGATGAAACAGAGAGGTGAAACAGAGAGATGAAACAGAGAGGTGAAACAGAGAGATGAAACAGAGAGATGAAACAGAGAGAGAGAACGCGAAGCATTAACAGGTCACATTTTACAAATACAGCATGAACACGAACATGAACAACGTTAGTTTTACGAAAGATTTTACAACTAAAATACGTACATAAAAACATCAAATTTACAACTACAACGCACACACACACACGCGCGCGCGCACGCACGCACGCTCACACACACAACGAACACGGAGAATTAACTCGTCGTTTGTAGAAATACAACACGAACACGTACATGAACAACGTCAGTTTTATATTATTTGCGAATATAGTACTCAAATAAGCGATCTCAATTTACATATGATCCCGTGTATATACAACACGAGCAGTCTTAATGTAGAAAATTATTATATATACAGTATATATATATATATATATATATATATATATATATTATATATATATATATATATATATATATATATGTATATGTATATATACATACAACAAGCAAATTTCGCTTTACAGACATATACTTTTAAAACATATACAAATAATATACAGCTGTGAATTCTGGACAATCTCGCAAACAGTAAGGACAAAAATTGATTCATTGGAAACAAAATGCGACAGAAAAATCCTTAAGATACCTTGGATAATGAAAAACAACAATGACAAACATATTGAAAGATTTAAACATTAAAAAGAACGGGCTTATAAACACCACTCTACAGAGGAAATTAAAATACTATGGCCACTTCAAAAGAAACAACGGACTGTAAAGTAGAACAATGACAGGCATAGTTCCAAGGCACCGCATCAGTAACAGACCTAGAAGAAAAGTCGTTTCAAGACATTAATGAGACCTTGAACAGGACAACAGAAGAAGTGGGAGGTCTCTTATAGAGACAGAGCTTATTTCAGACGGGTTGTGGTAAATGCAACGTTCTGTAAAGGACAAAGACTTTTTTTTTGTAATGGTTCTTCCTCTACTTCTACTTTCCTTCCTCATTTGCCTTTCAGCGTTGCGGGGAGATATAATTTGCGGTCCTTGGCTCCTCTTTTCGCTTCTGCTGCTGTTATGTTTCCTAGTGCTTTTACTATTCCGTCAATCCATCTTTTTCGTGGTCGACCCTTGCGTCTGGTGTTCTCGCAACGTTTATTGAGGACTTGTTCTGTTGTGTTTTGATCACTCTACCTTGTTACGTGGCTAATGGTCATTCTGCCTTGCCACGAAGCTAAATATTTTAGCTGTTGTTTCATTATATATTCTATGTCGGGGTCTATTCCTAGTTTGTTTTCTTAGTTCTTCATTTCTGATCTTGTCTCTCAGGCTGTTTCCTGTCATTCGTCTAAGACATTTCATCTCCGTAGAGATTATTTTTCTTATTGTATTGCGTCTATGGTCCAGTACTGGCATTGGTAGCACAACGTTGGGATGAAAAAATGGCTGCACAGAATTAAAGAGATTTAACAAACCAGAGTACACTCATGTTAGATAAAACAACGTAACGCACAAGAAATGATATGGGTATGAAGAATGCCAGATAGCAACAATAAAAGAAAATAGACGATGCAGAAAATCGACACTCTGAATTGTTTTAGCAACAGGAACGACACAATTAAATGAACACAAATTATTGCATTTCATCTAAGCAGGGGCAAAATAGATGAAGATTGACGCATTCATGCGCTGTGTGTTCTGGGAATCAGCTTCTTCTGAGATTAGGAAGAAAGGGTAAAGAAAATGTTAAAATAACTCAGGGGAGTTCACAATGGCGGGTCAATTTATGGCTTCTGTCCTAAGACGTTAGATCAAGGCGGGAAAATCGAAGTGCGTTTCCGGGAAGTACAGTAACGGGAAGTGTAAACAGGGGTGTCTGGGGAATGTTGTCAAGAGAGAGGGAGAGGAGGTGAGCGTAAAGTAAGTATATATGAAAGAAAGAGGGAGACTAGAAATGAATGTAATCACGTTTATTAAGGCAAAGAGCGAGAATGAGAGAGAGAGAGAGAGAGAGAGAGAGAGAGGGAGGATGATAACATGAAAGTGATAGAGATAGAGAGAGAGATAGAGATAGAGAGAGAGAGAGAGAGAGAGAGAGAGAGAGAGAAGAAGAAGAAGCTAATGTGAAGTAAATGGCTCTTATACAAGTTTAGCTCGATTAAGGAATTCATTTACACAAATATCCTCTTCTTCTTTGTTGTGTTTGTATTACGGCCAGGGCCGGTTTTAGGCCTAGGCTAAAATAAACTATAGCTTAGGGCCTTACAATCAAGAAGCCCTAAAATTTGCTCATTGTGCATCATAGGATGAAGAGGTATATTTTATAGCACTCAGAAAAAAAGACAAATAAGCAACAACAGAAAAAAAACAAAGAACAATATATGGTCGGCATGAGGACCATATATTGTTCTTTGTTTTTTTTTTTATGTTGTTTATTTGTCATTTTTTCTGAGTGCTGTAAAATATACATCTTCCCCCTATGATTCGCTGAAATAACGCCTCAGAAGTTTCCCTCTATAATAATATTCATTTATGATTATTTGTCTCCTTGTTTATAGTGTATTCTACCATAGGGACCTTATGGTGTTAATTTTTTTTTAACTGAGGCCTCAACTTTTCATTTAGCTTAACCGGGGGCTCACCAAATCTAAATCCAGCCCTGATCACAGCCATCTATAGCAGTAAGGTCAGCGGGTAGAAAGTGAAATTCCTGAAAACCCCCATGATCGTATTTGTTAAATTGTGCAAGCTATAGTCATTTGACGTCATTCTAACCGAAAAAAAATCTCACCAAATCGAGATAATTCATTTCTGCTGGCATTACGACTTACAGTAAACTGATGTGGTTTGTATCCTACGGCCCATGATAATCTTCAGAACATATTTGCGTCAAATGAAAGACATCATATGCAGCAATCAAAATATACATGGAAATATAGCAGATTAAAATATGTACCATCATCAAGTACCGGGCCTGCTGGTGTAGGCGATCATGTCTCTCCACAACTTTCGATCACGACAGTTATTTATCATTTCTGTTGTTGACCTTCTGCCAAGCCACTCTCTTAAGCTGTCTAGTATCTTTTCTCTTTGTTTCCCTCTATCTCTTCGTCCCTCAATTTTCCCAGTTGTTACAATATATTCCAGCAGTTCTCTTATAGTAACAGAGCTCAAGCTCTGTACTCGTCGCATGGCATTTAGGGTACAAGATAAATAATGCCATAAAAACGGCTGCCTTTAAAAATACCACAATTCACGTTTTTCTTCTCATGACCGGAAAGGTGGGGGAGGGGGATATGGATGGTGTCCTGCAGGACTAACATGTTCCTTCTGCATTACTTTTTTTTAAAACTGAGTTAATTTTGTTATTCCTATGTTGCTGTTATCGATCGTAGGCTATAACACATTTATCACGATACTTGTGTTAGAGATGCACAATGAACAACATAAACAACTTAAGTGGAGGTTTCCAGTAGATTGGACTGTTTTGTTGTCTGTTGTTATTCTTATAATGTCCCAGGTTACTAACAATACATGATTACATTGAGCGGAAATATTGAAACAGAAATAATGAACAAATGTAATAAAGCAAATCAAATATTCGTGCACTTGGTGCCAATCCTGCAAAATAATAAGTGACAATCGAAACCAAAAAAAACAACACTTTGTAACATAAATTATTATTACACTATGTTATCAATACTAAGCATGGACAACGACAGAGGGAGTGTGTGTGTGGGGGTTGGGGGTGTAGGAGAGAAAGAGAGAGAGAAAATCGTAATTAAGGAGATAGGATAAATTAGAAAAATACTGAAAGCCAGAGACAAATTATAATATATATATATAAAACCGAAAAAATGTGAGTAAAGTGTGTGCTAGATTACTTCGAGAAATAACTTAAAATGAATCGATTATTTAGCAAAACTACATCGTGGCAAAATACTACAGAGAATGCTGGTCTCGACAACCAAAAGGATAATGGCCAAACCCTAAAAATGATGCATTAATTAAATAGAGGAGGTCATACATTAATAAATATATAGAACAACAACAACTTAAATGGTTTGGCCACCTGATCAGAATGAATCCTCACCAATCACCATCAAGGGCGTTCTTCTCGAGAATGCATGGAAAAAGACCAAGAGGAAGACCCAGAAGAAGATGGATAGATGCAGCGACAGATACATGTAACAACAAAGGAAAATAACTAATTCAGACAGTTCGAGCAGCACAAGAATGACACATGGTATAACCACACCTTTTAGGTATCAGTGAAAAGAGAAAAGAGGAAGAGAAGAAAAAGAGGAAGAAATACATTAATAACTAGTTGTATGATGCAAACTGCAGAGCATAGCTTTGGCTTAAGCATTCCATTTTTCTAGACATTTTGAAGCATAAGACAAGAGGGAAAAGATATATATATATATATATATATATATATATATATATATATATATATATATATATTTATAATCTTCAAATAGCAGCGACTGTTAATTACTTATATACGTTTGAGCCTAGAAGCTTACAATAATAAATATTTGATATTTAAAAAATTATATTTCCAGCCATACCCTTTTGAAAATGCTCATTGAGTTGTTGTTGCCATTACTAAATTATGAAATTTGTTGACTTATTGGGCATCAATAACTCCTACATAGCGGTTTGTGTATCTTTGCCCTATACTTTACAATAGGGAAACCAGAACAATATATTTCCGTCTGATTCAACCTTCCTGCGTCACAGGTTTAAGCTTGTATAAACGACCAATAAGCAGGTGTGTGTGTGTGTGTGTGTGTGTGTTTGTATTTTGTGCGTGTGTGTAGAGAAATAGAGAGACAGTGAGAGAGATAGAGAAAGATTTTGTAGTTAGCACTTTAACCTATTATATATATATTTATATAACATCCCTCCACGTCTTGTGAGGCATCTGGGAAATATGCTGTTAATAACTTTAGTTTTCCATGACCATGACTCATTTTTTTGGGCGTTTTGGTCGGTACCACGCCAGGCCGTCTAAATTTTCAAAAAATTACTGCTGCCTATTTTAGAGGCTGGGTTAACTTCGGAGCCTTGTCGGCCCGAATAAAAATCCCCAGTACTGGGAATTGAACTCGGACAAATCCTGTCAAGAAGCGAACGCTCTAACCACTCAGCCACCGAAGCTCCAAATTATATTTGTGTGTTCATTATTATGTTCTTGTCTTGCAGATTTTGCCTACATTTTTGTAGCGGTGCGATCTGTTCAAACATCAGATCGAGCCTCTCAGGTTATATTAGACCTCAATCACCATCACAAATAAAACTCACTTTTTCACCTAGTAGCATTATGTTTTGTATGTCCCATGAGTTTTCCATAAAATATTTATATATATATATATAGTAAAAAGTAGTAAAGAGCCCCAGTCACGCCAAGTAGCGTATAGGGAATACGGTGTTAGTGACTACACATTTTACAGACCTTCGGCGCATGATTTTTGGGGTAATGTGGTCGGTATTACGCCCGTGCCGCTTTCTTTTCCAGGAAAAAAAACCGTCGGTTGGGATCGAACCCTACTTCTTGTCCTTTGTAGTCCAGTTCACTAACCGCTATGCTATCGCGGCTCCATATATATAATAATATATATATATTCCGAATCTAGAAAGTTAAGTCAACTAGCACAGTTAGCTCAAGCTCTGTACTCGTCGCACGGCATTTTTAGGGTCGGATGATAAATAATTCCCTAAAAACGACTGCCTTTAAAATTGCCACAATTCTCTCTCTCTCTCTCTCTCTCTCTCTCTCTCTCTCTCTCTCTCTCTCTCTCTCTCTCTTTCTCTGTGTGTGAAATAAAATTAATTAAATAAATTAAGCGACTCGCCCAGAACAGAGCCATGTGGCGAGATCCAGTGCAAGCATTGTGCAAGGTCTGACACTTGATAACAAAGATCATTGGACATAAGAGTCTACAATTTCCGCCCTATGTGCCGTCTTTGGCTCAAAAAGACAAGATATATATTATAATTGTTAACATCATAATGTGTTACATGTTGAATAGTTTTGATCTAAATAAGAACGAGCTATGTGAGATGCCTACAGTATCAAACTATTCATTTAAACTTGTAAAATGGTTCTCCTATCAGTTCCCCGGCAGACTTCAACAATGGGAAAATGCCAGGCTCACTGGTGCATATACTGCGACTATCAACACCAACTAAAAGAAAGTCAATAATATGATAGAGCGGTTAACAAGTGGAATCCTGAGAGCTGCTAAAGAATCCATTCCTAGAGGAGCAAGAAAAAACTACACGCCATACTGGAGCAAGGAAATACAAAGACTAGAAGAGGAACTGGACTCTGCCAGAGAACTGGCTGATACATCACACAGCACAGAGAACAACATTGCCTACAAAGCAGCCTCTGCCAATACAGACGTGAGGTCATGATATCAGCAAGGCAGAGCTGGATAGACAAAACAGAGAGCCTTAATCTAGGCAAAAATGGTCATAAACTATGGAAACTTGCGAAAGCTCTGAGCGACGAAACAACTGCCGACCTCCAATATCACTAGCACACAATCAGAACATCCTCACAGGCAAAAGGGCAGTAAATCTACTGATAGAGACTTACAAAAACATTAGTAGAATAAACATTCCAATAGACAAACAGAAAGCTGCAAGACGGGAAAACCAAGATGCAAAACACATGCCTTTAGCACCAGAAGAGCATCAGACGACCATCTTTACCCTAACTGAATTAGATGTTGCCCTCAAAGGACTGAAGCTCAAAAGCTCCCCTGGTAAAGATGGAATCTCCAACGAAATGCTCCTAAATCTGGGAGAGAAAGCCAAGAGCCAGCTTCTTAGGATAATAAATGCTAGCTGGAAGAGAGGTCATGTGCCGGCAATCTGGAAAGAAGCTATTATGGTGCCGTCCTCAAGTGTGGAAAAGACCCACTAGACCCAAGTAGCTATAGACCAATTAGCCTACTGAGCTGCCTGAGTAAACTCATGGAAAGGCTGGTTAACAGAATACTTATATGGCATTTGGAAACAAAACAACAAATCGTACCACAACAAAGTGGCTTCCGTCAGCACATATAAACTGAAGACCTGGTCACCTACATTGCACAGGAAATAGAGGATGCTCCACAAGAAAAGAAACACACACTAGCAGTGTGGGTCGACATGGAGACGGTTTTTGATAGGGTTTGGTAAGAGATGGTTTAAAGAACAAACTTTCCATACAGACTTGGCATCCAGGGTCGTTTATTCAATTGGGTCTCTCAATACCTTCAGGATAGAACAGCCAGAATACAAGTTCAAGGCCAACTAAGTAAGAAGGTCTCTATCGAACAAGGTGTCCCACAAGGCGGAGTCTTGTCCCCCACCACTCTTTTTAATTTTCATAAATGACATCGTAATACATTCCACCCAGAATACGCTCAGCAATATACGCAGATGATCTGGCGTTATGGATCGCGAGGAAAGTATGTCGGTGGCTGGACCCAGGATGCAAGATGCCCTAGGTGAACTTGAAAAATGGATGAACACCTGGTTCTTACCAATCAACGAAAAAAAACGACACATACAATTTTCAGCCCATCAAGAAACACACTCTCTGCAAACTTGAAGATAAAAGACCATACACTCCCCATTGACCAAATATCTTTGCGTCACCATGAATCGCAGAATGACTTGGAAAAATCAGATAGACAGAGCAAGGAAAAAAGCCAGAAAACAAACAAATATCATGAAGAAATTGGTAGGAACGGACGGGGGGGGGGGGGGGCGCTGACAGCAATATTTTGAAAAGACTATACGTAGGAAGAGTCAGACCAGTTCTAGAGTATGGAGTCACAGCCTGGGCTATGGCTTCCAAATCACACCGTAGCAAAATTAACAGAACACAGACCCAAGCTGCTCGTATAATCACAGGTGCTATGAAATTTACACATATCAAGACTCTAGAAACAGTAACAGGTTTACAACCCTTAGATGACAGACGGGTCACTAAAGTATTGCAACAAGCGGTGAAATATAGAAGGCTCCTTAGCCACCCAATGCACCAAAGAATAACTGGTTCCGAAATTGTACGACTAAAGAGGAGCAACTTCGCTGTAATTGTCAATGAACTAACTACTGGAGACCCAGTACTTTCCCAAACAATATCGAAACCCTTGTGTCCATCTGATATGTCTCCTCATGGAAAACATAAAATACCAGAACTTAAGGAAAATATAACAGGAATCATGAAAAAAGGCACCCAATCAGACACAGAAAGATAACACGTAGCAGAAAAACACATACACAGTATAACTACCCACAGGACTCTTGGTCCCACATATACACAGATGGCTCTGCTACAAATGCCACCAGAAATGGAGGGGGAGGTGTGTTCTTGACGCTGAATAATCAGGACGAGATCACCAAGTCAATAGCTTCTGGAAAATTCTCAAACAACTTTAAAGCAGAAACTGAGGCCATCTGAGATGCTGCAACACTGGCTACACAACACAAAAATAACATGCACAATAAATTGATGCTAAGTTGTGCTACCAATGCCAGACCTGAACCCTAGATGAAAGAACCATAAGAAAAATAACCTCTACAGATATGAAATGTGTTAGACGAATGACAGGAAACAGTCTGAGAGATAAGATCAGAAATGAAGAACTGAGAAAAAAGCTAGGAATAGCCCCCGCCATAGAATATAAAAGGAAACAACAGATAAAATGGTTTGGCCACGTGACAAGGCAGAAAGAACAAAACACTACACAACGAGCCTTCAACAAACGTTGCGAGAACACCAGACCCAAGGGTCGACCACGAAAAAGATGGGTCGATGGAATATTAGAATCACTAGGAAACATAACAGCAGAAGAGGCGAACAGAAGAGCGAAAGACCGCAAATTATATCTCCCCTCGACGCAGAAAGGCAGATGAGTAAGGAAAGAAAAAGAAGAATAAATTGATTCTGACTGAAGCACTGTCAGTACTGTCAGCTCTAAAAATCCACAAGAACAATGAACTAGATGACTTGAGAACAACCCTGGACCAACTATGCAATAACTTCCAGAGAGTAGTCATTCAGTGGATACCATCACACTGTAATATACACGGGAACAAACGCGCAGACAAATTAGCTAAAGAGGGAGGGAGATTACCACAAGAGAACCATCCGCTCAGTTATGATGAAGGAAAATCCATCCTCAAAGGTCAGTTCCATGAAAAATGGAAACGAGAACACCCAAAGCATAACGAGGGTGACGGATACCACCAACTATCAAGGAGGGATCAAGTCATTATACTTCGCCTACGCACTGGCCACAATAAAATGAGAAATCACATGTTCACCAAATTCAAAATAGGTACAACCAGCCTATGCCACTGTACACTGGACAATATGACCACAAAACATGTTCTATAGGATTGCCCCCAGTACACAGACCTGACAAGAGCAATGTTCTCCACGCCTACCTCCATGGAAGAGAAACTATATGGGGCAATCGATTCGCTTAAACAGACAGCTGACTTCATGAGATAGTCTGCAATCCTACTCTGATTAAGTCTTGATCGCAGACAGAGACAGATAACATAAATTATAAATTAACTTATTTCTTCCAAATTATAAATATAAAAGTGCCACTTCTTTGTAGAAATGAATTAAATTGTCCAAGTTTGTGTGGTCATCATCATCATTATCGTGTGCCTTCTCCGCAACGACGGTTGGCTACCATGGATCGCCATTCTACTCTGTTTCTTGCTTTTATGGTGCAGGCTGTCATAGATTGACTTGTCCATCTTTTGATGTTACTCGTCCATGTTAGTCTTGGCCTGCCTCTGCCTCTTTTACCTTGTATTTTCACTTCCAATATTACTTTTAGTAGGCTGTTGTGTCTTTTAACATGCCCCAAAAATTTCATTTGTCTTGTCTTAATTGTATTTAGTAGTTCTCTTTTTATTTTCAGTTGTTTTAAAACTTTATCGTTTGTTATCTTTTGCTTCCATCCAATTCTACCTATTCTTCTATAAATCCACACTTCAAAGGCTTCAATTTTCTGTTCTGTTTTCTTGTCTAATGTCCATGTTTCTGAACCATACAGGAATATTGAGAAGATGTAACATTTTGCCATTCTTAGTTTCAGCCCTGCTGATATTTGTTTTGTTGATAGTATATTTTTCATGGCATTAAAATTACTTTTTGCCATACCTATTCTTTTGTTTATTTCAGTTTTGCATTTTCCATTATTGGTTATAGTATGTCCCAGGTAGTTGTAGCTCTGGACTGTCTTGTGTGGTAGTTTCTACATAAAATGCCAATGTTACTTTGTCGTGGTGACAAGTGCGTTTATTTACCAACAGCAAACTTTCGTCATGTGATAATTGTTTCCTGCGGCCTCGGTACACACGTTACTCCCCAAAGAAACAGGTTTACCCGGAACTAGGCCTCTTTATGACTTGCGGTGTTTTACCTGGCCCATAACGTCACAAAACTCGTCACCACACGTACCTGTTAAAACTTGTACCACCTCCGCAATGCTCGGCCACAGTTGCGAAGTAGCACTTGCGTACCAGTAAACACACTAGAGGCTAGGATATCGCTCTACGGAATACACGTCGCTGTTCTCATACTTATAGTGTTCATGGTGAACGAATAAAATGCAGAATGGATAGAAACCATAGTCGGTATAGAACCATGTGGTTAGGGTCAAAACATTGATTGATATATAAATGGAGTGAAATAGAAACTTTAACCATAACCGCTTAAGACCAGCCGTACATGTGGTCCAACTTTATAGATTCCAGAGACAAATAATAATAAATGAATATTATTATAGAGGGAAACTTCCGAGGCAATAATCAGCGAATCAATTTATAGGATGATGTATGTTTACAGCACTAGGAAAAAGGACAAATAATCAATAAAAGAAAACAAACAAAAAACAATATATGGTTCGAAGCAGGATCGAACCTTACTCAGTGGCAAGGAGCTGTGCCACTGGTTTTTCGTGGCAAGGCGCTGCTCTTCCTCTGAAATCATTCGTTTATAGATTCCACCCTGTAGACCGCAGAAATGAAGTGCCGTAACGGTCATGTCAAATACCAATTCTACTTCTATGTTTAGTGGGATATACATGAAATAGACGTTTTCTCTTTCTATGATACAAATATGTAACTTTATAATTGTTTTCTTCGGGATTCATCCAGCCAGTGTAAATAGGTACCATACATTTTATTATGAGAAAGTAAAGCGGCCTGTCGTAATATCGACAAATTCAAATGTGCCTATTGTCTTTGTAAAATTGGCAGTAGGCTTATATTCCTCTTTATTTTTTAAGGCGTTTAGTGAACTCTTTCTTAATTGGTCTATAGAGCTGGCAATAAGACTTCCTGTTGTGATCATTAGAAGAAGACACACAGGTTGGGTGTCTCAGCCTATTTACTGGCTATTTAATTTATCCTGCTTGTTATTGTCTTTATAAAGCTCAAAACGAATGAATTCATGTTAAATAAAAGCAAAGGAAAAATGGTTATTGTTAAAATCAAAATTGTATTTAGCCAATCACAAGAAGAATTATTATTTTACAATTGTTCACCTTCTGGTGTATCAATCTTTCTGGTTCCGTCACAGCCTGATTTTTTTTTGTTTCGGATTGAAGGTGACTCGTTCATCGCTCACAAAAATTGTGTGACGCAATAACAGCTAGTAAAATCACTGCTCCGCCAACTCTTCTTAATGTAAACAAAAACCTGATATAGGACGAGTATATATATATATATATATATATATATATATATATACATACATAGAGAGAGAGAGAGAGAGAGAGAATGAAGACACACATACACAGAGAGAGAGAGAGAGAGAGAGAGAGAGAGAGATAATATGCAGGATCATAAAACATAGATTTATTTTTTAAAGAAAAGAAAGTCAACAACAGAGCTCAGAGACAAAATAAGTTAGGACAATAAGTTGTTGAGATCGTTTCCCGCATACGTAACACTTCATGGCTCGCGATGATGATAATGCCAACTTTTAAAAATGATATATTTTGAACACATTCATTATTAATCTCTACAAATCTCTCAAATTTAAGTTATGTACAACCTCATTTGGCTGAGGGGTTAGTCTACTCGCTCCCTGATCGAAGGGTAGGGGTCCATTTCCAGAAGTGGTGGATTGTTTTCCAGCCGACAAGACACCTTGTTTCACCCAGCCTCTAAAATGATGCCAGAGATTTTTCTGAGCAGTAAAGTCGGCCTGGCGTAATACCGACCACATCACCCACAAAATGTCATGGTCATGTAAAAATATTATCTCTTACACCATATTCCCCATGCAAGACGTGGGGGGCATTATTTTTTTTCACTTTACCCCATCACTTCCTGTCAAGAACGGTAACTTCCCATTCTAACTCGTGCACTATTCACTATTTATTTTTAGCTCAATGGACACCAGTGTTAATGTTTAACAAGAAACTATTTGCACGTCTACAGTAATTAATGGTTACAGACCTTTTACTTCGTTACACAAAAACACATACACAAAAACTAAACAAATTTACAGAGGCAAGATAATTTATTACCACATCCACATACGCACACGTTGGCATGCCGTTGCATTTACACAGCTCAATGTTTAAGCTCTCTGCACACATATTAATAGACGTGCGATCAATTCCCAATACTGGAACGACAGCCGAACTTTTCGTTGTGGTTTTTTTTAGTTTGAAAGGAGGACTGTGTTCACAGCACACCATAGAGCGTAAGATAGCAAAACACATTGTTCCGTGCTGGAATAAAAGGGGGTAAAAATGAACAGTGATAACAGCTTTACACGGGACGTTTTACCAGCCAGAAGTTGTTCCTATAAACCATGTGTACTTTAAAGATCCCGAAATCAATATTGTTTAAGTAAATGAAAACAAATGCAATGCTTCAAATACCTGGGCACAATAATAACATCAGAGGAAAGACAGTTCACGGAAATAAAAAGCAGAATCTATCTATCTATTGTCCTTTCGAGCCGAAGACGGCACATAGGGCAGAACTACAATCTCAAAAACAGAAATCCCTGCGTGCCGAAGTGGCACATATTGCAGAGATCACTGCTTCTAAAATCTGTTTCCATAACAATAATTTTTACAATGACAGCTTGTCAAGCCATCGATCAACCTCCTTAGTCGCCTCTTACGACATGCCTGGAAGGTTACAGTGTCACTATTCTTTACTTCCCGCATAATGAGGCCCCGGTAACACACGGGAGAAAAGCAGAATAGCTCAGGCCAAAAAAGAATTTCAGAAAATGAAAAACGTCTTATGCAACAAATCTACTTCAATGGAAGTGAGAACGAGAGTTCATTTGTGCTATAAAGTGTCATGTCAGATCCATGGAAGCGAATCATGGACAGTAAACAAACAAATGAAAGACGATTAACGGCCTAAGAGATGGAATTTCTCAGAAGAACGTTGAAAGTTCCCTGGCAGGCTAAAATGACCAACGAGGAAATTCTCAAAAAGGCCAACACAAAAATGGAGCTCATAAGAAACATCAGAAAGAAACAATCAACGTGTTTCGGGCACATCATGAGAAGAGGAAAGTTGGAATACTTGGTTACAACTGGCAAAATACAGGGAAACATAGATCGCGGTCGACAAAGGGAGAAAATACTAGATAGCTTGGTGGCATGGTATGGAAAACAATCAACAACAGAATTGATACAATACACAATGGATAGAAGGTTGTGGAAGGACATGATCGCCAACGTCAAAAAGACAAAAGATGCACCCGAGGCGTTGGAAGGAGGGGAGTCTTATATTATCTTGTAATCAATTTTTAACCACACATAGTTATAAATATTAAAGCTATCATTTCCGGTACCAGTTTCAAAATACAATAAAGCAATCATATACAGGTTATGCTACCCACAATGAGCAAATAAGGAAGGAAACAAAAATACCATTGTCAAAAAACAGTGAATAGCGACAGATGTTTTCACGAACCTAATATTCTGAGCTTCTTTTCAAACAGACCTTGACCCGTGACTCGCAGTTAGGAAAGATAACTTGTGATACGTTCGTCAGACGATTACTTTTCTTTGTAGTAGGCAATTTAAAAGGTTGTTAAATAGGCGTAGTTGCGTCGAGTAGTCTATAACAAGCAGCGATGTCTACTCCTTTCAATTCAACAACTTCTGAATTTAGCGCGAGGGAATAAAATAAGAACGAAGAAAATGTTTTCAATTAATCAATCAAAACCATTAAGGCCCATTCTATGAGCGGACGAAATGGAGAGGGTCTCGCTATTCATCCTTGTTCTTGGACGTTTTCTCTATTTTTATTTTTTAACCCGTCAAGGCCAATGTTCGTGATGGTTTTCATGACTTCTCTTCTTTACGTAGTTCTGACCCTTCTCTGTTTACTCTTTCCCTGTGGATTCTATGAGAGTTCCTGTCTTGTGTCAGTTTTTGTATGAGTGTTTAATCTCCATTTTCTTGTTGCTCGAACGAGCCTTGCTCTGTTCTTTCCCAGATATATTTATTTCTGATTTTGTCATACCGTTTGATGTTTCGGTTTTCAGTTGTCCAAATTGGCGATTTGTTTTAATCTCGGAGTGTGGATTATGTGATAAAAGTGACTAAGAAAGTGTTCTAAACGGATATTAATTTTTTAAATAGTACTAATCAAGGTGGAGGACAATATCAGATCAGTACTTGTAAAATGTAACCATCTAAAAATGTATATTTAGACAGTAAAAGATCGTATGCGATACCTAGAGATCTAGCACGTGTGAAAACATCTCCGGGGTATCCCCAACGTGTGTGTTTAAGTTAAACCCTTAACTTACGACCGATTCAAAACTAACCACCGGTAAGAGAAAAACGTTATATGCTTACAGAAATGAGAGAAAAATAGAGGTAGAATCTTCGTTCCAACGTTGTGCTACCAATGCCAGTCCTTGATCCTAGACGCAAGAACAATAAAGATAAATAACCTCTACTGAGATGAAATGTGTTAGACTAATGACAGGAAACAGCCCTAGAGATAAGATCAGAAATGAAGAACTGAGATTAAAAACTAGGAATAGCCCCAGCCATAGAATATATAAAGAAACAACAGATAAAATGATTTGGTCACGTGACAAGGCAGAAAGACCAAATCACAAAACGAGCCTTCAATAAACGTTGCGAGAACACCAGACCCAACGGCCGACTACGAAACAGATGAATTGACGGAATATTCGAAAGACCAGGAAACATAGCAAAAGAGGCGAAAAGAAGAGCAATAGACCGCAAATTATATCTCCCTAAACGCTGAAAGGCAAATAATAAAGGAAAGTAGAAGAAGATCTAATATTCACACTTTTCCTTAGACAGCTATATATAGAATCTGCATCTTTTATCTGTTTGTATTATTCAACATTAAAATATCCTAGGAATTTCTTTCTTCTTTTCTTGTCGTTCACTCGTTATTGGGTTGTGTCACCAGTTTGCACCATAGCCGCGATAGATGCGCCATTCGGCCCGGCATATCTGTCTTCGCAATGGAAGAACAGATTTGCTTAATATTTTTTTCCCGGACAGAGCCTTTGTTTTATCTAGTATTTCCGACTTTAAACTGCTACGGTTTTATTATTGCGTGGTTGTACACACGGGATCTGATGGTTTTTTACGTTTTCTCAGAGAACTCGATATCGGGACCTACTACTCTCAGGATCTTACTACTCACAGAATCTTACTACTCACAGAATCTTACTAATCACATGATCTTACTACTCACAGAATCTTACTACTCACAGAATCTTACTACTCACAGAATCTTTCTACTCACCAGGGGTGAGTAAAACCAGAAAGAAACCGCAAATTCGTTTTTGAAAAAATATATACACCGCATTTGATGGGGACCGAACCTGGGACGTTCTAGTTCAGAGGCCGACGTCCTACATCAAGATACCTATTCCCACTAGGGTACATAATATTGCTATTAAAAACAATGTTGCATTAAATAGCATTAGCTTTGTGCTTGTTTTATATCTTTTACAACAAATTTTATGTTAAAAACATCACAAAAGAATGACAACATAACTGTTACCATTGAGTGACTTCGACTAAATTCCATAATTTGCTTGTTTACATTCCCCAATGATTATTTTTTTGCCTCGTCCGCCCTTAATTGGACGTTCAAATGGGCGATATTGCGCTGTGTGCACAGAGCTTAATTATTATTATTTAATTGTGTTGTTGTTTCATTTTAGAAATATAATCGAAATATTATTTTTCTATTCTACATTAAGTTAATATCTCATCTCAGCTTTCACCAACAAGTGAGCGTGGACACGTTGTGTGGTTAAGTTCACGGCAAAGTCGACACATTCATCTCCGGCATGGGTAGATTATGAAGCCGTGTTAGCTCAGTGGTTAGTGAACTGGACTACTAAGGACAAGAGGTTGGGTTCGATCCTGATCGACGGTTTCCAGGTTCACCCAGCCTTAAATGGGTACCGGATTTTTTTTTTGGAAAATAAAACGGCACGGGCGTAATACTGAACACATTACCCCAAAAATCATGTGCCGACGGTCTATAAAAATTATTGGCACTAACACCATATCCCCTATACGCACTTGGCGTGACGGGGCTCTCTACTTTACTGTGGGTAGATATTATTAACAATTTTTTTGCCCGGACGACGGCCATTATGGCCTACATCTAAACAAATAACACCAGGGCTAAAACTAAAAATAGCAAAATGTTACATCTTCTTAATATTCCTGTATGGTGAAGAAACATGGACATTAGACAAGAAAACAGCACAGAAAATTTAAGCCTTTGAAATGTAGATATGTAGAAGAATAGGTAGAATTGGATGGAAGGAAAAGAAACAAACGATAAAGTTCTCAAACAACTGAAAATGAAAAAAGAACTACTAAACACAATTAGAACGAGACAAATGAAATTTTTGGGGCATGTTAAAAGACACAACAGCCTAATACAAGTAATATTGGAAGGGAAAATACAAGGTAAAAGAGGCAGAGGCAGACCAAAACTAACATGGGCGAGTAACATCAAAAGATAGACAGGTCAACCTATGACAATCTGCACCATCAAAGCGAGGGACATAATAGAATGGCGCTCCATGGTAGCCAACCTTCGATGCGGGGTCGGCACTCAGTGATGATGATGATGATGATGATGATGATGATGATGATGATTCGTGAGGCTGGACATCGTATTTCACTACCCAGAGACCAGGGGAGGGTAAAGCCATGAAGAGTCCACGAATTTAAAGTGAAGAATTCCCACCGTCTATGGCGGTTTTGAATCCGGGACCTTTCATATCCAGAAGTCTACGTCCTACCTCTAGACCGCCCTACCTCCAAGGTTTATATGAAGAATTTGTAGCTTAAATATTAATAGCATTTGATGTTAAGAAGTGGGTATATATATATATATAAGGTGACCATTCGTCCCGGATTGTCCGGGACAGTCCCGGAATTTGACATTTTTTGAACCTTTGTCCCGGATTAGCTGCCGTACCGGTTTTGTCCCGATTTTGGCATATTTTTTTAGCTTTTGTCCCGGATTTGATAAAAAATAATTTGGGACACAAACGTTTACCAATTTTGCCATTTTGGTATACGGCGTACATTTCTTCAATTAAAAAAAAATATTATTCCGTTGCTGTGTAGACAATTTTGTTTAATATCAAAACAGTAGAATGCGATCCTAGTTTTAAATCTCGCATATATTCGTTGTGTTACTAACTTTCACTTTCAATTTCGCAAAAAATGGCACCGAAGCGTAATTGTAGTTTTAATCAAGATTTACAAAAGGAATACCCTTTTATAAAAAAAGTCTACATCGTCATCAGACTTCACTGTAAGATGTAATATATGTTCATCCGGGTTTACTATTAACCATAGTGGACGTGGTGATATTAAGAGCCACATAAATAGTGATAAACATAAGAGAGTCGTCGCTACTGCTGCATCAAGCTCGTCGTTGACAAATTTTTTTCGAGCTGAACAGGTTGGTGACAAAGAAGAACAGTTAGCTGCTACAGAAGGTGCCTTTGCATATCATACAGTGATGCACAATCACACGTTTAGATCTATGGACTGCACATCAAAATTGCTTCAGGTAACTTTAGAACCAAAATTTGCTTGTGCGCGTACGAAAACAGAAGCTATTATTCGGAATGTGTTCACACCCCATGCTCTAAACGAGTTGAGATGTGACCTAGAAAACGTAACATTTATCTCCATACTGACAGATGTCTCCAACCACAAAGAAATCAAGATTTTTTCTTTGCTTGTCAGATACTTTGATCGCAATAAGGGACTGAAAGTTAAAATATTAGAGTTGAAGTCATTGTCGGGTGAAACATCTGATATAGTAAGTAGTTTTCTTATTGACTGTCTAACTGAAAATGGTTTAGAACTGAAAGTAGTTGGATTATGTGCAGACAACACAAATTCTAATTTTGGGGGCGCTGAAAGAAAAGGACAGAACAATGTTTTCACAAAACTGAAAGAAAACCTTGGACATAGTTTGATAGGTGTTGGGTGTGCTTGCCATATTTTCCACAACACTGTTCGAGCAGCTGCAGACGTATTGCCTGTTGATGTTGAAATGACTATTGCAACAATTTATCTGTACTTCAAATCATACACAGTTAGAGTTGAAAGTCTCAAGGAGTTTTGTCAGTTTGTCGACACAGACTTCCAGATGATTTTAGGTTATGCACAAACTAGGTGGCTTGCGCTCTTGCCTGCTGTTGAAAGGTTCTTTACATGTTCCTGCCTCTAAAATCATATTTTCAATCTCAAGACAGATGCCCAGTTTTTATACAGGAATTCTTTGAAAACCCACTGTCTGAGGCATGGCTTATTTTGGTTCACAGTCAGGCATCCTCTTTCCACGAAGCAGTGCAGAAAGTAGAGGGACAGATGGTCACTGTATTTGAAGTCATTAACAGCATCAATGGGTTGAAAGCTATCTTGGAGTCCAAGCTGGAAGACGGCTTCTTGCCATCAAGAGTTCAGATAATCCTTAAAAAGCTGGAAATGGAAGGATTTCCACGTGATGATGTGAAAAAGTTTAACGCCAGTGTTTCTTCATTTTATGAAACAGCTTTAAGTTATTTGAAGAAATGGGCTGCAAATAATTTTCAAAACCTAGAGTCTTACAGCTGGGTAGTGCTGAACAGAACACCAAATTGGGAAGATATTGAGAAGTCTTCATCATTAGTGAGTCAAACAGTGCCTTCAGTCGACTTTCCAGAAAATGAAATGTATGACGAATATGTCTACATGAAACAGTTCGTTACTTCACAAAAAATTAGTGAGTGGAGTCTTAATAAAACATTACCAGGGCAGCGTTAGGTTGAACTAGCTTCCCACTTCAGAAACAATCATGAGCCCGTTTCACATATTCTGAAGTTGGCAGAGTTCTTTTTGTGTCTACCTGGAACAAATGCTGCAACAGAACGAGTGTTTTCTCTGATGAACAGTTTGTGGACAAATGATAAAACACAACTAGGTGTTGAAACTTTAAAAGCCATGTTGATCACCAAAGTGAACTATGAGGGAACATGTGTCGAATTTTATAAGATGCTGCATACAAAGAAGGACATTTTACAGAAAATTCACTCATCTGAAAAGTACAGCATCTCTGTTTCACCTTAAATTTAAGTGAGCATCACTGTTTTTTTTTTATCTCCTGATTACCCTGATAGCGTATTGTAGGTCTATATTATTAGATGTTTTAAAATGTATGTATTATTCACTTGAAAATGACAGCAAGAAGAAATGTAATTTTATTGGTGGAAAATTGAAGTAAAATTATTCCGTCCCGGAATGGGATTTCAAAAATATGGTCACCTTAATATATATATATATATATTTATATTTATATAAAATATTAAACATATATGCATATTTCACATCAAAATGTGTTAATTTTATCATTGTTTAACACGCTTATTCTCTAAAACAATAATCTATAAATAAAATATCGCAATGTAAACAAATTAACTTGGAAAAATTCATATTTTTGCGCAATGTCACAAGTCAAATATAAACATAAGACATATCCACCCACATAAGCTGTAATTTTTCTATGATGGTAACTAAAACCCCACTTTATGATTAAAACAACCAACCGTGTGTTGTGATCTCTACAAGTTGCTGTTCTGTGTTCGCCTGACGGCCACAACACACCCGAGTACAACTTGAAGTCTACATATATGGGTTCTTTATGACCTCTATTCGCTTGACCAGCCATTTATTAATTTTCCCGGGTTACCACGGGCCATGGAGTTAGATCATCATCAGTACTCAATGACTCATCATGACGTCAGGAGTTATTCTAAATTATTGCAACCCTGTTCAACGTTTTCAGCGTTTCCAAAATCTGATGCCCATATATTATTATCTACGTTGTGCGATACAATGTTTTCAATTTCATTTCATTTATACAATTAAAAATTGCAGTAGCCTCATAGTAGCCTCCGTCAGTCATACTTGACTATAGATTTTGCAGCACCCTTAGAAATGTGACCTCTACAGGCTTGGAAAGAAATAGAAAATGACAGGTTGTTGCCCATGCAACATAGTTTTTCTCTCCACGAAGCAGATCGATCCAAAGGTCTAGCGGGGCAAGAACAGTTTGGTGTCAACAGCGTCGCAGGAGTTGCCAGGGCAATGTTGAAATCAACACTTAACTGCCTCAGGAACTCCATCTCCAGGTTTTCTCGTCAGGGTTTACTCCCGAAATCTAGTCAGTGAACGGGAGTTATCCGCTAGACAGCGGGGATTTATAATCGAAGTTGCTTACCTACTCCTGGGTGCGTTGCCATTTTTAGGCTGACGGGTCGCATCTACCCGAGGAGGAGGTTATTGCGCCTCCGACTCGCCGATGGAAACGTCATAAGACATATGGGACATTTTATATAATTAGCTACTCACCAAGAAAATTACTCCACACTCTGTAATCACCATTTGACTTCGGTTTGCGGTATGTGGCTGGTTATTCTATATTCGCAGCGCACCTCTATATCGAGAGGGTGACCACTGTAGTGGACACGTTTAGAAGTAGGTCAAATTGTACAGTAGAAACTGTAATACACAACAAATTGTAGAAAAGTTTGAACTGGTATATTAGGTTAATACACTCATTCAAGAAATGTCAGGTCGGGTAATTGTACATGTTACTGTATACAGTAGACAGTACAACCCGCGGCTGCACTGCTGCTATGCATGTATGCTCGGGAGAGTAAAAGGCTAAGGGAGGGTACCCTGAAGTAAAACAACCCCACTGCCTTGTGAGTGGTACTTTCTAGACAAAGGCTAGCGGAGCCAACCGTGAACAAACGACGGAAGGCAACAGAAAAACACCGCTATAATTTCTTGGTACAGTCATGAATCGCCACAAGGCTGTAGAAATGTGGTTTTACAGCAGAATGTTGAGAATACCATGGACAGCTAAAAAAAAAGAAAGTAATAAAAACGCTCTAAAATAGACCAAAGCTAAAAAGAGAGCTAACATCCAATATTAGGAAGAAATAATTATCATGTTTGGATATGTAATGAGAAGAGAACAGCTGGAATATATTGTAACAACTGGGAAAATTGAGGAACGAAGAGATAGAGGAAAGCAAATAGAAAAGATACCACACAGCTTAAAAGAATGGCTTATTAGAGGGCCAACAACAGAAATGATAACTATCGAGATCGAAAGTTATGGAGAGATATGATCACCTACGCCAGCAGGCACGGTACTTGATGATAATGACGACTTTTTCATAACAGTTTCACATAACTGTCCTAAACAGAACAAAAATTCAGAATCTAGATAGTTAAGTCAACTAGCAAAGTCAGCTCAAGCTCTGTACTCGTCGCCCGGCATTTAGGGCCCGAAGGTAAATAATGCCCTAAAAACGGCTGCCTTTAAAAGTACCACAATTCGCGCTCTCTCTCTCTTTCTCTCTCTCTCTCTCTCTCTCTCTCTCTGTGTGTGTGTTCGTGTGTGTGCGTGAAATAAAATCAATGAAACAAACACACATTCCGCTGTATTGTAGTTGCATGTATATATTTGTTAATAATAACCCCCAAAAAAATAATTAATCAAATTCACTTACAGTGGCTAACATAACCATCCCAAAAAAAAAAAATGCATATTCCCTAAGCTAAAACAGCGAGTCATAGAGTTAAATAGTGCAACAAACAACACATATTGTATTTCTTATGCTGGTTGAACTGTCGAAACAAGCTCCAGAACCAATGAATATGCGATAAGACTTATACTCAATCTTCACTAGGATATCGATTTTCGATTTTGCCCTATAACCTAATAACGAAAGGCTATATTGTTCCACTACTGGCATTACAGGTGATTCAGGAATTTAAAGGGTAGGCATACGCGTTTAGTAGCTTCTAGTTGCGTTTGACAAGAGCTTTCTTGTCGGGCTAGTACTAGCAGACCTGATACAGCCATTACTGTAACGTTATGAATAGAGTCATGTTTTAATACTACACGTTTTCAACCTTTGCCATGTATAACCCGGGATTTTATTGCTGTGATCTCTTCTTCATCTCGATTTTAGGTGTTGGTTAGAATACGGGCAACTCAGTTCTGATATTGCAGTGTGTTTATTACGTGGACACTACCAGGACGAGCGGAAAGGTATGTAGAAATATGTAGTTTGAGATGTTGTCTTTTGAATATTCACGGTTGAAATCAAAACAACGTGCACGTTGATGTATAGATGTAGATAGGTGTTAATTTTTAATAAAATATTAATCAGCTGTATTCTTAACCTGTAATACTAGTAAATAAGAATATAATAGATTATGAATACTTTCATTCATTCATTGAGTGCCGTCTCCGCATCGAAATTTGGCTACCATCGTGCGCCATTCTGCTCAGTATCTTGCTTTGGTGGTGCAGGTTGTCATATGCTGACATGTCCATCTGTTGATGTTACTCGTCCATGTTAGTCTTGGTCT
This sequence comes from Megaustenia siamemsis, assembly GCA_032433765.1. Classification (NCBI taxonomy): domain Eukaryota; kingdom Metazoa; phylum Mollusca; class Gastropoda; order Stylommatophora; family Ariophantidae; genus Megaustenia; species Megaustenia siamemsis. Next base: position 62,934,663 of record JAVIAB010000051.1, read on the forward strand.
GCCTCTGCCTCTCTTACCTTGTATTTTTCCTTCCAAGATTACTTTTGTTAGGCTGTTGTGTCTTTTAACATGCCCTAAAAATTTCACTTGTCTTGTTCTAGTTGTGTTTAGTATTTCTCTTTTAATTTCAGTTGTTTTAAAACTTCATCATTTGTTTTTTCTTTCCATCCATTTTTTTCTGTTTCTCTATAAATCCACATTTCAAAGGCTTCAATTTTATGTTCTCTTCTCTTGTCTAATGTCCATGTTTTTGCACCATACCTGAATATTGAGAAGATATGACATTTTGGTGTTCTTGGTTTTAGTCCTGGTGTTTTTTTTTTTGTTTAGATGGCAGTATCCTTTCATCAATAGTAGACAAAAAAAGGAACTGAAGTCAACGGTCGCAACATAATTAGTTTGCGATATGCGGATGACACAGTCTTAAAAACAGAGACAGATAATGAACTACAAGAAATGATAGATATAATAGTAAAATAAAGCAACAAAAAAGGTCTCAGTCTGAATAGTAAGAAAACAGAAGTAATGGCCATGCCAAAGAAACAATCATCCCCATCATGCAGCATAAAAATAAACAAGACAAATCTGAAACAAGTACAACGCGACAAATACTAGGGCACAATAATAACATCAGATGGAAAATGCACCACATAAATAAAAAGCAGAATAGCACAGGCCAAAATAGCATTTCAGAAAATGAAACATGTCTTATACAACAAATCTATGTCAATAGAAGTGAGAATGAGAGTTCATCGGTGCTATATAGAACCATTTCTAACCTATGGAAGCGAATCATGGACTGTAGACAAACAAATGAAAAGACGATTAGAGGCCAGATGGGATTTCACAAAAGAATGTTCAAAGTTCCCTGGACAGCTAAAAAGACCAATGAGGAAATTCTCAAGGAGGCAAACACATAAAGGGAGATCCTAAAAAAAATCAGAAAGAAACAATCAACATTTTTCGGGCACATCATAAGAAGAGGAAAGTTGGAATACTTGGTTACAACTGGCAAAATAAAAGGAAAGAGAGATCGCGGACGACAAAGAGAGAAAATACTGGATAGCTTTGTGTCATGGCATGGAAAACAGTCAAAAACAGAACTGATACGATGCACTGTAGATAGAAGATTGTGGAAGAACATAATCCCCTACGCCAACCGGTGTGGCACATGATGATAATGAAACTTTTCATGGCATTAAAATTAATTTTTGCCACTCCTATTCTTTTGTTTATTTCAGTTTTACATTTTCCATCACTGGTTATAGTATGTCCAAGGTAGTTGTAGCTCTGAACTGTCTCCAGGTATATGAACACTACAAAAGGAAATTAAATTGTAGCTCTAAAGTAAATGTTAAAAAAAGCAGAATTTATCCTAGCTAGATAGTTCCTTCCTGGAGAGCACATGAGTATTTGAGTTTATTGCTGGAGAGTACAGAAGTAATTTAGTTTATTGTTGGAGAGTACAGGAGTAATTTAGTTTATTGCTGGAGAGCACATGAGTAATTTAGTTTATTGCTGGAGTCACTATCCCTGCTGGGATATGTATGTGATCAGCTATGATGAGGACATAAATATAATGAAACAATTGTATACAAAGATCTTCTGCACGTCAACATATAGTACTACTACCAGATGAACATTGTTATTTATAATCTCTGAAAGTAAAAGATATACCGTCAAATATAATGAACGTAAAGGATGACTCTTTTGTATATATTGTAAAGACACTCCACAAAAGATATTGTAAAGGACGTATCGTAATATATGTATATGCTGATGATACTGTTCTACTAGCAGAAAATCCTAAAGACCTACAACAATTGCTTAATGTGATAAACATAACAAGCAAAAAATATGGACTAGAAGTGAATATCAAAAAGACTAAAACTATGATCATAAACAAAGAAAATTCTCAAGACCTACAATTAAATATCACAGTTGAGGGAATACATCTGGAGACAGTCCAGAGTTACAACTACCTGGGACATACTATAACCAATGATGGGAAATGCAAAACTGCAATAAACAAAAGAATAAGTATGGCAAAAAGTAATTTTAATGCCATGAAAAATATACTAACAACAAAACAAATATCAATGGGGCTGAAACTAAGAATCGCAAAATGTTACATCTTCTCATCCTGTATGGTGCAGAAATATTGAAAATTAGACAAAAAAAACAGAACAGAAAATTGAACCCTTTGAAATGTGGATTTATAGAAGAATAGGTAGAATTGGATGGAAACAAAAGATAACAAACGATAAAGTTTTAAAACAACTGAAAATAAAAAGAGAACTACTAAATACAATTAAGACAAGACAAATGAAATTTTGGGGCATGCTAAAAGACACAACAGCCTACTAAAAGTAATATTAGAAGGAAAAATACAAGGTAAAAGAAGCAGAGGCAGACCAAGATTAACAAGGACGAGTAACATCAAAAGATGGTCACGTCAATCTATGACAGCCTGCACCATCAAAGCAAGAAACAGAGTAGAAAGGCGATCCATTGTAGCCAACCTTCGTTGCGGAGAAGGCACACGATGATGATAATGATATATATATATATATATATATATATGAACATTAAGAAATATAAAATGTAAAGGATGTCACGTAACATATAAATTATGTCTTGCTGTTGTAAGGAAGTAAAGCATTTGACTTCTCCGTTCCACATAATTTGCTGTTTAAGGATCAGTATCTTTCTCCCTGTTCACAAACTCAGTGAGCTAAGTACAACTTCCTTCTCCATTGAGCTGGTCGACTGAAGGCCGTTTGTAAATAAAACCAAGTTCACTGTATCGCATGGTCGGCGGCAAGTCTACTGAAGCTTGTCTCTTAAAATGTCGGGCAATATTTGTGTACCTGATCTGTCCCTTACTTTCGTTTTCCTTCATAACCTGTTTTTTTAAATATGTTTAGAAGACTACCGCCGCATAGAAGTAACATAATCTATCTTTTAAAAGATATTTTTATCGAAATAGAAACTCATTGCACTGTCACGATCCTTTATCCATCAAGACTCCGAAGACAAAGCTACATCACCCTTTTCATCTCGCAGAATTGTCTAAATATTAAAGATTGCTATCGCCTGTGTTCTATTATCAAAGTCACTGATCTTTTCAATCTTGAACAATGAAAGATTATACAAACGATTTCCCTTTCGGTAACACAGAAAAGTTAACAAACACGTTTTAAAGTGGATGTTTAAAAACATTACTGTGCGTATGTGTTGTACTTTTTAATTATACTTTTTCTCAGCCCTGTGAGTGTATAGTAATTTTTAGTCAACCTCTCGGGCCGATTACAATTGCTTGGAGGGCCGATTCTGGCACACTGGCCATAATTTACCCATTTTTGTTCTAGGTCGTTTTTTTCCCCACATTTACATGAAACTATGCTCACCATTAGTATCCCCTCTATGTTGTTATGTCGTTTTACACAACCATTATATTTTTATTTTCCTTATTTTGTCTTCTTTATCTACCAATTTTGTGGAATTTTAAATTTTAGAAAAATTGGCAAAGTTGTTCTTTTCCCCGTCTAGGGTTTACTGAGTATTTTTCTTTAACACATGCATTTTATGACACTATGGTATGGTTATGTTTATAGAAGGCACCGGTATCACTGCAAACAAATTAAAATCCATAATTGCTCAACCGCGCGTGCCAGTGAAATCATCAGAATTACTAACTCATCTCCCAAACAAAGAAAGGTAACTGTAGTCCCCATCATAGCAGTCTCAGCACACGTCAAAAGACATAAGGCGAAACCGCACATAAAGTGAACACAGCCAACTGGTCCTTGTCATACGATATCATCATTCATCGTAAACAAATGGAATATCGAAACATGATCAAAACGGATGAGACACACAGCTCACGGTGTGCACAGAGCACTTAACTCAGTAGCTTATGCATCGTATTTCTCGCAGAACTGTCCTTAGTTCACGTTTCACATCCATAAGTTGCTCTGTGAAATATACAGGCTCTTAAACCTAAGTTTTATATATCAGTTCATTGAGACATGAGCAGTTGTTTTAAATTATTCATAACATTGTTCAGTTTTATTATGAACTTCTTGTTAGACTTGTCATCATTTAGTAGCAATGACCCATGGTATTCAAAGGTATTTATTGTTTTCAATTTTTGTTCATTAATACATATGTTTTACCTGTAGTCATAATCTGTGTTTTTGTTGCATTGTGATAGGGGTGTGGTTTTTCACTATTACATTCAACTAATGTTATGATATGTATACCTCCTTCCAAAAATGTGCCAAAGAGAAATGGAGGTGTTATATACTCCAGACCCCATCTTCAGTAATGCTATAAGATACATTAGCCTTTCCATATAACATTTGTTGCATTGAAAAATACACCACATTATTTTTAATGATGATGTCACTTTCATACACACGGTGTGGTGTAATGTTTTGTTTGTGAGCACAAGAAATAATCAATAAGGGAACTAAATTTTGTTGGTAGTTGTATGTAAATAATCCCCTCATACTTCTTTAGCTGCTACATCTAAGATTACAAGTTTGTTAAGTATTCGAAACTATTTGCCCATCAGTTTGTAATGTAAGATTTTCGAAAATATTTGCCCATCAGTTTGTAATGTAAGATTTTTCAAACTATTTGCCCATCAGTTTGTAATGTAAGATTTTCGAAACTATTTGAATATCAGTTTGTAATGTAAGATTTTCCAAACTATTTGGCTATCAGTTTGTAATGTAAGATTTTCGAAACTATTTGACTATCAGTTTGTAATGTAAGATATTCGAAACTATTTGCCTATCAGCTTGTAATGTAAGATTTTCCAAACTATTTGCCCATCAGTTTGTAATGTAAGATTTTCCAACCTATTTGACTATCAGTTTGTAATGTAAGATTTTCCAAACTATTTGCCCATCAGTTTGTAATGTAAGATTTTCCAAACTATTTGCCCATCAGTTTGTAATGTAAGATTTTCCAAACTATTTGCCCATCAGTTTGTAATGTAAGATTTTCCAAACTATTTGCCCATCAGTTTGTAATGTAAGATTTTCCAAACTATTTGCCCATCAGTTTGTAATGTAAGATTTTCCAAACTATTTAACCAGCAGTTTGATGTAAAGTACTGAGGTGTCAGAAGAACTCTGCATTGGTTTACCTTTGATATTTGGTCTACTTGAAGAAACACGATCCGCTCAACCTCACACTATGTCCTCTAGATTATTTTAGATGGTAGCTTACATTTTGTAATGTAGTTAATATTATACACTTTTACATCAATGTAGAAAAGCAATAAAGCAGTATTTTCTGTGATTTAGATCAGCAAGAGATGTAGGCTGCTATATAATGGTTAGATTGTTTGCCGTGTGAAACAACCAAGGCTTTTTACAGCGACCACTGTTCTTATGTAAAATGAGATCGAGTATCCAGTCACATCCGAGACGGACTAAACAATATAAAGTCCATGTTATAATTGACTACGTTAAATATTTATTGACAGTCGGAAGTCCAAAAGATCCAGTTTTGTGTCATTACAAAACCAAGTGCAGACCAGCACCCCCTTAAAAAAAACCCAGTAAAGTTCGTATCAGTATTTAAAAAAAGATATCGCCAAACTTTCGAAAAACTGCTGGAGAAATCTTCTCCGGTGCGGATTTCATGCCTTGTGCTGAAGATCTTTCAGAGAGTAGACAGAATACATACTTGTTTCGTGTCTTTATACAAATACCATTTATGCCCTAGGAACACTGGCCTAGCAGAGAGAGCATTGGAGGTACAGAAAGATCTATACCAAAAGCTTTTATACAATCAATCATGAACAGATGATCAAGATGCTAGAAAATATCAATATAGATAGTAAAGATTTGAAGATTATTAAACATATATATTGGAATTACGAAGCAGACATTAGAATAGAAAACAAATGTGGAATAGAAAACAAGATATCAACAAATAAGACAAGGGGTGCGACAGGGATGTGTATTATCACCAGATTGTTTTCTCTGTGCAGCGAAAATATTGTAAGGACTATTGCGTACAAACCTGGCATTAAAGTAATGGGAAAGCAACATAAACAACCTCAGATATGTAGATGACATAGTATTGATAGCAGTAAACAAACAAGATTTACATAATTTATGGGATGAAATTGTGACAGAAAGTAAACAAAAAAGCGTGGCCCTCAACATCAAAAAGACTGAAACTATTATAATATCAACAACAACAAAAACACAAACAAAAAAGTAAGGTAAAATTAAATGGAATAATCCTGAATTAAGTGAGTAGATTCAAATACCTGGGATCAATAATTACATAAGATTGCAGATGCCGTGCAAAAATTAGAAGCAAAATAGAACAATGTAACAAATCATTATATAGCAAATCTTTGTCAATTAATGTTATAAAACGTGTCTTAAAGTGCAACATCGAACCTGCTCTTCTATGTGGAAGTAAGGTCATTAATGTTAAAAAAGACAACACATAGAACACTAGAAGCAACTGAGATGTGGCTTATCAGAAGAACGTTACGAATTCCAAGGAACAAAAAAATTACAAATGAAGAATGTTTAAAACTATTTGGATAAACCTGGAAAATCATCAAAATCATACGAAAGAGACAATCTTCATTTATTGGGCGCGTCATGCGAAAAGAAGGCATTGAATATATTATAACAACAGGCAGAATGAATGGAAAGAAGAACAGAGGAAAACCAAGAGAAAAACTATTGAACAGCTGATCAAAATGACGTAATAAAAGATCACCGACTGAATTTATGACATGTATGAAGACCGAGTGGTGTGGAGAGATATGATCGTCTACAAAAACCGGCATGGCACATGATGATGATTTATCAATACACATACACAAGCGGCAAGTCAATTTTCAACTACATCTTGGGACCGTTGATCGCTAAAATCCTAACAGTTTACACGCATTCCGGCTAAAAGCGATACATATACATGAGTGTTTGTGTGTGGGAGAGAACAAAATATGAATTACACGGAAATAACACGAAAAGGGGTGGGGGTGGGGGTGATGATAATAATTTAAAAAATCTTTCACTAAGTTAGACACTAAGTAGAAAATTAGTTATATCCTAGTATATGTGAGTTATTATAAAAATGTTAAATATAGCCAGTAGTGAAGACCCGTGATTTTCTTCACTGACCTTTGTGACACATGATAATGATCCTAGCTTTAAGGAAATATAAATACATACTTACCTTTTACAAAGCAGTGAAAAATAAGGCAAGAAGAATTCACCTGAATAATTATCGATCTGTTTCCAAAATCGGTTGTCACAAGCACACTTTGTAGTTACATTGTGGGTATGCCACCGATTTTAAGCTGGTGTTTTTTTTTTTCATTTGTGTGACCTCCTTTAAGTCTAGAACTGACAAACACGTCTGTTATTGAGAAAGCTATTGTGTGGACACTTTCTGTACCTTCCATTGAGTAATGGTCACTAACGTTATACATTGAATGTTAAATAGGAGACCAGCAAGTATTCAGAAGGAGTTCGCGAAACAAATAATATAAAATTACACTTTTGATGTTTATTATATTGTTCTTTGAGTATATGGCATTCAACTACTAAAACAAATGTTTCCTTCACGCCTTGCTAGGCATATGGGGAATATGGTGTTAGTGTCTATATTTTGCTATGACCACGGCACATTTTTTGTTCATGTGGTCATTATCACGTCTGGTCTCTTTTGCTTCCTAGAATGGTTTTAGAGGCTACATGAACCATGAGGCCTTGTCGGACCAAAGAAAACACTACTGCAACTACTACAACCATTACTACTACTACTACTACTACTACTATCACTACTACTACTACTACTACCACCACTACTACTATTAATACTACTACCACTACCACTACTACCATTACTACTACTACTACTACTACCACCACTACTACAACTGCTACAACTACAACTACTACTACAACCACTACTATAACTATCACCACTACTGCCATTACTACTGCTACCACTACTACTACAATCACCACTACTACTGTTACTACTACCACTGCTACTAATACTACTACCACTACTACTACAATCACCACTACTACTGTTACTACTACCACTACTACTAATACTACTACCACTACTACTACTACCACTACTACTACTACTACAACCACTACTACTACTATTACTATTACTACTGCTACTGCTACCACTACTACTACCACTACTACTAATACTACTACTACTACTATTACCACTGCTTCTCCTGCTGCTGAATTGCGTCTGCCGGCTACCAGATGCTATGCAACTTACCAGGATTATTGTACAAAAGCAATTACATTAAATCAGTGTCAGCCCATAAGCAAGAATTGTGTAATTTATTTAATTTCCGCCGAATTTTAAAATGTTATTCAATAGGTTTGTGAATGTGGAAAAAGACGTAAGAAATATGTTTATGGGAAAAGAAAAACATCAACTGTAAAATGGAATGAAAAAACGTAAATCTTACGGGTAAAACGTAAGATTTGGCACCCTAGATGATATTAGGTGATGATGTTTCTCCACAACTTTGTATTTTAAGTAACTTGTTAAAAAATGAACTCTCTTGTTAACACTGTCTACCAAAACGCTCACTTAAATTATAATGCAGACGAGAGGTCATACAGGACGTCGGCAAAACGGATTAGATATAATAACAAACAGCTGGGACGTTTGAGCTTTGCGAATAAGACGAGACAAAGAACCAACGTTGCGACCGAACATTGGTTCTTTGTTCACTGCCTTGAAACGTGTTGTGTCTTTTCTCTCTCTTTTCCTCTGTCTCTTCATCTTTATTGTGCTGGCTGTCACGATATACTTCATTCGTTCCTTTCTCATGACATTGTCAAAAAAAATTAATGTTTCTTCCGGATGTTAGAAATAAGCTTTCTGTTCTCTTCGGCCACTTTTAGAACGTCCACATTACCCGTTGTATTTGTGGATGGGATTATGAGTAATTTTATGTAAAGCCACATTATTGTGACCTCCAACGTCTGTTGACCTATTGCCAAGCATTTGCATTCATACGTCACTATTAACTCCACTAACGCTGAATAACTATTTTTCCTATTTTCATTGATAAAAAATGGCTGCATTATATTTTTTTCAAATTCTTTGAAATGTAGTCATTGCTAGAGCTATTCTACACCTCAATTTTGTTGTACATTTACTTTCTGCAGTAAATATAGTTCTTCTGTATTTAAATGTAGCGATTTGTTGTTGAGGAAGGAAATATAATAATGGGACAGGAGAAGACAACAGAAGGATGGACAGAATATATCAGTCGACTCTATGATGATGAAAGACCAGTGCTAAAACAATTCAAACAAAGACGCAGGACCACCAATTATGCAGAGTGAAGTGGAGGACACAGTTCAACACATGAAAAGTAGGCAAAGGCAAGCTCCAGGTCTCGACAATATAACAATCAAATAGATAAATGCATTAGGAGAGCTGGGAGTACAAGTCATAACAAAACTACTCAATGACATATATAACACTGGACACATACCTGAAGATCTACTAAAATCTATCATTGTAGCCATACCGAAAAAGTCAGGCGCCACAAATTGTGACGACCATTGCACTATTAGTCTCATGAGCCACATGACGAAAATATTACTAAGAATCATCATGAGACGTGTAAGAAACAAAATAAAACCAGAAATAAGCGAGGAACAATGTGGATTTGTGAAAGGAAAGGGCACCAATAATGCAATATACATCTTAAGAACATTGATAGAAAGATCTATAGAGGTAAAGAAAGATCTATATATGTGCTTTATAGACTACACAAAAGCATTTGACAAAGTAAAGCATGTGTAAATAATCAATATGCTGGAGAAATTAAACATTGATTGCAAGGATCTGAGAATCATAAAAAAACATGTACTGGCAACAAACAGCAGCTATACGAATTAACAACCAAACAGAAGAATTTCAACTTACAAAACAAGGAGTTAGACAAGACTGTGTTCTGTCACCGGATTTGTTTTCACTTTACAGCGAACATATTATGAGATCAATAGTAGACAAAAAAGGAATTGAAGTCAACGGTCACAATATAAATAATTTGCGATATGCAGATGACACAGTTTTAATAGCAGAGACAGAGAATGAACTACAAGAAATGATAGACATAATAGTAAAAGAAAGCAACAAGAAAGGTATCAGTCTGAATAGTAAGAAAACAGAAGTAATGGTCATATCGAAGAAACAATCATCACCATCATGCAGTATAAAAATAAACGAGACAAATCTGAAACAAGTACAACGTTTCAAATACTTGGGCACAATAATAACATCAGATGGGAGATGCACTACAGAAATACAAAGCAGAATAGCTCAGGCCAAATAGCATTTCAGAAAATGAAAAATATCTTATGCAACAAATCTATGTCAATAAAAATGAGAAAGAGAGTTCGTCGGTGCTATATAGAACCAATTCTGACCTATGGAAGCGAATCATGGACAGTAGACAAACAAATGAAAAGACGATTAGAGGCCACAGAGATGGGATTTCTCAGAAGAATGTTGAAAGTTCCCTGGACAGCTAAAAAGACCAATGAGGAAGTTCTCAAAGAGGCCAACACAAAAAGGGAGCTCTTAAAAAACATCAGAAAGAAGCAATCAACATTTTTCGGGCACATCATGAGAAGAGGAAAGTTGGAATACTTGGTTACAACTGGCAAAATAAAAGGAAAGAGAGATCGCGGACGACAAAGAGAGAAAATACTGGATAGCTTGGTGTCATGGCATGGAACACAGTCAACAACAGAACTGACTGAGACAACTGACAGCACTGTAGATAGAAGATTGTGGAAAGACATGATCGCCTACGCCAACCGGTATGGCACATGATGATGATGATTTGTTGTGGTATTGTCTCAGTTATTTCAATTGTTCATTTAGACTGACTAACGATGTGAGAATGACCGAAGTCCTTGTAGTAATGTATCTTTTCTCTCTCCCTTTCTCTGTCTCTTCATCTTTATTGTACTGCTTGGGATAATATATTTCAGTCGTTCCCTTCTCGTGACATGACCAACAATAGTAATTTTACCTCCTGATTTTTGAAGTAAGCTTCCAGATAAGAACCAGTTGCTATAGAAGACCTAGTATTTGCAGTATCTCTAGGATGGACAAGATTCAATTCCTTTAGCGAACACAGGGAAAAAATAAAGCAATAGTAAACCGGCCACGTCTCTCTTCTGGGCGCGAAAGCTAATGGCCCGTGTCGACTCCGCGCAAATTGATCATCCTCATCGTCATATCATCATCCATGAGAATACAGGGCAACAGTAAAGTGATTTTATCCGACTCACCTAGCCCAAGATACTGCATAATGTTTGTAATGCACTAATCGATACTGGATCGGTCGCCGCGGAGGTTACTGACGGTCATACCTTCCGCAGTAATCATATGTCATTCTTGAACTGTACAGCGATAGAAGAGCGTTAATGCAGAAGTAAAATACATTGGTAGATAATAAAAGACGTATAGAAGAAAAGAACAGAAAAAAAACTGCGTATAACAGAAACCATAGAATCATGTTTGAAGAAGTATAACATTTTCCTCAAATTTACGATATGCGAATAGATTGCTGGTGAAGCATTTTCTAATCATTGACATTGATTTTCTCGGAAAGTTCATCAAGGCTATTTGATGAGGCCTACTCTCGTGTAACTTAACATCTTCCATTTTACTGTAAAGAATCATATGCATTACAAAAGCGCAACAAGCAGGTCGATGTTCATCTTCTTTTCAGCTCCCTGTGGAGCATGTCTACAACGAACGCTTTCCAAGCCATTCTGTTTCTTGCCATTCTTTGAAGATCGTTCCATGTCTTCCCCATCATCTTCATATCTGCTTCCACCAGTCTTCCCCATCATCTTCATATCTGCTTCCACCAGTCTTCCCCATCTTCTTCATCTCTGCTTCCACTAGTCCTCTTCATCATCTTCATCTCTGCTTCCACCAGTCTTCTCCATCATCTTCATCTCTGCTTCCACCAGTCTTCCCCATCATCTTCATCTCTGCTTCTACCAGTCTTCCTCATCATTTTCATCTCTGCTTCTACCAGTCTTCTCAATCATCTTCATCTTTGCTTCTACAAGTCTTCCCCATCATCTTCATCTCTGCTTCCACCAGTCTTCCCCATCATCTTCATCTCTGCTTCCACCAGTCTTCCCCATAATCTTCATCTCTGCTTCCACCAGTCTTCCCCATCATCTTCATTTCTGCTTCCACCAGTCTTCCCCATCATCTTCATCTCTGCTTCCACCAGTCTTCCCCATCATCTTCATCTCTGCTTCCACCAGTCTTCCCCATCATCTTCATCTCTGCTTCCACCAGTCTTCCCCATCATCTTCATCTCTGCTTCCACCAGTCTTCCCCATCAATTTCATCTCTGCTTCTACCAGTCTTCTCAATCATCTTCATCTCTGCTTCTACCAGTCTTCTCCATCATCTTCGTCTTTGCATCTACCAGTCTTCCCCATCATCTTCATCTCTGCTTCAACCAGTCTTCCCCATCATCTTCGTCTTTCCATCTACCAGTCTTCCCCATCATCTTCATCTCTGCTTCCACCAATCTTCCCCATCATCTTCATCTCTGCTTCCACCAGTCTTCCCCATCATCTTCATCTCTGCTTCCACCAGTTTTCCCCATCATTTTCATCTCTGCTTCTACCAGTCTTCTCAATCATCTTCATCTCTGCTTCTACCAGTCTTCTCCATCATCTTCGTCTTTGCATCTACCAGTGTTCCCCATCATCTTCATCTCTGCTTCTACCAGTCTTCTCCAAGTATATTTGGGTCTTTCTCTTTGTCTTCACCCTTTGGGATTCTAAAAAAAACCGGGCTTGTGTAAAACTCTCAGTTGACTTCCGTAGTGTGTGTCCTATCTAGTGCCATCATCTTCGTCGTATCTCTTTGTCTACTAGTATTTCACTGCTACTTTTCCATAATTTTAAGTTGTGATTTTCTAATGCCATTTCATCCTTTTATTCTGCACAGGCATCCATTACAGTAGGTCTGTTTCTTCGTGGTTGTAAATTTTGCTGTTCCCCATGCTTCACAGCCATATAATAGAATTGATTTAACATGAATTGAAAATTGTTGTATTTCATCTAATTTCTTTAGATTTGCATGTTTCCCAGTGCAATGAAAGCTACTCTTACTTTCTGTATCTTTATTTTGGTATCATTCTATGTTTCTTCTTCTTTGTCTTTATTACTGCCTATGTGTGTATATATACCCACAAACAATATTTTACGTCTAGTAAAGATATTTCTCCAATTGTTATTTGGTTATTGCCAACTGCATTTTTCTCATGATTTTAATCTTATCTCTATTTTGTTTCAGTCCCAGCTGTTGAAATCTCTCGTCAATTATGCTAATTTCATCTTGCATCTTTTGATGATTATGTAATAGGAGAGTTATGTCATCAGCAAATTCTAAATCATCAAGTTGCTTGGTCAGTGACCATTGGATTCCACTTCTCTTGTTTTGCGTTATACCCATTATCCAATCTATGGTCAGCAGATAGAAAAATGGAGATAGAATGCTAGAATGCATCTCTGCCTTACTCCTGTTATTATTTCAAATACTTCTTCTCATCTTCTTTTTGATGATATTTAAGACGGACATGCAAGTAAGAAATAAATTATATTATAAAACAAACCGAAACAAAAGTAAATGCATTGGAATAAAAATACATTACGGAAATATCAAAGTAATGAACAAACACCCAAAAATAAAGCACCAAGATAGAGATAACCATAAACGGACTGAAGTTTGAAGCAGTCATCAGTTAACGAGGGCTCATGAACCCAAGAAATGTTTTGCTAGAACAGCAAGAATCGTATTATCTTTGACGAACTGAGGTCACTGTGGGAAGATTAAAAACAGCTCTATCCGCTCAAAAATTAGTCCGAAGCTCTATATTATCCCAGCCTGTTTCCGCTTACAAGGAGTGGATCATACAGAAGGTACTGTGGAGACAAATATGTGCTGTTATTGCATGCTATACAGGCACAACACAGTCTTCATATTTTACCTAGATTATTGTACAAATGAAGAAGTTTGATACAGAATCACCAGCCCATATGCACAACCTAGAAGAAACATAAACTCATATGGTATGGCCATCTATCTATCTAATCTATCTATCTATCTATCTATCTATCTATCTATCTATCTATCTATCTATCTATCTATCTATCTATCTATCTATCTATCTATCTATCTATCTATCTATCTATCTATCTATCTATCTATCTATCTATCTATCTATCTATCTATCTATCTATCTATCTATCTATCTATCTATCTATCTATCTATCTATCTATCTATCTATCTATCTATCTATCTATCTATCTATCTATCTATCTATCTATCTATCTATCTATCTATCTATCTATCTATCTATCTATCTATCTATCTATCTATCTATCTATCTATCTATCTATCTATCTATCTATTGACCTTTCGAGCCGTAACCGGCCCAAAGGGCATATACCCAGATACTCTTTCTCTTATCTAAATTTTTATTATTAGCAGTTTTCAATCCTTATAAAGATATTCTATCAAATCTCGCCATTTGTCTATGTTCTGTGCAAGCAACTATCTCATTGAGGGAGCCGATTCCTGCTGTTCTTGTCTCTCTGATCAATGTTCTTCTCAGTGTCTCTCTAGGTGGGTATGGCCATAGAACCTGTTTATTCGGTCAAGCAATCACTACTTTGCATGGAACTATGAATGAAAGCAGAAGAAAACTCGGAACATAGAAGAAATATTGAAAGCAACATCAGAGAATGCGCAGGTCTTGACTACTTTTCCGGCTTTCGAAGTGTACCCGCAAAACATAAATGAATAAGGGAAGATGGTTACAGCTGAATATCATTAATATATCACATCTGTGGTGTTACTTGTCACAAATGATTCTTGTTTTTCTTATCAATTTTGTACACTGTCACAAATGGCTCTCGTATGCTTCAGCTGTTTGATATGTTGCCACAAATGGCTCTCGTATGCCTGTGCTGTTTTATTTGTTGCCACAAATGGCTCTCGTATACCTTAGCTGTTTTACACATTGCCACAAATTGCTCTCGTATGCCCTAGCTGTTTTATACATTGTCACAAATGGCTCTCGTATGCCCTAGCTGTTTTATACATTGCCACAAATTGCTCCCGTATGCCCTAGCTGTTTTATACATTGCCACAAATGGCTCTCGTATGCCTTAGCTGTTTTATATGTTGCCACAAATGGCTCTCGTATGCCTTAGCTGTTTTATACATTGCCACAAATGGCTCCCGTATGCCCTAGCTGTTTTATACTTTGCCACAAAATTGCTCCCGTATGCCCTAGCTGTTTTATACATTGCCACAAATGGCTCATGTATGCCTTAGCTGTTTTATACATTGCCACAAATGGCTCATGTATGCCTTAGCTGTTTTATACATTGCCACAATGGGGCTCTCGTATGCCTTAGCTGTTTTATACATTGCCACAAATGGCTCCCGTATGCCTTAGCTGTTTTATACATTGCCACAAATGGCTCTCGTATGCCTTAGCTGTTATATACATTGCCACAAATGGCTCTCGTATGCCTTAGCTGTTTTATACATTGCCACAAATGGCTCCCGTATGCCTTAGCTGTTTTATACATTGCCACAAATGGCTCTCGTATGCCTTAGCTGTTTTATACATTGCCACAATGGGGCTCTCGTATGCCTTAGCTGTTTTATGGCAATTTTACATTTTCTCACGAAGAATGCAGTGTCCCTAAGCAATTTTACACGTTCTCACAAAGACGACGCAGTTTCTCTCAGCAAATTACATGCTTTTCCACAAGGAAATGTAGCTTCCCTTGTCAATTCAGCAAGTTAACGTGGATGGCTCTATTATCATCACTAATATTATCTATAACAGAAAACAGCTTCAGCCATCATTATTTAGTTTCCAAGTTGTCACAAACTCTCTCGCTCTCTCTCTTTTCTTAGCAATTGTGTAAATTGTCACACACTGCTCTCTCTCTCTCTCTCTCTCTCTCTCTTCTCTCTCTCTCTCTCTCTCTCTCTCTCTCTCTCTCTCTGTTAGCTAGCAACTGTGTAAATTGTGACACACTGTTTATTTTTCTCGTTTTTTTTAACAATTGTGTAAATTTTCCCACATTGCTTTATCTCTCTCTCTTTTTAACAATTGTGTAAATTGTCACACATTGCTTTACCTCTCTCGTTTTTTAACATTTGTGTAAATTGTCACACGCTGCTTTATCTCTCTAATTTTTTTTACAATTGTGTAAATTGTCACACTGTTTAATTTCTCCTTTTTCTTAACAATTGTGTAAATTGTCCCATATTGCTTTACCTCTCTCTTTTTTTTAGAATTGTGTAAATTGTCACACATTGCTTTATCTCTGTCATTTTTTAAAAACAATTGTGTAAATTCTCAGAAAAATCTGTTTTGTTAATAATTTTTCCTAATTGTTACAAAGGGCTATGGCATTTGCCCTCTCAAAACACATTCCCACTAGCATCGCCTACTCTTGCTGGCAAAGACATCAAGTTCACTTTAAGATGTATAATCAAAAATAGAGAAGACATTTGGCAAAGTCTTACCTTACTAATAACAAAAGTACACAAATAATTTGCTACAAGAATGCATGCATTTATCACAAAACAGAGTACGACACACACAACACCGGCGAATTAGCCAAAATGTTAAGACCTTAAAGAAAAAGACATTTATCAGGATTTGGGAGTAATTATCGATTGATTTATTTGAAAAATCCAAAGTTTTCTTAATTTTTGCGATTGTGAAATCCGAAGTAGGACTCAGATGAAGCAACGAGGGTCTCAAACGGAATGGAGATTATACGCCGATTAGACCTCTACATTTGGAAATACCTTTTGGATTAAATCCATTAGAGTAGAAATATCAACAGTAGAACAAGAGTTTAGTTACAAATGGGTCTCACATTTTTATGTTCACTATCTAAGGAGCTAAAAGGATCTAATGATCTGGTGACCTTTCAACTGATCAGGTTATCTCGTGCTGTTAATTTTTTATTTTTTATTATTTTTTTATTTTTATTTTCCAGACCACGCAACTTAGAGATCTTAAATTTCATACGCTAATAGTTCAGTTAAAACGGATGTAACTTTGAACATTACTACAAAATAAGAAAAGAGAAAACACATTTTAGCGGTTCTTAGAGACGAATATCTAAACTTTTTAATATGCAAGTTAAATTAGAGTTATTAAATGCATGGGTGTTCAATACACTTTCTAACTTCGCAACAGACCGTCAGAGTAGTCAATTGCCGTTCTTATATCTCATGAAGTTGGTGGCTATGTGTTTTCTTGGAAATTGTGTTTGATTCGTTTTCTTTATTTTTCATTTCCTGGAAAGCACTCATTAGCTAAGGAAAGTTGATAAAAGTTTCGAATTCCCTCAACGCTTTAATCTAAAGGGGATATTTGATATGTATTTTAGTGGATAAAACATTTTACAAGTTCCCACTAGCATTACTCACGAATGTGAGTTAGCTGCTCTGTTGTCTTTGAGTGTTATATAGATAGCTTTCAAATCGTTGAGTGCTTCTCTCATAACGACACTGACATCTCGGCAGAGAGAAGTATAACATTTCCTGCTTATGTCATTTTCTGTAGGAGAATGTAATTCACGGATTTCGCCTTAGTGGAAGAGGTTCGTTGTTTGAGTGTACTATTTTACTGCTTTGCACTTATAATTCAATTGCTTATTCTCTAGTCAGTGGTTAGCGATACACTTATGGTATGTTCTATGCCATATCTTTACACTTGTATGTTATATGCCATATCTATACACTTGTGTGTTCTATGTCATATCTATACACTTGTTGCATGTTCTATGCCATATCTATACACTTGTTGTATGTTCTATGCCATATCTATACACTTGTTGTATGTTCTATGCCATATCTATACACTTGTTGTATGTTCTATGCCATATCTATACACTTGTTGTATGTTCTATGCCATATCTATACACTTGTTGTATAATCTATGCCATATCTATACACTTGTTGTATGATCTATGCCATATCTATACACTTATTGTATGATCTATGCCATATCTATACGCTTGTTGCATATTCTATGACATAGACTTCTTGACGTTCCTACCAAGGGCCGGTCCAAAAGGTTGGTCAGGAAGGCACCGATGCGAAGAACCGCCAAAATAACGGAAAATAAAACTCTTATTTTGTGATTAAGTTAAACAATTTATATTGTTATAAAAACCTGGTGGAGTCACAATATATAAGTGGTCCTGTGTAAAACGTTCGTTCCCTTCCATTTCATTTCTATTTACGTCGGGTAATATTTTTAGCACCATTATAATATCAAGTATCTTCACATATATTCTTTGTACCATACAATATCTAGTAACTTCACATATATTCTTTGTACCATACCAAGATGGCGGATCTAGTCCACGTCCTCTCGATCGCTGCAGAAAATGCACCCAAGGTCTGATTAATTTCGGATCTTCATTGCACTTTTCTGCGTAAAAGTCAAAATGATGATATGCTTGATACATCTGTGTCGCTAAAGCGAGGTCGTAGGTCGACAACAGTCCGTTTTTGACGAAACAAGTGTTGTGAGTGAGACATTCCTCCGTCTAGACTAGATCTGTGCTTTACGTCACATTAGTGCTGTTCAAGACCGTTATTGGGATTCTTTGACGCAAGTTATTTCCACGTTACACATTAATGTAAACTACTTCGTCAGTCGCAGTTTTGTCTCTTTGGGGAAGTTGCTTCGTGTTTTGTTCGTCGTAGACTGCTTACACTTGAGTAATCAGACATAAGTCTAAAGGTATCGAGATTATGAGTTTGGCGACATTGTGGGCTACGTCATCGTATTGGTTCCCTAAACCGGCCGTGCGCAAATCTTACGGTCTGCTGTTTGATGTGCAACAAGAATAATTTGACGACTGACTGTGTGTCTATACGTTCGGAATTGGAGTCATCAACGATGGCCTAACATCATCAAGTGCTACGATGATCATCATTTTCAAGAGGACGTGACTTACCGGTATAAGGGGATAGGCGGCGGGAACAAATGAAGGCTATGCATGAAATGTGTTCCTTGTTGCAGTTTCCTCATATTACAAGTCGCATGTCTGTGTTAGTCACCTCTAGTGACTCGGGCAGATGGTGCTCGTAAACCTGGGAAGGCCGACCATCTAAGGGCAGAATCCCCCGACAGAAAAGATCAACTGCTGCCTTGCAGGAAGATTGGGGACAATCAAAGGCTAAGGAAAGCAAACCTGAAAAAATGTTGGCTGAAATCGGATGCACTGGGCCACTGGCGCAGAACACAGTGCAACGTATTAACGGGTGTTCAGTCAGAGTGGATCTGACAGACTCTAATTGTGATGTTCTGTCTGTGGGGGCGATCAACACACTTAGCCTGACAGCTGACTTCATATGAGAGTCTGGAATCCTTACTCTGATTGAGTCCTGAACGCAGAGAGAGAGAGAGAGAGTACCATACCATATCTAGTAACTTCATGTATATATTTTGTACCGTACCATATCAAATAACTCCATGTATATCCTTTTTACCATATAATATCTAGTAACTTCACATATATTCTTTGTACCATACCATATCTAGTAGCTTCATGTATATTCTTTGTACCATATCATGTCAATTAACTTCATGTATATTCTTTGTACCATACCATATCAAGTAACTTCATGTATATTCTTTGTTTGTACCATATCATGTCAATTAACTTCATGTATATTCTTTGTACCATACCATATCTAGTAACTTCATGTATATTCTTTGTACCATACCATATCTAGTAACTTCATGTATATTCTTTGTACCATATCATGTCAATTACTTCATGTATATTCTTTGTACCATACCATATCTAGTAACTTCATGTATATTCTTTGTACCATACCATATCTAGTAACTTCGTGAATATTCTTTTTACCATGCCATATCTAGTAACTTTATAATAACTTTGTGTATATTCTTTGTACCATACCATATCAACTAACTTTGTGTATATTCTTTGTACAATACCATGTCTAGTAAATTTGTGTATATTCTTTGTACCATACCATATCTAGTAACTTTGTGTATATTCTTTGTACCATACCATATCTAGTAACTTTGTACATATTCTTCCTAGCACACCAAAACTAGCAATGTATGTTTTCCTTCCTGGTATGCGTTTTCGATTTCCACTTGTGGTTTGTTTGGCTCGATATTTTCTCGGTTACGTTGTCTGGAACGAGAGTGTTGTAATAAACGTATGTATATCTTGAGTAGGTTTCAGTTAGATTTGAAACCATAAGTTCAGATATATCCTTGTTGTTGTTTTCAACTTCGTATCCATACAAAATGAATAAAAGTGTTCGAGGCGACAAACGATTGTGATTAGACTTTCTTTACTTCATTAATTTCTCTCTTACTGGATTATATGCGTAAATAGCAGCTCTAACTTGCATTCTCGCTGAAGAGCGGCTCAACAGTATTCTTCTATTTAATGTGTTTCTCTGTTGAGATTATATATATATATATATATATATATATATATATATATATATATATATATATATATATATATATATATACATATAAAGTAAAAAAAGTAAAGTGCTCCCATCACGCCAAGTGGCGTATAGGGAATATGGTGTTAGTGACCAAAAATTTTACAGACCTTCAGCACATAATTTTTTTTTTTTTTTTTTTTTGGGGGGGGGGGGGGTAATGTGGTCGGTATTACGCCCGTGCCGCTTACTTTCCCAGAAAAAAATCCGGTACCCATTAAAGGTTGGGTGAACCTGGAAGCCGTCGGTTGGGATCGAACCCTACCTCTTGTCCTTTGTAGTCCAGTTCACTAACCACTGAGCTATCGCAGCTCCCTATATATATATACATGTATATATATATATATATATATATATATATATATATATATATGCTTACAGTGAAGGCACGTTCATTTCACAGTTTTTAGTATTTCATTTAAAAAATATTATATCGTATTTTGATCAGAATTAATTTAGGACAAAATCATAAATGGCGATTTTTTGTTCAGAAAGATTAGCAGCATGAAAATGTACTTGTGATTGTTTGCTTAGTGTTAAAGAAATTGTACATAGGGGATTTGATTTATCGTGGCTAAACATATTGATTTAGAAATTGAACAGAAAAATAGCTTAAAGGGGTGTGTGTATTTCTAGTTTCATGATTAGCATTTCAAAGTTCTAAATATAACAGCAGTATCTCTGGCCGGGACGGAAATCTTGAATATTATTTGTTGAGATCGAGTGCGTTAGAAAATTAATTGCAAAGATATATTTAAAAAAAAAAAACGATTTATCGAACACACGAAACGTTGTATGATAGAAAATTGCTTTATTCAGTCATAGAAAGGAGTTCAATTTTTAAATTATTACGCATGTATGCACGAACTCGCGCGCACACGCATTACACATTATATATATGTATATATATATATATATATATATACATATATGTATATATACATATATAATATATATATATATATATATTCACACCTTTCTGTTCCTTAGTGTCTCAAAGCATCAAAATATAACATTGAGTGTTCCTAAAAGAGGGTTGCAGGCTCTTTCAGTTATAGTGAACTTTTATCTTTGGGGAGATCGTTTTCCTCTTTTGTTGCTTTAGTTGTATGTTATAGCGTAGTCGTTTTAGTACTATGTTAACACTAAACTGTTAACTAGTAGTATGTTAACACTATTTAATTTTGTGTGTGTGTATGTGTGAATGTGCGTATATTATACGGAGTTACCACAAAAGTAATAGACACTTTTAACAATAAAAATTACAGGAAGGTGCCACCGAAAATAGTCTGACTATGACTGGACCAAGACATATCAGCGGATTGTTTCTACTAAAATAAAAGTCCTGGAAAACTCTCTGTGTCGCAGGAACCAGCTGCTCGTCTTGGAAACCCGCACCTACGCAGCCCAAAATAGGAACTACTCCAGGAGTTTAGAATTGTAAATGTCACAAACAAGCTGTGTAGAATCGGTTGAAACTGACTCAATACAAAAGCTGACGAAGAGAAAGTGGGCATATGCATAGCTGTTGACATCTTTGACACGCTTCAGATAGTTAGGGACGAAGTGGACTGTGGTGTTAATATCTGAATACATATTAAAAGAAGTAACCATTAAGAAAGACTGGCTTATAAACATCATTCTACAGGGGAAATTAAACTACGATGGCCACGTCAAAAGACACAGCAAGCTGGAAAGAACAAACGCGGAAGTTCCTGGACGACGCATTAAGGGCACACCAAGTAGAAGTTATGTTAATCCAGTATTATTATTATATGGCTGTGAAACATGGAGAACAACATAAATGATAATCATGAAAAGCAAAACCTTCATTAATGGATGATTACGCAGAATAAAAATATGGAAATGGCAGGACAAAATCACTAACATAGAATCTATGGAAATGTACCAGTCAGAAACCTGTGGATTAAAGATACAGTGAGGACGATGGTGCGGATAGGACACACACTCTTAAGGCCAAATGAGAGTATTACATAACATGCCTTTTTTAGAATTCCCAAGGAAAAAGACAAAGAGGAAGACTAAAATATTATTGAAGAAGACAGATGGAAGCAGAGATGACGATGATGAGGGAAGATCTTAAAAGAATGGCAGGAAACAGAACGGGTTGTAAAGTGTTTGTTGAAGAACTATGCTCAACACGGAGTTGAAAGGTAAAAGAGGAAGAAGTAGAAGGTGGTTTCATGACCTCCTAGATACATTGAACATGACAACAGGAGAAGTGGGAGATCTGCTAGATACATAGATTCTCTCAGACTGACTGTGGTGAAGGCAGCGTTCTGCATATAACAAGCAACCTGATGATGATGATTAATATATGTCTTGTTACAAAAGGCACACACATAGAGCATTTTAATCATACTTACACACATTAAGACATTCCTTTAATAACATATAAAGTCTGTTCCTACAGTACAATACTTTGATTTGTATAATATATTGAAGGTTATCTATATCTTTTTTACGAGCCTCGATGGCTGAGTGGTTACTGCGCTCGTTTCCCGATGAAAGGATCCGTGTTCAACCCAGAAGTAGCCCATTTGTTTCGAATCAACATGACTCCGCGCTTCATCCAGCCTCTAAAAATGGGTCTTTCTGCGACATATCAGTGGTTAGTAAACTGTACTACTAAGGACAATCGAGTTCGATCCTGTTCGATGGCATTCACGTTCATCCAGTTTTAAATGTATCGAATGTTTTTGCAAGGAAGAAAGAGGTACGGACGTAATATTGACCCCATTAACCCAAAAGTAATTTGTGGAAAGTTATAAACAAAATTATGAACAATAACACTATATTCTCTATACCCCACGTTGTGTGACGCCTCTATTTTAAGGCGGTCTGGAGTGATACCGACCTCTTAACCCAAAAATGTGCCGTAATGATAAAAAGATATTGGCAAAAACACCATATCTCCATACGCCTATCAATATGTACATCTTTTGTAGTAACACAAAATATATATAAAAACTTTGTAGTAACACAAATATATATATAAACTTTGTAGTAACACAAATATATAAAAACTTTGTAGTAACACAAATATATATATATATATATATAAACTTTGTAGTAACACAAATATATAAAAACTTTGTAGTAACACAAATATATATAAAAACTTTGTAGTAACACAAATATATAAAAACTTTGCAGTAACACAAATATATATATATATATATATATAAACTTTGTAGTAACACAAATATATAAAAACTTTGTAGTAACACAAATATATATATAAAAACTTTGTAGTAACACAAATATATATAAAAACTTTGTAGTAACACAAATATATAAAAACTTTGTAGTAACACAAATATATATAAAAACTTTGTAGTAACACAAATATATATAAAAACTTTGTAGTAACACAAATATATAAAAACTTTGTAGTAACACAAATATATAAAAACTTTGTAGTAACACAAATATATAAAAACTTTGTAGCAACACAAATATATAAAAACTTTGTAGCAATACAAATATATAAAAACTTTGTAGCAACACAAATATATAATTCTTTGTAGCAACACAAATATATAAAACTTTGTAGTAACACAAATATATAAAAACTTTGTAGTAACACAAATATATATAAAAACTTTGTAGTAACACAAATATATAAAAACTTTGTAGTAACACAAATATATATAAAACTTTGTAGTAACACAAATATATAAAAACTTTGTAGTAACACAAATATATATATAAACTTTGTAGTAACACAAATATATAAAAACTTTGTAGTAACACAAATATATAAAAACTTTGTAGTAACACAAATATATATATAAACTTTGTAGTAACACACATACATATAAAAACTGTGTAGTAACACAAATATATATATATAAACTTTGTAGTAACACAAATACATATAAAAACTTTGTAGTAACACAAATATATATATAAACTTTGTAGTAACACAAATATATATAAAAACTTTGTAGTAATACAAATATATAAAAACTTTGTAGTAACACAAATATATATAAAAACTTTGTAGTAACACAAATATATAAAAACTTTGTAGTAACACAAATATATAAAAACTTTGTAGTAACACAAATATATAAAAACTTTGTAGTAACACACATATATAAAAACTTTGTAGTAACACAAATATATAAAAACTTTGTAGTAACACAAATATATAAAAACTTTGTAGTAACACAAATATATAAAAAACTTTGTAGTAACACAAATATATATATATAAACTTCGAGGACCACTGAAATTCACGACTCACCGCCGTTTTTAAATGCCATTTTTATAAATGTAATGTCGGTATAAAATAAAATAATATGATAAATGTAATGTCGGTATAAAATAAAATAATATGATAAATGTAATGCCGGTATAAAATAAAATAATATGATAAATGTAATGCCGGTATAAAATAAAATAATATGATAAAATTCCTGTATGGTGCAGAAACATGGACATTAGACCAGAAAACAGAACAGAAAATTTAAGCCTTTGAAATGTGGATTTATGGAAGAATAGGTAGAATTGGATGGAAAGTAAAGATAACAAACGAAGAAGTTTTAAAACAACTAAAATGAAAAAAGAACTACTAAACACAATTAGAGCAAGACAAATGAAATTTGTTATTCATGTTAAAAGACACAACAGTCTAATAAAAGTAACATTAGAAGGGAAAATACAAGGTAAAAGAGGCAGAGGCAGACCAAGACTAACATGGATTAGTAACATCAAAAGATGGACAAGTCAGCATATGGCAATCTGCACCATCAAAGCAAGAGACAGAGTGGAATGACGCTCCATGGTAGCCAACCTTCGATGCGGAGAGGGTACTCGATGATAATGAATATGATAAATGTAATGTCGGTATAAAATAAAATAATATGATAAATGTACTGTCGGTATAAAATAAAATAATATGATAAATGTAATGTCGGTATAAAATAAAATAATATGATAAATGTAATCGGTATAAAATAAAAATAATATGATAAATGTAATATCGGTATAAAATAATATGATAAATGTAATGTCGGTATAAAAAAAAATAATATGATAAATGTAATGTCGGTATAAATAAAATAATATGATAAATGTAATGTCGGTATAAAATAAAATAATATGATAAATGTAATATCGGTATAAAATAATATGATAAATGTAATGTCGGTATAAAATAAAAAATATGATAAATGTAATGTCGGTATAAAATAAAATAATATGATAAATGTAATCGGTATAAAATAATATGATAAATGTAATGTCGGCATAAAATAAAATAATATGATAAATGTAATGTCGGTATAAAATAAAATAATATGATAAATGTATGTCGGTATAAAATAAAATAATATGATAAATGTAATGTCGGTATAAAATAAAATAATATGATAAATGTAATATCGGTATAAAATAATATGATAAATGTAATGTCGGTATAAAATAAAATAATATGAAAAATGTAATGTCGGTATAAAATAAAATAATATGAAAAATGTAATGTCGGTATAAAATAAAATAATATGATAAATGTAATATCGGTATAAAATAATATGATAAATGTAATGTCGGTATAAAATAATATGATAAATGTAATATCGGTATAAAATAATATGTTAAATGTAATATCGGTATAAAATAAAATAATATGATAAATGTAATCGGTATAAAATAATAATATGATAAATGTAATGTCGGTATAATAATAAAATAATATGATAAAATAATGTCGGTATAAAATAATATGATAAATGTAATGTCGGTATATAAAATAATATGATAAATGTAATGTCGGTATAAAATAATATGATAAATGTAATGTCGGTATAAAATAAAATAATATGATAAATGTAATGTCGGTATAAATAAAATAATATGATAAATGTAATATCGGTATAAAATAATATGATAAATGTAATGTCGGTATAAAATAAAATAATATGATAAATGTAATGTCGGTATAAAATAAAATAATATGATAAATGTAATGTCGGTAATAAAAATAATATGATAAATGTAATGTCGGTATAAATAAAATAATATGATAAATGTAATGTCGGTATAAAATAAAATATATGATAAATGTAATATCGGTATAAAATAATATGATAAATGTAATGTCGGTATAAAATAATATGATAAATGTAATGTCGGTATAAAATAAAATAATATGATAAATGTAATGTCGGTATAAAAATAAAAAAATATTGATAAATGTAATGTCGGTATAAAATAATATGATAAATGTAATGTCGGTATAAAATAATATGATAAATGTAATGTCGGTATAAAATAAAATAATATGATAAATGTAATGTCGGTATAAAATAAAATAATATGATAAATGTAATGTCGGTATAAAATAATATGATAAATGTAATATCTAATCAACAAATATAAGTATACAAAAGCACAGAGGCCTGCGTGCTGAGAGATAATTTCCAGAAAACTTCCAACTAGCGTGACGTATTCAGCTTTGCAAGCACGGGCGGTTGTGGGTTGAATGACGTCACACGTCTATACCTCCTATAGCTGAAAACGTCACGTTAGTTGGAGGATTTCCGATTTTATTTTCTATCCCCGGACCTTAGTGAATCTATAGTTGGCTGTGACCATGTGTTCAGTGTTTCAGAGACGTAATAATTGACGATGTTACAGTTTTCTTCATTTGGATGAGTTCTGGTAAATGTGTAGGAAAGGAAATGTGTCTGTGTATGTGATGATTAACATGGATATTAGACAAGAAACAGAACAGAGAATTGAAGCCTTTGAAATGCGGATATATAGAAGAATAGGTAGAATTGGATGGAAGGAAAAGAAAACAAACGATGAAGTCTTAAAACAGCTAAAAATGAAAAGAGAACTACTAAACACAATTCAAACAAGACAAATGAGATTTTTGAGGCATGTTAAAAGACACAACAGCCTACTCAAAGTAATCCTGGAGGGGAAAATACAAGGTAAAAGAGGCAGAGACAGACCAAGACTAACATAGACGAGTAACATCAAAAGATGGACAAACCAGCCTATGACAACCTGCGCCATCAAAGCAACAGACAGAGCAGAATGGCGCTCCAAGGTAGCCAACCGTCGTTGCGGAAATGGCACTCGATGATGATGATGATGGTGTGATGATAGGGTGTGTGAGTGAATGAGTGAGTGTGTGAAAGAGTGCATGTTTTTTTTTTTCGTTTGCCAGCTTTTTTACCTCTGACGAAGTCCCTAGTGACTAGGAACTGAATTTAGCGTATTAATCCATCTTCCCCTGGCAGCCGTGTACACAGGGGTCCCACGCCGCACAGGCAGATAACTCCGACTTCGGAGGTACTCATATTTTTCCGTCGATGAGTAATTGACGTTTCAAGCCGGGCCTCGCTGCTGAGACCAGGGGTGGTTGTCGCAGAGAGAAATCATAGATAAAAATCCAACCGGTGTAGCCGGGATTTGAACCCACAACCTCTGTCTCGAGGCCGGCGTTTTGCCTCGAGACCAACCAGTCCCCCCTAGTGCATATGTGTGTGTGTGTGTGTGTGTGGTGCGTGTGCGTGTGCGTGCGCGTGTGCCTAGCATATACTTAACCCAGAAAGCAGCTAGACTATATATTCATTCAGTAAGGATGGATCTCTATTATTTTAGTTACTAAGACTTGTTTTGCTCAAACTACGATAAATTGTGCTGACCACGCATAGCTAATATCGACGAAAAAACGAAAAGAGCAACATACCATGGATGACGTAGCCGCATGAAATATCACGTGAAGTGTGAAACAAGTTTGAAGCGACGATTGCGTTTACTCAAGAAGCCATGAAGAACTAATCAAAGAATAAAGAAGTTGCTCTCTATCACCAGCTAGTGACGAGTTATGTCTATTATCCAAGGGAAAAGATGCATGTCGCCAGAGACTTCTAGCTGATTGTTTACATAAGTATCGGTGAATTAGAATTATTCACCTCACCGCATGTTCTAGAAAATAGACTAACCAATTTGGTCACGTTAGTAAAGTTCGAGAAGAAACCCGGTGCTAAAAAAACGTCAAGTTGAAGTCGGATACTTTGGGTCGAAATATGTAAATATCATATCTTGATGGAAATTGCAATAGAATACATTCACTTAATGCCAGCAGAAGGGAGGACGATGAAGAGATAAATGCTATCATTCATGATCTGTGTGAATGCAAGGAAGAAAAAAAGTAAGACAGAATGAATGAATGAACAAGAAGAAAGAAAGAAAGAAAGAAAGAAAGAAAGAAAGAAAGAAAGAAAGAAAGAAAGAAAGAAATTGATGATCCTAATTTTTGCTTATTTGATCAATACCTATCACAATCCGTCCGGATAAGAGGGCTTCGGTTGTAATAATGTGAGAAGTAGTGATAGAAGTAGTAGTAAATCATCATGTTATAATAAAACAATTTAAATGTTACTAATATTAGTAGCTGTAGTGCTAGAAGTACTCTGTTCTAAGTACTAGTAGTAGTACTATGGAAGTGAATCATATAAACTACTAAACACATGAAAAGACGATTAGAGGCCACATGTTGAGAGTTCCATGGACAGTTGAAAAGACCGACAAGGACATTCTCAAAGAGGCCAGCACAAAAAGGGAGTTCTTAAAAAAAAACATCAGAAAGAAAGAATCGAAATTGTTCTGGCACATCATGAAAAGAGGAAAGTTGGAATACTTGGTTATAACTAGCAATATACACGAAAAGAGAGAACGCGAACAACAAGAGAAAAGATACCAGATAGATGTAATGGCACGGAAAACAGACAACAACAAGATTTATACAATACACTGTGGATAGAAGGGAGCCGCGATAGCTCAGTGGTTAGTGAACTGGACTACAAAGGACAAGAGGTAGGGTTCGATTCCAACCGACGGTTTCCGGGTTCACCCAGTCTTAATTGGGTACCGCTTTTTTTTCTGGGAAAGTAAATCTGCACGGGCGTAATACCGACCACATTACCCCAAAAATCATGTGCTGAAGGTCTGTAAACTTTATGGTCACTAACACCATATTCCCTATACGCCACTTGGCATAAGGGGGCTCTACTTTTTACTGTGGATAGTTATGGAAGGATATTATCGCCTACGACAACCAGTATGTTACATGACGATGAGTTGTAGTAGTAGTATAGTAGTATAGTAGAAGAAGTAGTAGTGGTAGTGGTAGTGTTAGTGGTAGTGGTAGTGGTAGTAGTAGTGGTAGTAGTAGTGGTAGTGGTAGTAGTAGTGGTAGTGGTAGTGGTAGTGGTAGTGGTAGTGATAGTGGTAGTGGTAGTAGTAGTGGTAGTGGTAGTGGTAGTGGTAGTGATAGTGTTTGTGGTGGTAGTAGTAGTAAAAGTAGTAGTAGTAGTAGTAAAAGTAGTAGTAGTAGTAAAAGAAGTAGTAGTAGCAGTAAAAGTAGTAGTAGTAGTAGTAGTAGTAGTGTGGTAGTCGTAGTGGTTAGTAGTAGTAGTAGTAAAAGTAGTAGTAGTAGTGTGGTAGTGTGGTAGTAGTAGTAGTAGTAGTAGTAATAGTAGTGGTAGTAATAGTGTGGTAATTGTAGTTGTAGTAGTAGTGTAGTTGTAGAAATAGCAAATGAAGTGTATTATTATAAACAATACAGTAAAGTCTCGATTATGCGGTACTCAATAATCCGGAATTCTCAATTTAACGGACTTTTTTTAATGCCTTTATCCGGAAATCGAAAACGCTACAACACGGTTTGTGCGCTGCGCTTACTTCTACAGGCTCTATCATTACACAATATTGCGTTTACAATAGTCTATTTACAGTAATATACTTCAAATAGGAGCGAACATATTTTATTCAATCCAGACATTGTGTCTCCAAATATTCCAAGTAAAAGCGACAGACAGTCTATATCTTCACTTTTTCCCCCGACTAAATGTTTTTGTCGGGAAATCTTAGTCGTGCAAAAAAACTTATCTACATGATTTTACAAATTTGCTTAATTTTCTCATAGCCTGCTTTAGATCTAAAGTTGGTCATGAATTTGTCAAAAATATGGCGTTTGACAGTCTGACCGAACATTAGAAGCAGACGTATTGTTTGTGAAAATTGAAGAGCCCATAACTTTGATGATTATAAATCAAAGGTTGAGCAGCCGGCGTGCAGTGACATAGAGATGGTGAGAAGAAAGGGGGAGGGGTTCAAAAATTACCGACTGGAAATTCAAAAGAGTAAGATACAGAGTTTGACGTTAGTTTGTCTCAGACATTTGTGCAAGCTGAAATTCGTTCCATCAGTATAAATTATACATGATATGCTATAAACGCATGTGTGCATACTTTTTAACGGAATACATTTTTGTGTTAAATAATGGCCTCTGCGAGTGCAAACCACACCTCAATTTCCCGCAAAGGTAAACGCAAGCGAACTGTATTGACACTGAACCAGAAGATTGAAATCGCTAGTAGACTTGAAAAAGGCGTTAATCGCAACGTTTTGATGACTGAATTTGGCATAGCCTCTTCAACATTATATGACATACGAAATCAAAAAGATGAGTTGTTTAAGTTTGCGTCGGAGTCTGAAAGCAGCAACAATATACACCAGAGACGAAGTATGAAACGGCCAAAATTTGAAAAACTCGACGACGTCCTTTATGTGTGGTTTTAGAAAGAAGAAGAAAAGGAATGCCAATATCAGGACCCATGTTGATAGAGAAAGCTCGCGAATTTCACACGAATTTAAATATTTCTGAGCATTGCAATTTTTCAATAAGTTGTTTTTTCATAAATTTTGAGTTTGGTTTCTTACTCTCGATTATCCAGAAAAATTCAATTATCCAGAATGGGTTCTTCCCGAACATTCCGGATAATCGAGACTTTACTGTAACTCTGAATGACAAGTTATGAAGAACCGATGAAGACATCAAACCTCAGAACTGAGATTTGTTTTGTAACCCATGCTGGTCTAAATTTATAACACAAGCTGATCGCTGAAGAAGAAGAAGATGATGATGATGATGATGAAGAAGTAGAAGATTAAGAAGAGACAAAAGCAACTGGGAAGAGCGTAACAATAGTATGTGGTTAATGAAGATGCCTATGTTAAAAGTAATAACCTTGACCTTGATCCCTGCCGCTCCGCTAGACATCGCATAGAGCTTTAAAGTTTGTCGCCACCCATTTCTATTCTGGGCGAGATATTCAGTCTTATCTCATGAATCTATGCCTGCCAACTTTGCTTCTCTTATAAGTGTTTTTTTAGTGTCTTTTTATGTCTTCCTTTTTTCTTGTATCCTGATGTTTTCCATAGAAGAGCCTGTTTTGGAATTCTCTTGTTGTCTCTTCTCATCGCATGTCTGACATTTGCCCATCTTCTTTCCTTAATTGTAGATGAGATCTTTGGTTGCATGACCGTTTCTCTTATTTCAATATTAGTCTTAAATTCATTACATTGTACACAGTGTATATTTCTTAGGCATTTGTCTTCAAATGCATTTACTTTTTTCCAAATCTCTTTTGTTATTTTCCAGCTTTCACGTGCATAGGTAAGTGTTGATAAAACGTTTGAGTTGAATATTCTAAGTTTGGTTTTCTTGTAAAGTACTTTTGATTTTAATTTTTTGTCGAGGTTTTTTAATTAGTTGCTGCTTTTGCTATTCTGCTTCTGATCTCTTTCTTTGTTTCAATTTATTTATTTATATTGCTAACAAGATGTAAATAGTGATCTACTCATTCCAATGCCTGGCGATTGAGATGTATATTGCCCTTTGGGGTATTTTTATGTGTCATTAAAGTAATGATATAAACTAAAAATAAAAAATGATAAACATAAAATAAGGATAAACAATAATTCTCAAACAGCAGAGATAGAATCAAGATGCAACAAAGCGTGTCAAATCATTGGACAGTTATCACCACTACTGTCCAACAAGGAAATAACTCTGGAGGCAAAACGCGCACTATACAAT
Source organism: Megaustenia siamemsis (assembly GCA_032433765.1). NCBI lineage: Eukaryota > Metazoa > Mollusca > Gastropoda > Stylommatophora > Ariophantidae > Megaustenia > Megaustenia siamemsis. The sequence goes on from JAVIAB010000051.1 coordinate 62,967,239, forward strand.
ACAATCTTCATCCCAACGTTGTGCTACCAATGCCAGACCTGGACCCTAGATGCAAGAACAATAAGAAAAATACCTATACAGAGATGAAATGTATTAGGCGAATGACAGGAAACAGTTTGAAAGACAAGATCAGAAATGAAGAACTGAGAAAAAAGCTAGGAATAGCCTCCGCCATAGAATATATAAGGAAACAACAGATAAAGTGGTTTGGCCACGTGACAAGGCAGAAAGAACAAAACACAAACACAACGAGCCTTCAATAAACGTTGTGAGAACACCAGACCCAAGGGTTGACCACGAAAAAGATGGATCGATGGAATATTAGAAGCACTAGGAAACATAGCAGCAGTGGCGAACAGAAGAGCAAAAGACCGCAAATTATATCTCCCCATGACGCTGAAAGGCAGATGAGGAAGGAAAAAAGAAGATGAAGAAGTAGAAGATTAAAGTAATAATAGTAGTAACTAATTTTAAAATTATTGTAAAAGCAGTAATAAGTGAGTATGTTATAAAAATGTATATTTCAATTGCATTTGACCTAATAATAATAATATATGCAGCACAAAGTATTGCTAGCAGTTGCTGTAATGTGGTATTTTGTTAGGCTTCATTTTCTCTTTCAATGGAAAATGATTGATTTAACTGTACTGAAATATATCTCCTCAGATCTGAGCAGCGTGGGAATCGGATTTACAAAGTGTCATGATTTGTGTTAAGTGTGGAAACATTTTCAGTACGAACAACTGGAGAGGGTCGACATGTTGAACCTCGTGTCAGAAAGAGGTTAAGTTCACAAGTTGTAAACAGAGCAACCATGGAGCAATCCAGTCCGAGTTCTGTCGAGGGCCGAGAAGAAAATCAAGAGATTGCCACTGCTTCGCTTTTTGAGGTCTTGACGTCACGAAACAAATTCCTGGAAGAGAAAGAATTGTGGGCTCTGTGTCGTGAGTGTTGCCTTACCCTTGAGTACGTTCATGATTGTCACGACCTGTTTCAATCCCTCTGTATAAGCCCCGATAGCGTGGCCTTTGACCTCGAAGGAAGTATTTGTTCTTGGATCTAGATATAGGTAAGTAAAATGCTTTCAGTTACATTATATGTTTAATACGTGTGTGTTTGCTATAACTGCAATCGATTAGATATCCATAATACCTTTTGCAATATAAAACTGATTTCCATATCTGTAACCATAATCAGGTATCGCCTCCCCATGTGTAGGCGATCATATCTCCAAATATAAACGTCAGTGGTGTTACTACCTGTATCTTATTAATCGTTTTACACGCCCTTGCTGTTGGATTTTAGTATTTTTGTCATACCTTCCTCTGTCTATAATTCCTTCTATTTTCGCTGTTGTTTTCCACTTCTTGTAACATAACTGTCAGGATATCAAAAGAAGATAGGAAAAGCAACAACAAAATTTAATATCATGAAAAAACATGGCACAATAAGAGCAAGAATTAAAATTACTAGAGCATTTATGTTTCCAATAGCAACATATGATTGTACAACATGAACAATCTCGCAAACAACAAAGAAGAAACTTGATTTATTCCAAACAAAATGTAACAGAAAAATCCTTAATATACCTTGAATAATGGAAATAATTAATAAAGACATCTTATTAAAATACTTTTAAATATTAAAAAGAACTGGCATATCAACACCATTTTAAAGAGGACATAACAATCAAATGGTTCCGTCAAAAGGCACAGCGGGCGGAAAGAACAATAATGGAAGGTATCGTTCCAGAAAGTCGAGTCAGGGGTAGACCAAGAAGAAGGTGGTTTCAAGACATCAAAAAAACCTTGAAAGTAACAACGGAAGAAGCGTGGGTGATCAGGCTAGAAACTGAGATTCTTTCAGACGGCGGTGGTGGATGCAACCTTCCTAAAGAACATGTGACCTGGTGATGTCTTGATAATAAAAAGGTAAACTGCTGGATGTTTCTCTCTAATGCGCTTTGAAAGCTCTCTTTGTCGTCTAGGTTATCCCTTTCAGCTGCCCAAGGTAGTCTCAACATTTTCCCGTAGAACCACATTTCTGTTGCCTCCAATGATCTCTTGCTTGCTATTTACTTTCCAGGTGCCCATTTTGTCGAGGGTTTGCTCATAGTTTAAAAAATAACACCTCTAGGGCGATGAAAATCCAGTCAACTATGACTGACGGATGCTACTACTATACATATTTATTATTTATTATTTGTTGTCTTTGTATGAAATTAAAATGTGGTTCCTGCTAACTGTTTCTCTCACAACACTTGTAGTAATGCCCTCAGGGTTATTGGACATTAATTCTGTTTTCTTTTCAGCATTGATCCTCTATACCATATATGGCATATATAGATATCTAACTTATATCATTTTTTATATGTTAAATAGATCTTGTCATGTACTACAAAACTGAGTCGATCACTGGACACAAGAGAAATATGATTGTACAGAAAAACCAATGACAGTTAGAAAGAGAAATGAAGAAATCGTAAATAAGAACAGTTTCTCGAAGAGAACCTTTAACACGCATTCTTCTGTTTCTTCTTTTGTATGCTATAGGAGTTGAGATGTTATTTCTTAATGCATGTTGGTAATACGGTAGTTGCAAAGATATTCACAGTTTTGCAGGTTTTGTTTGTTCACTCTAGAGCTACTGTGATAAGCTGTCTTCTATTATCAAACGCAGATTGTTTTTTTTTTTTTTTTGTTACACCATGAGAGAAGGAAAACTTGAAAATATTTAAATAATTGAAAAGAAGGAAGGAAAAAGCGAGAAAGCGTCGCCTATGCGACGACAGAAAATATAGACAGCCCAACTGCTTGGAATGAAATGGAAAGAGCGAAAAAGAAAGGCGACGACATAAAATATAGATAGATCAACAGCTTGGAATGAAATTAGAGATCTAGAACGGATGAGGAATATTAGAGGTAAGAATAGATGGAGGGGCGTGACTACCTACGTCCGTGAGCACGGTACCTGAAGATAATAATGATGATTCTCCACCATTAAGGCATTATCCTACCAACATTAGCTAATGGCTTTTAGATTTCCACCTGTTAGAGAAAAACAAAGAGCTAAACGTCTGGCATTATTGAAATTAATCTTCGTCAATTAATCTTCGACACTATCGCCGGTACTACGGAGTTCCTGCTCGCTACTTCATGCTGGTACCTTCCTAATGATAAAAAAGTAGTAGAAATGTTGAATACTACTTTACTGCCACAATGAAAACGATTATATTTGCAAGAACAAGAATAGCATTGACAATGTGGAATGGCTGACGCGTTCATAAGAGATTATTGAATGATTTTGTGTTCTCCATGTTTAGTTCTCCAAAGATGTTTTCTCATAATTGACCTAAATATCAGCCTAAATATCAGTTGTTTTAAAATGTTTGGGAGAAAAAAAATAACGTGAGAATTAAATGCGTGAGTTAACACACTTTCAACATGAAAGAAGAAAAAGAAATAACTCAATCACGGCATCTGGTGTATAGGGAATATGGTGTTAGTGTTCTTCTTTTTGAAACTACAGCACATTTTTTAGTAAGATGATTTGCACTACGCCAGTGCCGCCTTTATTTCCCAGAAAATAAAATAAAAATATGGCAACTTCTTAAAATCTGGTAGGTGTAGAACTCGTCAATCTGGATCGAACTCGACTTTTTCTTCTCGAACCACTTCATTAACCACTGCTTGTTCTTCACGGCTCCTTTCAGCTTGAAAGTTTAGTTACGTTTACGCCACATATATTCTCATTGCACATCCGGTAAGGCTATAAGGGCTCAGTTCTATTCCGAGTATATTACGCAACGTGCAGCTACGAGCGACACCTGTATTGCGATCTTCTAAACTTTGAATTTCTGCGTAGCGCTCACGTTTGGATCTCTCACTTTGACATAATATTCGTGCAGTCTGTTCATGATTGTAAATTCAGTCATTTTTTATGTCGGTTTTTCAGCCAGCGTCCAAGGCGGTCTTCAGGATGTCTGCGCGGTCCATTGTTCTTCCGCACACAATATCAGCCAAACTTGTAAACATGTCAGCACGCTCATTACCTCTTACATCCGCGTGCCTTGACACGAAAATGATGCAGGCTTTTCTCAGGATAAATATCCCCAGAGGCTCTAACCACTGCCGTTGAGCCCAGCCAGCTGCGATTATTCTGAGCATGCTCATTGAATCACTGAGGAAACACACAACTGTATAAGTCTGTGTTTTAGCCATGCCAATTCGTTAGTGACAACAATAATTCTCATAGTCAAACTACTCGCAATCAATGCGGAAGCACCAATGTCTTCTTTCGCAGGTCTACCACCAACATGAGCCATGAAAGTGTACGAGCTCCGTACGTACCGAATATCAGACCAATCAGTAAATGTCTAACTCACTCCCAGAAGAACTCTCGAAAATCAATGCCTGAATTTCTGCCTCAACAAACAAGGGTTTTTGTTGTCTATGTTCTCTATACAGTGTGATCACTACGGAAAAAACGTACTGAACTCTGACGGCACTCGGTCCAATTCCTCCCCGAGTTCTATGTCCTGGATTGAACACACCTGTCGAACAATATCCATGGACTGACTCATCCATGATTTTCCACTTTTTAAACTGCTGCCTTTTGTACCCATAAATTCACTTTACAGCGAATGTAGTGGGTCTGCATTGATTCGAAGGCAGGCACGTGCTCTGTACAGTTTTATTCTGTCTGCCATTGTAGGAAGATTGAGGAGGTAACGCATAGCCCTACATTCATTTTCTTTGCGCACCCAAGGATGATGCGCAATACATCATTTTGTATACTTTCCATTAGTTCTACTTGCCGCTTGATAAGAGTTGGGATGGCTAGTGTACTCAATCATAAACAGGACCATCTCCTGGTATAAGAGAACAAGATCGAGTTGCTCAATTTGTACTGATGTCATGACGCCTCCTTGCAGATGCTCCATTTCTGGCTTTCAATACCACCTGGTGGACAAGCTTGGTTAATCAATACTCTAATCAAAATACACTCATAGGCATAACATTGTATGCGTTCTCATCACAGCCTCCGAGCACAGACTCACATTTGGAGTGGATTTGTTGACTATGCCATTATTCAAAGTGAATCATATTACCGTTACCTTCGCCGGTTGACAAGTGCACCTGCTTTCCTACACCACATGATTTAACTGATTATTAGGATTAGTATTAGTTAGGACTTTTTTTTTTTATTTACCGTAACTCTCCCACAAAATCCCATTATACGAGAAAATTGTGGCACACCAAAAGCCTAAAGCTCTGATGTTACTTTCATGTGCCAAAGTAAAGGGCCAAAAATAACGAGATTTATTGATCTAGTATCCACTCTTTTCTCCGATGTCATTCCTTTAAAGTTTAACTTTTCACTATCTACTAGGCTTATTGATGAAAAGGTCCCTGTTACTTTTTATGTCTTTCAAATAGCCAAATTCAGAATGAGATAATGAGAAAGTGAGGCGATACAATTCTTTTGTGTGAGATGATAAGAATGATGTAGCTTTGACTTTAGTAGTATTATGGGAGGGGAAGTAGATGGTCGGTACTTTTGAAAAGGCGAGTCGAGTATCTAGAGTAAGTCGATGCTGGAGCACAGTAATTAATCTTTATTAGAAGTTTTTGCTAGTACCGACTGGAATAAGATCATTACTGTTGGTATTTTGTATAGGAATGAGTCCGGCAAACATCATGATCCATTTAAATCCTAAAAGTTTACAGAACCACTCCGGCTAAAAAAAAACATGTTAGAAAATGCCTGAATATAAAAAAAAACCTGGAACTGAATATAAGAAAAATCCCTGAATATAAGAAAAAGCTGAAATAAAAAAATGCCTGAATATAAGAAAAATCCCTGAATATAAAAAAGCCTGAATAAATCCTGAATATAAGAAAAATCCATGAATAAGAAAAAGCCTGAAAAATGCTGAATATAAGAAAAGCCTGAATATATGAATATAAGAAAAATGCCTGAATATAAGAATCCGCGAATGTATGACAAATCCTTGAATATAAGACTTGCAAAATTACCTGCAATGGTTCGTGACATCTTTTTCTTGCTGCCTCATCAGCATTTGTATCAATCTTTCAAGCCATATTTAAATACAAGTCTTCAACAAAGCCTCGGTGTAGAAACATAGGTGGCTGAGTGGTTAATGTGCTCGCTTCCTAATCAGAAGTGTCCGTGTTCGATTCCCCGAAGTAGCGCATTTCTTTTCAGACCGACAAGGCTCCGGGTTTCACCCAACATCTAAAAATGGGTACCAGAGACTTTACTGTGTGTAAAGGCGCCGAGGCGTGAAACCAACCACATCACCCAAAAATATGCCATGGTCATGGAGAAAATATAGTCTCTAACGCCATATTCCCCATATGCCTAGCAAAGTGTGGAGGGAACCTTAAAAGTTTACTTCAACAAAGCAAGTTGGCCTATTTTGCCAGCGGTTTCACATTTCAGGATTTAATCAGGTTCTCTGTAAACATGCACAGATTTTCATTTTTTTTCTGTTCATACTGACGTTTATGCGTTGCATATTCTTTTCCATATCCGTCTCTAATCTCTCTCTCTCTCTCTCTCTCTCTCTCTCTCTCTCTCTCTCTCTCTCTCTTCTCTTCTGTTTGTCTGATATCCGCATATTTGTAAAAGCAGAGCAAATGGCCGAGTTGACCGAACCGGTCATTGAGAAACCAGATAACTGAAAGTTCAGTTCCATGTAAAGTCTTTTGCCACTAGAAAGAAAGAATAAGAGCCCCGTCCCGCCACGCGGTGTATAGGGAATATGGTATTAGTGCCCATATTTTTAAATTAGATCCTAGATACGTGATTTTTGGTGTACGTAGTCAATATTACGCCCATGCCACTTTTGTCTCCAAGAAAAAATATAGTACCCGTTGTTTGGTGCATATCTGCTGACCATTCAGGTTTTATTTATTGGCTAAATTTATAAGTTATCAGCATACTACCAGCATTCTTATTTATTAACACTCGTTTCTTTATTTTGATCATATCTATCTTAATCAACCAGCGACCGTTTGAGCAAGAGCTATTTAACTCGACAACACAGCAAAGAAATCACATATTTATTTAAGTTGTGTGTTTGTGTGTGGTGCAGTGGTGGTCAACTTAGGGTTGACCGAGAGCCAGATAATAGCCAAGGCCAGAGGGCCAAACCTGAGTATCATTAACAATTACATGATAGAATTAGTAATATAGAAATATTTAAAATTGGACGACGTATTTTATATTTTATAATTTGTAAACAAGACATATAATTATTCATTTCAAAATTACCTTCATATTATTGTTTTACCGACCTGAGGTTTGGTTTCTATTTATTGATTTTTAATGTAGTATTTTACTGCGGACGCTTGAAGGGCCAAGAAAAGTAGACTGGTGGGTCGAAAGTGGCATTACTGGTGTAAAGAGTATTTAATTTGTTTGGAATAAAGGAAGATACGCTGTTGGTTGTGTAGTTTTGTTTAGTATGTTCAAGCCATGTAAAAAGTGGATATTGTTAAAGATGAGTTGGAAAAAGAAGAGATGGATAAAGAAAACCTTTCCTTTAAAGAACGATCTGATCACTGCTGTTCATTGATGAGAATATAACTTCCTTCAGCATCACAATTACAAGGTCATCTGATGTGAAAAATGTGTTTCCTGTCTGTCGTGATTAACTCCAGTTTTTGTTGGCCATTCTTTAAACGGAAACTGCGTTCATTGGTCAGTTGTTTGGTAGACGGGTGTTGGGAACAAATGGGAACCTTTGTCTTTGTGACTCGGCTTCATTGCTATAGATGATTGACAAATTGATCAAGAAAAGACAAACTGGAGAAATACACATCGTTTGCTTGAAATTATGTTTCATTTGTATCTTTCTTTCTTTTTTTTAATTTATCAGGTGTAAGTGTTGTTCAAAATGCAAAAATGTATCTTTCTGAAACTGAATATATTTTTTAAACATGTTATCATTTTGTAATTACTATTATGAGCGGCTGTTTGTGAAATGTAAATGAGTTGATCAATCTGAACTTATGCTTTGTCTATTTATTATACATGTTACCATGAACATTTTAAAGAAAGCTAAATAAAAGCTACAGTAAGTGTAAAAGTTCATAGTGTTTTATTTAAGCTGATTACACTCCAGAGTTCAGCAACACGTTTCATTAATTCAGACCAGAAGATAATTATCGTTGTCCATGCGGTCAATCTCTTTACAAACATAGTACATCAGTCTCGAAACCTCTACACTTCCGGTGTATACCTTCCATTACGTTCTGAACGGAATTATCCTTGGTCCTTTGAAGAAGATGTGAGCCATCGTGAGGTGTAAAGCTGAAAACAGTAAGACACCAACATTCTGCAATAGCTGAAAACAGTAACACACCAACAATCTGCAACAGCTGAAAACAGTAACACACCAACAATCTGCAAAAGCTGAAAACAGTAACACACCAACAATCTGCAATAGCTGAAAACAGTAACACACCAACAATCTGCAATAGCTGAAAACAGTAACACACCAACAATCTGCAATAGCTGAAAACAGTAACACACCAACAATCTGCAAAAGCTGAAAACAGTAACACACCAACAATCTGCAAAAGCTGAAAACAGTAACACACCAACATCTGCAAAAGCTGAAAACAGTAACACAACAACAATCTGCAACAGCTGAAAACAGCAACATACCAACAATCTGCAACAGCTGAAAACAGTAACACACCAACAATCTGCAACAGCTGAAAACAGTAACACACCAACATTCTGCAATAGCTGAAAACAGTAACACACCAACAATCTGCAATAGCTGAAAACAGTAAGACACCAACAATCTGCAACAGCTGAAAACAGTAACACACCAACAATCTGCAACAGCTGAAAACAGTAACACACCAACAATCTGCAAAAGCTGAAAACAGTAACACACCAACAATCTGCAACAGCTGAAAACAGTAACACACCAACAATCTGCAATAGCTGAAAACAGTAACACACCAACAATCTGCAAAAGCTGAAAACAGTAACACACCAACAATCTGCAATAGCTGAAAACAGTAACACACCAACAATCTGCAAAAGCTGAAAACAGTAACACACCAACAATCTGCAACAGCTGAAAACAGCAACATACCAACAATCTGCAACAGCTGAAAACAGTAACACACCAACAATCTGCAACAGCTGAAAACAGTAAGACACCAACATTCTGCAATAGCTGAAAACAGTAACACACCAACAATCTGCAATAGCTGAAAACAGTAAGACACCAACAATCTGCAACAGCTGAAAACAGTAACACACCAACAATCTGCAACAGCTGAAAACAGTAACACACCAACAATCTGCAAAAGCTGAAAACAGTAACACACCAACAATCTGCAACAGCTGAAAACAGTAACACACAACAATCTGCAATAGCTGAAAACAGTAACACACCAACAATCTGCAAAAGCTGAAAACAGTAACACACCAACAATCTGCAATAGCTGAAAACAGTAACACACCAACAATCTGCAAAAGCTGAAAATAGTAACACACCAACAATCTGCAATAGCTGAAAACAGTAACACACCAACAATCTGCAAAAGCTGAAAACAGTAAGACACCAACAATCTGCAACAGCTGAAAACAGCAACATACCAACAATCTGCAACAGCTGAAAACAGTAACACACCAACAATCTGCAACAGCTGAAAACAGTAAGACACCAACATTCTGCAAAAGCTGAAAACAGTAACACACCAACAATCTGCAACAGCTGAAAACAGTAAGACACCAACAATCTGCAACAGCTGAAAACAGTAACACACCAACAATCTGCAATAGCTGAAAACAGTAACACACCAACAATCTGCAAAAGCTGAAAACAGTAAGACACCAACAATCTGCAATAGCTGAAAACAGTAAGACACCAACAATCTGCAACAGCTGAAAACAGTAAGACACCAACAATCTGCAATAGCTGAAAACAGTAACACACCAACAATCTGCAACAGCTGAAAACAGTAACACACCAACAATCTGCAAAAGCTGAAAACAGTAACACACCAAAAATCTGCAACAGCTGAAAACAGTAACACACCAACAATCTGCAATAGCTGAAAACAGTAACACACCAACAATCTGCAACAGCTGAAAACAGTAACACACCAACAATCTGCAATAGCTGAAAACAGTAACACACCAACAATCTGCAACAGCTGAAAACAGTAACACACCAACAATCTGCAATAGCTGAAAACAGTAACACACCAACAATCTGCAACAGCTGAAAACAGTAACACACCAATAATCTGCAATAGCTGAAAACAGTAACACACCAACAATCTGCAACAACTGAAAACAGTAAGACACCAACAATCTGCAACAGCTGAAAACAGTAAGACACCAACAATCTGCAATAGCTGAAAACAGTAAGACACCAACAATCTGCAACAGCTGAAAACAGTAACACACCAACAATCTGCAATAGCTGAAAACAGTAACACACCAACAATCTGCAACAGCTGAAAACAAGTAACAAGAATAAGACAAACGAAAGAGTTAATTTTTTTTATGGTATTTTTCACAAATTGTGTCCAGATCTTATATTTGTGAGTTGTACTTGGAATTGTTATGTTAAATAGTTAGAGCAGTTTTATAAAACTTGGATGGTACTATGTGACTAAATGAACATTCAGCAAGAAATGTTAAATTGATAGAGAGAACACGAAGGGCGGAAGAATAAAATGGAATCATGAATAAGACGTCAGATACTAGGAGGGTTTTTAAAAAAAGAAGATAGGAATGAAAGAAACTGTTACCAGCAATAAATGTTGCTCTAACAATTCTGAGATCTAGATAATGGAAACAAATCAAGAAGGAAGGAACGAGCGAACGAATAAACGAGCTGAGGAACGAAGGAAGGAAGAGAGGATAGTAGTAGTAAATAATCAACCGCAAACGCGACAGACTAAACAATTGGGGAAAGAAAAGATAGAAATGCGTAAATATACGTGAATGTATGTATATATTTAATTATTACATGGTACCAGAAGGACAAGACAGACCTTTATAGATGGGAACAGAGGTAAAATATCACACATCTTAGACGGATATAGCAGCTGTAAGTCAGCAGCAGAAATAATAAACATCATTCATTGAATGCCGTTTCCACAAGGTTGGCTACCATCCAGCACCACACATTCATGGCGTGTCGTCTCCACAAGGTTGGCTATCATCCAGCACCACACATTCATGGCGTGTTGTCTCCACAAGGTTGGCTACCATCCAGCACCACACATTCATGGCGTGTCGTCTCCACAAGGTTGGCTATCATTGAGCACCACACATTCATGGCGTGTCGTCTCCACAAGGTTGGCTACCATCCAGTACCACACATTCATGGCGTGTCGTCTCCACAAGGTTGGCTACCATCGAGCAACACACATTCATGGCGTGTCGTCTCCACAAGGTTGGCTACCATCGAGCAACACACATTCATGGCGTGTCGTCTCCACAAGGTTGGCTACCATCGAGCAACACACATTCATGGCGTGTCGTCTCCACAAGGTTGGCTACCATCGAGCAACACACATTCATGGCGTGTCGTCTCCACAAGGTTGGCTACCATCGAGCAACACACATTCATGGCGTGTCGTCTCCACAAGGTTGGCTACCATCGAGCACCACACATTCATGGCGTGTCGTCTCCACAAGGTTGGCTATCATCGAGCACCACACATTCATGGCGTGTCGTCTCCACAAGGTTGGCTATCATCAAGTACCACACATTCATGGCGTGTCGTCTCCACAAGGTTGGCTATCATTGAGCACCACACATTCATGGCGTGTCGTCTCCACAAGGTTGGCTATCATCAAGTACCACACATTCATGGCGTGTCGTCTCCACAAGGTTGGCTACTATCGAACGCTATTCATACATTGGATACCGTATCCACAAGTCTGGCTACCATCGAGCGTCATTCATTCATTGGGTGCCATGTCCACAAGGTTGGCTAACATCGAGCGCCATTTTACTCTGTCTCTTGCCTTAATAGTGCATATTGTCATAGGTGCACTTAACCATCTTTTGATGTTATCAGACCACTTTAGTTTTTGGTCTGTCTCTGCCTCGTCTACCTTGTACCTTCCCTTCTTAGATTACTTTCAGAAGGGTGTTTTGTCTGTTCACATACCCAATTAACTTTTGTTGTTTTTTTAAAATTGTGTTAAATAGTTTTTTTTTTCATTTCTAGCTGATTCAGAACTTCATTGTTTGTCTCCCTTTCCTTCTAACCAAATCTCACCATTTTCAACAGATCCACATTTCAAGTGGGTCAAATTGTCTGCCATGTAAATAATGAACATCAATAACGAAAAAAAGTTGTGTAGATACATGATCACACGCGCCAGCAATTAGTATTCGGTAATAATAAATCGTGGATATCCAGTTGATGACAGAATAAATCTGACATGTTTAACTGCTAAAAATCAGAAGTAACTAAGAGACTGTCCTACACTTATAGCTAGACGAATAATTCATGCTACCTGACAAGAGTAAAGTAACAAGATGCACAAATTCAGACTCTGTACATGTAATGTTAGATAATATAACACGACATTGATGAATACTAAAAATATCAACTCCGGTGTTTGTAATTGTAGGTATATATCAGTGCACGTCATGTCATGTTTATACTGTGAATATGGTGTTAGTTCTCATATTTTCCCCTGGCTACTTCTATGAGTGGGGGCCGCGATACCTCAGTGGTTAGTGAACTGGACTACAAAGGACAAGGGGTAGGGTTCGATCCCAAACGACGGCTTCCGGGTTCACCAAGCCGTAAATGGGTACCGGATTTTTTTTCTGGGAAAGTAAAGCGGCACGGGCGTAATAACGACCACATTACCCCAAAAAAATCATGTGCTGAAAGTCTGTAGAATTTATGGTCACTAACACCATATTCCCAATAAGCCACTTGGCGTGACGGGGGGGGGGGGGGGGGGTCTTTACTTTTTTTTTCACTTACTTCTGTGGGTGATGTCAGAATGACGTCATGTGCAGAGAGAATGTCTGATATACAATTATAAAAAATGAGTCTCTCATAGATGGTCAAACAAATCTAACCACAGCTAGAAGACTAACCCCCGGACCTTGTCCGTAAAACATCTGCTTGTTTTAAGCTCAAAAGTTACATTTCAGCCATAACCATAGAAGATGTGCAACATATGTAGTGAAAATATTCTAGTTTGGACACAAAATATCATTTTATGAGAGTTTTTCCTATTTATGACGCAATGTATACAACAACAATAACAAACTATCTCTACTGCATTTTCCCTCTACTGGGGTTTGCCAGGGTGCTGTAGAACAGGAGAATAAAGGACGTTGGCCCAGTGCAGTCGCCACGACATGTTCTGGTCTGAGTTTTTATTTCACCCCCGAGAGAAAAACGAAAAAAAAACTGTTACCTACCGGGATTTGAACCCGCGTTCTCTTGGTTTGGAGCAGGACGCGCTATCGATTCGGTAACCCGCGTTCTCTTGGTTTGGAGCAGGGCGCGCTATCGATTAAGTAACCAGTTCTCTCTGACACCATGTAAAAGTGATAATTCTCTAGCCTTATTAGTTCATGGGGTGTCCGGTTAGCGCAATCGATAGGCGGTTGGCTTACCACGGCAACAGCCGGGGTTCGTACCCTGGCGAGGACACCTGGGCTTTACTAATTCCCTAAAAATTAGTGGGAGCCGCGATAGCTCAGTGGTTAGTGAACTGGACTACTACGGACAAGGGGTAGGGTTCGATCCCAACCGACGGCTCCGGGTTCACCCAGCCTTAAATGGGTACCGGATTTTTTCTGGGAAAGTAAAGCAGCACGGGCGTAATACCGACCACATTACCCCAAAAATCATGTGCTGAAGGTCTGTAAAATATAGGGTCACTAACACCATATTTCCCTATACGTCCACTTGGCGTGACGGGGGGTACTTTACTTTACTTACTTTTATTAGTTCATGTTATTTCAGTACATTAATGCTTGACTAACTTTAATGAGTCAAACATTCAATAATTGATCAATTTCTGGAATTAAATATTTTATTTGTAGCTACAGTTTTAAACCACGAATTTAACAAATAAAACCCCCAAATCAGCATAAACGTACTGCAGAAGAGGTATGTGCTGCCTTTGTTCCCTTCCCGTCACAATATGTTCCAGCTGTTCATTTCCCGTCACAATATGTTCCAGCTGTTCCCTTCCCGTCACAATATGTTCCAGCTGTTCCCTTCATATCGTCAAATTAAAGTATCAATATTTCTTCCTGATATTAAAAATCAGCTTTCTGTTTTTATTTGGCTTTTTCAGAACGTCCTCGTTACTCTTGTTAGCTGCCCATTCTTTATTATTTCATTTCCTTTCTGGCCACTAGATTCTTTTCATTCTTCTATAAATTCACATCTCGAGGAACTCAAATTTCTATTCTGTTTACAGTTGATGCTCTGTTAAATATAATTCTTCGATTTTGAAAATAAAATGCATCTTGATAAAATATGTATTCACTTTGACTTGTATGTGGCGATTAGGGAAAGCAAACCCGAATAAAATGCTGGCTGAAATCGGATGCACTGGGCCACTGGCGCAGAACACAGTGCAACGTATTAACGGGTGTTCAGTCAGAGTGGATCTGACAGACTCTAATTGTGATGTTCTGTCTGTGGGGGCGATCAACACACTTATCCTGACAGCTGACTTCATATGAGAGTCTGGAATCCTTACTCTGATTGAGTCCTGAACGCAGAGAGAGAGAGAGAGAGAGAGAGAGAGAGTATGTGGCGTCAGCAGCACTCTTAGATACATCGTCGTATGTTAGTTCTGCTTTAGATAGAAACATTATGGCGTTGAGGTTAAAGTGCACGCCTCTACATCAGAATGTATTCTTTTTTAACAATATCTGGAACCATTGAGCTTTATTCCCGGTGATCCCTCATTTCAAGGTAGATGAAATGAAGTAAATACATTATAGGAGAATCGACGATACAACAAAAGGGGTCCAACTTTGCGCGCAATAAACCTTGACAATTGAAAATAGATAAGATGAAGTTATTAAATGACCCGGGGAACCTCCAGGGTTCTATACAGTTCCTCCACTACGCTGAGATCTTCTTGCAGTATCAGATACGATATTGAATACAAATGGAAATGCGCGACTGCAGTTATAACGGTTCTCAGGCAAAAAAAAAAAAAAACAAAAGTCCATTTCACAAGTGAAAGCCCAACTCACTAATTCTAACCAATTCAAACACTGTTATAAATAAGTTATAATATATCACGTTCTGCATATTCAACCGTCATTAAAATTAATTTATAGATGTTTATTTATAATTTCAGTGTTTATAAAAATAGTTCGCTTTGTCAAGAACAACAGATAAATCATTTAGTAATATAATAAAATGTGGCCGAATATTCTCAAAATGTGAGAACCACTGCATTAGATGACGTTTTGACATTTCTAAACGACCACCAATCAGGCTACAGGCCAAAACTTGTCAGAAGCAATATTGTTCAGATAAATAAGACTTTTATCAATGAATGAGCTATGCATCCCGGTTTCCATTAAAATGAACACCTTCTTTCTTCACATTTAAAAACATAAATTGAGTAGAAATTATGCTTCTTTTAGCCATGTTTAGCAGTTCTTCTATTAAAAAAATATTTGGTCCTCTTGTCACTTTGCATATTTTAAGTTTTCATATTTGCTTAGAACATAGTACAACATAGTGCAATGAAGCATTGATCAATACGATTATTCCCTAACCACCGTGAAAAAACGAAAGAATAGGTGGTGTGGGCAGTTAAAACGATTGCCACAATCTGGAGAGAAAAAAAGTCATTATTCGGGAAATTGCGCTACTAGAAAGTGTCAAAGCCAGAGGGTGAGAAAGAATGGATTGGAATGACAATATTAAGGAATGGAAGGATCTAGACTTTGAATAATTACAGACAGTAAATGACAAAGAAAAGTTTATAATATTTGCACGTTAATGGAGAATGTTAAATAAAGACAATAATATATGTAAACATGGAAAACATTTGTCACAAATGGGAACTCTGCCGAGGCTAACAACGAATTCATCAGGTCGGATTTACAAAGGAGGAGAAGGTGGATTATACCCCCAACTTTCAAGTGTACTATACCACCAACTGTCTTGTCACCACTTGTCACGCTTTTAATACTTTGAAATAATTAATCCTTTGAAAAAAAAAAATCAGAAATGAAGAACTGAGAAAAAAAAAAAAACTACAGTTTAGATCCGGCCATAAAATATATAAAGAAACAACAGATAAAGGGGTTTGGCCACGTGACAAGGCAGAGTGATCAAAACACAACACAACGAGCCTTCAATAAGCGTTGCGAGAACACCAGACGCAAGGCTTGACCACGAAAAAGATGGATCAATTGAATATTAGAAGCACTAAGAAACGTAGCAGCAAAAGCGAACAGAAGAGCAAAAGACCACAAATTATATCTCCCCTCGACGCTGAAAGAAAAATGACGAATGAAAGAAGAAGAAATAATTACATCGTGTTTCAACCGAGCAAGACCACAGTCTGCTCTAGCAAGTTTAAGTGCTGAATTCGGAGGCAACCAGCCAAAAGGCGCACTACAACAATCAGGATGACATGCACTCACGCCAATGGGACGTATGTCTATAACTGCGAATCGATATGTCACTCGCCCTACAATGGACACTCAGGCAGGTGCAGTGCCGGGCCCTCAGCCTCGAATTGGCCCAACCACCATTACTGGATGTCCTTCTCAACCGCTCTGTGGAGACAGTGGACGAGAGACTAAAGCTACTGGTCAATCCAAACTAAGACCACTTAATACATGAAAAGACATTGCAGATATAGACAATACTTCAAGCGAACGAAAGATAGATAGATCTGTTTTAGTTTGTGTCTTATTATATCGTGTTCTCTGCGTCGTGGGTATTGTCTTTTGAGTGCCCTTTTATGTTATAACGCTGTTATACATTTCTGCACAGTGTTCCCACCATCAGCTCTACTGTCCCTCTATATAATTATTTACACAAGGTTTGTTTTCAGCTGGAATACATCTGCACAAATTCCGGTAAATCTTTATGATATAGTCATCTCGGTAAACATATTTTTTAAGTAACTGAAAACTAGGGTTGTGGGACTATTATCGTAATGTTCAGCAACTACTGCAACTGTAGCTATCAGTTTATATTCAAGCCAAAATAATTTGTAATAAAGATAAATTTATATGAGCAGTGATCAACACTCGTCGGGTGCCGACGGTTAGAGAAAATGTATATTCTTTGGATCCTGAACTAGAAAAAGAACTTTGTTGCCTCTTTATCATATCAAAGAAACTAGTCTTCGCATTTTGAGATGAGCTATTTAAATACAAGAAATGGAACATCTTGAAGATCTACGAGCAGTTGGAAATTTGAACTTTAAAGAAGTGAATATGAAAATGAGAGTCGATGAAGATTTGTGAATCGTTTTCTTAAGGCTACAATGTTTTATGACAGCAACTTAAATCCACAAATGGAACATCGCTTTCTGTCTAAATAAGAAACACAGGATTGCAATATTTGGCTTTAGGTTTTAGATTTTACTAAAGTGGATTGTCTTTGCTAGAAGCTTAAAATTATGGAAAGACAATCTGGGGTGGAGGTTCGTGATTTCCTGACAAAGAAGAAAGTAGCTGCTGCACTATTGCAGCCAATAAACATTGTCAACAGTATTCCCATTTCATGTAATTATTGTATACGAAAACGTTCTGAAAGAGACCAACGTAAAAAGAGAACTAATTTCCAACATTAGGAAGAAACAATCATAATTTTTTGGCCATGTACTGAGAAGAGAACAACTGGAATATATTGTAACAACTGGGAAAATTGAGGGACTAAGAGATAGAGGGAAGCAAAGAGAAAAGATACCAGACAGCTTAAGAGAATGGCTTGGCAGAAGGTCACAACAGAAATGATAAATAACTGTCGAGATCAAAAGTTGTAGAGAGACATGATCACCTAGGCTAGCAGGCCCGGTACTCGATGATGATGTTGATGATTATTGTATGCGAGGCTTCTCTCAGTTGAACCTATTTCTTACGCAAACAAGAGCTTATCCCAACATTTCCACTGACTTTAGCAATCAATTTAATTACAATAGAAACACAATTATCAAGATTTCAACAACAGAAGATTGGTCATTTTATGATAATTAGCACATGTGGACGTCATACAGAAACTGTGTAATTTTGGATGCAAAATTCGCAGGTTTTGATGTCATAATCATGGTCACAGTACACACGTTCTTATTTCGTACGCGCAACAGTAATTATAGAACAACGCTCAAAGCGCAAACAGTAACTATAGAACAACTCTCAATACGCAAACAGTAACTATAGAACAACTCTCAATGAGCAAACAGTAGTAAGTATAGAACAATTCTCGATGAGCAAACAGTAACTATAGAATAATTCTCAATGAGCAAACAGTAGTAACTATAGAACAATTCTCGATGAGCAAACAGTAACTATAGAATAATTCTCAATGAGCAAACAGTAGTAAGTATAGAACAATTCTCGATGAGCAAACAGTAACTATAGAATAATTCTCAATGAGCAAACAGTAACTATAGAACAACTCTCAATGAGCAAACAGTAACTATAGAACAACTCACAATGAGCAAACAGTAACTATAGAACAACTCACAATGAGCAAACAGTAATTATAGAACAGCTCACAATGAGCAAACAGTAGTAAGTATAGAACAATTCTCGATGAGCAAACAGTAACTATAGAATAATTCTCAATGAGCAAACAGTAACTATAGAATAATTCTCAATGAGCAAACAGTAACTATAGAATAATTCTCAATGAGCAAACAGTAACTATAGAATAATTCTCAATGAGCAAACAGTAACTATAGAATAATTCTCAATGAGCAAACAGTAACTATAGAATAATTCTCAATGAGCAAACAGTAACTATAGAATAATTCTCAATGAGCAAACAGTAACTATAGAATAATTCTCAATGAGCAAACAGTAACTATAGAATAATTCTCAATGAGCAAACGGTAACTATAGAATAATTCTCAATGAGCAAACAGTAACAATATAACTCAATGCGCAAATAGTAACTATAGAACAACTTTCAATGAGCAAACATTAATTGATTTGCTCGATATTGATGCAAGATTGATTTTGTAAAAATAAACGTGTCAATTAATAAGCAATTAGATGATCATCGTCCAGATTATCTCTGTCTTCTTTTTCAGATCGGCAGTTGCCAGAAGAACACGAGAGGACGTCTGAAGTATCGTCTCTATGTTGGATGCACTTATCACTAACTGAGGTGTTTTCAGAGTTTCTGCTCACTGTCACAGACAGGTTGTCACCTCGTAGATTTACGGAATCTTTGTTTACAGATTTTGTCTCAATATTTAATCGAGAAAACGCATTATCTGTTTTGTTTCCGTTGTCATCTTTTCCTTGAGAAAAGTCTGGTGGACAAAATTGGATATTGGTGTGTGTTTGAAGAGAAGACTTGCGAGTTTGGAGCTTTCTCTGGCGCTGTTCTGCCGTCTCCTCACTCACTTTACTTAACCGGTGCTGGGCAAAGGAGAGGCCGTTGATGTCTTTAGGGCTGAAGTTAAAGGAGAAGCGTTTGCCAGAGGGGTTTCGGAATTTATGAACATCTTCAGGAGGCGGTGTTGGTGGTCGCCCTTTGCGTGTTCGAAACATTTCCTCGGGGCAAGTGTTGGATCTGGGGCGCTGTTGAGGAGGTATAAGAAAACTGTCGAACTCGTCTTCTGTACAGTCACTGTTCCGGCCATCCTCTGTGGTGATTGTGATCTCTGGAACGATACAAATGTGTAGGCCGCCAGGGTCAGAGCTGGCTCTACAACGTTTGGAATCGTCCACGCTAAGAAACTGCATAGCCGGAAACTGTTGAGGCGTTGACATCCAAACTTGTTCAAATTTAATTGCCAGTCCTTTGCAATCTTCCATTTCTTTTAGAGTCGCTTTCCTGGTGAAAACAAAAATGTGATAACTTTAGATGAGGTCATATGGTGAAATGACAAATACAAAATTTGCAAACAGGGTTAAATTAATTTTAACCATAATTATTTTTTTCATGAAATTTTATTTTAAAAATATTTTGCATCAATTTGTATTTGCAGCATTTTTTAAAAGGTTTACAGTCAATCTGGCATATAGTGAACTGGACTACTAAGGATAAGAGGTTATGTTTGATTCCTATTGGTGGTCTTTGTGTTCAAATATCGCCCGTTGGTGTAGAAAGTTTCTAAGAAAGAAAGACTGCTGGCATATTGCTGACCATCTTACAGAAAAAACGTTTCGATAGTATTAAAAAAATATTAGGGAATTAATACTAAATTAAATATTGTAAGAGCTTGTCACGGGGTTGTTTGTTCTATCTACTTGGTATTGCTTCAACATTCGGTCCGACATAGTCTCCATCAAGTTAAAAAAAGCTTTTAAGAATGGGTTTGCTCTCCTGTTGGATCCCTACTCACTTGGTCAGGCTTTGTATTCTACCTTCTAAACCAGCATGTATAAGTTAAGTAGTTTCTTGGTCAGCACTGATTCGCTAACCGTAATGTTATAAGTACAATACGTGCGCATGTGATATCATAAAACATAACACAAGTTGCTGCATTTCAATTCTTGTATTTCCTGTTGCCAACAATCATACGTATATATTTGGTCACATTTGTTAAGTTAAGCAAAAACATCAGTGTCAAAGCGCTTCAGTTGTTTGCCTGTTCTGATCCCCTCACCATCCCCCACCCCCAAATATTCACACATTTGTCGCTTTTAGATTTCTCATGTTTCTCACTCCACTCTGTATACGTTAACAACAATATAACATTCTTCTTCTTCACTTCAAATTTTAGATTTCATGCATTTTGCAGTAAATCTTACACATTTCATTTCATTAGGGTTTATCTACTTTATTTTCCTAAAACCCCAGTAAAGTATATATCTAGCTATAACGTCTTGTTTAATTAAATGTGCTGAACTTCAATTACGATATAATTTACTTTATTTTTCATTTTAGTGGTGCAGTTTTTCGAGCTGGATGGCATTAACATTAGAGTGAGATCTATCGCAGCCTGCACGCTGCAAAATACCTAGCTGGCAAAAAAGTGGTGCATAACTCAATGTGTTGAGAAAGGTAAATAGTAGACAGAATAAACACTGGCTCTCCACCACAAAGTGCTGTGGATTAGCACTGTGAATATTAATGCATCACTTCGTTACTACACTATGCCATATCAACCATTTTACTACTTTTTGTAACTTAATAAATGGATTAGCTACTAATGACTGCTTCAAATCGATAACGCTTATGATTTTATTCTATTTTATTGTAATGCAACACTGGCCATAAACTGGATGCTCTTTCTTTAAATCGCGAAATTATAAAGAATTTATGAACAACTAGGCCATAAAATGTCTGGCTACTTCCTGGTTATAATAATTCGCCAGGAGATATGATATTAAGCAACTGTGGAAACCATTATAGAAATTATCATTTGGAGACTTTTCATAGGCCCGAAAATGTGTTCCGGGAAAAAGTAGACCTAGTGAAGATAACATAATAGAAAATTAGGCAGTGTTAATGATCTCTCGTTAAGGGCAAGTGTTAATAATATCTCTTTAGGGAAATCACTGGTATTTATCTTAAAATAAATATCTTGAGAATGCTCGTGGGCAAGTACATAAAGATTGTGGTTCATGGTTTGTCTTATCTTAATGTATCTTTAAATGTAGTACAAACATATGTAAAATATACTATAGCTGGATATAGAATACTTGGAACCTATATCAGGTCGTTACCGTGTACCATCAGTTCCTTATTTTCTTTTATTCGTATCCATAATTTTTGCCTTTTATATTCACCAGCTTGTTTCATCCATGACATTTCTTGTATGCCGGCGCAGGGTTATTACCTCTATTATTACCTCTATTATTACCTCTATTATTACCTCTATAATTACCTCTATTATTACCTCTACAATTACCTCTATAATTACCTCTATAATTACCTCTATTATTACCTCTATTATTACCTCTATAATTACCTCTATTATTACCTCTATAATTACCTCTATAATTACCTCTATAATTACCTCTATTATTACCTCTACAATTACCTCTATTATTACCTCTATAATTACCTCTATTATTACCTCTATAATAACCTCTATAATTACCTCTATAATTACCTCTATTATTACCTCTATTATTACCTCTATAATTTCTTTATTTTCAGCCCAACCAAAAGTTATGTCGGCATTAATTTTCAAATCTTTTGGTTTCCAAATAATTTAGTTCGAATTCTACATATTTTACATCAATTAATGTGACACTTTACTACTTTTACTTTAAGAGGTAAATTTTCTCTTCAGCTTTCATCATTTCACTGGCTCTACTTCCCATGGAAGAACCAACTTCCTCAGTTTCACATCGACTTTAAAACGTAGTCACTGAAGTGTTGCACAGCATAATCGCCAGATTACCAGAACAACTGGCATCTCGGTCGCGTATACCTCAACTTAGAACCACATCTTCATGTTTAACGTGTCATCTTTTGTTTCTTTGTTTGTTTTTGTTTTTTGTGTGGGGCACTTTCTTTTTAGATTTATGGTACAAATGTCTCCATTGAGGACTAAGTGGTTAGCACGCTCACTTCCAAATAAACGGTTCCAGAATAAATTCCCAGATATCGGGAATTTGTTTCGTACCGAACCGGTTTCGAGGTTCACCTAGTCTATTTTCTTTCAAGCCGAAAACGACACAAAGGGCTGAAATTCTAAACTCTGAGTGTCATACAATCTTTATTATCAAGCAATATGGCCTCGCATAGGAGCAGCATTGTATCTGGCAGCACATCACTGTACTGGGTTGTTCAATCTCGGCGAGGGGGTTGATGCCTGCTATTGTTGACTCTCGCCTCAAGGTTACCTAATGTCTTGCTGAAAATGGATATCTGAGGTCTTATTTCTGTGAAAGCAAGGCGGGCTAGCGCGATACAGACCGTATCACACTTGAGCGTTCTGCCGTAGGTCATTAATAAATATGAACACCAACACCATATCCAGTATACGCCTTAAAGCCTGAATGAACCCATTACATCATTTACTTTACAAACATCTGCCTTATAACTATCAGAAACCGATCATCTGTGACTCCAACTCTTTACCCACATCCTCCCTGGAATCATGATTATGTAGTTTTCTGTTTACTACTCTGACAAAGTTTGTGCCCTAAATGTTTATTACAAAATACATCTGAAACAAATAAAACATTTTTTCCACTGTTTTGCACGCCCGGGGCCATTTTTCACCAAATGCTATATGTCTAGTTCACTTTTTGTGATGTTATTGTCAATCAAATAGCGATTAGTCCCCAGTATACATTATCAGGCAATGTCAAGGGGGAAAAAAAGCAAGAGAATGTAATAAAGTTGAAGAGAATGTATATATGACTTTCTTTTTCTTCCAAACCGTTTTCCAGTAAACTTTTCAAATTGTAATGGTTCCAGGAGGCGTGTCACGGTAACAGAACTGACAGTAGTCAGCGATTCATATCTGATGGCTTACTCCAGGAACCATCCAGGCCCTTCTCCGTCTCTATGCGATGCCTCTGTATACAGATTAACCTATCCAAGTGTGTAGGGAGAAGAGGACTGGAGAGGGAAGGTAACCCTTTACTAAAAATGATCCGCTATAGTCGAATGTGTTTGGCCGAAAGACACAAATATCATAGATCTACTGCAAATCACAACACAACGCATACACACCCACTTAACGTCTTTTTTAAGGGCGGATGACGAAGAGGTTCCATGTACGCATTTTATAAACATAATATTGACAATGGTTTATTTACAGAACTCGGAAAAATCCGCAAACAAGAACAGAAAATACAAAGGACAATAAACAGCCTGAACAAGATTCGAACTCGTGCTCTCTCCTGGGCACATCGTTTTGCCACGAGAGACCCGCATTTTAGACCACTGCCAATTAAGCAAGAACTGATGGACATAACAGTAAAAGAAAGCAACAAGAAAGGTATCAGTCTGAATCGGAAGAAAACAGAAGTAATGGTCATATCGAAGAAACAATATTCACCATCATGCAGCATAAAAATAAACAGGACAAATCTGAAACAAGTGCAACGCGTCCAATACTTGGGCACAATAATAACATCAGACAGAAGATGCACCACATACACATATACAGCAGAATAGCTCAGGCAAAAATAGCATTTCAGAAAATGAAAAACGTCGTTATATGCAACAAATCTATGTCAATAGAAGTGATAAAGAGAGTTCATTGGTGCTATATAGAGCAAATTCTGACCTATGGAAGCGAATCATGGTCAGTAAATGAACAACTGAAAAGACGATTACAGGCCACAGAGACGGGATTTCTGAGAAGAATGTTGAAAGTTCCCTGGACAGTTAAAAACGCTAACGAGGAAATTTTCAAAGAGGCTGAAACAAAAGAGGAGCTCCTAAGAAATATCAGAAAGAAACAATCAACATTTTTCTGGCACATCATGAGAAAAGAAAAGTTGGAATATTTGGTTACAACTGGAAAAATACAGAGAAGGCGAGATCGCGAACGACAAAGAGAGAAAATACTAGATAGCTTGGTGTCATGGCATGGAAAACAGTCAACAACTGAATCGATATGATGACTGAATGATGAGATGTTAATTCCGATGATTCCACTGGCACGGGCGGTTGAGCAATTATGGATTTCCATTCATTTGTAGTGATACTGGGGCCTTCGAATAATCATAACCATAACCATTAATACTATACACGGTGGATAGAATATTGTGGAAGAACTTGATCGCCTACGCCAACCAGTATGACACATGTGTCCCCTGAGAATAGAGAACTGATGTTCCCGGAAGAATGGAGAGATATTTGATACCAGAGAAATATTTTCTAGATCGTTCCGCTAACGGACCATAACGTCACAGGAGCTTAAATGCCTTATTTCACAGCACAGTAATGTCACCAGCTGATTGACCCATCACTGGTGACGACCGGCAGCTAGCCCCTGCTGCTAACGTTAGTGGTGTCTCGGTTTCAAATACTCCTCCTATCGTACAATCAGAAACGACTTCCTCCGCTTTCCTCCAATCAACTCAATCCACGTCACTGTTTACTCGTCTAACTATACCCTCTCACTTACCTCGAGACTCACACTTCCCATATTTTCATAATTCCTCGTGGAATCCCCACTTACGGCTACCTTCTCACTTACCTCGAGACTCACACTTCACATATTTTCATAATTCCTCGTGGAATCCCCACTTACGGCTACCTTCTCACTTACCTCGAGACTCACACTTCACATATTTTCATAACTCCTCGTGGAATCCCCACTTACGGCTACCCTCTCACTTACCTCGAGACTCACACTTCCCATATTTTCATAATTCCTCGTGGAATCCCCACTTACGGCTACCTTCTCACTTACCTCGAGACTCACACTTCACATATTTTCATAATTCCTCGTGGACTCCCCACTTACAGCTACCTTCTCACTTACCTCGAGACTCACACTTCACATATTTTCATAATTCCTCGTGGAATCCCCACTTACGGCTACCTTCTCATCTATCCCGAGACTCACGTTTCACCTAGTTTCCCTCATTTCTCGTGGTCTCCCCCACTCACGGCAACACATGCTGATGATGATGATGATGATGTCAATTAAGCAATATAACCAAGATTCTATCACTTGCGATATAGTCCATGGAAGTGCATGCATGTTTCATCCTCTGACTGTAAAATGAGTTAACGACAACAAATTTTATACGTTTTTCTAAACTATGGTTGCCGGGCCCGTATCAATCATGAAGCAAGTACAGTAACCATAATCACCAATCGGTATTGACGTCAAATTTGTAATGATATGTTACTCTGTCTAGTGATACAAAATTATTGGATGCCTGCCTCGTCTTTTCAGAATTACCTACCCTTCTACCTCCCCATACTAATACTGAAAAAAGATGCATCATTCTTGTGATCTTGAACAAAAGAAATGTGCCCACTCACTTTCCAATTGTGAAAGACACCTCATTCTTAGTTTAGCTTTTTGAAAGGTAAAAATGAGCATTTCTTACCGTCACGTCGAAGGAATAATTGAAGATTTGAACTTTGAAACAGTGACATTGGAGAAGAGGGTAGACAATCGATCAATAATTGGGAATAGTTCTTTTGACAAAGGAAGTTATTGATGTATATGCGCGCTACGCCATAAAGATGAACGATGGTATATCCCTAACCGTACGCTCGAAAGGAAGGCCTTATAATATAATAAAGCATTCGATGCTGTTCGTGTATCCAGCCCTGGTACAACTCGTGACGTTAGTCAAGACGGATGTTGCTTGAATTCAGGAGAACTAAGAGGCGAACGAGGAAAGACTTGTAAACAATTTATCGTTTTACACTGTGAGATTTGTAAGGGAACTAACTAACTAGCTAGCTAACTAACTAACTACCTAATTAACTAACTAACTAGCGAACTAATTGATTAATTAAATAACTAACTAACAACTGTTAAGTACATACAAGTAATTTTCACTAGAAATGATCCAACTATATTCTCTAGTGATATTTCCAAACGTGTTGGATTTTAGGAAAAAGAATGAGGCGGTAGTTGATAAATGATATAAAACGTAAGTGGTTTTCTTATTGCCGTGAATTCGTGATTAGTAAAAAAAAAGTGAATGGTGTTACTGACTATTAGATCATATACAATTTATGTTGTGTTTTTATTAGCGTGATATTTTACATAATGTGCCAAGATAGCGATCAAACGGTACGACAAGCTGTCATGTAATGAGTGTGGTGACACTCTTGATATATAACGGAAATGTCAATAAGTTAAGGGTGATCACTCATGAGATACTTTTAATATTGGAAATCTGAAGTGAGGATCTTAGAGAAAAATCGATAATCGGCATTCTAAGAGCTTGTTTGAACACTGGATAAGATTGAGCTAGGGTCGATAATGGGTAATTCTACGCTTACTTCTATTTCACTTTATCTCTCTCTCTCTCTCTCTCTCTCTCTCTCTATATATATATATATATATATATATATATATATATATATATTCAATATCTCCTTTCATCTCCCATCCTTCTCTCTAGATCTACCTGTTATTCACTCTTAACACTAATACGTTTTTGTCTGGAGTTTAATTTGTAACTATATAATGCACATAAGTTATACAAATTGTATCTATAATATACTTTGATTGGATGAAAACAATACATTTTTTTCCTGCAGTTAAAACATTCGTTTATTGATTCCAACAAAAAAGCTGTAACATAAATATCATTAATTTATTTACTTTAATTATTCGTTTTTGATAAATGCAGCGTAGATGAGAGACCTCTAAAAAAAAAAAAACTTAAAGTACCCATTCACGCCAAGTGGCGTATATGGACTATAGTGTTAGTGACCATAAATTTTACAGACCTTCAGCACATGTTTTTTAGGGTAATGTGGTCGGTATTACTCCCGTGCCGCTTTACTTTCCCAGAAAAAAAATCAGGTACCCATTAAAGGCTGGGTGAACCTGGAAGCCATCGGTTGGTATCGAACCCTACCTCTAGATGAAAGACCTGCTCTTTTGATATTATTGTGATTATATTGTTGTTCTTCCACATCACTAAATAGTCATTTCACCACATCGTGATACATCAGCATTTATACTATTTAATAGTTATTACATAAACGTCATGCTTGGGTCGTTTAATGAGAAAGATAGTGGAACAACTGGAAAATATTGTGACATAAGGGAAAAAAACAATTATTGAAGAAGAAAGAAAGAGGTAAAGTAAGAAAATATATTACAGAGCTTTAAAAGAATGCTCAGATTGGAAGCCAGCAAGAGAAAAATGTATAAACAAAGTGGCAGAAAGTTGTAGAGAGACATGAATTCGGCGATAGAAGACATGGTATTTGGTTATAATGGTAAGGATATTATTTGTATACATCTAAAGTGTCATAATTCCTTACATATCCTAATGACATATTATGCTATTATCCAATTTATGCGTCTCTTGTACTAAAGAATAAATAGTTCATTGATCTGTGTGAGGGATTCAAAGCGAGGGAAAATACTGATAATGTCATCTTTAAATGTAACGGCATCATATATTGGACTTCAAAATGTCACACACTTACCGCATTATATGAGACAACCAAATCATTATAATTACGTCTTTATATCGAATAACAATATTGAATATAATAGAAATTGTCGTTCATCAGACACTAGCAGCAGGGGATCGGTTGGTCTCGAGGTAAGTTGTCTGTCTCAAGACAGAGAGGTTGTGAGTTCAAATCTAAGCTGTACCAGTTGGGATTTTTCTCTGCTGCAACCACTCCTGGTCAGCGAGGCCGGGCTTGAAACGTCAATTATTTATTGACGGAATATATATGAGTACATCCGAAGACGGAGTTATCTGTCTGTGCGGCGAGAGAACTCTGTGCACATGGATGCCAATGAAAAACGGATTAACACACAAAATTCAGTTCCTAATCTCTAGGAACTAAGACGATTACAGGCCACAGAGATGGGATTTCTAAGAAGAATGTTGAAAGTTCACTGGACAGCTAAAAAAGACCAATGAGGAAATTCTCACAGAGGCCAACACAAAAAGGGAAATCCTAAAAACATTTTAAAAAAAAAAAACAATCAACATTTTTCTGGCACCATCATGAGAAGAAGAAAGTTGGAATACTTGGTTACAACTGGCAAAATAAAAAGAAAGAGAGATCGCGGACGACAAAGATAAAAAATACTGGATCGCTTGGTGTCATGGCATGGAAAACAGTCAACAACAGAACTGATACGATGCACTGTAGATAGAAGATTATGGAAGGACATGATCGCCTACACCAACCGGTATGGCACATGATGCTGATGATCATGAATCTCTAGGAACTTCGCCAGAGGTGAAACCTGGCGAAAGGGAAAAGAAGAAGAAATAAAGAGAGAAAAGACACTAGTAGTAAAGAATACATGATAGCAACAGTATACAGTGATAATTTGAAATACGGGAACAGCAAACGAAAATTGTATATATTTGTAACATCACAACGGAACATTTGCAAAAGTAATAATATATAGAAAATCTTATACTAATAAAAAAGTATGGAGTTTATCACTAATTTGGGGCTATATTAAGGAGTAACACAAGATGCAACAGCGCTTGTCGAATCATTGGACAGCTATCCCTACTATCGTCCAACAAGGAAATAACTCTAGAGGCAAAACGGGCACTCGGCATAAAATCTTCATCCCAACGGTGTACTACCAATGCCAGTCCTGGACTGCTAAATGCAAGAACAACAAGAAAAAATAACCTCTACTAAGATGAAATGTGTCATACGAATGACAAAAACGGCCTGAGAGATAAGATCATTAAAGAAGAAATGAGGGGGGAAAAAAGCTAGGAATAACGCCCGCCATTTAAAGAACCAACAGATATAATGGTTTGGCCACGTGACAAGGCAGAAAGATCAAAACACAACACAATTAGCCTTCAATAAGCGTGCCAGAAAACCAGACACAAGGGCTGACTACGGAAAGATGGATTGACGGAATATTATAAACAGTAGGGACATAACAGCAGCAGATGCGAACAAAAGAGCAAAAGACCGCAAATTGTATCTACCCTCGACGCAGAAAGGCAAATATGGAAAGACAGAAAGATAGAAGAAGAATAAAACACGTTATGCTCGCACAACGCCATTATTTAAAAAAAAAAAAAAACAGTATTCAGCAAAAAACAGTAACAGCAACAGCTGCTAATAAATAATGAAAGAGACATAGTAAAAGAAAATCTCAGCAGGATAAATTTACGAAATATTAAATGTCACACAAACCATTATGTTCTTAGAAACCGCTAGCTCTGTAAAGTGCATCTGTTTTTACCCTACACATTTTCAAATACGCAATTCGGTAGGAAAGACATATAAAACAGATTAGATAGGCAGGCAGACAGAGAAACAGAAAGACAGACAGTAATACAGGAACGCAGGCAGGCAGACAGACTGACAGACAGACAGGGAGATAGATAGATAGACAGACAGACAGACAGACTAGATAGATAGATAGATAGATAGATAGATAGATAGATAGATAGATAGATAGATAGATGGATGGATGGATGGATGGATGGATGGATGGATGGATGGATGGATGGATGGATGGATGGATGGATGGATGGATGGATGGATGGATATATAGATAGACGGACAAAAGGATAGGTAGATGAACGAATAGGTGGATTGATGAGTGTGTGGGTGGGATTAGCTGGATGGAGAGAGATTAACACTTTCAGTCTATTATGTTTTGTAGGTGAATAATCATAACGTATTACTCTCCATATTTTCTTCACTTTTACTACACGGCATAACCCGTTCGTGAGTGTGTGTTTGGGGGGGGGAGAGATAGAGAGAGAGATAGAGAGAGAGATAGAGAGAGATAGAGAGAGAGATAGAGAGAGATAGAGAGATAGAGAGAGAATTGATTTAATCGAAGTTCAGGAAAGCACAATAACTTGAAAAAAATCGTATCAGCGGTTATCTTCTTTTTTCTGCTTCGTTTTCTCAAAAATGTGCTCCTCCTTGTCGTCTGGACTGAAAAGAGTGTTATGTGGACGCAGTTGCATTGTATCGTGGTTCACAGCAGGCTGTAATGTCTGCGCCTTTTGATACATTACATCAGACTTGAACACATCAGACTTGAACACATCAGACTTGAACACATCAGACTTGAACACATCAGATTTGAATACATCAGACTTGAACACATCAGACTTGAACACATCAGACTTGAACACATCAGATTTGAATACATCAGACTTGAACACATCAGACTTGAACATATCAGATTTGAATACATCAGATTTGAATACATCAGACTTGAACATATCAGATTTGAATACATCAGATTTGAATACATCAGACTTGAACATATCAGATTTGAATAAATCAGACTTGAACACATCATACTTGAATACATCAGACTTGAATACATCAGACTTGAACACATCAGACTTGAACACATCAGACTTGAACACATCAGACTTGAACACATCAGACTTGAACATATCAGATTTGAATACATCAGATTTGAATACATCAGACTTGAACATATCAGATTTGAATACATCAGACTTGAACACATGTTTGGGCGAAAGGTTGCTTTCCTTTTTTTTAGATTCATGCTGGTTTAGGTAGATTTATTAGCCTTTTTCAAGAATCGCTACCAGGAAGTGGAGTAATGTCTTGATCAGCTCTGGTTCATTGCTCTGAATGCCAATAGTCGGCTTTGATTCGTTGGTGGTCTTTCTTCAATACACTGTCCGGTTAACTGACCTCACTGCGGTTTTCAACAGGTGTGCTTTCGTATAGAAGTAGATGAAGATGGGGGGAAAAAAAGAAGAAAGAAATGCGCCGAGCATGAAACCTAACATGCAGAGAAAATGATTTCAGTGCCCTTTTTTTTATTATTTCAAAGCAAGCGACACATTTTTGGGTAATGTGCACCACTCCAAAACATTTTTTTTTTTCAAGAAATAATATCCCGCTCTCGAGGATTTTAATCACTCATTCACGTGTCTCGTAAGAAATAATAACATTTTAAACATGATTTCTGCTTCCGGAATTATAAATAACTATAACAAACAAAGACATCAACGTTACAAATATTGTTTTAATATTGATGACCAATGTTAAGTTTTATTTTAAGAATACTGCTGGGAATACAATTTTAATTTTATCCCTTGTATTAGCCAACAAATTGCACGGTTATTTTTATCTGTAAATATATATTTCCTGACAACAATAATGATGAGTGCATGAACACTTAATTAAACTCATCAGCACAGGCACACAATACAACATGAAAATCAACATAAACAAAAAGGAAATCATAAATGTCGCAAAAGAGAAATAGAACATAAATATAACTATAGAAGACAGGCAAATAAAATAGGTCGAGGAATTCAAATACCTAGGCAGTTTAGTAACAAACAGCAACTCTCAAACAGCAGAGATAGAGTCAATATGCATCAAAGATTGTCAAATCACAGCTATCACCACTATTGCCCAACAAGGAAATAACACGAGTCAAAAACGGGCACTCTACAATACAATCTTCATCCCAACGTTGGGCTACCAATGAGAGACCTGGACCCTAGATCCAAGAATAATAAGAAAAATAACCTCTACTGATATGGAGTGTATTAGACGAATGACAGGAAACAGTCTGAGAGACAAGATCAGAAATGAAGAACTGAGGAGAAAAAAGCTAGGATTAGACCCCGCCATAGAATATATAAAGAAACAACAGATAAAATGGTTTGGCCACGTGACAAGGCAGAGTGATCAAAACAAAACACAAGCCTTCAATTAAAAAAATATGTATGGATGGAATATTAGAAGCACTTGGAAGCATAGCAGCAGCAGAATCGAACAGAAGAGCAAAATATCTCCCTCGACGCTGAAATGCAAATAAGGAAGGAAAGCAGAAGAAGAAGAATAAGAAGAATAAAAAAGAATGTGAGCTGATAATATGAATTTTACTGTGCGTGACGTCAGTTAGAAACAGTCAATTAAAATCACGGATCTGTTAGAAATGGAGAGACTGAAATAAATCAAAGAATGGGAACAGCAAAATAAACAGAAAACAAAAACAATTTTAAGAACATTATATTTCAATTTACAGGAAAAGGAAATAACATCAAGATTTGAAATGAGAGTAACCAAGTTTTATACAACTTTCTACTCAAAATATTTGTATTGTGCAGAATTACACACATTAAATAAGAAAACAAGAAATAAAATTGTAGCTTTGAAATATGGATTTATTGAAGAAAGTTTTATAAGGTAGACAAAGAAACTTAAAAGTAGCTGAAAATGAAGAAACAATCATGACAGAGAAATGGAAGTTTGATTGGACATAAAAGAGATATTATAATTTACACAAAGTCGTGTTGAATATTTGAAAATACCGAATAGACAAGGCAGAGGCAAAATCCAGAAACGCGCATCAGTTTTTGACAATGTTCAAGTTGTTGACAATGTTCAAGTTTTTGACAATGTTCAAGTTTTTGACAATGTTCAAGACAATATAAAATTCGTTCGTTTCAGTTCAGTCGATGACTAAAGGAAGTTATGTCCGCCCTTTAAAGGACGTTAACTGGGTATTAATGAGTTATAATGTTGTTTGCAGCAGAACTGAGATAGGCGTGCCGTTCGACCTAGCACATCCGACGTCAGCACGGCATTTATTTAGTCACGGGTTGCCTTCCATATCTTTCCCTACTAACTTAGCCAGACTATACTAGTTTGTCTATTATTAGGGGCCTGCGAAGAGGCGGAGTTGGGTCTGAATAGCTCTGGTTCACCGATTCTGGCTCAGGGCATCAGCCGTCACTGACAACTTTCAGCTCTTTTACTGTCAGGCGCCCTAATATACAATTAAATACCTCTCCATGGTAGCCAACATTTTTTATGTGGAGACAGTTAAAGATGACGATGATGAATTTTTTATAACAAGACGTAAGCCGAAAATGTTGGGTTGGAAGAAAAAGAAAAAAATATTTTCTTTTTAACTTGAATTCGCCAACTGATGTTTATTTTTCTTTAGCTGACGTTTGATATTTTGACGACTTGACGAAAGTTTATGCGCCGACACTTCATACACTAATCGTTCATAAACACTGAGTACGTGTCTGTCTTGTAGAAAGACGCGGTGCTGTTTTATGATGTGGACGTTCACTGATGTTTAATTTATACCATTCTATAACACACAGTTCTTTCATTTCACAGAAATGACACAGACGTGCAATCATAAGGGTCGTGTTTAAATACGATAATCCATTAAAATGTCATACCCAGTGGCGTAACCACGCTTATTGAGGTTTGGACACATCTTTGAGACATCAAGATTATGATATCCAATTGTGGCGGGTAACTCTTATAGTTTGGATCAACTTGCCTGACGATTTGAAAGTGTTTTGAGCAAATAGTTTTGTACTCCATTACGTTTTTTGTCATGCCATGTACATTTAAATTCGATGTACGCATTATTGCGTTTACATTACTACAAAATGTACACATTAGTTTGAACTGTACGATATTAGTTTCATCATAATGTCAGTCACATAATTATGGTCAAAACAGAGAATTAATCCCGGAATAGGTTAAAAAAAAAAATAATTAATTCCGGAATTGGTCAAATATAACTTTCATAAATTAGCTTGTAGCTTAGGTTAGTCTACAGACCAAGTGGTTTCGGTCTCCAAGTCTCTGAAAATGGGTATGAAAGTTTTACTCCGGTGTGATGTTTTTCTTATTTTGGCGTCGTGTCGCAGTCTTACGGCAAAGTCGCAGCAATATTTGTGCCTTTAGGCTCGACTCATCCGTCTTCGGCCTGGGTAACTTTTGCTTTTGTTGGTCGATCAGCGACAATTTATGACCCTCTCTATTCGACTTTACACTGCAATGTTTTATTTAACTTGTTGGTCGATCAGCGACAATTTATGACCCTCTCTATTCGACTTTATACTACCATGTTTTATTTAACTTGTTGGTCGATCAGCGACAATTTATGACCCTCTCTATTCGACTTTATACTGCCATGTTTTATTTAACTAGTTGGTCGATCAGCGACAATTTATGACCATCTCTATTCGACTTTATACTGCCAAGTTTATTTAACTTGTTGGTCGATCAGCGACAATTTATGACCATCTCTATTCGACTTTATACTACCATGTTTTATTTAACTTGTTGGTCGATCAGCGATAATTTATGACCCTCTCTATTCGACTTTATACTACCATGTTTTATTTAACTTGCGCAGAGTGCACACGGAAACATTCAGCTTTACGCCGTTTTCAGAGAAGGATAGTAATCGTATCTCACTACTCAGATGTCAGAAGTTAAAGCCAGGAGGAAACCAGCGATTCGAATAGAAAAATTGGAACCGCCTCTGGCGGGATTCGAACATGAGACCTCCTTGTCCAGAGGCCGTTGCTTAGCTCTAGACCGTCAAGTCCCCCGACGTTATGTTGATGTCCTCCATCATTCATAAATTTACATATGGTCATGGAATATATGTACAATAACGCCATATTATAATTACTATAAGATCACCTTTAAAAAAAACAGTAATACAAAAATCAAACAAGAAAATCAAAGAATACCCCCCCCCCCCTTTAAATCCCTTTAAAAAATACATTATCGCAGACATAACGCCAGAAGACTCGACAGATCATTATTTTTTTTCTATTTTGTTCAATTTCAATAATTTATATTACAAAGGACAAAAAAAAATTCACGGAAGAAAAGTAGAAAAGATTTTAGGAAGTTTCTTTCAAAGAATGAAATGGTTGGAAGTTAACAGCTGTATTTGCTAACAACTGTACAGACAGACAGTTGTGGAGATTCGTTATCATTTACACCACAATGCGTTACACATGATAGTGATTATATTAGCTTAAACATGAACTCTGATCATCTTTTCTCAAACCTGAACATTGTTTTAATTCTTAACACTATAACGTTACTGAATTATGTTTAAAAAACATGCCATATACCTCTTCACATTTCAGCATATAAAACATCTGTGCTTGTTAAAACACGGGTTATCGCAACATCGTTGATATTACTGCAATCACGAGATGTTATAATCTAGATTTCTCTTTAAAATAAGTGCATAAGCATGTGGTTTTAGAAGCAATAAACTGAGAGATAAAAGTGTTCAGAGAGCTATTTTTTTAATAGGTTGATAAAAGTAGTTTTTTTTTAAATGAATAAATTCACAAAACACAACCAGTCTGTTATTTCGGCGCAGATGAAATAACATAACATCTTTAAAAAAAACCCCACAGAATAATAATAAAAAGTTCAGCTATTGCATTCAATTCTCAGCTTTATATGAATAAATTACTGTAACAGAAAGCAATAATATGATATATAAAGCTTTGTAACATGTAGCAATCTGATCATCAGAAGCATCCCTCCCCGCTTTCCGACGAGCAAGTGGTTTGACCTTTTAGCTTCCTGACAGTGGTACTATAGTATCTGGGTCGTGACTCCCAGGTTTCAACCACGTGTTGTAATTTGAACTTAAAAGCTCGCGAAACTGTCTGACTTAATGTACTGTTACAATATTAATATATAACCAGCATAATGCTTACACATTGCTTACAGTTAATTTAACTATACATATACTCTAATGTTGTGATAAAGCACGTTCATTATCGATTTATTTTTCTTTGCAGGTTGAGAAAAGTAGAATATTACCATCATACTATGTAAGTAAACACTCTCAGTCTGTACGATTGAGAAATATATATATATATATATATATATATATATATATATATATATACACACACATACGGCGAAAGAAAATAAAATGACATTTTTTTTACTAGGATACTACCACTACTACATACATACAAACACACACACACACACACACACACACATATATATATATATATATATATATATATATATATATATATATATATAATAACTGTATCTACGCCTTTGCTTCAGTAATACATCATTCACAGTTCGCATCACAACAAACTGTACATTATAAATAAACTGTAAATATATACTCCTAACTACACATACCTTCTATAATCTCCGCTGTTAACTCTCACTCTAGCACATGCACGATAAACAGCTGATAAATGTTTACCTCACGGGGTCATCTGTTTCAGCACGCGCTGTTACGTGATTGGTTGCTATGAGGAGGTACGCACCACACATTGTACTAGTTGACACGAGCAACTTCCGGAATGTTATAGTCAGGGTTAACGTAGGATGGGTCGAGTTAAAGTTATTATTTTGTTTATAATTAGCCAGTTGTAACTTCACTATATCCAGCCGTAGACAAATATCACCGTTTTATCAATGGTTTAGTTTATGTTATTTTTATCCCGTTATGATAAAGATGTTTAAACACAAAGACAACCTCAAGATATGGTCAAAATTACACGTGTCAACTAACTATATATTAATTACTTATTAAACTTTTCTTTTCTCATTTTTTTTTAATTCTGTGGTTGCCATCCCGCTTTTTAAATTATTTTATAAATTTCACGCAATATTCTTCCCCTTTCACTTTTTTTAAATTTTGTTATTCTGCCAATTTTAAGTACTATTTTTGTGCGCAAGAGAATAATGCCTACTTATTTTTTTTTCTTTAACAATTTCTAAATCAACAAATAATTACATTTCTTTAAATCATGCGACGACTCACTCTTGTTATTATTGTTCTTCTTTTTAATGTGTCATTCAGTCAATTTTTCATATTTTCAGAATTAAAATAGTGTTTTTGTTGTTGTTGTTGTGTTACTTGTCTTCCATCAGCCTAAGTACACCTCGAGAGCCGCAATAGCTCAGCGGTTAGTGAACTGGACCACAAAGGACAAGAGGTTTGGTTTGATCGTAATTGACGGCTTCCGGGTTCATCCATCCTTAAATGGGTACCGGATTTTTTTCTGGGAAAGTAAAGCGGCATGGGCATAACACCGACCATATTACCCAAATAATCGAAGGTTGGTGCCGAAGGTCTGTAAAAATTATGGTCACTAACACCATAATTCCTTTCCGCAGCATGGCGTGAAGGGGCTCTTTATTTATTTTTTTATTTTTTTTTTTTACTTAACTATGTACACCTCATTGTTTTTCTCTCACTTCAGAGCTATAATTCTTCTTATTTAATGTTTCATTTTCTCCTGGGTCACAATTAAGGATCTATTGGCAATGTAATAAATGTTCTTGACTCTAGCTTTCATTATTTCATTCCTTCACATTATTATAGTCACCGTATCAGCATTTATCCTTTATAATTATGACACATTTTTTACTTCTATGTTTAAATTTTCTCTTCCATCATATTTTTATACCCGTTTTCCGTGTATTACTCTCATTATAATTTATAAATTTAGTTTTCTATGCTTTCTGTCCTGTTATATTGAAACTTCTGCCCTAACTTTGTATGCGTTCCTCCCAAAACAAAAACAAATGTCAGGAAACTTTCCACACTTTCTTCAAAAAATGAGAAACTTCCTGGCAACTTACTTCACTGACCTTCTACACACACAAAATGCAAAGTGGGAAAAGGTAGTCCTAGAAGACGATGACTATATGCAATAGCAAACATCAAGATGAGCACCATGTAGGAGATGCACTACACAGCATTCACCCGAACAGAAACAGAGGAAAATAAACATGAAATAAGCTGTAAAAAAGTACACTTTTAAACACATTTCTATGATGTCATCATAATTTAAAATATTTAAAAATCTTGTTTGCAAGCAAGATTTACATGTTGTCCCCGTAAAGCTTCAACTGTTGAGCGCCTTTTATTCCCCGCTTTTTATTTCATTTATATTTTTCTGGCCGACCGGATCTTGGTTCGACTTCTCTCTTATTTCGGAAATACAATTTTCATTTCAATATGCAAAGGGCGTCCTGTACTGTCTATCACAGGAAGCGCGCGTCCGAGGCTCGTTAAATATATAGATACAATAACTATTTAAGGAACAAAGAAACACTCATTCAATTTACCTCTTCACAATCTATGTGGATTTTCCCGAATATGACCAATTTAAACATCGCCTTTATAAGCCACTCCAGATGAATCGTTAGTGACTGGTCTTCCATGAAAACAAGTTTAGTTTTATTCCTACTATCACCGGTTTTTAGTTAAACCAAACATGAAATCTAAAACGAGTACAGGTTTATTCCCTGTCGGGGCAGAGAGGGTGATAGTGATGGTCAAATGGCGGCCCGAGGGCCAGGTTCGGTCCGCCAGTGTATTTTTCGTGGCCATTGAAGCGACCACATAAACTACAATAATAAATATAAAGCTATAAATAAAAATACCCAAAGTTAAAGTCGGTTAAAACATAAGATAAAGGTAATTGTGAAATAAATACTTAATTGTTTTGTTACAAATTATGCAATATGTCGTCAAAGTGCAAGCATAATATTACTACATGAAATCATGTAATTTTTGTATAATAATCTTAAGTGTGGCTCTCTGGTCCTAGCCTGGGCTATAATCTGGACCTCGGTCAACCTTAGGTTAGCCACCACTGGTCTAGAGGTAAGACGCCAACGTCCGGACATTATGGTCTTGAGATCGAATCTTGCAATAGACGGTGGGAATTTTTCACTTCCAGTCCCTTGTTTTCTTCGTGGCTTTAATCCCACCCTTTTTGTCCCTGGGTAATGAAATTCGATTTCTAGTTCTCTCTGATATGGGCGAATAAAAGGGGGCCCTCCTGAACTTTAAAATAATTCTCGATCAGTTATAAGTCAAAATAACTAGTCCAAAGATGGCCGGGCGAACCGGACAAGATTGGGAAATCTACTCATGTCGAAGACGGATGTGTCGGGCCGAAAATCATAGAATCGCTGCTTTACTGTAAACTAGCGAGAGAACGCACCCAAGCCCAACTACATGGTTAACGCTAAGAAGAAGCGACTTGAAACAAATACATACATAATGCTGACCACATTATAAAAATGGTTACGGAGGAAAACATAAGCTCTAAAATCATATTTTTTATGTGCCACATTCGAGACGTGACGAGAGATTTGGTTTTATGTTATTAATATTTTTGTTTAGAAAGCGTACAAACAAAATCCACAGACAATTCATGGCTTGCTCTTGTTTAATTAACGAGCGTCAAAAGAGATAACGAATGTTGAAGTGGGCACGTTGTATCCATCACGCCAACGTTGTCATCACGGTCAACTGTACGGAAACACTTGTTACAACGAAAGGAACATGTTATTTATTAAACACGTTCGTCGTTTATCATATTTGAACTTCGGATCAGTAATTGTTTATTTCTCATCCCTCCTCTTTTCAAATCAATTGAATGATATTTATGTCAAGAGTCTCTTAAGCAGTACAGACACTTATGATCAAGATTTTAACGGAACAGTTAAACACTAACAATGAAATCATCTCATCAGGGTTCACTTAGTTCATAACACCCACATCTCTGCCTCGTACGTAGATCGCAATGTCCCAAAAATGTGAGTATGGCTTTCTAAAAAAATATGTGCATTATCATCGTGTTCCCTAACGTTACTCTTACAGCTCGTTCGACTTCTTACTATTTTCATTCACTTTCCTCTCGGACAGAAGACGGCACAAGGGGCGAAAGTCATAGTTCTGCACAATTGACGATCTTTTGCTAGTTCTTGTTCTCCACAACTGACGATCTTTTGCTAGTTCTTGTTCTCCACAACTGACGATCTTTTGCTAGTTCTTGTTCTCCACAACTGACGATCTTTTGCTAGTTCTAGTTCTGCACAACTGACGATCTTTTGCTAGTTCTTGTTCTGCACAACTGACGATCTTTTGCTAGTTCTTGTTCTGCACAACTGACGATCTTTTGCTAGTTCTTGTTCTCCACAACTGACGATCTTTTGCTAGTTCTTGTTCTCCACAACTGACGATCTTTTGCTAGTTCTTGTTCTCCACAACTGACGATCTTTTGCTAGTTCTTGTTCTCCACAACTGACGATCTTTTGCTAGTTCTTGTTCTCCACAACTGACGATCTTTTGCTAGTTCTTGTTCTGCACAACTGACGATCTTTTGCTAGTTCTTGTTCTCCACAACTGACGATCTTTTGCTAGTTCTTGTTCTCCACAACTGACGATCTTTTGCTAGTTCTTGTTCTCCACAACTGACGATCTTTTGCTAGTTCTTGTTCTCCACAACTGACGATCTTTTGCTAGTTCTTGTTCTCCACAACTGACGATCTTTTGCTAGTTCTAGTTCTCCACAACTGACGATCTTTTGCTAGTTCTTGTTCTCCACAACTGACGATCTTTTGCTAGTTCTAGTTCTCCACAACTGACGATCTTTTGCTAGTTCTAGTTCTCCACAACTGACGATCTTTTGCTAGTTCTTGTTCTCCACAACTGACGATCTTTTGCTAGTTCTAGTTCTCCACAACTGACGATCTTTTGCTAGTTCTAGTTCTCCACAACTGACGATCTTTTGCTAGTTCTAGTTCTCCACAACTGACGATCTTTTGCTAGTTCTTGTTCTCCACAACTGACGATCTTTTGCTAGTTCTTGTTCTCCACAACTGACGATCTTTTGCTAGTTCTTGTTCTCCACAACTGACGATCTTTTGCTAGTTCTTGTTCTCCACAACTGACGATCTTTTGCTAGTTCTAGTTCTCCACAACTGACGATCTTTTGCTAGTTCTTGTTCTCCACAACTGACGATCTTTTGCTAGTTCTTGTTCTCCACAACTGACGATCTTTTGCTAGTTCTTGTTCTGCACAACTGACGATCTTTTGCTAGTTCTTGTTCTGCACAACTGACGATCTTTTGCTAGTTCTTGTTCTCCACAACTGACGATCTTTTGCTAGTTCTAGTTCTCCACAACTGACGATCTTTTGCTAGTTCTAGTTCTCCACAACTGACGATCTTTTGCTAGTTCTTGTTCTGCACAACTGACGATCTTTTGCTAGTTCTTGTTCTGCACAACTGACGATCTTTTGCTAGTTCTTGTTCTCCACAACTGACGATCTTTTGCTAGTTCTTGTTCTCCACAACTGACGATCTTTTGCTAGTTCTTGTTCTCCACAACTGACGATCTTTTGCTAGTTCTTGTTCTCCACAACTGACGATCTTTTGCTAGTTCTAGTTCTCCACAACTGACGATCTTTTGCTAGTTCTAGTTCTCCACAACTGACGATCTTTTGCTAGTTCTAGTTCTCCACAACTGACGATCTTTTGCTAGTTCTTGTTCTCCACAACTGACGATCTTTTGCTAGTTCTTGTTCTCCACAACTGACGATCTTTTGCTAGTTCTAGTTCTCCACAACTGACGATCTTTTGCTAGTTCTAGTTCTCCACAACTGACGATCTTTTGCTAGTTCTTGTTCTCCACAACTGACGATCTTTTGCTAGTTCTAGTTCTCCACAACTGACGATCTTTTGCTAGTTCTTGTTCTCCACAACTGACGATCTTTTGCTAGTTCTAGTTCTCCACAACTGACGATCTTTTGCTAGTTCTTGTTCTCCACAACTGACGATCTTTTGCTAGTTCTAGTTCTCCACAACTGACGATCTTTTGCTAGTTCTTGTTCTCCACAACTGACGATCTTTTGCTAGTTCTAGTTCTCCACAACTGATGATCTTTTGCTAGTTCTAGTTCTCCACAACTGACGATCTTTTGCTAGTTCTTGTTCTCCACAACTGACGATCTTTTGCTAGTTCTTGTTCTCCACAACTGACGATCTTTTGCTAGTTCTAGTTCTCCACAACTGACGATCTTTTGCTAGTTCTTGTTCTCCACAACTGACGATCTTTTGCTAGTTCTTGTAGACTGGTTGTTTCTATATTCCATGCTTGAGCCTTCCCTGGTATAGAATATTCCTTCTTTGGCAACGGATGGGCAAGTTGATACCTAAAGGCATTATGTGGTGCAACGTTAAAGTTGAATTATTTAGCAAAATCTATATTTATCCTTCGTAGGTTGATCCAAGTTAGATTAACACTGCCATCCCTGATTTCATTATTCTCCGTCTGTTTGTTCATTGTATGGTTCTCTACAGTCCCATTTTTTCACTATTTTCTGTTATGTTGTTCATTGTATGGTTCTCTACAGTCACATTTTTTCACTATTTTCTGTTATGTTGTTCATTGTATGGTTCTCTACAGTCCCAATTTTTCATTATTTTCTGTTAGGTTGTTCATTGTACGGCTTTCTACAGTCACATGTTTTCACTATTTTCTGTTAGGTTGTTCATTGTATGTCTCTTTACAGTCCTATGTTTTCACTATTTTCTGTTAGATTGTTCATTACATACCTCTCTTCAGCCATTCTTCTATAGCCCAGTGGATAGGTTTTCATTATATACATAGTTTTATATATATATATGCGCAGTTATTTGTGTGTTTACGATTGCATATATGTATACATATATATATATATATATATATATATATATATATATATATATGTATTTATAAAATACAAGCAAAGAATACAGATTACCTGTTTTACCTTGTGACTTATGGGGCATATGGTTGTATTGTCTATATTTTTCCACGTTACACAAAACATAGAAAGGTCATTACTACATTCGTTGATCTGGAACAAATTCTCAGAGGCAGTGTGAACCTTGATGTCATTTCTAATGGAAGACTTGCTCTATTCCCGTGTTTGGATATAGAGCAAGTGCTACATGATCATCAGATAAATGCACTAACAACTTCACAAGCGTGGCTTGTGTACTTAACTATTTTTAAAGGGAGTCGCTAAAACCCCGAAGATCAATCAAATTCTGGAATTAGCGAAGAATGAAATGAAGATTTAGAAACACATTCAGAAAAGGGTTGGATATAGGTGTGTAGCGTGTAGGCATGGTAAGAGTAGGCATTTGTAATATGAAACCAAGGGAAGAGGATACATGTACAAGCAATTAATAGTGAAAGAGTAGCCTTAACTGAGTGGTCGCGGACAAGGACATGAGTGGGCGAGCGAAGATTTGAATGAGTAAATAAACACGGGAGATGTAGTTTTCCACGGGGAACCCAAGTCGCTCAAAGTTGTAAGACAGGAATACTCTGTGTTATATTAGAGTGGTGCATTAGTACATGTGTGAAGAAGTGTTAACTTTAGTGTACAGAAAGGAATTTAGAGATAAGCATTACACAGAAGTAATTGAAACATATAACCATGATTTTCATAAGCAAAAGCAGGTCCCTCAAAGAGAGTAACAACAATAACATAAGCACGACAACAATAAGCAAATTAATCACAAGAACAGATCATGAGTAATAATAAAAGGAAACTAATAAAAGGCCAACGCCCACATATAAACTCTTCTGCATGGGAACAATCATTAAAGCATCAATAAACTGAATGAACGTGAAGGGTTAGTCATAATCAAGAACAGATGGAAGGGGTTTGCTGATGTACCTTTCTGCCTCACAATCAATCCTGTTCAAGTTAACGCAAGTGAAATAATTCTTTGCGGTGAAAAACATGACATGAATTATAAATACCCACGTAAAACAACTATAGAACTTCTACCATTATTCTATAATATCAACAAACTTTTTGAAAGTACCCAGATCACATTCTACTACAGAGTTTGTCTACTGTTCTATGACTATCATTTTGATCAGGATTGGGCTCTATATAATTATTAATGGACACTGTTCGATGCAATAATAAAACAAAATTGAGTTGTGATCCATAAGAACAAATGATCGGACCTATTTCTTTTGACCTCCCCAACGTTAAA
Organism: Megaustenia siamemsis; assembly: GCA_032433765.1. Lineage (NCBI taxonomy): Eukaryota > Metazoa > Mollusca > Gastropoda > Stylommatophora > Ariophantidae > Megaustenia > Megaustenia siamemsis. The sequence goes on from JAVIAB010000051.1 coordinate 63,011,667, forward strand.
TAGATACCGTAAGTTTTTATTTTATTTCGGGGTGGGAGGGAGTGTTTGAGGGAGTGTTTGAGGGAGAGACAGATTAGCGCTGCGTTGATCGCAATGTCCTAAAATGTGCGTATGGCTTTAGAAAAATATGTGCATTAACAATTGAGTAAAGACATCAAAATGCATAGAGATGCGAAGCTGCTGTAAAGCTGGTGATAAAAATGACAATTTTAAAACAAGGAAAAAAAGTGGTATGGTAATAGCTCTACGTATGTGAGTAACAAAACCAAAGTTGACGTTCCGGCCAAGCAGGTCTTCAGCTGGAAGTCTTTCTTCAGCTGAAGGCCTACTTGGCTGAAACGTTGACTTTTGTTTTGTTACATACGTAAGGCTGTTACTATACCACTATTTTCTCCTTTTTAAGAAAATTGTTATGTGCATTAACCCCTGTTCTCTAAACGTCGCTTACAAAGCATTTGAATTTTGGAATTCTTTCTTATGTTAGTTTCATTCATTTTTCTCTCCGGCTAAAGGCGGCACATGGGGCGGATGTCATAGTTGACGATTTGTTGCTAGTTCTTGTTGCTAGTTCTTGGTTTCTTCATAGTCTCATGATTGATCCTTGACTTGGTAATTGTTCTGCATAGCTATTCTCTTGGTATGTCTTGTTTTCTATTACCAGATGGTTTCCGTATGAATGCCCGATGGGAGGTCTTTCTTCATTTATTCTCAGCACATGACCGATGTGTTTCCAGCACCTAGTTATAAAGCTCGACACGTTTTCTTTCATCTCTTATTTGGTTATTTGAACTGTATTCTTTCCAGCTTAGTATTACTCCAACGTAACTATACACTCGTTACTAGCCATATTTGTTTTTTATATTATAACCAAAATCTAGAAAGTCCCATTGGTGCTATGTAGCTCGTGTGTTGTATGTAATCCTCCTGAGCAAAGAGGTGTAGTAGAAGTTATTTTGACGCACTGTGCCCAAATCAGTCGAGATCGCGATGCAAACTGGAGCTCTAAGCCTGAGATACAAAGTAAGATGTGCTGTTTAAAGAATCCCAGCCACCTTTTGATCATCATCTCATCATGAGAATAGTAGAAGTGGTAGCGAACTGAATGCACCACATTTATCAGTTTGGTTATTGCTGGACATTAAAGCTCGTCAGTCGACAATGTTGATACAATTGTTTGGAAATATAAAGACAGGTCACTATTTTCTTGTGTACCAATCACATCTTATCAACTGTGAATTACTACTATATGTTTCATGACTATCACACTGCAATATGTTTTATGACTATATTAATTTCGCTTTTATATTTTGTGACTTTATAAGTCTCACTATTATATGCCTCATAATGAAGTGTTACCTCTACTCAATACTCTGAAATGGAGTGAGTGGGGGCTCGATGGTCTAGAGGTAAGACGTCGGCATCTGAACAGAGAGGTCTTGGGTTCGATCCCTACCACAGGCGGTGGGTCTTTGTAAAAATCGAATCCGTGATTTATGTGTGTTTTTTTGAGAATCCGTGATTTGTGTGCGTTATTTTGAGAATCCGTGATTTGTGTGCGTTTTTTTTTTTGAGAATCCGTGTTTATGTGTGTTTTTTTTTTGAGAATCCGTGATTTGTGTGTGTTTTTTTGAGAATCCGTGTTTATGTGTGTTTTTTTTTTGAGAATCCGTGATTTGTGTGTGTTTTTTTTGAGAATCCGTGATTTCTTCTAAGCTTTACCCTCCCCTTGGGAGCCGTGATAGATCAGTGGTTAGTGAACTGGACAACAAAGGACAAGAGGTAGGGTTCGATCCCCACCGACGGCGTCCGGTTCACCCAGCCTTTAATGGGTACCTGATTTTTTTTCTGGGAAAGTAAAGCGGCACAGGCGTAATACTGACCACATTACCCCAAAAATCATGTGCCTAAGGTCTGTAAAATTTATGGTCACTAACACCATATTCCCTATACGCCACTTGGCGTGACGGGGGTACTTTACATTTACTACTTTTAACCCACTTATAAGTTTTATGACTACCATACACCCACTTGTATGTTTTATGACTACATTTAACCCACTTATATGTTTTATGACTACTTTTAACTCACTTATATGTCTGATGACTACTTTTAACCGACTTGTATGTTTTATGACTATCTTTATCCACATACACTTTTTGTGTCCACCTTTAACTCGCTTGTATTTTCGCGACTACTTTATCTTCCTATAACTTACAGTTTTTGTGGCTACTTTTCTTGTACTAGCTGAATGTCCATGTAAATCTCTATTGTGTAGACACATTTAATAATAACGCTATATCGAAGCCACTCCATTTGGTTGATTATGATTAAGAATGGAGATTGTTATAGAGGGGAAACAAACACATGACATATGTAACGGGAACAGGAGGTTCTCATTAACTTCTGACCACGGTCCACGACACAGGGAAGTCATTTTTTCTTTTCTTTAACCAGTTTCGATTATTTTGTTCTGGATGTTTCGTGACTAGTTAGCTATGTAAGATTAGTTGTATTTACTTGCTTATCTGTGTGTGCGTGTTGTTTGAATGTTCCTGCTTAAGGCCTCTTGTGCCGAAACGTCGTTCAAATCTGTGTCGTCTACTAATCACGTAAAGTTTTTACCATATATTTTTCCTATTTTGTTTTTTATTTTCATTCACATCCAGCTTTAATGCAGCTTCTCATTTGTATGCATTCATTTGCATTTCTTTGCTTGAACCCATTCTCATTAACATCACAATCAATGACATCAAGAAAACACATGTGAGTTGAATACAATGACACGTGTGAGTGAATTATATCCGTTCATTACGACGTCTCCAGTCTGTGTCATGAAAAAGTTCAATATAAGATATGTCACTCATTCACGTGGAATTTCTTATACGCCATAGCTATAGATCTACTTGCAATCTTTAGTTATAATTACACTTCCTCGTTGTTTTAATGACTCATAGCTATAGATCTACTTGCAATCTTTAATTATAATTACACTTCCTCGTTGTTTTAATGACTCATAGCTATAGATTTACTTGAAATCGTTAGTTATAATTACACTTCCTCGTTGTTTTAATGACTCATAGCTATAGATTTACTTGCAATCTTTAATTATAATTAAACTTCCTCGTTGTTTTAATGACTCATAGCTATAGATTTACTTGCAATCTTTAGTTATAATTACACTTCCTCGTTGTTTTAATGACTCATAGCTATAGATCTACTTGCAATCTTCAGTTATGAATACACCTCTTTGTTGTATTAATGACTCATAGCTAATCGAGATCCGTAGATCCTAGACCATGCTACGGAAGTCGTGCACGTGGACCAATATTCTCCTAGGATTTTCTCAAGGGGGATATAGAACAACTATAGATTCGTGCTGTGTGCAGTGATGATGTTCGTAGCAACAAGCAAACAATCTAATCGAGTGGACCACCATTGGTTATTGGAACTCGCGTGACCTAGTGCCTCCATCAGTGGCAGTTTTCCTTTTCATATTTGAAAATAACATCAAACTGATAACTCTATACTTTTTCACATTTTCAGCCGGTGACCTTTGCCTAGACACTACTGATAGCTATAACTAACATGAGCTACTCATGTTTGCCTTAGTGAATCATGCCGTACATCGTCTCATCCTAACTTTTGACAATCACTTTGGAATCACATAGCTATAAGATAGTTCCTCTAGGTTATGAACTAACTTTGCATTGTTGAGTTATAAATCGTCCTTAACTGTTGTAATGTCTAACCCTAATTCTAACTTGATTCGTTATAATTTCCATAAATACGAATCTGTTATGATCCGTGTTGAAATCTGCGTTCTGAACTGCTGGTTTCGGGACTACCAAAGTTGATGTACCCACACCTCATTTACATATGTGTTCCAGCTTGCGCTGGGAGGTGATACGTTTCATCCAACTGTGTATTACTAGCTCCATCTTTAGGACGACTCCTTCCAGAAATTCTGGTAAATAAGATATTTTTTTCTTCTGGCTGGTCCTAAGTTCTGGACAAACAACTCATGCGCGCATCATTCAGTTACATCCCCAGCTCTGCATGATCTTTCATTTGTAAGCATCCTTGCATTTTGTGATATTCTGAACTTAACTAAAAGTTCAACCCTCCGTTCGTTGTTTAAGTTTGAATAAACCTTTGGGAACATTTCTCTAACATTATTTTTCATTTTCCCTATCCTACTACATAAATGTCTACCACCCATATTTACGACCTTCACCCTTCCAGTCAAGTTATCTTCCATCTCCCTCCATTATTTGAGAAACCGTGACTATGTATGGATGCTATTTTTGATTTCCCTTATCGGTAACATAAGCTGTAACAAGATCACATAAAATTCACATAAACCCACAGTCGTGCTAGGCCTCCTTCAACATACAACAAAGGTCAAGTACACAGATTATTTCATTTGTGCAATCGTTGTTATGTTTTGTTGTGTTATATTAGAACTATCAACACTGCATTCCGGACACACCCATGAGTGCACCAATCTCTTTCACAAAATACCGAAAACTTCCGAGGAGAACTCTGAATCACGTGCACGAAGTCCCATACACAGCGTGAGACTCTTATATTGTACGGATTCGTTACCCAATTGTTGTACACACGCCCGAAGCTTTCATTTATTTATATTTATTGTTTTGTCCCACTCGCCCCGCGCTCAGTGATACATTGCTAGTCTAATCAGCTGAATCCAGTCTCATTAACTGCAATCGTATCCTACATTATGCGTACAGTCGTACCCAACATTATGCGCACAGTCATATCCTACAGTATCCGTACAGTCATATCCTACAGCATGCGTACAGTCGTATCCTGCAGTATCCGTACAGTCATATCCTACAGCATGCGTACAGTCGTATCCTGCAGTATCCGTACAGGCATATCCTACAGCATGCGTACAGTCGTATCCTGCAGTATCCGTACAGTCATATCCTACAGCATGCGTACAGTCGTATCCTGCAGTATCCGTACAGTCATATCCTACAGCATGCGTACAGTCGTATCCTGCAGTATCCGTACAGTCATATCCTACAGTATGCGTACAGTCGTATCCTGCAGTATCCGTACAGTCATATCCTACAGCATGCGTACGGTCGTATCCTGCCGTATCCGTACAGTCGTATCCTACAGCATGCGTACGGTCGTATCCAACTTTATGCGTGCAGGCAATCTCTGAAACATTTTCCTGTTACCCACAATAATTTTCGCGCCCCCCCACCCCGCCCCCACCATTTTCCCAATGCATTTTCTCAGACCTGAGCATCTGCTTGGTCACTCACTATTAGGAAGTTGCAGGACCAAAGTAATAAATGACTACACAATCTGCAATTTGCATGACTAATGTAATAAATGCCTACAAAATCTGCAATTTGCATGACTAAAGTAATAAATGCCTACACAATCTGCAATTTGCATGACTAAAGTAATAAATGCCTACACAATCTGCAATTTGCATGACTAAAGTAATAAATGCCTACACAATCTGCAAGTTTCCAGGGCTCTCTGTCTACGCAGTCTCTCATACTCACAAGGGAAACAATCCCAACAAGTGCCGATCTTTAAATATTTTGATACATAAAATAAAAGCTAAAACAACAAATAAAATGGTTTGGCAGCGTGATAAGATAGAAATACCAAAATACAACACAATCCTTTCATAGACGTTGCATGAATACAAAACTCAATGTTGGACCACGAAAAAGATGAATATTAGAAGCACTAGGAAACACACTTCTATAAAGGAAACAAATTTATCATACTTAGTTATAACTGGCAAAATACAGGGAAAGAGAGATTGCGGACAGCAAAGAAAGAAGATGCTAGATAGCTTGGTATTATGGCATGGAAAACAATCAACAACAGAATCGATACCATGCACTGTATATAGCGAATTGTGGAAGGACATGATGGCCTAAACCGGTATGACACATGATGATGATGTGGAAACATAACAGCAGCAGAGGCAAACAAAAGTGTAAATGACCGCAAATTATATCTCCGCTGGAAGGCAAATGAAGAAGGAAAGAAGAAGTTATAGGATGGCCAAAAGATACACGAAAAAAAGCACCTAATAACACATGTGTATGGCACGTCACAGAGGAAAAAATCAGAGAACATTAATGGAAAGATAATCAATAACACCGAAGAATTGCTGATGCATCTGTATTACCAGCAGACAATCCTAAATATCTGTAACAATTACTTAATGAAATAAACATGACAAGCACAAAATATGGATTAGGTGTGAATATTTAAAAAAAAAAACTAAAACTATGAGCATAAACAAAGAAAACCTGCAAGTGGATATCAAAATTGAAGGAATAGATCTAGAGACAATTCAGAGCTACAATTACCTTGGAAATACTATAATTAGTGACGGAAAATGTAAAACTGAAATAAACAAAAAAATAGAAATGGTAAAAAGTAATGTAAAAGCCATGAAAAATATACTAATATCCAAACAAATAATACCAGGGCTAAAACTAAGAATATCAAAATGTTATATCTTCTTAACATTCCTGTATGGTGCAGAAACATGGACATTAGACAAGAAAACAGAAAAGAAGATTGTAGAATTGTGGATTTATCAAAGAAATTGAAGAATTGGATAGAAAGAAAAGAAAACAAACGATGAAGTCCATAAATAAGTAAAAGTGAAAAGAACTACTAAACACAATTCAAACAAGACAAATACGATTTGGGGCCATATTAAAAGACACAACAGCCTACTAAAAGTAATATTGGAAGAGTAAATTCAAGGTAAAAGAGGTAGAGCCAGACCAAGACTAACATGGATGGGTAACATCGAAAGATTGATAAGTCAGCATATTACAACCTGCACCATCAAAGCAAGAGACAGAGTGGAATGGCGCTCCATGGTAGCCAACCTTCGAAGCGTAGACGCCACTCAATGATGATGATGATGGCACATGACTTTTTCGTATGTATCACACTAACCTCCTCACGTGACTCTGCATTTACAGGAGATGGACGTAAAGCACGCTTTCAACACTAATTGTAAATGATTAATTACCTACGTTTGTTATTGAAAGAATAACTACAACAACTGTTTTGTGCTGTCATTTGATTTTGCACAGAAACATTGTAGTGAACTTGTATTAAGATAACAAGATTAAGAAAAGAGAAAATATTCTACAGGAAAGAACGAAAAGAAATGCAACTAAACGAGTATATCATCTGAGAGACAATGAAATAATTAAAAAACTAAATTAAAAATATCGACATATTCTTAAGTAATAAAAAACGAGATGACAAATACTGTGAGATATTTACGAGACAACCAGTTCGACAGTAGAGTTTAGGAAAATAATAGGAAATTTAGTCCCTGCTACGTGGCGGCTTAAGATAGAACAGTGTGTACGTGCTATTGGAAACATAGGACATCTGGCAAGAAAGTACGTCATTATATCTTTTTAGTTGAATTTTACATCAAGCTTGGGCAGATGGTGCTCGTAAGCCTGTGGGGGGGGGGACCATCTAAGGGCAGAATTCATCTACAGAAAAGACAATCTGCTACCTTGCAGGAAGTTTGGGAACAATCAAAGGCTAAGAAAAGCAAACCTGAATAAAATGCTGGCTGGAATCGGATGCACTGGGCCACTGACGCAGAACACAGTGCAACGGTTTAACAGGTATTCAATCGAATCGCTTAAACAGACAGCTGACTTCATGAGAGAGTCTGGAATCCTACTCTGATTGAGTCTTGATCACACAGAGAGAGAGAGAGAGAGAGAGAGAGAGAGAGAGAGAGAGAGTTAAATTTTAAAGAACGGATTGTTAGTGTCAGACTGACATCATATCCTAGCAATTAAGAAGTCACAGTATCTTAATTTGTTATTTTTAAAAATCATTCCTATACTAACTGGGACAATTGAGGATGGAAGAGATAGAGGGAAGCAAAGAGAAAAGATACCAGGCAGCTTAAGAGCTTAGCTTGGCAGAAGGTCAACAATAGAAATTATAAATAACTGTCCAGAACGAAAGTTGTGGAGTGACATAATCACCTACGCCAGCAGGCACGGTACTTGGTGATGATGATGATGATGATGATGATGATGATGATGATGACGATATACAATTTTTTTCAAAACAATCCACGACATATACAGGCTAGCTTCGCTACAATTGTATTTTAGTTTATTTATCAAGCTCATTATTCATCATTTTACAATTAAATGTTGCTTTCTGTTTGCTATAAATGTTTACTTCTCTCTCTCTCTCTCTCTCTCTCTGTGTGTCTGTCTCTTCGCGTTCAATAAACTTGTTGTCACACGTCGTTACCTCTACCACCATGACGAAGCTGACAGCCTCTTCAGGTCTCCACATTTTCATCACAGTTTTTGTTGCATGTCTGTGTCGTTGGGCCATGTTTCACATCGAAGTTCAGCTTAGCTGTTGCCCAACTCAAGATGTTTCAGGGTCAGGGTCTCTCTTCTCCACTTTCATTCATCCTAGGCGGTAAAGATTACTCACGAGTCCGCAATGGTCTGTTCTAAGGGGGGAGGTTTGGACGTGTCTTGTTCATATGTGCATGGGATCCTGCATGCCGTTTATTTGAAACTTTTGTTTCCAGTTTATTTTGTATTTGTTCCATAGAGTAGTCTGGTCTCTCTGTAGACCACTGGATGGGTATTAGGACTTTTCTGCTGCTCGTTTTGGAGAGAATATCAACTTCTTTCACGGTAACTCTAATATGAAGTTTTTTTTCTATTGTAAGGTCACTTGTTTACATCGTTGCATCTCATTTGGCTCAAATATTATGTCTTGCGTCATGATTTGAGGATATTTTGATATTGTTGAGGACTCCAGAAGTTGCATTCCAGTCTATTAAGAAGACTGTAGAAGATTGTTTTCTTGTTTGAGTGTCTCATGGCTTCAAGAAGTGCATATATCCACAACGGCATCAGTATTCTGCTAATTTCTATTTCACATGACATCACATGCGCGCCATGTACATGCAGGACATTTCAATCAATAGTATATCTTGATAATGATAAGTAGCATTCCTTTCTCCCTTAACGATTTCTTATTAAAGTGCACAACTCTTTGACCGACCAACGTATAAAAAAAAATCATTACAACACATTCAGACGGATTAAAAAAAAATATAAACAAGTTTGAGAAGAAAAAAAAAAACTAATAAAGCGCGAATTTTCAATACAAAAAAATGTACCTAATATTGGGAAAAAAATTTGCTGGAAACTGAATTCACTAGACACAAAACAATCGACAAATTGAACTGTGGCCTGACACACTGATGTTGGAACAAACTGGTAGGATCGACAGAAAAGACAAAACTTTGAGACAAATATACATAATGAAGTAATGAAAGGTTAGAGCTGTGACAGAAAATTGCGACTGGGTATGGACAATAGATTTGATCTGAAGTTTTGTGTAGCCCAGAGTCTAGATATTGTGTAGACCCGACTCTAGGTTTTGTGTAGACCTTAGTCTAGGTTTTGTGTAGGCCTAAGTTTAGATACTGTGTTGACGTGAGTCTAGGTTTTGTGTAGACCTGAGTCTAGGTTTTGTGTAGACCTGAGTCTAGGTTTTGTGTAGACCTGAGTTTAGATAATGTGTTGACCTGAGTCTAGGTTTTGTGTAGACCTGAGTTTAGATACTGTGTTGACCTGAGTCTAGGTTTTGTGTAGACCTGAGTTTAGGTTTTGTGTAGACCTGAGTTGAGATAATGTGTTGACCTGAGTCTAGGTTTTGTGTAGACCTGTGTTTAGATAATGTGTTGACCTGAATCTGGGTTTTGTGTAGACCTGAGTTTAGATACTGTGTTGACCTGAGTCTAGGTTTTGTGTTGACCTTAGTCCAGGTTTTGTGTAGGCCTGAGTCCAGGTTTTATATAGACCAGTCTAGGTTTTGTGTAGACCTGAGTCTGTCTATTAAATTCATAACCTATTGTGAGCTCTCACGCTCAAACGCATCAGAAAATCTACGCCTGTGGGTCATGACCAAGACAAACCCGCTCCTTAAAGTGTCCAGAATCTAAAGGACTGAAACTCTCACTTGACGGGGACTACTTTGGATGATCTGATGCCTCTTGTTGCAAAGCTCTGTATAAGGGGGAACCTATCATCACCATACAGACCTAGACAAACAGGAGTAAAAAATGCAAACTGGTAGACCTATGAGCAATATTTCAAACAACGCTATAGAAAATGATTGACTTGTTTCACTTGTCAACGAAAATCATTCATTGCCTTCGAGTGTCGTCTCCGCATCGAAGGTTGGCTACCATGGAGCGCCATTCCACTGTCTTTTGCTTTGATTGTGCAGGTTGTCATAGGCTGTCTTGTCCTTCTTTTGATGTTATTCATCGATGTTAGTCTTGGTCTGCCTCTGCCTCTATTACCCTGTATTTTCCCTTCTAAGATTACTTTTAGTGGCTGTTGTGTCTTTTAACATATCCCAAAAGTTTCATTTGTCTTGTTTGAACTGTGTTTAGTAGTTCTCTTTTCATTTTTAGTTGTTTTAAAACTTCATCATTTGTTCTCTTTTCTTTCATCCAATTCAACATATTCTTCTATAAATCTACATTTCAAAGGCGTCAGTTTTACTGTTCTATTTTCTTATCTAATATCCATGGCCATTAAATTTATTTTTTTTTTTAAAAAGGAAATTCAATGACTTGACTAATGCAACTTTAACATGTTTACAAACATCGAATTGTCATGAACATTTTTTGTATACATGGAAAATAAGCCAAAAAGAATTGTGGTCATACGGACTAAATGATCACTAATTGTGTTGATAAAAGTAACACTGAAATCTGAGACAACAGGAATTAAAGAGTGGCATTAATTGTTGCTGCTTACCCATTGGTGTCGAGGATAGAGAAACTGCAACGTAATGTCAAAATGTCAGCGCAGATCATACAGGCAGTCGCTATTATTTAAACATCGATAAGAAAGCAGAGCAGTAAATTATACATGATCACAACTGTGCCAAAAGTAAAGTAGCAAATTGTGCATTGCCACAACTATGCCAACAGCAAAGCAGCAAATTATACATGATCATAATTATGTCACGTGGTCGGCACGAGCTGCTTGCATTTACATACAGAAAGGTGATCTAGCTGGATGCTTTCTTAATTTCCTGGGTTCTGTTGGTGGAGTTGGCTTTTGTCAGCTACAGAACTATTGCATAAATATATCTTTCATCTAAACAGACTCTACAATTACAGGGATTATGAAGATTCTCATTTTGTTCGCCAGTCTGTTGTGACGTGAACTGCTAACAGAAGCCCATCTGAAGATGATGTCAGGGCTTGATTAGTTGTTGGGGTCGTCTAGTACGTGCTGTCCACAAACAATACATAGTTTTGATGTTTGCTATATTTCTGTTGTCGGGGTCAAACATCGAACTTATCAAGAAAAAAAAACACATGTAAGATGAAATGCTTAAGGGACTTCCACTAATTTCTCTTTCTAATTGTTTCCCTCCTTTTCACACACACACGCACGCACGCACGCACGCACGCACGCACACACACACACACAATATCAATAATAAAGAATCAAAGAGAGACAACTTTATAGAAATCCTGCAGAGGCACAATTTGCCTGCCTGCCTGTCTGTTTTCTTCTTTTCTTTTATCCAGTTCTGCCAGCGTCGACGAGTTAATTCAATGACGTATTTTCTATCAATGACACTTTCTGTGGCTTGGTATATAGTGATATTGTATTGTTTTATTATGTTGTAAATCCCCTCAGTCCATCTTCCACTTGGTCTACCTCTATATGTTGGTTGTTCTATTTTGTTGTTATAAACAGTACATCAACAGCAGCATTAAGGTGAATGACAGAAAGCTGAAGTACACCACAACGCCTCACGGTCTATGTAAATAGGATCAGTAAGCGTTTTAATCAGAAAGAATGTTTTATTTTAGTTGCATCTTTAGTTGCATCTTTAGTGTAATGTTGAAACTTTCATTTCACCGACAAGGCTATCAACTGCCCTATAGCAGAAAAGCAGAAACTAGTAGTGTGAGACTATAAATGTGGACGTATAATGTTCGTTAGCAACGGCTTACTGGAATCATAGATAAAATGAAGAGATTTGAGGCATTGTGCGAAGTATTTAAACTCATCATGAACCTGACAAATGTGAAGACTCAAAACCTCAAGATATCGGAATGTTTGGTTGTTAAGTGAATTTGTAATCAAATATTAACTGTCTTCAGTATATCTCTACTGCTAATTCCTCACTGACCACAGAGCTGCAAAATGGAGTAAGTATGTCTTCAGCAATTTATCCAAGCCGACACAGATTGTGGAGATTAGAAATGCTTGCTGTCAGCAATACGATCGCTGTATACAAAGCATGCGCACTGAGCATTCTGCGCACGCAAGTCTTTTGTTGTATGCATACAAGTGGAATACCTTGTAGGGAACTACACACTGACTCAGAAATACCTGCAGATATCGTTCCGTGGCGTTGAGCTGTAGGGCGTCAGCTCGCATGCCGCTGAATCCACGACAATAGCAACTTATATACAAGCAGCAAGGAAGCAAAGTTCGAACGTGGTTCTAGTGTTCGCCTGAGACGCATGCAAGCTCATGAAGTGATAAACAGTTATGTCTTGGTAGCTTGCTATTCCAGGCATGTTTGCTCTTCTTTGACAGCAACCCCTAGGATTGGTGGACGGCTGACACAGAATATATAATAAACTACTCATCATTCTATCACAGCCTACTCTATATATAGCCAAAGGACTAAGGGATATCACTCTAATCGTTCGGCTCAACGAACTCAAGATGTCTGACACATGTCGTGGATTTTTATTAAGTTTACTAAATTAATTCATGATTAATTAGCTAATAACAGTTTGTGTTTTATTATTAATAACACAAGTTCATACTTGTTTTTGAAATATGCCTGACAAGTGTTGTGTTCCTGGATGTAGATCTAACTATAGACAAGAAGAAGGATATGTCACTGTGTTCAGGTTTCCTCAGGCAGACACTGTTAGACAAAAGTGGATGAAAAATATTCCTCGCAAAGATTGGGTTCCAACTGATAGAAGTGTTGTATGTGCTAAACATTTTCGTCAAGATGAAATTACTACATTTGATAAATACACAGACACTGCTGGTGCTGTGCACATATTTAATAGAAGATGCCCAGTATTAAAATTAGATGCAGTTCCAACTATTTTCCCCAATTTGCCAACATATTTATCAACTGAGCCAACTGTCTTGAGAAAAGACCCTAAAACAAGAGCTGCAGAAATTAATGATAGATATGAAGCAAGTGTTGACAAATGGTTGGCTTCCGATATGTTTATTGATTTCTGTAGATTTCAAGCAAAGTTTGAAGTTGAACTGAAGGACTCTCTTAAATTTTGGAAGCACATTAGTATGGACAATGAGTATGTACTTTTGTACAAAGTTAAAGTAGAAGCAAACTGTGCCCCTTGTTTAGGAATTAGCATGAAAATACTGCCAGACTTATCATTTTTTGTTTATGATAAGGGAGATGAAGTCAGCTTCAAAAATTTAACTTGGATTACCAACAATAGAAAGCTTGAGCGATGGTCGCAGATACAAAATTTGATGGCCCATTACCAGCATGTAGACTCTGCAGATGTCACAGCTTTAGACTTTGTGTTAAAAGCACACGAAAATCTTGTAAAAGCCATCACATTAAGTAGCAACGAACAACATAACAAGGCATTGCAATTTTTAGATGAGCAACTTCATTTGATGTCACATCCTGATAATAGAAAACGTTACTCTAGTAGCATACTTTGTTTTGCTTTCATGGCCTACATTAAATCTCCATCTTGTTATAGGTTTCTTAGAAACTCAGAATTATTATGTTTACCGCACCCAAGTACTCTCAAAAGTTTAGTTGCTTCCAAAACGTCAGAAACTTGTATAATAAAATATTTGACGGTAAAGAGTAAACAATTATCCTCACGGGAACAGTTTGTTGCTATACAAATGGATGAGATCCATGTTAAAACTACATTAAATTACACAGGAGGGAAACTAGTAGGATCTGCATCAAATTCTAATGAAACAGCCACAACAGTACAGGCTTTCCTCATCTCTTCTATATTTGGAAGTTACACTGATGTAGTTGGTTTAATACCTATGATAAAAATGTCAGCTACTGATTTAAAGCAAGGCCTGTTACAAGCAATTTCAAATGTTCAATCAGCTGGATTTACTGTGTTAGTTGTACTGTCAGATAATAATGCTGTGAATAGAAAGGTCTACAAAGAACTTTTGGCTGGTCCTCTGACAAATATCATTTTGATAATCCACAAATACCAGGTACTCCAATTTTTCTTTTACATGATTCAGTACATTTACTGAAATGCATTTGGCATAACTGGGTTAATCAGAAAGATATTGATCAATGCTTTAATTTTCCAACATTTCCTTCTGATGATGCCAGCACAACATATGTTACCACAATTTCTGCTAAATTTTCACATATAAAATCTTTATATAGAAGTGAGCAGAAACAGACTATGAAATTGGCACCCTCATTGACAAACAAAGCATTGTTCCCTTCAACTTTTGACAGACAGAATGTAGCTCTGGCATTGGCAATATTCAGTGACTACAATACTGCAGCTCTTAAACTTTACAGAGATGACCGCATGAACAAAACTGCTGATTTTATTACCATAATATTGCAATGGTGGACCATTGTCAATGTGAAACACAAATTCTGTGGCGTTAGATCACGCAATGTTTTTGGTAATCCAATCACATCCACTGATCGCAGCAATCTTATATTTATTAAACGCTTTGTACTGTGGCTGGAGACTTGGCAGAAATTGACAGGAAAAGCAGGTAAACTAACAGATGAGACATTCTATGCCCTCAAACACACTATGAATGCTGTCGCTGAGTTTGCAACTTATGCCCTGGACACTCTAAAAGTAGAATATATTTTGCTAGGCAAGCTACAAACTGATAATCTAGAGGCCAGATTTGGTGAATACAGGCAACTTTCAGGATGCAATTACCTGATCTCTGTACAACAGATTCTAGAAGCAGAGCGCAAACTGAAAATTTATTCTATTTTGAGAATGTCATCTCAAAGTTGTGGTGAAGTACCAATTAGTGACCTTTCTGTGGTCTGTAATGTTGACACTGAGCATAGTACATCTAATTCCCACATTATTGATGCTAGTTTTACACAAGAATGGTTCATTATAAATATACATGATTGTAACATCTTTTCTTCAGAAGGCGCTGATCATGTTCTGGTCTATATCAGTGGCTATGTAGCTCACAAAATGTGTAAAAGACTTAAATGTACATCATGTGCTATATTTTTCATCAATTAAATGACATGCATGCAGAAATTGAATTAGATGTTGCTTGCTGTGACTATACTAAATTTTTGGATCGAGGTGATCTAAAGTACCCAACAAAGTCTCTGACCACGTTAACATTCATTTCCTATGCGGTGATGCAAAAACTTCTCTCATCAGATTTGAACCAAAATTTTTGGCCAGTACAAACCACAGAGACATTGTTGTTAAGCTTGTTACTGCAAGCTACCTTCAGTACTGCAAGTCTGAGAATATGGAAAAATGTAAGTGTGGCAAATCAAAGATCAGCACACTTTTAATGTCAGTACCAACACTAGCTAATATATTTCTGAACAACTACAGAAAAGTTAGAAATGATGACATCAATAGTAGAAAAACCAGCACCTCACGGAAAAGAAAATTAGCCAAATTTTCACACAAAATATTTGTTACCTGCAAACATTTTACCTATGTTCTGTGAAAAGCTTGCTAACTGTAATTGTTAAAATGTATTATAATTTAATTTCTACATTAAAATAATAATGTGTGAATGCATTTATGATTTAGCGTGCAAACACAATTGAGTTAAAACATAACCGACTGGTTAAATGCTAACAAAAGCAATGTCAGGACTCACAATCTTTATCGCCGGACCCCGTGACGTCACAGGGTATTTCCCAACTCTGCCATTTGGCTATATATAGAGTAGGCTGTGATTCTATCATATGTATCTCATTTCTGGAGTCTATCGGGTGAGGGAAGGGGATTTCCATATGAAACTGAAGAATGCAGGCCGCATGCCTAGCATAGTCTTAACGAGGTTTTCAGGTCATGGATGTTATTTTATCCCTGACACATTAAAAAAAAAATTTGGGGTAGTATTTTAGACTTTCTTGGAATGAGCTCACTTTAGTTTTTTTCTGTTTTTTTTTTCTTTGAGAGCGATATTTTCAGAAAGTGTACGGATTTCCAAATACATTGTTAATGATCGGACGGTCTCTCACAAAGTAACTAAAGGTAGTCTTTTCTTTTGTTCCATAAATGCGTTGACCGCCGTCTGTAAACGAGACAGGGAGGGGGATAAACGTAAACTGAAACTGGAAAAAAACATACCAAATCAAAGACAGATCTAGTTGGAGTAGGACACTATCATTGTAAAACTAGAGGAACTGTTGATTCAAGAAGAGTAGGAAGGAAGTAGCTGCAGTTTTTGGTCAAGATTATGTCTTTTTTTACGGTATATTCCCATTACTGGGGTCTGCCGGGTGGTGGAGAGGGGGGGGGGGAGTTGTATTTCCTGAAAATAAAGGTCGCTTATCCAGGGCAATCACGGCGAGGAATGCGGGTCTGAACTTTTATTTCACCCCTGATATAAACAATTTTGAACCTACCTGGATTCGAACCCGCGTTCTTCTATTTTGAAGCCTGACGAGTTATCGATTCGACCACCCGTTCTCAATATGATAACACGGGTTATAAATGCGCTGTTGCCCGAGACTGAAAGTATCAGTATCTTCTTTAACTTCTTGTTCATCATCATTCCATAACACTGGGCCTCGTTGAGGCAGAACTGACAAACTTCGTCAACACATGCGACTCTATTTTTTAGCCATTCTTTTGGGACTATGCGAAATTGAGTCATGTCCTTTCTTTAATGTTATCTTCCCATCTCTTTCAATGCCGCTCTCTCTCTCTCTCTCTTTCTTTTCACAGTTCCACGTAGAATGGTTTTTGCTAGGTCAGATGATAGGCATCAGTTTACATATGTTATCACTGAACATGTTAGGAAACGACGTGATGAACGAGTGATGTCGGTTCTGTTAACTGGTTAATGAATATACCAATCAACCTGCCGGCACTTCGGGCAGACCCATAGATCTCTCCTAAATGATAACGGAAAGATTTCATGCTGCTAGCTACTGTAGTTTCCGGCCTATACACTCTTCTTCTTAGCATTCACTCATTAAGTGGCAGTGGGTATGTTGTGCCGTTACTTTGCGCCAAAGCCACGATATCTGCGCTATTTGGCCCGAAACATCGATCTTTGTCACGAATAGATTTGTTTAACATTTTTTTTCCCAAACAGAGGCCATGTTTGGACTACAAATTTCAACTTTTAACAGCTAAGGGTTCTTTAATGTGCTTACGCGCACACTGGACCTTCTGTTTTTCGCCTTTTTTCCCCGAGAGAGTTAGCCATCGGATTTTTTTTTCGTTCGCCAGCTTTTTACCTCTGACGAAGTCCCTAGAGACTAGGAACTGGATTTTGCGTGTTAATCCATTTTTACCTGGCAGCCGTGTGCACAGGGGTCCCTCGCCGCACAGGCAGATAACTCTGACTTCGGAGGTACTCATATTTTTTCCGTCGATGAGTAATTGACGTTTCTAGCCGGGCCCCGCTGCTGAGACCAGGGGTTGTTGCCGCAGAGTGAATTCATAAATAAAAATCCCAACCGGTGTAGCCGGGATTTGAACCCACAACATCTCTGTCTCGAAGCAGGCGTCTTGCCTCGAGACCAACCAGTCCCCTAGACATCGGATCTCACTTACAGAGACCAGGGGAGGGTAAACCCACGAAGAAATCATGGATTCGAAGTTAAAGATTCCTACCGCCATTGGCGGGATTAGAACCATAGACCAGCATGTACAAAGGACAACGTCTTACCTCTAGACCAGTCAGTCCCCCTAAAAACTCTTCTGTTCAGTCATCTTCTTCGTCATCATTAACTACCGTGCCTACTTGAATCGTAGATGATCATGTCTCTCTGAAACTTTCTATCTATACATTTGTTCTAGCGTTGACTTCCTACCGAACCATTCTCTTAAACAGATATCTCTCCTCTTTATTTCTCTTGCATTTTTCTAGTTGTCATATTCCAGGTGTTTTCTCCGCATTACAAAACCAAACAATTATGATTGCTTCTTTTTATTTGCAACTATCGCCCTTTCAATCCGTAACTTGTTGATCAGACCAGCCCCAGGGCAGAAGGCATCAATCTCGTGCGGACTAACTACAAACCTTGATACATTGTTACATGAGGGAGAACCATTCTGTTTTACCGTGAAACTGTCCGGATATTTTAAGTCATTCGCATAAATCCTAAACTAGGAGCACGGCAAAGATTGATTGAAAGTTGCCTCAACTGATGTAGAATCTGTGTCCGGATTATATGAGGTGTCGTTGTTATCAAACAGGAAAGTAGGTTCAGATTTTTGGACATATTTGCAAATAAAATCCAAGTACTGACACTGAGGTCCGAAAATTTTGTGCTGACAACTGTCATTGTTTGGGCATGTCCCTGTAGTTTTGTCACAAACTAAGCCATTATAGCAGTGACATTGTAACGTACAATTTGTCCCAAACCAACCGGCTGCACAAGTAAGGTCATTAGCTTCCATTGTTGCTAACGAAGCCAGGGAATAAAGACTTGATCTACAGCGATGGTTAACGAACTGTGTACACACATTTATTATCAAACCCGTGTTTACATTTCAAAAAAATCCGCCATCTCACTACATTGGCGGGGATCGGAAACTGGCTCCACCACACAAACCAGACCGATTTAATGCACAAAACATTTTATACTTGTTATACAAGAGACGGATGTGGACCAGAGGCCACAGTTAATAGCAAAACAAAGACCAATCTCTATGACAATGACTGCACACACACACAATGGAGAAGTGGAACCAATTCTGTTTACTGGTATCTGAACTTTGCAGCGCCCCAGAAGACTCACATCATTCGAATCTATCATCGAGCTAGCACTATGATTCGGGTAAAGAATGCCACTCTAAGGGCTTTCTCTGACAGTGGCGGAGTAGTGTTCCAGTATAATGATATATCCTACCCTAATTTATATGTGAACACTATTGTAGTCAAAACACAAACGTCAATGGCACACATTAAGATTGAGTTCTCACCGACCATTTCGCAGGCCGACAGTGCACTGACGGTATGTGAGGTGCAAACATTTACAGACACCTATTGTCTGGACGAGCATTCTTGTCGTTTTGTGCAGTGTGTAGTGGGTGTAGTAAAGGCTGCAATGTCATCATCGGTACTTGTCACGGCTACTGTTCACATGGGATCTATGGACACGACTGTTCCGGGTCTTGTCTCAGTGTCTGTCCTTTATTTGAGGAAAAATCTGGAAAATGCCTACAATGTAAACATCTTGGCTATGCCTGTAATGACACTTGTCCAGATGGTAATTTTGGGCTACAGTGCGAACAGATGTGTTCTGATGGCTGTGACATCATATGTACTCTCAAATGTCCGGACAACTGTTTCAACGACACCTGTCAACAGTTGATCGGGAATCTGTACATGCAAGAGAACGTTCTATGGGTCAGACTGCACTCTCAAATCTCCGGACAACTGTTTAACGAAACCTGTGATTCCCACGTTCAGAAGAGTCTGCCGACTACAACAAGCCCAAGCATATGGACACTTTAATGTGTTTCTGTGCTAGACACGGTTCATTTTTTGGTGTTTTTTGGTGAAGTCATGGCTCATATCTTGCTGTGTTTCTGTCCTAGCCATGGCTCATATCTTAGTTTATGTGTGCTGGCCATGGCTCATATCTTGGTGTGTGTCATGTTAGTCATATCTCATATCTCGGTGTGTCCGTGTTAATCATGTCTCATATCTTTATGTGTGTCTGTGTTTAGTCATATCACATATCTTAGTGTGTACCAGTGTTAGTCACATGGCATATCTGTGTGTGTGTGCATGTCTGGGTTAGTGATATCTCATATCTTTGTGTGCATGTTTATGTTAGTCACATCTCATATCCTTGTGTGTGCATGGCTATGTTAGTCCCATCTCATATCTTTGTGTGTGCCTATCTATGTTTGTCATATCTCTTATCTTTGTGTGCATGTCTATGTTAGGCATGTGTCATATCTTTGTGTGTGCATGTCAATGTCAGTTATATCTCATATCTTTATGTGCATGTTTATGTTAGTCATGTGTCATATATCTTGATGTGTGTCAGTGTTAGTCATGCCTCGTATCGCTGTGTGCATGTCTGTATTAGTCACATCTCATATCTTTGTGTGTGCATGTCTGTGTTAGTCACATCTCACATCTTTGTGTGTGTATGTCTGTGTTAGTCACATCTCACATCTTTGTGTGTCCGTGTCTGTGTTAGTCACATCTCACATCTTTGTGTGTCCGTGTCTGTGTTAGTCACATCTCACATCTTTGTGTGTCCGTGTCTGTGTTAGTCACATCTCACATCTTTGTGTGTCCGTGTCTGTGTTAGTCACATCTCACATCTTTGTGTGTGCATGTCTGTGTTAGTCACATCTCACATCTTTGTGTGTGCATGTCTGTGTTAGTCACATCTCACATCTTTGTGTGTGCATGTCTGTGTTAGTCACATCTCACATCTTTGTGTGTGCATGTCTGTGTTAGTCACCTCTAGTGACTCGGGCAGATGGTGCTCGTAAACCTGGGAGGGCCGACCATCTAAGGGCAGAATCCCCCTACAGAAAAGACAATCTGCTGCCTTGCAGGAAGATTGGGGGCAATCAAAGACTAGGGAAAGCAAACCCGAATAAAATGCTGGCTGAAATCGGATGCACTGGGCCACTGGCGCAGAACACAGTGCAACGTATTAACGGGTGTTCAGTCAGAGTGGATCTGACAGACTCTAATTGTGATGTTCTGTCTGTGGGGGCGATCAACATACTTAGCCTGACAGCTGACTTCATATGAGAGGCCGGAATCCTTACTCTGATTGAGTCCTGAACGCAGAGAGAGAGAGAGAGAGAGCTTCTTTTTATATTGAAAATGGGCATTATGTTTGCTTTGAAATCTTAGAACGTGCTGGTTATCATTTTTAAAATATACCCCTGTGATTCTAAACATTCTTCTGTAAAAAAAAAAAAAAAAAACTTATGTGGCCTCCGCAGATTTTTTTCTTTTCTGATTGTCCAAGATTTACTTCTTTATGTTAAAATATTTAATGATTGTTTAAAGTTCAACTCCTGATTCTCGAAATCTCATATAAGCGCTCTCATTAACCTCCACTACACTCATCTTTAAACAATCTTCTTCCTTTCAACTCATGGCGGAGCACAAGTTTTCAACAAACACTTTCTGCTCCATGTGAGCATAAGTCTTCAACAAATACTTTCTGCTCCGTATGGAGCACAAATCTTCAACAAACAACTTTTGCTCTTTGTGGAGCAAACGTTTTTAACAAACACTTTCTGCTCCGTGTGGAGCATAGGTATTCAACAAACACTTTCTGCTCCGTGTGGAGCATAGGTATTCAACAAACACTTTCTGATTCGTGTGGATCATAGGTCTTCAACAAACACTTCCCAGACTGTTCTGTTTCTTTCCATTTTTTAAAGATCATTCCATGTCTCATCATCTTCATCTCTGCTTCGGCCTGTCTCTTAATCTTCCTCAGTCTCTTTCTTTGGGATTCCAAAGAAAAGGGCCTGTCGTGTAATACTCTCAGTTATCTTCGACTGTGTGTGTCCTATCCAGCGCCATTGACTTTTCACAAATTCTGTGTCAGTGAGTTTGTTTTGCCATTTCCATCGTTTTATTCTGCGCAAGAAGTATTAGAAACAATCAACGGCGCAGATAACAAAACAGTAAAGTGTGTGTTACATAAGAGACCTATTAAGGGCACGAAAGACGAATATAGCTGACCACCGTGAAAGATATTGGAGTCTCATCACGTATTAATACAAAGAAAGCCATGGAAAGAAATTATAACTTATGTCAGAAGAAAGATCAACGAATATGTACGTAGAATGTTAGGACTCTTTACCAAGAAGGAAAAGTGGAAAATCTTATTTTAGAAGCAGAAAGACTAAACACAGACATTTTAGGCATATCAGAGACAAGATGGAAAGAATGTGGGAACATGCAGGACGAAAAATATACATTTATATATTCAGGCAACACAACAGAACATCAAAGAGGTGTAGGAATTCTAATAAAAAGACAGCTACAAAAATACATAAGTACCCATTGGACATACAATGATAGGGTTTATGCCACTCAAAATGAAAAAAAAAACCATTCGACATAGTAATAAATCATACAGACACACCTACTCAAGACTATACAGAAGAACAAATAGAGACATACGATGAAGATCTAAATAAAGTTAAGAAGCAAGCGAAGTCTTCGGACATCTTGATATTGTAATGGGTGATTTGAATGCTGAAGTAGGAAATGGTAGATATAAGACCGTTATACAAAAAAAATCATGGTTTTAGAAAAAGAAATGACAGCATAATGATTAATACAATTTTGTGAATAAAACAGGCGCTGATAATACGTAACACCTTCTTTGAGCAAGAGAAAGGGAAACTATACACATTTATGAATTATTTTATGACGAAAGGGAAAAGAAACCAACTATAAAACGCACGTCAGGCTATCTTGAAATCTTACAATCTTAAGTGGAAAAGACTATACAAACAATAAAAAAGTGAAAAGCTGCAGGACCTGACAACATACAGATAGAGATAATAAAGGCACTATATGATTTGGGCATTGAAGTGATCACAGACATATGCAACGACATATACTATCCAGGATATATACTAAATGAACTTAAAACATCAACTTTCACTGCATTGCCTAAAAATAATGGCGCAGTTTAATGCAGTGATTTTATTATAATAATATATGCTGATGATATCGTTATTACTAGCATAAAATTCTAAAGATCTACAACAATTACTTAATGAAATAAACATGACAAGCAAAAAATATGGATTAGATATGAAAATAAAAAAAAACTATAACCATGATCATAAATAAAGAAAATTCTCAAAACCTACAAGTGGATATCAAAATTGAAGGAATAGACCTAGAAACAGTTCAGAGCTACAACTACCTTTGGACATACTATAACCAGTGACGGAAAATGTAAAGAAGATGAGAGAAAAAGTAATTTTAATGTCATGAAAAATATATCACAATCATAACAAATAACACCAGCGCTAAAACAAAGTAAAGCAAAATGTTATATCTTCTCAACATTCATGTATGGCGCAGAAATGTGGAAATTAGACAAGAAAACAGAACAGACAATTGAAACTTTTGAAATGTGGATTTATATAAGAATTGGATGGAAAGAAAAGAAAACAAACGATGAAGTCTTAAAACAATTAAAAATAAAAAGTGAACTACTAAGTACATTTCAAACAAGACAAATGAGATTTTTGGGGCATCATAAAAGACACAGCAAAAGTAATCTTGCAAGGGAAAATTCAAGGTAAAAGAGACAAAGGCAGACCACGACTATTATGGACGAGTAACACAAAAAATGGGCAAGTCAGCCTATGACAACCTGCACTATAAAAGCAGACTGATTTAACATTGGAGTTGAAAATGTTTATTTTTGTATTTAACCTAATTTCTTTGTATTTCTATATATTTCCTAGTTTAACGAAGGCTCCACTTGCTTTTTGTATTCCTATTTCGGGATCATTATCTTTTCATACTTCTTTGTTTATTTGACTGCCCATATATATATATATATATATATATATATATATATATATATATATATATATATATATATATATATATATTTATATAAGATTGTACATCTAACAAAGGTATTTCTCCTATTGTTATTTGGTTATTGCCAACTGCATTAATTCTCATAATTTTGATTTTATCTCTATTTTCAGTCCTAATTGTTGTGATCTCTCACCAAGTGTGCTCCTTTTATCTTGCATCTGTTGATGATTATGTGTTAGGAGTGCTAAGTTATCAGCAACGTATAGGGTATCATGGTGGTTGATTATTTACCACTGGATTCCATTTCAGTTTTTCTGTGTTATTCTTATAATCCAATCTATGGTCAGCAGAACGAGAAACTGAGATAGAAAGTTTCACTGGCTTACTCCAGTTTTTATATAAAATGCTTCTGTAAGCTGCCCTTCGTGCAGAACATTACATTTTATTCCCTCATACATTGTTTTTATCAGGTTTATAAACTTTATCGATATTCCGTCATGAATAATGAATCCAAAGCATTCCTCTGTCTAAAACAATCAAACGCCTTTTCTTAATCTATGAATCCGATATATGTGGGGACTGTAGTTTAAAGTTTTGTTCAACTATTAAACATAAGGTAATTTGGTTGGTGCAGGATCTGTTTTTCTTAAAATCCGCTTGTTCATTTCTCAAATGTTTCTCTATGGCCTCTTAGAGTCTCTACAAAATGATTCTGTTTATTATTTTTCCTGTCACTGATAGCAGCATAATTCCCTTATGATTTGTGCGCTTTTATAAGCTTCCTTTCTTTTGTAGTTTGATCATATAACCTCCTTTCCAGTCTAGTTTTTTTTTTCCTTTCCCATAGTTTATCTAGTAGATTGTGTAACCTCTTGGAAGAGGTGTTAATATCTGGTTTTATAGCTGCTGAAGGAATTTCGTCTGGCTCTGTGGCTTTACCATTTTTTTAAATAGCTTGATGGCTTTCATTATTTCTTTCTTGTTTGACTTTCTACAGTTAACGCGCAACTCCTTCTTTGCTGGTAATATATTTGGAGGGTAATTTGGGTCGGGTCTGTTCAAGAGTTCTTCAAACCGCTCCTTCCATCTCTTCATTTGTTCATTTATATTACTAAGCAGATTTCTTTACTTATCTTCAATAAAGGCATTGATCTATTTGTATGTTCCGCTTAATTTCTTTGTGCTGTTGTACAGTTCTTTCATATTTCCTTAGTTTGCCGTCTCCTCTGCCTCTAGCTAGTTCATCTATATATTTCCTCTTATCTCTTTTAATGCATCTTCTCACTTCTTTGTTCTCCTCTGTGTAAGTTTCCTGTGCCTTGGCCTTAGTACTTGTGGTTTTGCTTTTATTTATATCTGCTTTCTCTTTCTTGTTCTCTTAAATTTATACCAGGATTACTGCTGTCATCCATGTCTTATTCTTGCCTTTCCTTTTTATCCCAGAGTTTCTTCGCATGTCTCCTTCCATAAATCTTTAACCTGTTTCCAATAATATTCTATATTTATTGTATTTTCTAGTTGTTGGTATATGTTTGATTAGGTGACTCCATTTTCATCTACAATTTCGTACTCTGTAACAAAAACCATACATTGCAATACTGTCTTTATGTATGTGTTTTAGTATATCTTTTCAGTTTCAGTTCGGCTAACAGAAGATGATGATCTGAAGCCACATCTGCTCTTCTCTACGTTTACATCATATAAGGATGACTTAAACTTGTAATTAATATGCATATGGTCAATTTGATTCTCCGTTCTATGATCTGGTAATACCCATGTAGCTTTATGTATTCTTTTATGTTAGAATATTGTTCCTCCTAGGCTCATTTTGTTAAGAGCACAGAAGATCACGAATATCTTTCCATTCTCATTTATTTCTCCAAGTCCATATTTTCACATGATCTCTTCGAAGCCTCGTTTGTCTGATTCAATGTTAGCTTTTAGAATACCCATTAAGATTACAATATCCTTGGCTCGTCTTCCATCTGACATTACCCGCTAGTTATAGAATTCATCTTTAACTAAATCTTCCTTAAAATTGGTTGGTCCATAGCATTGGATAATGTGTATTTTTATTTCGCTTTCTTTTCGTTTTAATTGTAGCTCTCGTTAGTCTTGGCCTACCGCCTCCCGTTCTATCAGTGTTTTCTGTGCTTCCCTTGATAACAATATAGCTACCCCTTCATTATGTTGTGCTCCAGGTTTCTGGTGTCCTGATGATAAAATCATCTCTCCTTTTTTTAGTTTTATCCTTTGTGCGGCTAACCGCCTAACCATATTGTTTCCCCACATTCCTAGAATATCTATTTTGTAAATTTTCTTTACTGCTGCGATTTGTGCAGCTTTCCATGCACATTTAGAGTAGGCACATTCTAGGTGCTAATTCTGTAGGATTTCTTGGTAGATAAAAGGTGAGTCGGCAACCCGGACTCCTTGCGGCTTTCTCCGGTTTGCGTCAAACATATATTAATAAGAGAGCCCTTATCTTTCATGGATGGGAGATCTACTTTTTTTTTCTTCTCTTTGACTTGTCCATGTTTGTGGAGAATTTGCGAGGTTTTTTTACAGTACAGCCTGCGCCATGGTTGACACATTCCGTCTTCGGCAGGAGTTATCTTTACTTTACGAATACGTCTAATTTTATGAAACATTGAAAGTTTGCTACTGAAACAACTCGAACCTTGGTTTGTGTAGCTGGAAGTTGCACACTGTGAAGGCCACAGTAAAACTATGAGCCAGCCAACTATTAACTCTTGACTAATGTTTTCGGTGTTCGGAAGTATCACATGTATGTCTAAATATTGGTATATTATATGAGCATTACCATTATATATTCTTTTTAAATTTGATTAATAATGTGCCATTATTTAATTCAGAAAATAATTTATTGCACGTATGAACATGACTACACAATATTATAACAGTAATATCAGTCCAAGCCAATAAAATAACTCAGACATTGAAAGTTGGTAATTAAGAGAACAGATGTCTCAAATATTCACAAAAGTTCATAAACAATTAAACTCGGTATATTAAAACAATTCACTGTCTATTGAAACATACCACATTACACGTCAGATGAACACATCGGCACATTCCTTCCCAACACAGGACTTAAAACACAGAGGATAGTTCAAACTCGTACATTTCAACACCTTTCTTTTAGCCGATTCATCACTTGTACTCAGCTTGACTCCTTATATTAGACAATATTAAAAGGAACTCGTAAGAAGTATAGAATATCAAAAATGAAACTATATATATATATATATATATATATATATATATATATGCGCACACATCTACATGTAAACATTTACATGGGAGCAGCGATAGCTCAGTGGTTAGTGAACTGGTGACAAGAGGCTTCCAGGTTCACCCAGCCTCCAATGGGTACTGGGTACTGGATTTTTTCTGGGAAAGTAAAGCGGCACGGGCGTAACGTAATACTGACAACATTACTCAAGCAATCACTTGCCGAAGGTCTGTATGGTAAAGGTAAAGTACGAGACTTGAACCGGCGTCTTATAGCACGCGAGTTTCCACCCATATGTGCTCGGCCGCCTATTCAGAAATGTTCGGAGATTTCTGTATAGTGCCGCCTCAAGCATCGAAACTCAGATGCGAGGCGACATTCCTCACCTTCCCAGTGTAATACCCTGGTACCCATTTCTGCCAACGGCTGGGTCGACCGTGGGGGTATTTTTTTTCCCCCCAACTATGAGTACAATTCACACTGCTCCCAGCGGGAATCGAACACAGGTTGTCCGAACGTCAGTAGTCCAGTTGAGTGGTTTTCGCAACTAGGCTACCGAGGCCTCCGAGGTCTGTATACATTTTGGTAACTAACATCATATTCCCTATACGCCACGAGCCGTCCCTTATTTTTTATGTCCCTTTCATTTTATTTTGTCTGCAGTTTATGTTGTCATAAATGAATTTTGCTTAAAACCAGTGGTATTTCTTATAGTCTTAAAATATGTAACTGAAGAGAATATTTAACTATTGATATGTTGCGATTTTCGTAGATTTAATTTAGCGATAACAATCACAACAAGATGGTACGTACATTTTACGCATGTAACAAAATAACAAGAAAGATGAAAAAAGCGATGTAAATTCACATCGGATGAAAATGAAATATTTCCTTTCGAACAAACATATATATTATATAGTAAAAAAAAAAGTACCCCCGTCACGCCAAGTGGCGTATAGGGAATATGTGTTAGTGACCATAAATTTTACAGACCTTCGGCACATGATTTTTGGGGTAATGTGGTCGGTATTACGCCTGTGCCGCTTCACTTTCCTAGAAAAAAACCCGGTACCCATTTAAGGCTGGGTGAACCCAAAAGTCGTCGGTTGGGATCGAACCCTAACTCTTGTCCTTTGTAGTCCAGTTCACTAACCACTGAGCTATCGCGACTCCATATATATATATACATACAATATATTATATATATATATATATATATATATATATATGTGTGTGTGTGTGTGTATCTGTCTATTTAAAGAACAAAAATAGAAGTAATTATTTACTCTAATTACTAAAATAGAAATTAGTGTCCAGCCAAAATACTACAATAAATGTTAATGTTTTATGAATGAACTACAATATATACTTGTGTCTACTCACGGAACTACAATATATACTAGTGTCTACTCACGGAACTACAATAGCACTACAGCTTATATTTGCATCTGTTCGAAATAATACGACAGCAGATTTTAGTGTAAAGTCAAACCATAACCACTATTATTATTGGTTACACAAGTTAATGAAATATACGTGAGTGTCTAATCAATCCCAGATTTATTGTTTACATAAAGTATTATATATTTTTTTTATTGCAAGAACTAGAATAGATAGTTTTTTATTTAGTCAAGTACAACAGTAGAGACGGGATTCAGCTGAAATAAAAAGATAATGATTGCTCAAACTTTTACGTGATGTCAAAAAAGCAGTTCAAAGCAATAGGAGATATGTTCGTTTCCATACAAGAAATCATATTTTTCGGCTTACATTTTCATTCTTCTCAGATGTAGCAAAAAGCTCTCAGAATTTAGAAAAAAAAATTTTTTTTCATATTTGATAGAGAGCTCTCAGATCTAAAAAGAAAAATAAATAAAATCAATAGTTTCAGATCTGATAAATAGCTCTTCTATAAAAAAAAAAAAATAATAATATTCTCACCGCTTCAGAGTCCGTGATTACAAAGTCTGCTGATGTTAATACATTATCCCTTGGACAAATTTTTGCACGAAAAAATAATACAATATTGTCTGCCCACAAATGGGACTGAAAGAACACATTATCTTTGCCACTTCTGAACATGGAGAGGAAAGGCATACGTCAGCCATGACGTTCTCTGGCAAGAAACATGAATATTATCTCACGACTTCCTCCTACAAAAGAGATTGTCCCACACTTAAGCTCACAGACACATAACAACTTCCGTCCATCGTCTGTCTTGGACGTGCTCTATCACGCACGCTGCCAGACTCAACAATCACGCATCTCTCCTCATTTAGACTCAGCCCTCGCTCACAAAAGCTCAGTCGTGCACTCGATTATAGCTTTCTAAATGAGGTACCCTTTACAACAGTGGTTTCCAAACCAGTTTTTTTTTTTTTTCAGGTCAACTTCCATATGATACCTCCGCTTCCTTCTCATTGCAGCTGCGGTATCGCCCTGTCATACACACTGACAACTTGGTTACACTCTATTGTTACGTCACTCCCGTTTCCGTGACATCATCATAGTCTCTCATTGCAGCTGCGGTATCGCCCTGTCATACACACTGACAACTTGGTTACACTCTATTGTTACGTCACTCCCGTTTCCGTGACATCATCATAGTCTCTCATTGCAGCTGCGGTATCGCCCTGTCATACACACTGACAACTTGGTTACACTGTATTGTTATGTCACTCCCGTTTCCGTGACATCATCATACTCTCTCATTGCAGCTGCGGTATCGCCCTGTCATACACACTGACAACTTGGTTACACTCTATTGTTACGTCACTCCCGTTTCCGTGACATCATCATACTCTCTCATTGCAGCTGCGGTATCGCCCTGTCATACACACTGACAACTTGGTTACACTCTATTGTTACGTCACTCCCGTTTCCGTGACATCATCATACTCTCACATTGCAGCTGCGGTATCGCCCTGTCATACACACTGACAACTTGGTTACACTCTATTGTTACGTCACTCCCGTTTCCGTGACATCATCATACTCTCTCATTGCAGCTGCGGTATCGCCCTGTCATACACACTGACAACTTGGTTACACTCTATTGTTACGTCACTCCCGTTTCCGTGACATCATCATAGTCTCTCATTGCAGCTGCGGTATCGCCCTGTCATACACACTGACAACTTGGTTACACTCTATTGTTACGTCACTCCCGTTTCCGTGACATCGTCATACTCTCTCATTGCAGCTGCGGTATCGCCCTGTCATACACACTGACAACTTGGTTACACTCTATTGTTACGTCACTCCCGTTTCCGTGACATCATCATAGTCTCTCATTGCAGCTGCGGTATCGCCCTGTCATACACACTGACAACTTGGTTACACTCTATTGTTACGTCACTCCCGTTTCCGTGACATCATCATAGTCTCTCATTGCAGCTGCGGTATCGCCCTGTCATACACACTGACAACTTGGTTACACTCTATTGTTACGTCACTCCCGTTTCCGTGACATCATCATAGTCTCTCATTGCAGCTGCGGTATCGCCCTGTCATACACACTGACAACTTGGTTACACTCTATTGTTACGTCACTCCCGTTTCCGTGACATCATCATACTCTCTCATTTAGCTTCATCCTCTTCATTCCACAAATTACATCTTACTACCAAGTCTATCTATGTTTCTATTGTTCTTTCAAGCCGAAGACACACAGGGCAAAAATATTGGACTTTGTCCAACGACTTATGTTATAAATGTCAGACCTTGCGCAGGACTCGCATTGTATCTCGCCACATGTCCCTTTTCTGGGCAGGCTGCTTAAAACTCCGACGAGAAAGCTGATTCTGTTGTTCCTCTAGCCTTAGTGTTCTTTATAGTATTTATCTAGATTCTTCTTTTCTTCTACCCTCTGGTTCCCATTTGAGGGCTTGCTTTGAGAGTCTCTTCTTGTCTCTTCTCTTCACGTGCCAACGCATGACCACCTTATCTCTTGGTTATAGATGATGTTTTTGGCTGCTTTGCCACTTCTCCTATATTTGCGCTAGTTTTGAATTCATACTATAATATATAAAGTATATCCTGAGACATTTGTATTCGAATGCATCCAATCTATTTTCTATTTCTTTAGTTGTTTTCCAGCTTGGATTAGCAAACGTGGATAATAGGTTTGATTTGAAAAGTTTTTAGCTTTGTTTTTGTGCTGAGATATTCTGCTTTCATATATTTTACTAAGCTGTTGAATCAACAAGATGTCACCACCATCTTCGTTAAAAACAAACGTGCTACTACTCCATCAAATATCATCACACCCAGCCATCCAATTCTACAGAACCATCCTCACAGCTTCATGACTACAGACACTCACTGTCTACACACTCTGTTATGTTTTTATTGTCCCCACTCTTCCAATTCAACATTAGTGATCACAATAATTCACTCATTCCATAAAAGTTACGTCACCACCCTCTTGGTTCCAAACACTATTGTCACAGCTCTCTTAATTCAATACAACTATTGTCACAGCTCTCTTAATTCAATACAACTATTGTCACAGCTCTCTTAATTCAATACAACTATTGTCACAGCTCTCTTAATTCAATACAACTATTGTCACAGCTCTCTTAATTCAATACAACCATTGTCACATCTCTCTTAATTCAATACAACTATTGTCACATCTCTCTTAATTCAATACAACTATTGTCACAACCATCTTAATTCAATACAACCATTGTCACATCTCTCTTAATTCAATACAACCATTGTCACATCTCTCTTAATTCAATACAACCATTGTCACAACCATCCTTATTCGTTACAACCATTGTCTAACCATCTTATTTCAATACAACTATTGTAACAACCCTCTTATTTCAATACACCTATTGTTTCAACCCTCTTATTTCAATACAACTATTGTAACAACCCTCTCATTTCAATACAACTATTGCAACAACCCTCTTATTTCAATACAACTAGTGTAACAACCATCTTATTTCAATACAACTATTGCAACAACCCTCTTAATTCAATACAACTATTGTAACAACCCTCTTATTTCAAATTAGCTATTGTAACAACCCTCCTATTTCAAATCAGCTATTGTAACAACCATTCTAATCTAATCAAATATGTCAAGAAACACTTTATTCATAAAATCATCGACATCACCGCTTGCTTCCATTAAAGAAACCTTTACAAATACACGTTCTGAAATATGAAATTAGGAGTCAGACAAGGCTGTGTTCTGCCGCCAGATTTGTTTTCACTTTATGGTGGAGATATTATGAGATTAATAGTAGACAAGGTAATGGAATTAAAATCAACGACCATAACATAAACAATTCTGAGATCGCTGACTACAGTCTTACTAAACATGATAGACATCAAGTTGAGAAAAAAGCAACATGAAAGGTCCCAGTCTCAACAATGAGAAAACTGAAGTAATGGTCATATCGAAATTATCTCTCATGCAACATAAAAGGTAAGAGGAACGCATGAAACAAGTGCAGAAAGTGAAATAATTGAGCACAATAAAAACATGTTATTTAAATAAGAATATTGAATAGCACTGGTCAATTTCAGAAAAAAAAAAGCATCCTGTGTAACAAGTCTATGCCAACAGAAGTAACAAAGAAAGTTCATTGGTGCTTTGTAGAGCCAACTCTGATATATGGAAGTGAATCATAGACAGTAAACACACAGATGTAAAGATGATTAGAGTTACATAAATTGGATTTCTCAGAAGAATGTTGTGAGTTCCCCGGTCAGCCAAGTGACTGGTGAGGACATTCTCAAAGTGACAAGCGAGGACATTCTCAAAGTGACCAGCGAGGACATTCTCAAAGAGACCAACACAAAAAGGGAGTTTCTTAAAAAAGCAGAAAAAAATACTCGGCATTATTCGGGCATATTATGAGAAGAGGAAAGTTTGAATACTTTGTTTCTATTGATAAAATACACGGAAAGAGAGATCGAGGTCCACAAAGTATGAAGATACAGGATAGCTTGGTGTCGTGACGTGGTGAACAGTCAACAATAGAAATGATGTGCTGCGCCGAGGACAACAAAATTTTGGAGGGACATGATCGCCTAAGCCAGCCAATATAGCACGTGATGATGATGTAAAAATATATATTAAAAATATAAATAGATCACCTTTACTAAGTTAAATAACGTGACATCTTTTCTTCGCGCAGTCTTTTAAAGACAAGATGTTGATATACAGATGTTGATATGCAGATATTGATATACAGATGTTGATATACAGATGTTGATATGCAGATATTGATATACAGATGTTGATATACAGATGTTGATATGCAGATATTGATATACAGATGTTGATATACAGATGTTGATATGCAGATATTGATATACGGATGCTATATACAGATGTTATACAGATGTTGATATACAGATGTTGATATGCAGATGTTGATATACAGATGTTGATATGCAGATATTGATATACAGATGTTGATATACAGATGTTGATATACAGATGTTGATATACAGATATTGATATACAGATATTGATATACAGATGTTGATATACAGATGTTGATATACAGATGTTGATATTGAGTTATTGAGTTATTGAGTTATATGCGGGTCATCATCATTGCACTCCGAACATGTCCATAGGTGCTCAGATCCCCTCCTCAGCAATTCCCTCAGTGTCCAGCGACTGACGACTCCAGTTCTATGTTGGTTGATAAGTCTTCTTACACGGCCACCAAGTTTCTCATTTCTGGCTGTGCCCATCTTAACTCCCATTTCCATCATCCGAAGAAGCGACGTTGATCTGTGTTTGTCGAAGTCCCGTGCTCTTCCCACATCTCGGAGTGCATTGATGATGTCCGCCCGATCCATCGGTTGCCCGTCCTCAACGACAGCGCAGCTAGCCAACCTGTCCGCTCTCTCATTTCCCGCACTCCCGCATGTCCAGGGACATAGACAAAGGTGACCTTACGTATTTTGGATTTCTGCAACGACTCTACCCATTGCATGCGTACAAAGCCCGCCTCCACTTTTTTTATCATGCTCATCGAATCACTCAGTATACATGCGTGGATGTAGTCTTGTGACTCTAACCATTTGAATGCCTTGGTCACTGCCATCACCTCCATTGTCATGCTACTCGTGGTCATGGCGTATGCACCACTGTCTTCCTTGGCCATTCTGCCTGCCGAACGTGCTGTAAATGCCCATGCACTTCTTTCGTGTCG
Source organism: Megaustenia siamemsis (assembly GCA_032433765.1). Classification (NCBI taxonomy): domain Eukaryota; kingdom Metazoa; phylum Mollusca; class Gastropoda; order Stylommatophora; family Ariophantidae; genus Megaustenia; species Megaustenia siamemsis. The sequence goes on from JAVIAB010000051.1 coordinate 63,045,947, forward strand.
TCTTACAGATCCGTCTGTATAGATGACTGCATCTTTCTCATCGGTGTTATCGCAGATGAGACCGTTGACCTCAGCATTAACCACGACCGGGTTCTGTTCCCTACTTTTCCTGTCGAGTGTGACAATACATGAGAAAGTCCCCTTGAATGTCGTAGGCACCGGTATCCACTCCTCACCAACGCTGAGATTGGTAAGCCCACAGACCTGTTTGATGACATCTTCTGCTCGGCCCACCCATGATTTGCCTCTTTTTAGCCTGGTGCCTTTCTCTGTGTTGAGCACGTGGTGCAATGGATGCTCTGTATCTGTACTAATCTTCAGGTATGCTCGTGCTCTCCAGATCTTGATTCTGTCATCCATGGTTGGAAAGTCAAGAAGATACCTCATTGCCACACAGGGAGTGTCCCTCGTACATCCCAGGATAATGCGCATGGCTTCATTTTGTATTTTCTCCAGCCTATCAATTTGAGTCGTACTAACAGTAAGAATGGCCAGGGCATACTCGATTGGTGCGAGGACTAATCCCTGGAACAGAAGAGTAAGTAGCCTCTGCTCGATGTTGGCAGCTGCCATGACCTTCAAGGCGGCTAATCCTTTGCGGGATTTTGTTATCACATGGTCGACGTGGTCCCGAAAACACAGGCTGCGATCAAACTTAACTCCGAGGTATGTCATCAACTTGTCCCTGGTCACCTCATCAGCTCCCATTCGTACTACCGGTGTGGTCGTATTAACGATATGATTGTTAAGGGAGAACCATGAAACTGATGCTTTATTAGGATTAACCAAGGCACCTGAAACCCCACACCAGGAAGAAATGCGATCGAGTTCGTCTTGCATTGTGGAGGCGATTCCCCGTCTGTCTCTTCCCTGTCGATATACCAGAATATCATCAGCAAAAGTCATAGTTCTTCCCCTCCCATCCAGCTGTTGGGACGTGATCGTTATTGTGTACACATTAAATAGAACTGGTGACAATGGTGAGCCTTGTGGCAGCCCAGGACAAATGGATGTTGGCTCGGAAGACCAACTTCCACATCTGAGTATCACCTTCCTCTGAAACAGTGCCGCGGCGATCCATCTTATGAGGAAGGGGTTCACCGCCAGTTTGAGAAGCATATGCATGAGATATTCAAATGGTACCCTGTTGTATGCATCCTCCAGATCTATAGCAGCAGCACATGTCTCCTCTCGTCTGTGGAAGCCTTCGAAGACGTCATATGCAAATACTGCCGCATTGAGCCATGTCTCTTTGTTATATCTATAACCTCCGAGTGTGGATGGGAATACGCGTTTCTGTTCAAGGCGACACGTGAGGACACGGGCAAATATTTTCTCCAGCAGCTTGCCCACAGTGTTCTGCATTGTAATGATTCTGTAGGCACTGATCTGAGAATGGTCCTTGTTTGGCTTCGGTAGCGGTAGTAAGTAGCTGTGTAGCCACACCTCCTTAATCTGGCCACTCCGAATACTGGCATTAAACTCATTGGCCAGTGTTGTCAAGTCGTCATCAGCTAAATCGCCTATGTCATCATACCGAACACCATCTGGACCAGGAGCAGTGTTGTGTGACCTTTTAAGTGTCGCGCGAATGGTATCGGTTGTGATTGTGAGATCTTCTTCCAGCCCTACATCCTTACACAAATTTGACAAAGATTCCCGTATCCTCATTCTTACAGCCTCATTTCTTTGGTCCGTCTGCTCAATGTAGCGGGCAAGCAGGGCCTTCCCTTTGCTCTCATCAGATTTGTGCCATATCTGGTCTGTGCTCTGAAAGTCTGGTATACCTCTGTGTCGTGGTGTGCCATTCATGCACTGATGAAGGTGCCAGAATGTTGCTAGCGATTTTTCTGAGCACACTTTTCTACAGAAGTCATCCCATTTGGGATGTTGATATACAGATGTTGATATGCAGATGTTGATATACAGATATTGATATACAGATATTGATATACAGATGTTGATATACAGATGTTGATATACAGATGTTGATATACAGATGTTGATATACAGATATTGATATACGGATGCTAATATACAGATGTTTGCTAAGTGTATTCCAAGATACAGCGAAAGGGTAACAACAAAATTGGTATAGAGAAGAAAAGGAATTGTGACCAGCAACGTGTGGTAAACTTTGTCCAATTAGTGTGTTTTCATTCTAAAACATTAATGCTATCATATTTTTAAAATTAATCTTGAGCACGTATTGAGGCTCTTTATTTCCAAGATTTCATCCCCAAAAATGTTATTTCTTTAAGCCAATTTCATTCTGTTGTCATGGTAACCAAGATAAACAGACGCTGTATTGGTATCCGCTGGTTAATTTTAGTGTGTTAATACATATCACATATATCTGGGCAGTAATATAGATAAAGAGAGAGGAACATAAAATGATACCAAAATAAGGATATCAAAAGCAAGAGGAGCTTTCATTGCACTGGGAAAAATTTGGAAATCCAAAGAAATTAGGTTAAATACAAAAATAAAAATGTTCAACTCAAATGTTAAGTCGGTCCTATTATATTGCTGTGAAACATGGAGAATAACAAAATTGACAATCACGAAGATTGTTGATTTTTTTTTTTCTGACGCATTTTCTAAAGATCCCTTTGTGTGTTGGCCTCTTTGAGAATTTCCTCGTTTGTTTAATTTCTCCAGCATATTGATTATTTCCACATGCTTTACTCTTTCAAATTCTTTTTTTTTTTTGGTAGTCTATAAAGCACATATATAGATCTTTATTTACCTCTTTAGCTCTTTCTATCAATGTTCTCATGATGTATATTGCATTATTTGTGCCCTTTACTTCCACAAATCTACATTGTTCCTCACTTATTTCTGGTTTTATTTTGGTCCTTACACGTCTCATGATGATTCTTAGTAAATTGTGGTCATATGGCTCATGAGACTAATAGTGCGATGGTCTTCACAATCAGTGGCGCCTGACTTCTTCGGTATGTCAACAACGATAGATTTTAGTAGATCCTCGGGTATGTGTCCAGTGTTATGTATGTCATTGAGTAGTTTTGTTACGACGTGTACCTCCAGCTCTCCTAATGCCTTTACCTCTTCGATTGTTATATTGTCGTGACCAGGAGCTTTGCTTCTTTTCGTGTGTTGAATTACCTCCTTCACTTCACTCTGCATTATTGGTGGTCCTGTGTCTTCATTTGAATTGTTTAATTCTGGTCTTTCATCATCATAGATTTGACTAATATATTCTATCCATCTTTCTATTGTCTTCTCCTGTCCCATTATTATTTTTCTTCTTTTGATTTTATGCGTCCTAAAACTTTGACTTCTTTTTTTCCTGTTCAATTCATTTAACTGATTGTGCGTAAATTGAATGTCTTTCTTTTGTTGTTTTTCCATTTCTTCATATTTCTGCTTTAACCATTCTTTCTTTGCTTCTCTGCATTTTGTTTGGAATATTTCTTTGTGGAATATTTTGTATGTCCGTTCTTCTTTCTTATGTTTTCGTCTTTCATCCATTAGTTGTAGTATTTCCTCTGTCATCCATTTAGTTTTATTGATTCTTTTAGTCACTGATATTACTTCTTTTGACGTTTATCGAATCAATTGTTTGAGCATTTGCCACAGTTCCTCAATGGTATATATTTTCTTAATATTATATTTTTTTTAGTATCGTACTGTACTTATCACTCACTTGTCTATCTACTCTAAGCATATCTAGTTCTAATTTCATATTTCTTGTGTACAGCAGTGTCTTCCGCAGTTGTATTCTTATTTCAACAATACATGGTCACTATTGTAATCTGCTCCTGGCCTTGTTTTAACAGATGTTAGCCTATTCCTGAATCTTCTCTGTAGCAGTATAAAATCAATTTGTGTACTTTTTTTTGCCTGGGCTTTGCCCAGTCCATAGTCGCCTAAGGTGTTGTTTCAAGCAGGTGTTACCTATAATCATCTCATGTGTCTTTGCCTAATCTATACATTTATTCACCCTGTCATTCGTCTCTTCTAGGTCATGTCCCCCAGTTACATTTTGCAATTTCGCTACTACTACCTTTGCATTTAAATCCCCTCTTTTTCTACATTTCAACTCCCTGTGGCGCATAGGGCTTCAACAAACACTTCCAAGTCATTCTGTTTTTTGCCATTCTTTTAAGATCATTCCTTGTTTTCCCCATTATCTTCATCTCTGCTTTCATCTGTCTTCTCCAAGAATATTTTAGTCTTCCTCTTTCACTTTTTCCTTGGGGCATCTAAAAAAGGCATGTTGTGTAATAATGTCAGTTGGCCTCAGCAGTGTGTGTCCTATCCAGCGCCATCGTCTTCGCTGTATCTCTTTATCCACTGGTATTTGACTAATACATTTCCATAATTCTATGTTAGTGATTTTGTCCTGCCATTTCCATCCTTTTATTTTGCGCAAACATCCGTTAATGAAGATCTGTACCTTCGTGATTTCATTTTTGTTGTTCTCCATGTTTCACAGCCATATAATAGGACTGACTTAACTTTGGGGTTGAAAATTTTTATTTTTGTATTTAACCTAATTTCTTTGGATTTTCAAAGTTTCATAGTGCAACGAATGCTCCTCTTGCTGTTGACATCCTTATTTCGGTATCATTCTCTGTTCCTACTTTTTCTATATTACTGCCCAGACATATGTAAGGTTGCACGTTATTGTTATTATTTGGTTATTGCAAACTGCATTAATTCTCATAATTTTGGTATTATTTCTATTTATTTTTAGTTTTAGCTGTTATGGTCTCTCATCAAGTATGTTCATTTTGTCTTGCATTTTTTTTATGATTATGTGATAGGAGAGCTATGTTATCAGCAAATTCTAAGTCATTAAGTTGCTTGGTCAGTGACCACTGGATTCCATTTCTATTATTCTGATTATTTTCATAATCCAATCTATGGCCAGCAGAAATAGAAATGGAAATAGAAGCATTCCTGCCTTACTCCTGTTCTGATTTCAAATACTTCTGTAAGCTGCCTTTCGTGTACAACACTACATTTAATTCCTTCATACATTGTTCTTATCAGGTTAATAAACTTTATGGGGATTCCGTAATGACTCAATGGTCATCTCTAGCTCGTTGTAAAAGGTGTCAATCTCTTCTTCTTCGCTTAAATTGTGTTGACATCCATTGGTCTACCTCTCATTTTACTAGCAAAACTACATCTGATACTGGCTAAAATCCTGTCACTGTTTTGCTTCTTTCTCTATCTAACATGATGCCTACTCCTCTTTCGTGTGTGGTTCCCCAGAGTAAATTACATTTCCACTGTCAAGTTGTAATAATCCTGCTCCTTTCCATCTCATTTCACATAGTCCCAAGATGTTCAATTTCATTCTCTTCATTTCTTGCTGATGTTTTCTATCTTGCCAACTTGGAATGCTAATCTAATGTTACACGATTTTTTTAAATTTTGCATACAGTAGCTTGATGACGATCGGGTGTCACCTGTGGCATATGACGTTCTATACAGGACTAGGTGGGTGGTGTCCCCGATAACGTCGTTAGCTTTAGATATTAAATCGTATTTGGATATAATTTTACTTGGCAATATAAGAAGGTAGTTTGCTATTTCTTTCCTCCTTTAGAGTGATTGTACTAGTCGCAGCCATTGAAAAATGTAATTGCATTGGTAATTCCCTGCGATTTATTTTAGAATCAGTCTAATTTGAGATCCAATTAGATAGAGAACACCAATAGCTAGGAAGGAAATTACCCTAAAGTACGGAACACGGTTTAGCAACATTTTGTTTATTGATAAATTTGTTGTCTCTGTAATAAATCTTTTTTTTTCTATCAAAAGCACATAAATATGCTTCCGAAGCTGTTGTAAATGCATTTATATATTTTAAACAAAAATATGGTATTAAAATAAAATTAGATAAAATAAAAGTCCATATTTTTACGCTCAATAAATAAAAATAAAAAATGCTTAAAATATGTATAGTTCAGTGTCACCCATTGCCTTAATACAGAATGAGAAGCAATAACTAATTTCAGCGTCCTCCGTCTCTTACTTCCATCTGCCTTTCTTTTCCCTCACTCCCTCTGTCTCTCTCTCTCTCTCTCTCTCTCTCTCTCTCTCTCTCTCTCTCTTTCCTGTCCTTCAAAGTCATAATTGATGATCCTATTTCTTCAAAGGAGCGAGATCACCCACTTTGAGACACACTGTCTCAAATTCATGGCTCTAAAATGTAGCCTTTCTGCTAACTCGATCAAAATGTAGCATGCACTCAATGCATTGGATTACTTCCCCTGGAACGAAACCGCAACAACTATGAGCGTTTTTGAGCCGTTATTAAGCTCTCAGAGTAGCATTTCCGCACGAACAATACACTCCACTTTTATTTGCATTTGTTTAGCTTCATTCATTTTCTCCACCCCTAAATATAGTACTCGCACAGCCACATGTTAAACAAAACTAACTCAGCCAAATCGACCTTTCCCTCAGGCAGACTCTGAAGAAACAAAGCGGTCTTTTCATTTCCTTCTAGATTTTGCAATGCACATTTGAAATATAAATTTAAAAATAAATCATTTGTAAACACCTCTGGCGATTTTAATCATTTCCAAAGAACCTCAACGTATAAATAGTTTTCTCTTTGTCTATTAGAAACAAAATCATAGGAAACATTTTTCTCTATTTATTTAATGTCAGACTGTTCAATATAGGCCGGTTTATCTTAGCTTCTTCGAACAATGTTCTCGAATCTACTTTATTTCTCATACCATTTTCTTGAACTAACTTTATGATATTATCCCACTTGCGGGGTCTTTCGCCAGGATTATAGGATAGGAGAATAAAGACCACGTTTGTCCAGTGTAATCACTGCGAGATGTTTATGCCTGAACTTTATGGACGGATGTAAATATAATTTTGTGCCAATCGAAACATTCTTAAAGATCTAAGCAAATATTAGAAAGAGAATAATTTCAGAGGAAGTGGTATGTTTACAACACAAACAAAAAAACATAATCAACAACCGAAAAAAAACAAAGAACAATAGACGGGTCGAAGCAGGATCGAACCTGTACCCCTCGGTACAGCATCTTGCCACGAGAACCAGACGCTAGAGCTCACGTGGCAAGGAGATGTGCCGAGGAGTACTGGTTCTTTCCTGCTTCGGTCTGTCATTGTTATTTTTTTGTTTCTGTTGATTATTTGTGAATTTTTTTGTCCGAGTGTTGTAAACATAGCTCTTCCCCTGAAATTATTGGCTGATCTATCACCTCGGAAGTTTCCCTCTATAATAATAAACGTCTTCCCCTGAAATTATTGGCTGACCTATCACCTCGGAAGTTTCCCTCTATAATAATAAACGTCTTCCCCTGAAATTATTGGCTGACCTATCACCTCGGAAGTTTCCCTCTATAATAATAAACGTCTTCCCCTGAAATTATTGGCTGATCTATCACCTCGGAAGTTTCCCTCTATAATAATAAACGTCTTCCCCTGAAATTATTGGCTGATCTATCACCTCGGAAGTTTCCCTCTATAATAATAAACGTCTTCCCCTGAAATTATTGCTGATCTATCACCTCGGAAGTTTCCCTCTATAATAATAAACGTCTTCTCCTGAAATTATTGGCTGATCTATCACCTCGGAAGTTTCCCTCTATAATAATAAACGTCTTCCCCTGAAATTATTGGCTGATCTATCACCTCGGAAGTTTCCCTTTATAATAATTTAAACGTCTTCCCCTGAAATTATTGGCTGATCTATCACCTCGGAAGTTTCCCTCTAAAAATTGTCATTTATTATTATTTCTCATTTAAGTAAATATTAAAGCAGATCAAGACGGCTTTCATTGTGTTAGCATTTTGCTCCATTAACAGTCGCGTCGTAAAATAGTTAACAAAAATAACAACTGTTCACTAGATATCATGAGCAATCAATCTTCGCCTACACAGAAGCATCATCGTAACTAGGTTGCGTGCCATTGCCAGAAAGTTGATCTCATCACAGACAGTCTGAAGGAATGTTTGTCTCAGATCTCCCACCTCTCATGTTGTCAAGTTCAAATGAAACCACCTTCCTCTCGATCTACAGCTTCATAGAGACGCTCTTATAGATCACCACTCTTATTTTTGTCTGAGCCGTTCTAAACGTGAGGCCAACGAGACAGCGTTGGGGGGGGGGGGGGGGGGGAAGAGAGATAAAGAGCGGCTAAAGGATGATTTCTCTGGGTGCAACATTCTTAAGAGTAAATAATTTCAAAAGAAACAACGGTAGGCAGTAGCAACAATATAAAAAGGCAGGTTAGGGGGAACAATGCTTATTTTCACCCGGACCTAGCTACCCACTGTGTGTGTTCTCTTATAAAACCAAGAGCTGTTCTAAGTGTCAAAGCCGTTAGCTTTGCGAGCATCTTGTAGCGACATCAGACCTCCAAATCACCTGCACAGACCACACCTAGTAAATAAATCCTAAGGACAGAGCAGAAACAAAATAAAAAACCACGTTGGAGGAGCATGTTAGTCGTAACAGACCGTTCACTTAAAAAGGGAAAATAAAATTTTAATAAACCAGAGCAGGGTGAACTAGTTACTTTGGGAGGATTACTCTTTGTCCAGGAAAGACAACTCTGAGAAGAAATCGGTACTTTGTAGGGCGATCAGAGAAAATCAGAAGCTGGGATAACTTACACCCCCCCCCCTTTCCCCCTTTTCGAATCCTGGTTTGGGCTGTCTGTTGTGTTTTATCTGTCCTGTTATTTGCCAATCTCTCCCAAAGTTCTCAGAATAAACATATTTCTCTGCCCATAAAACTCTGTCACGCTTCCTGGCCTTATCCTTGCAAGTGCATTCACCTTTCTGTTTCCGTTAACTCTTTCCGGACGGAAGCTTTGAGAGTGGGGCACTATGCACCGAAACGTAGGTTGCCCAAATCCGCATGGCGCACAGTGCGGCGAAACTATCTTTACGACACATAGTACTATTGCTGGTGTATATGTCGGGGGGGGGGAGGAATGATAGAACCAGAGGGATAAAGGCCGCTTGGTCAAGCAGCTGCCATGACGTGTGAGACTCAGGATTTTTATTTCACCCCCGATAGAAAAAATCCTTTCTGTTTACCGCGGGTTTCGAACACCGTACGCCGGCTTTTCAACCAGTGAAACAGTGGTTTTAGCCGCACGGCCACGCGCACCAAATGAGGCGAAACGTACGGTAAAAAACTGACCACGCGGGTAGAGAGCTGAGTTTGCCGTGTGCTCTATCGTTTGGTTTCTCGTAGCAAGGCGCTGTGCCAAGGAGTACAGGTTTGATCCTGCTTCGGACCATTATTGTTCTTTGTCTTTTTTCGGTTGTTGATTATTTGTGATTTTTTGTTGAGTGCTGTAAACATACCTCTTCCCTTGAATGACTTCCTGATCTATCGCCTCGGAAGTTTTCCCTCTACAATAATATCTATTTATTATTATTTGTCTCCAGTTATCTGTTGTGATCTGTCTGTCGCCCTGCTAGTCTAGATACAGACATTTATTTGCATAATCAATGTGTTATGTAGGACAATCATACGCCAGCGAAGAAGAATATGTTATGAAAGTCTTTAAATTTGGTTTGAAAGTAACATATAATTGGAATTTTAAAAAAAAGAAGAAAGGACCCCCATTACTGTTATTCACAACTAGAAGCTTTTCTCAATCATATCATTTCGGTGGTAACTAACTGTCGTTTATGACTTATATGTGGCCATGCTTGGCGCTGGACACAGAGTGGGGATACATATGTTGTGTGTAGAATGTTTCTGTATGCTAATTGGTATCGTCTTGCATCGTAGAAGGGGGCCAGCTGTCTCAACATTTATTTTGTTTTGCTGCATCCAATGTTAATAATATTTTTGTTATCCACGCTACCATCTTACTACCACGGACAAGGGGTAGGGTTCGATCCCAACCGACGGCTTCCGGGTTCACCCAGCCTTAAATGGGTCCCGGATTTTTTCTGGGAAAGTAAAGCAGCACGGGCGTAACACTGACCACATTACCCCAAAAATCATGTGCTGAAGGTCTGTAAAATATAGGGTCACTAACACCATATTTCCCTATACGCCACTTGGCGTGACGGGGGTACTTTACTTTACTTTACTTTACTTTACTTTACTTTACTTTACTTTACTTTACTTTACTTTACTTACTTACGCTGCCATCTTCTGAGAAAGTGATTCCAAGATACAAGAACTCTGGTACATATTTTATAACTTTGCCCTCCGTTGAAATATTTACACTTCCCTTCTCGCTCCCTGTTACCAGAGTTTATTGTTCAAGATTTACATTTATGATATATGTTTATGATTTCAACAACAAAAATAAATAAAAAACTAGCGTCTCAGTTATAGAATGCTGCGCTCTTCTTATCTGCATTTAATTCAAGCTCTCAGTACGGCCGTTCAAAAACAATGGACTGCTCTCCCTTGATCACAAAAGAGTAACAATTGTTATCAGAGCTTGCAGTTGTCTACGTAAACTCTGGTTTTTAAGTGAAAAACCCTGTATTCTGTCTGATGTAACCACAATAAAAATAGCAACAAAACTACATTTGCTCAAACAAGCAGACACTGGCGGAAACAATCGGCTCCAAAATGAGCGCCAACAGGGCGTTACCGGCGTCTGATATGTTTTGATACTTGAGTCACAACATGTTAGGGGATGTTGGTAATTGTTTCGGTGCTCAGGATTGTTTTGTTTCACTGCGCACCAAATACAAAACTCTCAATTTATGGCTCATACTTTTACAATTTATTTTCACGCGATTTAGATTCCCAAGTTTCAGTGACCTAGCAGTTGGTTAGCCGGATTCATGACAACCGGGCTTCGGGTCTGACCTCACGAAATAAAGACCAGATGGAAGGCTTCTCCTACCAGGACAGGGTGGGTGTAATATATGGAATTGTTGTAACATAAATGAAATGTCACGTATGGGCTTGACGGGTAAGCCATGTGAGTATGAGCTGTATCCACGTTGAAAGACGATCCGGAAAACAAACCACTGCTCACTTGCAGTTACCATCGGGATAAGTAAATGCTATGGGAGAACACTAAGAGAGAAAACACGGGCAGGTCGGGCTCAACAGACCTAGCCGGCATCCACCCTACGAGAAAGAAAGGCTATAAGACAACACATAGAGAGAAAACACGGGCAGGTTCGGCTCAACAACCCTGGCCGGCATCCGCCCTACGAGAAAGAAAGGCTATAAGACAACACATAGAGAGAAAACACGGGCAGGTTCGGCTCAACAACCCTGGCCGGCATCCACCCTACGAGAAAGAAAGGCTATAAGACAACACATAGAGAGAAAACACGGGCAGGTTCGGCTCAACAACCCTGGCCGGCATCCGCCCTACGAGAAAGAAAGGCTATAAGACAACACATAGAGAGAAAACACGGGCAGGTTCGGCTCAACAACCCTGGCCGGCATCCGCCCTACGAGAAAGAAAGGCTATAAGACAACACATAGAGAGAAAACACGGGCAGGTTCGGCTCAACAACCCTGGCCGGCATCCGCCCTACGAGAAAGAAAGGCTATAAGACAACACATAGAGAGAAAACACGGGCAGGTTCGGCTCAACAACCCTGGCCGGCATCCGCCCTACGAGAAAGAAAGGCTATAAGACAACACATAGAGAGAAAACACGGGCAGGTTCGGCTCAACAACCCTGGCCGGCATCCGCCCTACGAGAAAGAAAGGCTATAAGACAACACATAGAGAGAAAACACGGGCAGGTTCGGCTCAACAACCCTGGCCGGCATCCACCCTACAAGTAAGAAAGGCTATAAGACAACACATAAAGAGAAAACACGGGCAGATTCGGCTCAACAACCCTAGCTGGCATCCGCCCTACGAGAAGAAAACTCCTACCTCAAATCAAGTTCCAGCCTGCTGAACACGGAGTGTGTCAGCCACAGCGCAGGTTTAGTGTAAAAGTCAACACATACACTCGCAAATACGAGTACTGATAATGCGACTAGTCATTCTTGTGTGATGCTTTTGTTCCTACCACTCGATCATGATAGGAGACAACGTGTCAAGCTGGCACCATAACAAGACTTGAACGTTGAAGAAGTAAAGATTATCATCATCAAATGGCAGTAGCGTAACAAGTTGTTCGCTGACTCGATGATAACGTGACAGTGCATTGAAAACCAGACTACGTCATTCAGTTAACCCAGTTAGAAACAAAGAATTGGTTCCTGATGGGCGACGGCTACGGCCCGATGATTATCTGCTTCCTCGTTCATCCTTAAAGTGCGTCAAGTTGGCGTAGCTACACTGTATCGTTGCTTGCGACAAGTTACGATATTTGTAAATTTAGGTTTGAAACATCCAACTTCGTTATGGAATTTTTGGGTACTGGATTACCTTTCCTTTTTCGTTCCTGTTCGTTTGGCAAGACTAATAGTGTATACGAGCTTTGGTGAAACAACAAATTTTAGGTTTGAAAAAAACATAAGGACCAAAGGAGAAAGTGATTGGGCAGACATGAAATGGCCATAAGAGAATGAAACTAGCGCGGATCGCCTTGGGAAGTGTTTATTGAAGACGTCGCTTCATAGGGGCTTAAATGGGGTTTAAAAAAATACAATAAAAATAAGAGGACGAAGAAGAAAAAAGCGGAATATAGGAGACGAAAGAATGGACTTGATAACTAAAACACTAATTAACTTGGCTCCATGGCACCCAGGAATGGTTTTGCTGGCTTGAGTCATATTATATATATATATATAAAGCCATACCCACATATTATTTATTAAATCAACTTAACTCAACTTATACAATAACAATTACAATTAAATTAAAAACCCCAGTGCAAAGGTAACGAATTTTCCTCAAGGGAGACATACCATTAATTAGCTGTACCAACGTCATTATTGACGAGAGCTATTGGTGGCAGATTTGTATATGGTAAAGTGACATACCAATTTGGATATGGCCGCTTAGCTGAAAGAATTATTTTAGAGTCAAATTCTCTAACAATTTCCTTCATTTTACTTTTTTCAGATTGTTTTATTATACATTGTTTTATTATACATTGCCGACTACTGCATTTTTTCTTTCAAAATGTCGTGCCCATATTGTATATAGATTTATAATTATATGCTTAGTTTTTCTTTCTTCACAAAGCTGGATACTATCAATTTGACTGGATATCTTCTATCAAATTTCACGCTCTCTAAACTATTTGTTTGCTATTTCTTTTTAGTGTTAAATATTAACAAGAATTTGGGATATTGACAAATGAAAGAATGAATTATCTCCCGTAAGTAATTAACAGACGCATGGTATCGTTAGTCCAGTGGTCTTTCTTTCAACGTCGTATAGTCAACTAACTAACCCAAACCATATAGTGTACCCAAACGTACATTTATACACATCAAGGCTTCACATGAGTGCCAACAAAATAGTTAAGAGTAAACAAACCAATAGGTAGACTTTTTTAAAAAAGAATTCCTGTCACGAAATTTCTTGACAAGTGGCAGCAATTAACACAATCTACTTATTACTTTGATGTGACTAATCGTGTACAAATGTGAATACATAATTACGAAGCGTTACGACTAATAATATAGGTAGTGGGAGTTAGCTAGAGAGAGTGAGAGAGAGAGAGAGAGAGAGAGAGAGAGAGAGAGAATGAGGTAGATACATTTAAGAGTGATGCAAAGAAAAAAACGTAGGACATAGAGTGACAGAAAAGGAAACAAAGAAATGCAGATAAACACAGAGAAAATCACAAAAGGACTGAGACATATTTAGGCACAAAGAGAAATAATGAAAGAGTGAAAGTCATACGGAGCACTAAACAGATAAGTACAAGGAGAAATAAAGAGAAAATGAAAAGCATAGGGAGAAACAAGACGGAGAAGTAAAGAGTGAAAGACAGAGACAGTGAGAGAGCGCAGAAAGATAATGCGAGAAAGCGCGTTAATAAATAGAAAGAGAGATATATAAATTAATTCAGCAAAGCTTTTGCAATATATGCAAAAGACAAGTTCAACAAATATATTGTTATCCACTCAGAGTTGTCATCTCCTTATTTTCCCAGCTCTCCTGTAGTTAAGGATACGCAACCTCTTATAAAATACTAACACCTCCTTAGCTAGAACACATATTTTGTTATAAAATACTAACACCTCCTTAGCTAGAACACATATTCTGTTATGAAATACTAACACCTCCTTAGCTAGAACACATATTTTGTTATAAAATACTAACACCTCCTTAGCTAGAACACATATTCTGTTATGAAATACTAACACCTCCGTAGCTAGAACATTACTCTGTTATAAAATACTAACACCTCCTTAGCTAGAACACATATTATGTTATAAAATACTAACACCTCCTTAGCTAGAACACATATTACGTAATAAAATAATAATACCTCCGTAGCTAGAACACATATTCTGTTATAAAATACTAACACCTCCTTGGCTAGAACACATATTATGTTATAAAATACTAACACCTCCTTAGATAAAACACATATTATGTTATAAAATACTAACACCCCCTTAGCTAGAACACATATTACGTTATAAAATACTAACACCTCCTTAGCTAGAAAACATACTCTGTTATAAAATACTAACACCTCCTTAGATAAAACACATATTATGTTATAAAATACTAACACATATCTTCTTATAAAATGCTAACACCTCCTTAGCTAGAAAACATACTCTGTTATAAAATACTAACACCTCCTTAGATAAAACACATATTATGTTATAAAATACTAACACATATCTTCTTATAAAATGCTAACACCTCCTTAGCTAGAAAACATACTCTGTTATAAAATACTAACACATATCTTCTTATAAAATACTAACACCTCCTTAGCTAGAAAACATACTCTGTTATAAAATACTAACACCTCCTTAGATAAAACACATATTATGTTATAAAATACTAACACATATCTTCTTATAAAATGCTAACACCTCCTTAGGTAATCCCAGCACTAAAGGTAAAGGTGGCCCTAAAGCAATTGTCGTTGGGTAATGAAATGTTAGTGACACTATTGTACTGAGTCGACTTCTGTCAATATGGCGGATATAGAGCAGGAACCAATGAGGCTCAGTCTGAAGAGTGTTCCTTGTTGCAGTTTCCTCATATTCCAAGTCCGGCTTGCTTCAGCTGCCACACAGTTCAGTGCTCTGTGCGCACCGTGAGCTGTGTTTTTCATCCAGATTGTGTTTCGATATTCCGATTGCTCGCGATCAATGATGATATAGTAAAAGTAAAGTACCCCGTCACGCCAAGTGGCGTAAAGGGAATATGATGTTAGTGACCATCAATTTTACAGACCTTCGGCACATGATTTTTGGGGTAATGTGGTCCGTATTACGCCCGTGCCGCTTTACTTTCCCAGAAAAAAATCCGGTACCCATTAAAGGCTGGGTGAACCTGGAAGCCGTCTGTTGGGATCGAGCCCTGCCTCTTGTCCTTTGTAGTCCAGTTCACTAACCACTGAGCTATCGCGGCTCTGAATGATGATATAGAATTTAAAAAACGACAAAACGACATTAGGAAATGCTATAACTACAACTTTGGGCACAATAATAACGTCAGATGGAAGATGTACCACACAAATAAAAAGCAGAATAGCTCAGGCCAAACTCGCATTTCAGAAAATGGAAAATATGCAACAAATCTGTATCAATAGAAGTGAGAAAGAGAGAGTTCATCGGTGCTATATAGAACCAATTCTGACCTATGGACGCGAATCATGGACAGTAGACAAACAAACTAAAAGATGATTACAGGCCACAGAGATGGGATTTCTCAGAAGAACGTTGAAAGTTCCATGGACAGCTAAAAAGACCAATGAGGAAATTCTCAAAGAAGCCAACACATAATTGGAGCTCCTACAAGACATCAGAAAGAAACAATCAACATTTTTCGAACACATCATGAGAAGAGGAAAGTTGGAATACTTGGTTACAACTGGCAAAACAAAAGGAAAGAGCGATAGCGGACGACAAAGAGAACATACTGGATAGCTTGGTGTCATTGCATGGACAACAGTCAACAATATAATTGATACGATGCACTGTAGATAGAAGATTGTGGAGGGACATGATCGCCTACGCTAACCGGTATGGTACATGATGATGATGATATTAATTATTACTTTAGGTAAGAGTAACACGACATTAGGCAATGCTATTACTACATTTGACAACACCAAACTGACAGTAGGCAATATTATTACTAGTTTAGGTAACACCAACACAACATTAGGCAACGTTATTACTACTTTATTTAACACCAAGACGACATTATATCATGCTTTTACTACTTTAGACAACACCAATACGCCATTAGACAATGTTATTAATACTTTAGGTAACACCAATACGACATTAGGCCATACCATTACAATGCTTACTACTTTGCATAATATTGACACCAATTTAGGCAATACGGATATAATGCCATGGTCAGTTAAAGGCAGTACCATTACTATTTTATATAATAGCAGTACTAGTATAGTTAAAACCACCACTCTCTTAATTAAATATTATGAAGAACCCTTTAAATAGTGTCGATACTACCCTGTGTAATGTCAGTCTCCTCTTTACCTACATCCATAGATACCACGATCATCAGTTGGTTAACAAAATCCTATAGGTAAAGAGGCCAGATATCTCCTACCATCCTCCAGCCTCACCAGACCTACAGCCTTTGTAACACTACAGCCTTAAACACTCCTTACTGCCCACTTTGAGAAGCATCGTGGTTAACCACTATCATTCTTTATTATCTCCCCTTGTGGGCTGAGTCTGTTATTCAAATTAAACTGCAACTCAATCTTATTTCTTTCTTGTTTTAACTTTAAATCTTTCCTCGGCTTATCTCTGACTTTTCTGAGTTTTTACAACAAAAAATTACAAGATTGTAGTCTGTTCGAACACTACATCTCCCTCACACTCATCTTGCAAACATCATCACCCCAACTTGACATTTTTCCAACTTACAAGTTTTAGTCTTTAATTTCCCACAGTTTAGCCTCTGATTTCCACAGTTTAGTCTTTGATTTCCAACAGTTGAGCCTCTGATTTCCCACAGTTTAGCCTTTGATTTCCCACAGTTGAGCCTTTGATTTCCCACAGTTTAGCCTTTGATTTCCCACAGTTGAGCCTTTGATTTCCCACAGTTGAGCCTTTGATTTCCCACAGTTGAGCCTTTGATTTCCCACAGTTTAGCCTTTGATTTCCCACAGTTTAGCCTTTAATTTCCCACAGTTTAGCCTCTGATTTCCCACAGTTTAGCCTTTGATTTCCCCACAGTTTAGCCTCTGATTTCCCACAGTTTAGCCTTTGATTTCCCACAGTTTAGCCTCTGATTTCCCACAGTTGAGCCTTTGATTTCCCACTGTGGAGCCTTTGATTTCCCACAGTTGTATATATTACCATAGTTCTTAGTGATGCGTTTCTCCTTATACCATAGGTAACAATTTTGTTGTCCCGTAAAATGTCTTGTCTGTTGTAGTTGCTCTCTTGACGTTTTTCTGGTTCGTTCTCCTTTACTTTTCTTTGAGTACATTCAGAATGAAGTGTTGAAGAATATGTTTCGTATTAAATGTGTGTTACTGAATTTGGAATAATTAAACATACCATATTAGAGGTAAACAATCTAACCTACAGGTGCATAAAATCACAAAACAAAATATAGTGATACGTGGCTAAAGAAAAATGTATGCTGACGAATGGATAAACAAAGAAAGCAGTATAAAAATAGACAAACCGACCAATATACTGTTAAACACACAGATTTGACTTGTAAGAAAAGCAACTAGATTAACATGCGATTAATGAAACAATAGACTTTATGTGGATGAACAGATAGAGTGACTCAAGAATAAATAAGCAGACTTTTTTTTTTAATGTGTTATAAATAAATTAACAGATACATATGCATATATATATATATATATATATATATATATATATATATATATATATATATATATTAATGTAAATGAAGTGACATAGAGTCACACTTATAAAGCGAAAGGTGCAGACACTCCAACATTTAACAACTCATACATTAAGAAGAAAGCAGCTGATAGATAATCAGGCAGATAGCAAAGTAATAGGCATACCACATCGACAAGCAGCAGACAGGCAAACGACGATAAGTCAGTCAGACAAACAGACAGCAGACAGTTAAATAGACAAACAACAGACAGACACATAATGATGCACAAAGTGAGAAGAAACAAAAACATAGGCAGATTTTCTTCTTCAGACAGGTAAAAATCATTGGACAGCTATCACTACTATTGTCCAAAAAGGAAATAACTCTAGAGGCAAAACGTGTAATCTAAAATGCAATCTGTATCCCAACGTTGTGCTACCATTGCCAGTCCTGGACAATAGGTGCAAGAATGATAAGAAAAATAATCTCTACTGAGATGAAATGTGTTAGATGAATGACATTAAACAGCCTGAGGTAAGGTCAAAAATGATTAACTGAGAAAAAAGCTAGGATAACCCCAGATATATAATATTTAAAGAAACAACAGGAAAAATGGTTTGGTCACGTGACAAGACTGAAAGATCAGAACACAACACTACGAGCATTTAATGAACGTTGCGAGAACACCTGACCCAAGGGCCGACCACGACAAAGATGGATTGACGGAATATTAGAAGCACAGAGAAGCACTAGGAAACATAACAGAAGCAGATGCCAAGAGAAGAACAAAAGATTGCTAATTAGATCTCCCCTCGACGCTGAAAGGCAAATGAGGAAGGAAAGAAGAAGAATAAGAAGATATGTAAAAGTAATGTTCCCTGCTGACCACATCGTCACCACTAAAATCCATCAAGATAACCAAACGACAGACAACTATAGATAGCAAATCTATTTTTGGCTGTATGATGATGATGAAATGAGTAGAGATAAAATACATTCCTTACTGCACGCGATAGTTTGAGTTGTTTCCCATTGAAACTTATCAACTAGAGAACGCATGCACATATCCAAGAAAAGTCGTATCGTAAAGAAGACATTAAAAACAAAAAACAAAAAACTTTGACAGAATTTATTATCTGCCACGAACTCTAACATAAGCAGTAACAAAAACTGCTATTAGGTCAATGACAGGGTTAAAATGACCACATCACATATGAAGGGCCGCTTATCAATTAGTTGAATTAGAAAGGAGCCTGTTTGAATTACTACATTGAAAGCATTCGTATCTTACAGATGACTCAAGCACCCATTTAAACAGAAGTGAACATCAACATTACATAGCAGGCACTCTAGCCTGCACCTCTTCTTCTTCTTCACTTTTTTTAAAACTATCTCCCTTTAAAACTTTCTTAAAGCACTCGCTCCGACGAATAACCACTTGGGTACTGTCCCCTGTGGACGTAACTGCATTACTTGTGCTTATGTGCTCGGCGCCGACTCTGTCTTATTCCCTAACGGAAAGTTCGGGATCAAGGATGGTTTCACATGTGTGTCCCGCAATATAATTTATGCCAACGATGTCACATGACTTATATTAGCGACTTCATCAGTACCCTATATCTCTTACCCCACTCTACGACAACCGCTACCTACTCTCGGGTATCCTATATTCTTCTATAGTCAGTTCCTTGTGCTTTGTGCTTGCACACTGACCTGTTTTCGGAAACTTCTGTTACTGTGTGCGCACATTTTCACTTTCTGCACGCACACGCGCCCCGTGCGCACTAACGTTCTTATACATCCGAGTACGAGAGAGGGAAGAATTTTTATTTTCATATTTTGTAAAATTTCTTCTTCCTGTTCGAAATTATTTTATTTATTATTATTATTATTTTAAATACACATTTGTGTGTATATTGTATGTTTGTTCCTGCTGACAGCCTATTAAACCGAAACGTTGTTCTGGTTTTTGTTGTCCTCTTGTTACGTGAAGCATTAACCATACCGTTTTTTTTTGTTCCTATGTTTTTTTGTTCTACATCTATTTTTTGTTATTTCTGATCCCCGTTTAACTTGCTGCTGTAAACATCACTCGACATCAGCTTGATGAAAGATGAATAATACAATATAACCAATGGGGAAATAGGGGACGAAATGGACACAAAGCTCAGATGCATCGATATTCACACTTTTAACTTTGATTACATATTTCCAGCGTGAAGTAAGTCTTCTATTTTTTTCTTGACATAGATTAGACAAAGCAGTAACATGGCCACACACTACACAGCCGCCCCATCAACTCCAGTCAGGGTATATTGTCGTCACACCCTGCAATGGAGACTCCACCACGGCTGTGACAGTCAGCTGTAGATTACATATTCTGTCTATGTAATAGCGCTTCATAAAGACGGTTCACTTTACAAGTCGTCAATTCATATAGCGTCAGTTTACCGCGTAATTTAATTTAATATGACGTACCAAAAGTACGACAGCATCAGTAGCGAAGTGGTTAGCGCGCTGACTTAGAGAAAAGAAAACATTGCTTAGTCACAGTCTAAAAGTAATAATTGGGCACAGCGACAAAAAGGAGTGGGCATCTTATATACATGGTTGGAGACGGTAATAACTCCGAGAAGGTTCACCACCGCCTTCACCTTTCAATGCCAAGGCGTTGTATTTCTCCATCTTCACTTCCTTTTGAACCCGTCCGGGTGTCGAGGGAGATACAAAGTTATAGTTCTCGCCCTTTTAGCGGCTTCAATCATTGTCAACTGATGTTTTAGAGTTTCTTTGTTTTTGTCTGCTCATTTTATTCTTGGTCTGCCGCTTACTTTTCGCTTTTTCTCCCCTCCTCTTTAATATATACTTTGTATGGTAAGGAGTAACACGGCATGCATTCTAGATAAGCAAACCAGATATTTGTTGTTTCTGTATGTAGCTTAGGATTGGTTGAATGTCTACTCTTTCTCTTATTATAGTAAAAAGTAAAGTACCCCCGTCACGCCAAGTGGCGTATAGCGAAATATGGTGTTAGCGACCTTATATTTTACAGGCCTTCAGCACATGATTTTTGGGGTAATGTGGTCGGTATTACGCCCGTGCTGCTTTACTTTCCCAGAAAAAAATCAGGTACCCATTTAAGGCTGGGTGAACCCGAAAGCCGTCGGTTGGGATCGAACCCTACCCCTTCGTCCTTTGTAGTCCAGTTCACTAACCACTGAGCTATCGCGGCTCCCTTCTCTTATTATATCATTTCTAATTGTGTCTTTTCAGGTCACTCCGCATTCCTCAGACATCTCATCTATGTGGTTACCAGCTTTCTTTAAAACGCAATATGGTCACGTTTAATTTAATACTTCAATTTTCTTATACTTTTATTAATACTACACACGAGGAACTATATGCCACGTTTTTAACAAACATATATCAACAGCAGAACCATTATTAAAATGTCATTGTTGAATATTGTTGACTAAAGAAACACGTCATTGGGACACATTCACAACACATCTTGTGAGATAACGTTTGTTAATTGTGCACAACGGCGACGGATCGATGATTGATAATCGAATATTCAATTATATTTTCACACATGCCCTTCCACAGTGTGAACTCAACAATGATCGTTACAAGTGAAATGCTGTATGCATAATATATGTTATACAGGGACGTAATCATAACACCAGATATCCCACCGGCTGGATAAATAAACGTCCAATATTTTACAACCACGTATCAGTTCTAGTAAAACAATGAAATGCTAACATCTATTTTAAGTTTTATAGATATATACTGACACCCGTTGTTTCGTTTTACATTGTTTTGTTGTGGCGTATTTGGAAAGAAATGTATATATATATATATATATATATATATATATATATATATATATATATATATATCATCATCATCATCATCACCATCAAGTACCATGCTTACAGGCGTAGGCGATCATGTCGCTCTACAACTCTTGATCTCGACAGTTTTGTATAACTTCTGTTGTTGATCTTCTGCCAAGCCATTTTCTGAAGCTATCTGGTTTCTTTTCTATTTGTTTCCCTATCTCTCTTCGTCCCTCAGTTTTCCAAGTTGTCACAATATATTCCAGCTGTTCCCTTCATATCATTACATGGCCAAAAAATGATGATTGTATATTCATGTATATTCATATATAAATAGTTTGTGTGTGTGTCACTGTATTTCAGGAGCGATAAGAAAGTGATAGGACAATTTTGTCAGTCTTAAGACTAGTCTCTGTCTTAAGACTAGTCTCGGTTTTAAAACTAGTCTCTCTCTTAAAACTAGTCTCTGTCTTAAGACTAGTCTCCATCTTAAAACTAGTCTCTGTCTTAAGACTAGTCTCTGTCTTAAAACTAGTCTCTGTCTTAAGACTAGTCTCTGTCTTAAAACTAGTCTCTGTCTTAAGACTAGTATCTGTCTTAAGACTAAACACACTATATTTGGACACTGAATCTAAGCGTTCAGATCTCTTTCCTTATAACACAGGAATACGAGTACACCAGCGTAGTCTACAAACTCCGTAGCCCCAGCTAAGATTTCTCAAGTAAATTATTAAGAGCCAGTTAATTAAATATTGTAAAGACAGCAGAATATATACTTTGTTTTCACATTTAACCCGGAAGCGCAAAAATATAAAGAAAACGTAAAAGAGTTTTTTTTACGAGATCATATTGAACACAACACTTTCTTTCCTTTTTTTGTCGACCGATTCTAATAGGGCTAGGTACTCAGTATAATCTACATTCAGGTCAGAGGTCACTTTGAAAAAAAACCAGATTGCTGAAAACACGAACCGTTCGCCTTAATTTAAGCAACTACTTGGTTTAATTACTACAGGACACAGTCCTCGTGTTATTTTAATGACCATATACAAGACAAGAATACAATTTAAAATAAATAAAGAGAAATGGAACGGGTGGTGGAGCGGACATAAAGATGCCCAGACTATATTGAAACTAATTCCATTAATACACTACACTACACTACACTACACTACAATACGACATGATACGTTATGATAATATATATATATATATGATGATATAATATGATATAATATCATATGAACATAATAATATAACAATATAATACAACACCATAACACAACACAACACAACGTAACGTAACGCAATGTAATGTAATATAACATGACAATATAACATAACACAACACAATAACACAACACAACACAATAACATAACACAACACACACAATAACACAATACAATAACACAACACAACACAATAACACAACACAATAACACAATAACACAACACAACACAACACAACACAACACAACACAACACAACACAATATAATATAATATAATATAATATAATATAATATAATATAATATAATATAATATAATATAATATAATATAATATAATATAATATAATATAATATAATATAATATAATATAATATAATATAATATAATAAATATAATATAATATAATATAATATAATATAATATAATATAATATAATATAATATAATATAATATAATATAATATAATATAATATAATATAATATAATATAATATAATATAATATAATAATATAATATAATATAATATAATATAATATAATATAATATAATATAATATAATATAATATAATATAATATAATATAATATAATATAATATAATATAATATAATATAATATAATATAATATAATATAATATAATATAATATAATATAATATAATATAATATAATATAATATAATATAATATAGGGTGTCTCTTTAATGACTGTGCATTTTTTGTTGTTGAAATAATTACGCACCTAAATTGTATCTATGTATGACGTAATAGTTCAAGCACCATTTACGTGTTCATTTAAACATCACTGCTACATGATAGATCTGGCTTACAATGGTGTTAACGATTGAAGAAAGAGTATTTATAGTGGAGCATGTGTTCCGTAACGGCGGCAAGTATTCGAATGGGGTTGTTGAACAATTTGTGAATAGATTTCCTGATACACCAGTGCCTCATCGAAATACTGTGAGTAATTTAATAATCAAATTTCAAAACACCGGTGGTGTACATGATGTTAGCCGTCCTGGTAGACCATCTGTTCTTGAAGTAACATCTCTCAACATCCAGGGCAGCATTCTAATGAGTCCTGGCAAATCAATAGAAAGCTGGCTCAACAAGGACACAAATCAAGCAGTATTGTTCACAGAGTTCTGAAAAAAAAATTAAAGTTACATCCGTACAAATTTTCCGTCGTTCCTCAATTAAAAGAATTAGATCACCAATCCAGAATTAATTATTGTATGTGGTTTGAGAATTTTCTAGCCCAAGAAGGTGAGGAAATCCTTGATTTCACTTTCTTCACAGATGAAGCATGGTTCCATTTGTCTGGGTACGTGAATAGGCAGAATGATCGTCTTTGGAGTGATGAAAATCCACATGCATTGCACCCAGTGCCTCTCCACGATCAGAAAGTAGGAGTGTGGTGTGCAATGAGTCGTCAGCGGATAATCGGCCCAATTTTCTTCTATGACACAATAAATTCAGAAAGATACAGGATTAACATACTGGAGCGATTCGTAACCCAACTTTCTGAGCCAGAAATTGAAAAAGCTTGGTTTCAACAAGATGGCGCAACTGCTCACACTGCTGTAAAATCACTGGAATTTTTATATGAAATTTTTGCTAATCGTATAATCTCTCGCGGAATTTGGCCTGCACGGTCTCCTGATCTTACTCCCATGGACTACTATCTCTGGGGTGAACTGAAAGGAAAAGTGTACGAAAACAATCCCCACACACTCGATGAGCTGCAGGTTTCAATCGCCAACAACATTAATAATGTTACACAGCCCATACTGCGTAAGGTTTTTGACAATATGAAAAAAACGTATCAACATTTGCCAACTAAAACGTGGTGGATATTTCGAATACCTTTTGTGAATAGTGATGTTATATGTTTAACTTTACCGAAAAAGGAACAAGCTACAGCAGTACATGATGCGTGATTTACATAAATAAATTGGAACAACTAGATTTTCAAGTAATGCACAGTCATTAAAGAAACACCCACCGATCTGGAAGACCTTCAATTTCACAAGACCAAATTATGGAACTCCAAGACAGAATTACAATGAGTCCAAATGCATCTTTAAACCACTTGTCTCAAACAGGTGCAAATATCTAAGAGTTCTGTTCACAAGGTTTTAAGAAGTGAACTACACTATCGTCCATACAAATTAACTGAAGTGTCTCAACTCCAAGAAAGAGATTATGAATCCCGTTTAAACTACTGCGTGTGGTTTCAGAATTGTATTTATGAACATGGCGCTGCCATCCTTGACGTCACTTTTTTCTCTGATGAGGCCTGGTTTCATTTATCCGGTTATGTGAACAGTCAGAACAATCGGCTGTGGAGCAGTGAAAACCCCCATGAATTTCATCAAGTGCCGCTTTACGATCAAAAAGTCGGAGTGTGGTGCGCTATAAGTCGTATGCGGATAATAGGACCTATATTTTTTAATGAAACAATAAATGCAGAACGTTACCGTACTTTAATTCTGGAACCGTTCATAGCACACCTTACAGAACGGGAAATTATGGAATCCTGGTTTCAGCAGGATTGGGCAACAGCACAAACAACCACAACAACACTCAATTATTTAGAAAGCATATTTGCAAATCGCATTATTTCACGTGGAATCTGGCCTGCTCGTTCACCAGATCTAACACCCCCAGATTATTATCTGTGGGGGCATTGAAGGGGAAAGTTTATGAAAATAATCCGCAGACAATTAATGACCTAAAGACTGAAATAGTAGACAAGATTAAACAAATATCACCAGACATTATTCTGAAGGTTTTCGCAAATATGGAAAGACGAATCACGACATGTCTTGAGGCCCGTGGTGGACATTTTCAACATATGCTTTAGGCACAACTTTATTGTGTTAATACCAACATTACCCATTATAAGCTCGCCGATAGCAGTCAAGTATATTTGAATATTTTACAATTTGTGTGACGCATTAGTTAACCGCATTTCTGGTGACGTTTTTCTTCCGAGAGTAGAAATTCACTGCACTGCAACTTTAAAAACACCCTGTATAATATAATAATATTTTTTAACTTTAATTTTTTTTCAGAACTCTATGAACAGTACTGCTTGATTTGTGTACTTGTTGAGCAAGCTTTCTTATTGATTTGCCAGGACTCATTAGAATGCTGTCCTGGATGTTGAGAGATGTTACTTCAAGAACAGATGGTCTACCAGGACGGCTAACATCATGTACACCACCGGTGTTTTGAAATTTGATTATTAAATTACTCACAGTATTTCGATGAGGCACTGGTGTATCAGGAAATCTATTCACAAATTGTTCAACAACCCCATTCGAATACTTGCCGCCGTTACGGAACACATGCTCCACTATAAATACTCTTTCTTCAATCGTTAACACCATTGTAAGCCAGATCTATCATGTAGCAGTGATGTTTAAATGAACACGTAAATGGTGCTTGAACTATTACGTCATACATAGATACAATTTAGGTGCGTAATTATTTCAACAACAAAAAATGCACAGTCATTAAAGAGACACCCTATATAATATAATATAATATTGCATGACATGATATGATATGATATGATATGATAAACAGCAAATATCAGTAAGACTTTAGACTTTACATTAGCAGATTTTCTCAGATCTATACTATCTTCTGTGCTATAACTGGCATGCACAGCTAGGATCGGTCGATGAAGCACTTGGTGGTAAAGTGAACGTGTGATCAAACAGTCACTTGACATGTCCAGTCGATCTCTCAATAGTATAGGTGAATTAAAGCATGGGTCAGATAACTCAGTCGGTAACCATTTCTTAAAAGACTATAACAGTGGCATAGAATAACGGTCATCAGTGTTAGTGACAGAATAACAAGTTGTACGAAGGCAATGGAAGTTCATAGCGGGTAATGAGTGGACAAAGCCGAGGACTAAAGTGGGGATGAATGAAGGGTGCAGAATAGTACTCAGACATAATAAGTTTAGGAAGAATGGAAATTTTCCAAACAGTTGTTGTGGAAGTGGGGATAAATACATGGCTTGACTGTCAGATAGATAGGTTGACAAACAACTTCCAGGACAGGTCAAAGTCATGCAGTAAACACTATTTTGCAACTCATGAGAGGTCAAACTGACCAGAGGTTATATTGGAGTCACAAGAATAACTTGTTGTTGAAGAGTCTGAGACATATGTGTCAGCTCTGGGTCAAATGTAGTTCAGGATTGTGGACTCTGATTTGTCGGAGGGATTGCAAATTGTCACTTCGTGACGATTGCGACAAATTCGTTGGCTGCAGATATTCGACGCGCGAAGTTATGTTTGGGTATTTAAGATTCGACACAAGGGGTTTAAGTTAGTTAGGCCCGCAAGTCAGGAAAAGTTAGTTAGGAATTGAAAGTCAGAAAGTTGTTAGGCTCCCTATTCAGGAAAAATAGTTAGGAATTGAAAGTCAGAAAGCAGTTAGGAATTGAAAGTCAGAAGAGACAAGTAGTTAGGGAAAAGATAGCAGTATTTTTGAGAATATTTCCAAAGTTGTGCTTCAGAGAACAAAGTTGTAAATAAGTTGTGAGAGAGATTAATGTTTACAATATGCACTTATGGACATCACATAATCACTGGTGGTAACCTCCGTGTGTTCAGAATTATTAAAGAACAGTAATTCTAAGAGAAGTGCTTCCACTATCACGTATCACGTGCCAAGTTAGAGATCAATGAACTTGATTATGATTTATCATGACTGAGAAAGTCTGTGATGATTGTGTTGACTACGTTGTGATCAATGTGATGTGGCTCCAACAATAACAAGATAACATAAAGATAAAACAACATCATCCACTATAACATGTCTACGTTGTTGATGTTTATAATGATGGTTGTGATTGTGATGTTTGATAATTATAATAACTATTCTGGTGAGTATGTTCATAATTATAACAATAAAAGAGATGAATATGTTGATAATTATAATGATAATTGAAATGAGAAATGAAATAATTATAATTATATTTGATGAAAAGGATGATAATTATAATGATATGTAATGAGAAGGCTGATACTTATAATGACAAATATGAACATAATAGTGTTAATTATAATGATAAAAGTGGCGAAAACGTTGATAATTATAATGAAAATTTAGATGCGGCTATTGATAATTATAATGATGATTCTGATGAGGTTATTGTGAGACTCTTCGTCATTATAACGATGATTGTGAAGACATTAACAACTAAGCAGAGAACTGATTTCTTTGCCCTCAAATGCTGAAACTTAGTATAGCGAAGTCTAATACAATTATTAATTATATATCACAGTGCGTATTTTTACCTCAGTTATAATAATAATCGATATTTAAACTCTCGCATTGCCAGCATCAAACGACTACTTTTTTACACGGCATTATTCTGTCACGCCATTGAAGCTCCTTTGTAACGTCATTATCGTGAGATAAGAGTCAGAAGAGCTTGTAACTGATGTAGGAGTCGGATTAAGAATAATAAAAAAGAGAAGTTGAAGTTGGGAAATTATAAGTAATTTAGGATGGAGTCAGAGTAATGCAGTTGGAAGCAATTTTAGCTACAGTCCCGTGCTGGAGACGGATGTGCCGAATCGAAAGAGCAGATATCGTATAGATAGATAGACGGACAAACAGGCAGGCAGGCAGGCAGAAAAGTGGATGGGTAGATGGGGTGGGATAGGATGGGTGGAAGGATGGATGGATGAGATGGGATGGGATGGATGAGATGGGATGAGATGGGATGGATGAGATGGATGAGATGGATAAGATGGGGTGGGATGGATGAGATGGAATGGGATAGGATGGATGAGATGAGATGGGGTGGGATGGATGAGATGGGATGGGATGGGATGAATGGATGAAATGTAAATCTATATTTGCTAACTTCACCATAGCGGTATGTAAAAAAAGTACCCCCCGTCACGCCAAGTGGCGTATAGGGAAATATGGTGTTAGTGACCCTATATTTTACAGACCTTCAGCACATGATTTTTGGGGTAATGTGGTCGGTATTACGCCCGTGCTGCTTTTACTTTTCCAGAAAATATCCGGTACCCATTTAAGGCTGGGTGAACCCGGAGCCGTCGGTTGGGATCGAACCCTACCCCTTGTCCGTAGTAGTCCAGTTCACTAACCACTGAGCTATCGCGGCTCCTACTAATTTTTAGGGAATTAGTAAAACCCAGGTGTCCTCGCCAGGATTACGAACCCCGGCTGTTGCCGTGGTAAGCCAACCGCCTATCGATTGCGCTAACCGGACACCCATAGCGGTATGTACTTATCTGAAAAATTCAGCAACCCTTGTTGTAACTTAATTCGTATTTTCATTGTTCTGACATTCATATAATTTTAGTTTGTGTCACGCCACTGAATGTGGATTATGCATCATCGAGCGACCTGGTGTGTGTAAATTATAACACGCAAGATAACAGAGATTTGAGCACTTCAGCTGAAGAAAATGCACGTACACACAATCCATATACGATGTAGTCATAAGATGGCCGGTTTAATGTTAACAGATTTTAAAGAGTCTCGTTTTCTTGAAGATCATCATCATTGTCATCAAGTACCGGGCCTGCTGGCGTAGGTGATCATGTCTCTCCACAACTTTCGATCTCGACAGCTATTTATCTTTCTGTTGTTGACCTTCTGCCAAGCCATTCTCTTAAGCTGTCTGGTATTTTTTTCTCTTTGCTTCCCTCTATCTCTTCGTCCCTTAATTTTTTCCAGTTGTTACAATATGTTCCAGTTGTTCTCTTCTCATTACATGGCCAAAAAATGATGATTGTTTCTTCCAAATATTGGAAATTAGCTCTCTTTTTGCTTTGACCTCTTTTTTGAACGTTTTCATTACTCTTCTTATCTGTCCATGGTATTCTCAACATTTTTCTGTAAAACCACATTTCTACAGACTCCAGTGATTTTATTGTCTATTGTCCTATTGTCCATGATTCACATCCATATGTTAAGACTGGCTCTACATAACATTTAAGAACTCTTGTTCTAGTTTGTATTGTCAAAAATGGATTGCATAGTATCTTCCTCAATTTTGGAAAGCTTCTTTTGCTTGAGCCATTCTGCATCTCATGAAGATAGCTAAAAGTAATAATGTTTCGATTTCTGTTATGCAGATAAGGCAATACTAATCAAACTAACGTTTCCATTCAATATTACTCAAATTTCTGAGACTAAAAACAACCATTCCTTCGATTCAAAAGTCATCTACTGGCCAAGAAGAGATAAACCCTTACGTCGATTGAAAAGGTCTTCATCTGGTCCAGAACAAATAACCATATTTGTAATCAAAACGTCTTCATATGATCATGAACAAATGAACCATTGTTTATATTCAAAACGTCTTCACGTGATCAACAAATAAACCAAAGTTTTCCCTCGAAAGGCTGCCTCTTATTTTAGAAATATATTTTTGTATGAAATGTTGACCTCTGAGAAAAGAATCAAAGAAGATCCTACCTCCAGTAGAATGACGTCCACAAACAACATTTGATATTCTGTAACTTAATCATAACTGACTGGACAGTGCTTTGTTTTCCCATAAATTTATGTCAAATTATGAGAGCAAGTTACAAACGCTAGTCAAAGAATATAAGATGCCAAATTACGATTAACTGCTGATTGTATGCGTTACGGAAACAGCACCAATCTCAGACAAAGTACTCACACTGCGTCTAATTTATCCATCAACACTGAAATTAGACTTCTTCTTCCTCTTTTCTTCCTCACTTGACTTTCAACGTCGTGGGGAGATACAATTTGTAGGTTTTATTCTTGTGTTGGTCTTTGCTGGTGTTATGTTTCCTAGTGTTCCTAATAATCTATCAATCTATCTTTTTTGTTGTTGGCCCTTGAGTCTGGTATTCTCACAGCGTTTATTGAGATGAGATACTCGTTGTATTCTGAATAAATGCTCGTTGTATTCTGCTTTGGTCTTTCTGTCTTATCACGTGACCAAACCATTTTATTTGTAGTTTCCTTATGTACTCTATGGTGGGAATTATTCCTAGCTTTTTCTGAGTTCGTTTCTGGTCTTACCTCTCAAGCTGTTTCATGTATTTGTCTAACATATTTCATCTCGGTATTGGTTATTTTTCTTATTGTTCTTGAGTCTAGAGTCTAGAGTCCAGATACGGCATTGGTAGTACAACGTTGAGATGAAGGTTGTGTTGTTTAGTGCCAATTTTGTCCCTTGCGTTATTCCTATTATTATTGGCCCTTGTTGGCCAACTGTTGTGAGAGGTACCGATAACTTGAAATACGTTTCTGCATCTTTATTCTATTTCTACTGCTTGTGAATTGTTTTTTATTACCAGACTTCCAAGATATTTAAATTCCTATACCTGTTTTATATGTCAAACCCTCTATTGTTATGTTGATGTTTTGCTTCTTTTATGATATTCATGCTTTCTGACTTATTGATGTTGATCACATGTCTATTGAGTGCTTGTGGTGTTAAGTCTAATAAAACTAAGTCTTCTATTTCTCAGGAAGATGCGATAGTCCAGTGGTTAGTGAATTGGACTACTAAGGACAAAAGGTCGGGTTTGATCCAGATCGACGGCATCCGCGTTCACCCAGCCTTAAATGGGTACCGGATTTTTTTCTGGGAAAGTAAAGCGCACAAAAATAATACCGATCACATTACTCCAAAAATCATGTGTCGAAGGTCTGTAAATATTATGGTCACTAACACCATACACGCCACTTGGGGTGACGGGGCTTATTACTTCTTTTTTACTTTAATACCTCTATTTTTCCATGCATTAGTGCCTATTTATTATCTGTAAATAGAAGCTCATTAATCGCCTGTGTCTATGATGGGTTCGGTAACTTACCTATGTAGTCCATGTATATAATAAACCATAAAGGAGATTTCTTCGAATTAGTAAACAAATAATAATAATATACATAGTTGCATAGACAGCAACATATACTAATTCTTTTACTGTAGCAAACTAGGGGTTGTTAATGCGTATGAGAAGCCAGAAAGGTGTGTCAAATTCCGGCCCAGAAAGTGCTACATTTGTATGTTACGAAAATACAGAAACAAGATATGAAGACAACAAATGAAGTGGAGTGGACTGGGGACTGACCAAACAATTACCAAGCAAATTGTAAAGATACAAGCACGAAACAAAGAAACCTCTGTGCATGAACAATAAAAAACGTACATTTACACGAATCATAACTGACAGGGACAAGAAAAAAATACCCCATAGCAAAGCAGTACATGCACATCATCATCATCATTGAGTGCCGTCTCCGCAACGAAGGTTGGCTACCAAGGAGCGCCATTTTGCTCTATCTCTTGCTTTGATGGTGCAGGTTGTCATCGGTTGATTTGTCCATCTTTTGATGTTACTCGTCCATGTTAATCTTGGTCTGCCTCTGCCTCTTTTACCTTGTATTTTCCCCTCCAGGATCACTTTCAGTAGGCTGTTGTGTCTTTTAACATGGCCTAAGAATCGCATTTGTCTTGTTCTAATTGTGTTCAGAAGTTCTCTTTTCATTTTTAGTTGTTTTAAGACTTTGTCATTTGTTTTCTTTTCCTTCCATCCAATTCTACCTATTCTTCTATATATCCACATTTCAAAGGCTTCAATTCTCTGTTCTGTTTTCTTGTCTAATGTCCATGTTTCAGCACCATATAGGAATATTGAGAAGATGTAACATTTTGCTATTCTTAGTTTTAGCTCTGGTGTTATTTGTTTTGATGTTAGTATGTCTTTCATGACATTAAAATTACTTTTTGCCATTCCTATTCTTTTGTTTATTTCAGTTGTACATTTTCCATCACTGGTTATAGTATGTCCAAGGTAGTTATAGTTCTGAACTGTCTCAAGGTCTATTCCTTCAATTTTGATATCCACTTGTGGGTTTTGGGTATTTTCTTTGTTTATGATCATAGTTTTAGTCTTTTTGATATTCATATCTAGTCCATATTTTTTGCTTTTCGTGTTTATTTCATTAAGTAATTGTTGTAGGTCTTTAGGATTTTCTGCTAGTAGTACAGTATCGTCAGCATATCTTAGGTTATTGATTATCTTTCCATTAATTTGTAGGCCTGGCATCTCTATGATGTTTTTAAAGATTTGTTCAGTGTATAGATTGAACAAGCTTGGTGATAGGATGCATCCTTGTCTTACTCCTCTTTTTATATCAATGGGTGTAGAGAACTCTTTGTTATATTTTATTATTGCTGTTTGCTCCCAGTATAGATTGCATATTAGTCGTATATCCATGTCATCTAGATGTATCTCTTTTAGGCATTCTATAAGTTGTTTGTGGTGTACTCTATCAAAAGCTTTGGTGTAGTCTATGAAGCAGGCATATATTGGTTTGTTTACTTCTGTGTATTTTTCGATTAATGTTCTCATGCAGAATATGGCTTCTTTTGTCCCGCTATTTTTCCTAAATCCAAATTGCTGCTCATCTAATTCAGTATTGATTTTATTCTGAATCCTTCCTTGTATAACTTTAGCAAGATTTTTGTAACATGGCTCATTAGGCTTATTGTTCTAAAGTCACTGCATTCAACTGCACCATTCTTTTTAGGCAATGCAATGAAAGTTGATGTTTTTAGTTCATTTGGTATGTATCCTGTGTGGTATATGTCGTTGCATATGTCTGTAATCACTTCAATGCCAAAATCTTCAAGTGCCTGTATCATCTCTATCTGTATGCTTTCAGGTCCTGCTGCTTTTCCCCTTTTCATTGTTTTTATAGCTTTTTCCACCTCAGATTTTAAGATTTTATAGCCTGATGTACATTTTATAACTGGTTTCTTGTCCCTTTGATCATGAAATAGTTCTGTTATATATTCCTGCCATCTATCTATGATATCCTTATTGTATGTTAGCATTTTTTGCACATGCACATGAATCGTGAAAATGTGAAGATAACGAGGCAAGATATTTACTCGAATCATGAATGAAATAAATGATCGGGACAAGGGAAAATATAGACGTGTTATAAAAAATATGCTCTGGGAAACAGAAAAACAAACAGACAAATAAAACACAATGATAATGAAAAACTGCAACATGAACTAGTAAAAATCAGGCTTTGACAAATGATTAAATTATGACCCGGAATAGGAAAGAAAATATGCCGGAAACGAGAATAGTAAATGATCTGCCATCATAGGTTAAAGAAATATGTTACTTCATTTAAAGAGAAATCAAAGAGCAAAACAGAAACAGAGAAGTAAATGAAGAACTGTCATGTACTGAGGATGTTGTTTAGAACAAGCAAGTACATTGTGTGGTAAATAGGACACTGAAGAAGTGCATAAAAGATTGTTTTAAAAAAAACAGCTGCTGTTTTAAATTATATGAAAAGCGATATTAAGAAGAAAATGTATATTCCGCGCTATTAATTATATATTGCCATACGAGTAGGGTTCAACGAATGTAGTGAATGAGAATAGAAACCGACCGAGCCATGCTGTCGCCACGGAGTATACAGTTTTTAGATTTTTTAACTTCACTCATGAGACAAAACTAAAAGCAACCCTCAAAATCAAAAGCAGGGGGTAAAATATTTTTTTAAAAAGCCAACCTAGAGAAACACTTAAAAAAAACACCACTGAGGTGAGGAGCAACAACAGCAGGCGTCAGCTCCGATGGTGGGGTTGATATACTCACCAAGAACAGGTACGCGTGGAGAGATTCATTGTGGATCCTGTGCAAAGTTAGACATATAATCCATAGCAAAGATTGTCGGATATGAAGAGTTTAGAGTAATCATCATCACGTGCCATACCGGTTGGCGTAAGAGATCATGTCCTTCCACAACCTTCTATACACTGTGCATCGTATCAATTCTGTTGTTGACTGTTTTCCATGCCATGACACCAAGATTTCTAGTATTTTCTCTCTTTGTCGTCAGTGATTTCTCTTTCCCTGTATTTTGCCAGTTGTGATCCAGTATTCCAGCTTTCCTCTTCTCATGATGTGCCCGAAAAATGTTTATTGTCTCTTTCTGATGTTTCTTAGGAGCTCCATTTTTGTGTTGGCCTATTTGAGAATTTGCTCGTTGACCTTTTTAGCTGTCCAGGGAGCTTTCAACATTCTTCTGAGAAATCCACTCTCCGCAGTCTCTCATCGTCTTTTCATGTGTTTGTCTACTGTCCATGATTCGCATCCGTATGTCAGAATTAGCTCTGTATAGCACCGATGAACTCTTTTCTCACTTCTATTGACATAGATTTGTTAGAGTAATACCTATATATATATATATATATATATATATATATATATATATATATATATATATATATATATATATATATATGAAGAATTCACAATTTTAACCATAGTGCTGTCTTTGGCTAGAAAGGAGAGCTGACAGATTCTGCTCTGTTCAAGAAATCAATATCAGTGTAGTCGGGAATTACCAATATTCGCTGCACTCATGTCACATCTCCCGCCACAGGGCGTTGACAAATTCTATTGGCATGGCTAACGTGCAGCCCTAATCGGCGCACAGGCGACGATTCCAAATGTCTTCCGTCGAATAGAGAGTGCAAAGTCACTTACAATATTTCAGCTTCCTCGACAACACACATTTAAAATAAACAAAGCTACCGACACGGTTTAAGCGACACGTCAGTATCTGTGAAACCAGGGCGACGGACAGCTACTTTGATCTTGTATAGTAAGTTGGAGTTAGCAAGGTGGAACTTAATTGCAAACCAAGTCTGCTGCGTGGGCGACTCTTCCAACCGACAATATCGAAAAGAGAATTCTCACAGTCACTCCCAACTCCAATTCATTTGAATAAATCCAAACAAGGACATTATAAAACTGTCAAAACACCAAAAACTGTTTTGGTGTTGCATTACCTGAAGAGGTGTTTGGCAATGACCGCCATCTTTCCCGTAAGTCGGAGAAAGATTATAGAAAATACAATTTACGCCCACAGTGAGGCAAGGTGAGCTAATGATTAAAACAATGGTCATGAATCTACAGCCACGTCTTGACTGCACGAACATCAGGTCAAGGTTGGAAATAACAGGAAGGAACACTTGGTCAGGAGACATGGAAGAATAGCAAATCAACACATAACTGGAAAACGTCAGTCTCCAAACACTGGCGGAAATACTGGGAACATACTAGCCAGTTGGAAATAGAAATGATCTCAGTACTTAAGGACATGTCCGGTGTGCAATGACAATGATTCATCATCTGTAAACTAACTAAACTAAACTATTTATACAGAAGTTTAGACTTATGAAGGAACCGAGATGGCTCAGTTCTAAGTGAACTGGGATGCTAAGAACAAGAAGTCAGGTTCGATCTTCATTGA
Organism: Megaustenia siamemsis; assembly: GCA_032433765.1. Lineage (NCBI taxonomy): Eukaryota > Metazoa > Mollusca > Gastropoda > Stylommatophora > Ariophantidae > Megaustenia > Megaustenia siamemsis. The sequence continues at coordinate 63,082,284 of JAVIAB010000051.1, forward strand.
CGGCTTCCAGGTTCACCCAGCCTTACGTGGTTGCCGGATTTTTTTTTCCTGGGAAAGTTAAACAGCACTGGCATAATACCAACCACAGTACCATACAAACAATGTGCCGAAGGTCTTTAAAAACTATATGGGCACTAACACCACATTCCTTATACGCCATGTGGCGCGACACGACTCATTATTTTATTTCTTTTGCGACAATTAATAAATTCAAATTTCGTTGAAAAAAAAACATGCAAGTTAAAGAATTAAAATAAAATTCTCTTTCCAGATCATAAATAAGATTATTTAAGCTCTGTCCGCGATCCTGTAAGTAACTTAAGGATGTTGTTTATTAACATAATCTCAAAAGGGATATACATGTTTACCATTTTCTGGTCTGGGATAGTGACAATTAGAGTTCTCTTTTAAATTCTTAAATGGCACTAATTAATTTACGAACTTAAATTCTTTAACACAGATTGTAAGGTTTTATCACTGTCTCAAAAATGTACTTTAATCACTGTCTCAAAAAAAACTGTACTTTCATCACTGTCTCAAAAAATGTACTTTCATCACTGTCTCAAAAAACTGTACTTTCATCACAGTAAAAAACTATGCTTTTATCACTGTCTCAAAAAACTATGGTTTTATCACTGTCTCAAAAAACTGTACTTTCATCACTGTCTCAACAAACTATGCTTTTATCACTGTCTCAAAAAAATATATGCTTTTATAACTGTCTCAAAAAACTATATTTTTATCACTGTCTCAAAAAACTATATTTTTATCACTGTCTCAAAACTATACTTTTATCACTGTCTCAAAATTAAAAAAAAAACTATATTTTTATCACTGTCTCAAAAAAACTATATTTTTATCACTGTCTCAAAAACTATACTTTTATCACTGTCTCAAAAAACTATATTTTTATCACTGTCTCAAAAAAACTATATTTTTATCACTGTCTCAAAATTAAAAAAAAACTATATTTTTATCACTGTCTCAAAAAACTATATTTTATCACTGTCCCAAAAACTATACTTTTATCACTGTCTCAAATTTAAAAAAAAAACTATATTTTTATCACTGTGTCAAAAGCTATACTTTTATCACTGTCTCAAAAAACTATATTTTTATCACTGTCTAAAACAAACTATATTTTTACCACTGTCTCAAAACAAAGTATGTTTTTTATCACCGTCTCTTATATTGTAAGACTCTGCAAGACCCTCGATCTCACCTGCCATCAGGTCAGGAGTAAAAAAAGTGAAGTAAAGTACCCCGGTCACGCCAAGTGGCGTATAGGGAAATATGGTGTTAGTGACCCTATATTTTACAGACCTTCAGCACATGATTTTTGGGGTAATGTTGTCAGTATTACGCCCGTGCTGCTTTACTTTCCCAGAAAAAAAATCCGGTACCCATTTAAGGCTGGGTGAACCCGGAAGCCGTCGGTTGGGATCGAACTCTACCCCTTGTCCGTGGTAGTCCAGTTCACTAACCACTGAGCTATCGCGGCTCCCCATGTCAGTAGTACCTGGAGATATAAACAAAAACTAGATTCCTCTACATTTTGGTTCAGCCAGGGAACACTATAATGTCAACACTTTTTCGATCCCTCTTTCAATAACAAGAAATGTCAAAATAGTCACAAATTGCAGTCTTACAAGTGTTCTGTCTCTCACTTACAGCGACCTGAAGGTCGAAGGTCACGCTTATATTTGATATGACATTTTGCACATAAAGCAGCTCTGATTTAAGAGTTCTACTTGCTCTCGATGGGTCGTTGGGTCAAGAGATTGTCAGCTCGGACTAGATTGAACCCAGCTGTTCGTTGATTATCCATTTAGAATTCTGCTGCATACAAGAATAGGGCACACGATGTATGTATATCGATTGATAAATGTACGTTTAATGTTTGATCCTTTTTTCGGAATTATTTCTGGTCGATTTTCTCCTAAATCTCTCTCTCTCTCTCTCTCTCTCTCTCTCTCTATCTATCTATCTATCTATCTATCTATCTATCTATCTATCTATCTATCTCTCTCTCTCTCTCTCTCTCTTTCTCTCCCCTTGCCGCTGCATTTTGTTATCTTGGTTTTGTCATCCATTTTCTTATTTCGTTCCTCGTGTGTTTTTCAGCGTCGAGGAGAGACACACTTCGCAGATTTTTTAAAAAATCAGGAAGATATTGTACATTCCATTTTTAACAATGGAAACAAGAAAAAGAGTTCTTAAATGTTATGTAGAACTAGTTCCAAGAGATAAATATGAATCATGGACAATAGAACAATAGACAAGAAGATCACTGGAAGCGGTAGAGGTGTGGTTTTACAGAAGAATGTCGAGAAATCCACGGACAAATAAGAAGAGTAATGAAAACGTTCTGAAAGAGACCAAAGCAAAAAATGTAGCTAATTTCCAATATTAGAAAGAAACAAACATCGTATTTTGGCCATGTAATGATAAAGTAACAGAATTTATTATGACAACTGGGAAAATTAAGGGACGAAGAGATAGAGGAAGGCATGGAGAAAATATCCCAGAGCTTTGGAGAATGGCTTGGCAGAGGGTCAACAACAGAAATGATAAGTAGTTGTCTAGATCGAGAATTGTGGAGAGACATGATCACCTACGCCAGCAGGTAATACCAGACATGGTACTTTATGATGCTGAATCTATAGCATAAAAGTTCCATTTAATCTATGCTATAAAATATCCAATTAATCTATGCTATAAAAGATCCAATGAATCTATGCTATAAAAGATCCAATTAATCTATGCTATAAAAGATCCAATTAATCTATGCTATAAAAGTTCCAGGTAATCTATGGCATAATAGTGGCACGTAATCTATGAGTAATAGCTCCAGCTAATCTACGCTATAATAGTTCATTTAATCTATGCTATATATATATATCCAGGTAGAGAGTAAAGTAAAGAGCCCCGTCACGCCAAGTGATCTATAGGGAATAACGTGTTAGTGACCATAATTTGTGTAGACCTTCGGCACATGATTTTTGGGGTAATATGATCGGTACTACACCCGTGTCGATTTACTTTCCCAGAAAAAATCCGGTACCCATTTAAGACTGGGTGAACCAGGAAGTCGTCGATCAGGGTCGAGCAGACCTCTTGTCCTTTGTAGTCCAGTTCACTAACCACTAAGCTATCGTAGGTCCATTATAGCTCCAGGTAATCTATGCTATAATAGCTCCAGGCAATCTATGTTATAATAGCTCCAGGTAATCTATGCTATAATAGCTCCAGGTAATCTATGCTATAATAGCTCCAGGTAATCTATGTTATAATAGCTCCAGGTAATCTATGTTATAATAGCTCCAGGTAATCTATGCTATAATAGCTCCAGGTAATCTATGTTATAATAGCTCCAGGTAATCTATGTTATAATAGCTCCAGGTAATCTATGTTATAATAGCTCCAGGTAATCTATGCTATAATAGCTCCAGGTAATCTATGCTATAATAGCTCCAGGTAATCTATGCTATAATAGCTCCAGGTAATCTATGTTATAATAGCTCCAGGTAATCTATGTTATAATAGCTCCAGGTAATCTATGCTATAATAGCAACAGGAATGAAACTGTGAAGGTTGTACAGTGATACCGGAGAGACTAGATTTACATGCGGAGCACCAGATTGTGAAATGTGTCCTCCCAGTCTAGCCAATTGAAAATAAAAATGGTGTGCCTTGGTCAAGTAAGGAAAGTTATCTGGAGAGTGTATGGGCAGAGCTAGGCCCAGTATATGGGGTCAAGGAAAAACCGAAAGCCCTTCACTTCATTCCCCGATGACAGTAATTTTATGGAATACCTTCACCTTTATTAATATAACAACAGAAAAAAAACCGATTGCTTCTTTAACAGAATTACGAGTATAACGGACTTTCCCTCTGTATTTAGTTAAAGCTAATTTCTTCAAAGGTGTCCGCTCGACAGGTTGCAATTTTCCAGCTCTGTGTATCTCCTTCTATTGAAAGGATCCTACTGTGCCATTATCGACGCTTATTACATGACTCGCTTCTACATACAATCTGAAACACTATTTTGGTCTATTTTGGGGTATCCTTGACAGAACCTCAAAATAGAAGCAAGATGGGTTTACAATCAATAACGTGGGTTTTGGGGGGGGGGGGGGGGGGTAATGAGTGTTTAAAAAAATCTGTCCCCGTTTTTTTCTATGTAGCTAAACATATCTTCATTAACAAATGAGATATCCCGTTTAAGCTCAATACTATTAATTCTCAACATAAGTGACAATTCCTTAGAAGTTTAATTGAAAGTAAATGAGATAAAAAGTATTTTAAAATGTTCGTTAAAAGTCTTTTGTGTTGTTGTTGGAAAGAAAAGGAACTCTCATAGAGGCAAGAAACTGGCTGTCCTCTATTTGCTGTTGGCTCCTACCTCTCGGATGTTCCTGCGAGATTGAATTGTTTATTGAAAGATTGGGCTCGTAGAGACAGTAATTACATTGAGCAAACATCTCGGCGAGAAGTTGCAGACTGGGAGTTGTTAAAGAAAAACGAGACTTGTGGAAGGAAGCGAGTGAGAATAGATGAGAAGCGGATGAGAAAAAAAGATAGGCAATATGAAGAGAAAATAATTTAAGCTTACAGAAAATGGCCGCGAGTAGTGATAAAGAGTAGCAAATAGTGCCTTCTACTGTGAGGCGTAAGAAAAAGCAGTAAATAATGCAATTTACTGTGAAATTAATGTAAAAAAAAAAGTTTAAAAATTGTTCTACCTTTCTGCGAGACAGTAGTTCATTGCGGTCAGAGATGTATCTGCTACGAAGACAGTCTTATCAGATTAATGAGGCTTTCCTAGCCAGCAATTTCTTCTTTTAGTAGATTGTCCGCCAGGACTAGCCTGCTCACCCTGCATGGATTTTGTTAGGCTATCTTTCTTCTTCTACCTTTCAGCTCCCTGTGGAGCACAGGTCTTCAACAAACACTTTCCAAGTCGTTCTATTTCTTGCCATTCTTTTAAGATCATTCCATGTCTTCCCCATCATCTTCATCTCTGCTTCAAAATCTGTCTTCTCCAAGAATTCCTTGGTTTCCTCTTTGTCTTTTACCCTGGGGATTCCAAAAAAGGGCCTGTTGTGTAATACTCTCAGTTGGCTTCCGCAGTGTGTGTCCTATCCAGCGCTATCATTTTCGCTGTATCTCTTTATCCCCTGGTATTTGACTGGTACATTTCCATAATTCTATGTTAGTGATTTTGTCCTGCAATTTCCATCCTGTTATTCTGCGTAAGCATCCATTAATGAAAGTTTGTTTGTGAAGTTTTTTCGGATTATTTTTTTACAGTATGGGATAGAGGCTATCTTTGCTCTAGCAGGATGTTTTAACATGGTATTATCATGATGCGGGAGGTGGGAGGGGGTGGAAAAAAGAACAAGTACGAAACAACAACAAAATACAATTGTGGTGGTGCTGATGATGGTGGTGGCGGCAGCAGCGGTGGTGGTGGTAATGATGATGAAAAATATATAAAACAATTAGAGATGTTTAAACTCTCGTTCTAGGGGAGTATAATTCATCTCAACCGAGAAATGCTAATGTAGTCATACTTTGTGTGCTAAACCTATTCTCCATGTATATCTCGTAATTATACTCCTACATTTTGCTTAGATTTTTATTCACAATATGAGGACATTCTTTGAAATAAATAAATGAGAAAAACACAAAGACAACCTTGACTTAATTTTTAAATAATTAATGCTTCATTGGTAACAGTACAAAAGTACAGAGATCTGTCAACGCTATCATGAGATTAGAGTAACAAGGCTATACTAGAAAGTGCAACGGCATTGTTTCAAAAATACAAAAATGGTAAGATGTATTAAAAGAAACGAGATCATTAGCAGCATCAAGTATGCACGAGCGTGAGATTAATTCTAAAAGTTTGGAGCAGATAATGTTGGTAAGTTTCCATGAGTCTGACCTTCACAGTAGGATACTTATCACACTTGGCTTGACCTTGCTAATTTTAGTCAGTTAATGTTATTTCTGCATTCCAGATGTCTGCAACAGACGATTTGGGTGGAAAGTGGGGGAGGTGGGAGGGGGTGGAAAAAAGAATAAGCACGAAACAAAAAAAAAATACAATTGTAACCACCGGATACAAATCTATGTCAATAGAAGTAAGAAAGAGAGTTCATCGGTGCTATATAGAACCAATTCTGACCTATGGAAGCGAATCATGTGCAGTAGACAAACAAATGAAAAGACAATTAGAGGCCACAGAGATGGGATTTCTCAGAAGAATGTTGAAGGTTCCATGGACAGCTAAAAAGACTAATGAGGAAATTCTCAAAGAGGCCAACACAAAAATGGAACTCCAAAAAAACATCAGAAAGAAACATTCAACATTTTTTCGGGCACATCATGAGAAGAGGAAAGTTGGAATACTTGGTTACAACTGGAAAAATAAAAGGAAAAAGAGATCGCGGACAGCAAAGAGTGAAAATACTGGATAGCTTGGTGTCATGGGATGGAAAATAGTCAACAACAGAACTGATACGATGCACTGTAGATAGAAGATAGTGGAAGGGCATGATCGCCTTCGCCAACCGGTATGGCACATGATGATGAACCACCGGATGGGCAAATGATTTGGACATCGATATTGTAATCGCGGGTTTCATTCCCTGTAAGGTTAGGATTTTTATTGATGATTTCTCTCTACGGCAACCACCCCTGGTCTCAGCAGTGAGGCCCGGCTTGAAACGTCAATTACTAATCGACGGAAAAAAATATGAGTACCTCCAAAGACGGAGTTATCTGCCTGTTACTACGATGGACCCCTGTGCACACGGCTGGCAGGGGAAAATGGATTAACAAGCCAAATTCAGTTCCTAGTCCCTTCGTCAGGGACTTCGTCAGAGGTAAAAGCTGGCGTAAGAAGAAAAAATTCCCTGTATGACAAACCGTTGTTTTACTGGAACTATGAGGAAGGTCAAGTAGAAACTCTTACCTGAATATCGCGTCAACACTAAACTGATGCATGCGGCCTTTAATCACGGGGCTCCCACAGAAGCCTCAAAAACAGAACAAAAGATAAAAAGTACGGTGGTATTTTTCTTTAATCCGTCCTTTCATTTCCATTTGCTAAATTGTTCGTGTGTGTTCACAAAATTCTCTGAACCATGTCTTCATCAATTATTTTTCATTTTCCAAAGGACGAGCACTGCGTAATTTTAATTCGCATCTTTTGTCAATGATTATTGTTTTAATTTTAATTCACATCTTTTGCCAACGATTAGTGTTTTAATTTTAATTCACATCTTTTGCCAATGATTAGTGTTTTAATTTTAATTCGCATCTTTTGTCAATGATTAGTGTCTTAATTTTAATTTCATGAGCAATTCCTAAGACAAAGAAAAAAATGTGTTTTTGACATCACCATACGAAATACAATTCTAACATGCGATGGGTTTGATTCATTGCTGAAAGGGTACGCAACTTCATCACGTGAAAAAATAACAACATGTGTTCTTTCTTGTTCAAACATTCTCATCCAAATCCAACTCTTCAAATCTATTCACTTTTATCTGTATTTCTCTCTGTTCACGTTTTGTTTTATTTTATTCATTAATTTTACAATTACTGCAATGTGTGTATTGTATTAGGCAGTTAACTTTTAGAATTAATCTCCCGCTTATGCATACTTGATACTGCTAATGATCTCGTTCCTGTTAATAATCTGGCCGTTTGGTATTTTTGAACCATCGCTGTTGTACTTATTTTGTATCACTACTACTCTTCTACTTCAGCGGTCACTATTACTTTGCATTTAGAGATTTAGACCTGCTTGGGCCGGCTCAAGGTATCGGAAACTCGTGCAGTTGCCCGGGGCGCGTCAGGAGCTTAGGGGCGCCTTCAAGGATCTTCCAAAATTAATAAATAATATATTAAAAAGGGCACCAAAGGGACAAAGTTCAGCTTTCCTAGAGCGCCAGCAACCATAGAGCCGTCTCTGCTTTGGCCACGAACAGGATTAGGCCTTTGAGGTCATCACCGGTTCCCCATTCTTTGCCATGCAGGGTTATTTATGTGGGCCATATTTGTGTTTCTATGGTGTTGAGAATGCTACAGCCCTGTAGTAAATTCTCTGGAGTTTGAATGCTCAGCATTTACATGTTGCAAACTGACTTGTCCTATCTTGTGTGCTTTGAGGCCACTACGATCTGTTCTGAGTCTAAATATCTTGGTCTGCTCATATATCTCACCGAGTTTTCTTAAGCGTTTTCTGACTCAAATTATCCATGTAACTCCCTCCATTATGTTGTTCTAGCTTGTTTAATGATTGTTTTTATTTCTTTGAGGCTCTGTGATTGATCAGACTTTGAAGGCTTCCACCTGCTTTCGCGAGTTCATCTGCTTTGTCGTTTTCATGGATGACTACTAATCTGATATGGGGCCTTTCAGAGTAGATGTCTTCGCATAATACTTTTTTCTTTTCTTTTCTTTTCTTTTCTTTTTCTTCTTTGTTTTGTTCAACATAATATCCAGCACAGATCTTCAAAAAGAAAAGTTACACAAAATATATCTTCACAGATGTCCAAAAGATAAGATCGAGCAGGATCTGTTATGATCTCAAAATATATCAGACACATACACCGAGAGCAGCACTCTGCTTGACTTCAGATGGCAAGAGAACATAGAGGAAGATAAAAAGAGACATGGAATGGTTGATAAAGTGCTGAAGGAAAACAGCTCCGCGACGGGTGGTTTAAATGGTCGGCTCCAGAAAGACAACAGTGAAGATTTCCTGTGATGGTTTTATGTTTCCGAAGGCAAACATAGAACTAAGTAATCACAGTCCGTCTAGAAGAATTTCTGTCTCTAGCCAGATTTCCCATTTCTCCTGTTGTCATGTTCAATGTCTTCTTGATGTCTTGAAACCACACTATTCTTGGTCTGACCTGATGGGCCGTCCACGAACCATGACTCCCATTATTCTTCTTTCCAGATCGTTGAGTTTTTTGACGTGGCCACGTTATTTTAGGGGACGTGACTGGAATAATAATTGGAGGTCATAATAAAAATAACCTCAGATTTGCTTCTTATACAGTGTTAACCCCGAAGAGTGAAAATTAGTTTCAGGAAATAATAGACGTCAGAGTGAAGGAAAGCAAAAATAAATGACAATTTCTCAATAGAAAAAAGACAGAAGTAATGGTAGCAAGGAAGAAAAAGACATCACCGAAATGTATAATAAAGACACGTGGAACAATGTTAAAACAGGTAAATGAATTTAAATACCTAAGAACAATGTTGACCTCAGATGGTAGATGTACAACACAGGTGAGATAAAGAATGGCTCAGGCAAAAGAAGATTTCTAAAAACATGAGGAAGATACTGAACAATCCATTTTTGGCAATGGAAACAAGAAAAAAACGTTCTTAAATGTTATGTAAAGCCAGTCTTAACATATGGATACGAATCATGGACAATAGGACAACAGACAAGAAAATCACTGCACGCTGTGGTTTTACAGAAGATTGTTGAGAATACCATGGACAGCTAAGAAGAGTAATGAAAACGTTCTGAAAGAGGCCGAAGCAAAGAGAGAGCTAATTTCCAATATTAGGAAGAAACAATCATCATATTTTGGCTATGTGATGAGAAGGGAACAGCTGTAATATATTGTAACAACTGGGAAAGTTGAGGGACGAAGAGATAGAGGGAAGCAACGATAAAAGATACACCATAGCTTAAGAGAATGGCTTGGCAGAAGGTCAATAACAGAAACGATAAATAACTGTCTAGATCGAAGGTTGTGGAGAGACATGATCACCTACGCTAGCAAGCATTTCACTTGACGATGATAATAGTGTTTTTTAACTTCCTCTGTAGACTCGTATTTATGCATCATTTATTTCCAATGTTTAAATCCTTTAATATATTTGCATCGCTATTTTTCACCATCCAAGTGTCTTAAGGATTTTTCTGTAGCATTTTGTTAGGAATGAATTGATTTTCTTCCTTGCTGATTGCGAGACTGCCCATGATTCACAACCATGTTTCTATCTGAAAGATACATGTCCCTAGTAATTATAATTTTACTGATTTGCTGGTGTTTTGCCACTTGTTCTTCATGGAGTTTAATTTTGGTGTTGCTATTTCTAATTTTCTTTTGCTCTCTTTCTGGCAATCTCCTTTGTTAGTTAGTACAGAATTGTCCAGCACAGATGTAAATAAAGGCACCCACATTAAAATCAATTTAAATGTTCACCAAAGAATCATATACAGATTATACTTGTGAAGTAACAGCTTGATTAAAACAACTTAAAAATGTAGTGATAAACAACTGATCTCAATATAGTCCGCAGTAGTCCCATAAGAACTGATATCGTTGCCTTATCAGCAGTCACAAGGGGTCAGAGCTCTCTTGTAATGAAGGGGGAAATCCTCTAGAATGAATCCTGAATCTTTGGAGACTGATCACAGAGGAAAAGATCATTGTTGACATGTTTAAATTTTGAGAGGAAAAAAGTGTTATTTTGTCTCTTTTATAGGGATTTCTCAGAATTTAAAAGTCGGACCTTTTCTAAGAAGTCTGTAAATGATGTCATGACCATGATAATTTAGGTATAGAGAACTTCTAATTTTTTTATAAAACGTGTACGCGCTTGTTATGTACTAACTATAGCTATTATAATACAGGATGGCTCACTGGCCACGGAACTCACCATTTCAATAATTCTAACATCGATGAAGGACGATATTGCAATAAAGTTTGAACAGGATTACGTTCATTGTGTGGGAAAATGAAAATAAACAAGTCAGTAGTATGTGTGTGTGTGTGGTGCCTAAATGTGTGGCATGCCTATCTGGCGCGCCTGTCTGCTGATCACTGATCTTTGTCTTATGACGCCTACACAATACGGTTGCTGTTCATGCATGTGAGTTTACACAGGGTAGCTAACAAATGTATTGGTTTACTCTGTATGAGATAGTATTTAGTGTGAAAACAATGTTTAAATACCGGGATAGGAGAGTATTTAGTGTGAAAACCATGTTTTAAAACCGGGTTGGGTAGCGAGTAGCGAGGTACCCTTTGTATCTATCTATACTATCTCCAGAATAGAAACCCAGCACAAATGTGTATGTCTCGACCACTGGCAGTTATTAATGTGAACTAATTAACTACAACACTAGAATCAATCAATGTAAACAAAGTTATATGTGGGGGAGTTTAGTGTTCTTCTTTATTCCTCGCGCACTTTCAGCGTCGAGAGTAGATATAGTTTGCGTTATTTAGTTCTTCTCTTCTCTTGGCCTCTGCTGCTATTATGTTTTCTAGTCTAATGCTGCTAACATTTAATTAATAAATCTTTTTTCGTGGTCGACCCTTCTGTCTGGTGTTCTAAAGACGTTTGTTGAAGGCTCTCGGTGTACATTTCGGTCTTTGTGTCATATCACGTGCCGATATTTATAACTGCTGTTTCTTTATGTTTTCTATGGGGGAATTATTCCTAGATTTGTTTCCTCAGATCTTCACTTCTGATCGTATCTCTCAGTAGGGAAGTGAAGTATTTAATGTATGAGGCCACATTATTTGCAGGTGAGAAGGTTTGCCTTGTTCCTTGTTATCATTACCCTCCGCAACTAATGAGTCTTGTACCCATTTATTTATGGATCATCTGCAAATCGCCAAGCCTCAATCGAAACTATTTTATCTTTCCATCAAGCGCGTAGCACTTCGCTACCGACGATCTCCAGTCGATCAATAATGACGTGGTAAATAATAATGCGAAGCCATATTAACGAGTGTTTCAATAGTTTCTCTCCCTTGCACGTATATCTACCTTAATGGAACTGACGTCAGGATCGATATGTATACATTATGTATTATGTTACAAATAGAATTTGGGACTTCTTGTTAATAACTATCAACATGTGATAACTCGTAACACTTAACTTATCTGCTACTGACTATGCAAAATGGCTGCATGTTGCCCTGTTTTTGCAGAGACTAATGCAGTCGCTCAAATCGTTTAGGTTATTCTTTATTTTTAATGTGTGTTTTTAGGTAAACTAGAAAATGGAAGCACATGTCCACTCTCTATTCGAGGGAAGTCGTTTGCATTCATCGACTCTGCGCCGAGATTATGGCTGCACGACAGTCGACTATATCAAAAGAATTTGCCACCACACTTTGGCGGGGAACTTGCGACATGAATGGGGCGGATAAGGGGAACTCCCGACTGCAGTGAAACAGATTCCTTGAAGAGAACCGAACTCAGTTAGTAGATAGATACACATCTATTGAAAACTTGATATTCTCTCTTCTTATCTCCCTTGGCCACAGACCGATAAAGCAATCACCGAAACACACTGTGGAGTTTTCCAGGACAGCTTTTCTAAGTTTGTTCACAATATAAATAATAATCAATGAATATTGTTAATGACGAAACTTTCATAGCGACAGATCAATGACTAATTTCAGGGGGAAGGTATGTTTACAACGTTTGGAAACATTCATAAACAAATAAAAAGCCAAAAAATACAAAAAACAAAAGACAGCCATAAGCAGGATCGAATCCGTACTCCTTGACACAGCGTCTTACCACGAGAGACGTGTGTTACGGTACACTGCCAGCTAAGCAACCTAAAAATAGGTTTGCGATGAACACATGAAAGGCATCACAAGTGAATGCTTTTTTAGGTTACTTGGCTAAAAGTTCATCCACTTTGTACAACCTTGACCAACTTTAACAGGACTTTCCGAACCTAGCCCACGCTATCGATCTCTGCTTCCACTATTATCCATCAGACTATCCATAGTCTGATTACCCTCCCTTCCCGTATCCATTGCTTGTCAGTTCTGTTAATTATTCCCGGATATCTTTTGAAAATATTACTTTTCCAATTTCAGCGTCTGCCTGCTACCACTTTGTGTATTTCCCCTTGATTACATTTCTTGAACAGATATTTATTGTCTATGTTTCACATTTGTAAAAATCTTGAAACTTTCCTCAGGCAATTTGTATGAAATAATGAAAGTCTATATGATTTTTTTTTCTATTTTCGAGTATTAACATCAATAAAGAAAGCACCGAAAGAAAGCAACCATCATTACACTCAATCTGGTATTCAGGATTACATAATATGGCAATTTTGTGTACATCATCCTCACAGCATTTTCTTGCAGTAAAATTAGCTCACTTCCCATCTATGTAAAAGTTTCCTGGAAACAAAAATCCCTTGCTATAGGCTATGGAAGTGAAAAGAAACTGCTTGATGCAACACACACTGTAGGAAATCCAACATTCACTGTTGGAAATACAACACTCACTTTAGGAAATTCAACACTCACAATTAGGAAATCCAACACTCACTATAGGAAATCCAACACTCACTATAGGAAATACAACACTCACTTTAGGAAATCCAACACTCACTATAGGAAATCCAACACTCACTATAGGAAATACAACACTCACTATAGGAAATCCAACACTCACTATACATTGGCGTTTGGTTCTTTTGAAGTCTGTTTTAATGATATTCTAAGCAGGAAATAACAAAAATGCGCAAACACACATACATTACCTATGACAACATTATAATATTCTTTACATCTGCCGAGCCACACACACACACATTACCTATGACAACATTATAATATTCTTTACATCTGCCGAACCATACACATACATTATCTATTAAAGTATTATTATATTCCTTATATCTGCAGAACAACACACACTACCTATTATATCTGTATCATATTCCTTATATTTGTCGAACAACACACATACATTACCTACTACAACATTATTATATTCCTTATATCTGCCGAACCACATACATACATTATCTATTACAGCATTATTATATTTCTTATATCTGCCGAACAACAAGCATAAATATAATCAAATTATATGTATACCTCTCGTACACATATTAGTTTCTTTACGCAAAGACCAAGAATGGTATTAACACTATAGATCTCCAGTTTAAATTATATAATAATAAGCTATAATAGTTGTCTCGGACCACCATGTTATTTCATTTAACGAGATTCAGTCCCCATATGATATCTCCTTCATTTTGTGAGCAGACATGAGATTTTGTGGTATAAAAAAAAGTAAAATACCCCGTCACGCCAAGTGGCGTATAGGAAATATTGTGTTAGTGACCATATATTTTACAGACCTTCGGCACATGATTTTTGAGGTAATGTGGTCGGTATTACGCCCGTACTGCTTTAATTTCCCAGAAAAAAATTCGGTACCAATTAAAGGCTGGGTGAACCGGAGCCCGTCGGTTGGGATCGAACCCTACCTCTTGTCCTTTGTAGTCCAGAAGATTTTGTGGTAAACATTTAAAATTTAAAACAGTTACCTTTCTTTGTTTGGGAGATGAGAATTAGGATGATTCCACCGGCACAGACGGTTGCGCAGTTATGGATTTTAATTCGTTTGCAGTTAAACCGGTGCCTTCTATAACCATAACCTCAAACCAGAATGTGGGAAGAAATAAAAGTATGTGAAGTAATTTCACTAAACACCTCCAACAAGATATGTCAGAATCCCTACTCTTTTCTTCATCCATAAACATGCATTACTGAGTGCCCTGATTCTACATCCAACACTGCGCATCATCTCTGCCTCCATTGTTCTTCAACATCCTTTCCACAATAGCCTACCTTTTGATAAGACTCGCTCATTGGTGTTCTCTATACATCCTTAAATTTGTTAAAATGTCACACGGTGAAACAGCAGGAGACAGTAGACAAAAGCCACCAAACAAAGACTGTTCAAGTCACGTGATTGAACAGAAAAGCAAAAAAAACCACGTTTAATCAATATTATCCTGTACCTTTTTTATTTATTTTTTTATTCACCTGACGATCAATGAAATAATTATGTCCCCTTATGATATAAATTATTACTTCTACTCAATGAAACAATTATGTCCCTTATGGTAAAGTAAAGTACGAGACTTGAATCGCCGTCTTAGCACGCGAGTACATATGTGCTCGGCCGCCTATCCAGAAGTGTTCGGAGACCTCTGGATAGTGTCGTTTCAAGCATCGAAACTCACGATGTGAGGCTGCACACCTGACTTCCCAGAGTACTACTACCCTGGTACCCACATCTGCCAGCGGCTGGGTCGATCGCGGGGCTAATTTTATTTTCCAACCAAAATACGACTCACACTGCTTACTGGGGGAAACGAACACGGGTTGTCCGAACGTCGGTAGCCCAGTCGGGTGGTTTTCCCAACTAGGCTATCGAGGCCCCCCGTTCCCCATATGGTATAAATTATTACATCTATTCAATGAAACGATTATGTCCCCTTATGTTATAAATTATTACTTATATTCAATGAAACGATTATGTCCCTTTATGGTATAAATTATTACTTGTACTCAATAAAACAATTATGTCCCCTTATGTTATGAATTATTACTTCTATTCAATGAAACAATTATGTTCCCTTATGTTATGAATTATTACTACTGATTTTCTATAACGTTTGTTCGAGGACTGCTCCTCTTCTTCGCTCTCCTCTATTTAAAGGGCGTTAAATTGATGTTGTTGTATTGTATCGTACAACATTGATAGTTGCAACCAGCTCCTAATTTTTCTTTATTTAGGACTGCTCGCTAGCTACAAACTCTACTGCACCAATATAATACCCCTCATTACTTAATGGCGTCTTTCATTATTTCCTTATTTTCCTCGATTTATTCGTCCTTCAACTTTGTCCCGTTTGATAATCATCACAAGATCAAGCGAATAGAAATAAGGTCGTACCACCCACATTTGAAAGTGGAGCAGATTTTAAAACGTTCATAAATGTAATTATTTCTTATTTGTTGTGCCTCTGCCATCAAAAGGAAGAAAAAAACACTATTGTCTGTTCTGAGACAATTCCATAAACAGTGTCCAAAAAGTAACAATTAGCTTTAAGCTCTTTATTTTGTGTATTTCACCGGGGCACTTTTCTTCTTCCTCTTCTTTCTCTTCATTTTTTTCTTCTTCTTTTTTACTTCTTCTTCATCTCTTTCTTTTCAACTCACCGTGAAGCTTAGCTCTTTACTAAACACTTTCCGTGCCCTATTTTTGTTGCTATTCGCTTTAGATTGCTTCAAGTTTGTCCAACTCGTATGTGCAGGAGTGCCTTATTTTTGTTTATAATATACAAACTGGTATAAGTGCTGAATCAGGGCAGTATTTCAATTTCAGGGGATTCCATTGTATTTCACCGTGATTATTTATTATTGTAGCTGCTCGTCCTGATAACTGCTGCACTTGGGAAACTATGTAAATTGGCATTAAGTTGAGCATTTATTTTTATTTCTATTTTCTTTGTCTTTTTTGGAAGGGTGGGAGGGGGTGGCGGTGGTTTGCTGCCTATCTATAAAAAGTGCTAGCAAGTATACGCAGTATGACCAGACTTTGGGCACCCTGCTAAGGATAGCCTGAACTAAACAGCAAGAAAACAGAGTGTTGTTTTCCTACAGTACGACACAAGGCGTGTCTGGAACTGATTACTTTGATGGTCCGTTTCAAACGATATGACAGAGTTGGGTTACCGTAATATTACATTAACATATAGTAGATAAAAAAAAAGTAGTCATCGTTTTCACCAAACACAGTAACAAAACAATATTTCAATGTTAACTTTACTACTTTATCTTATCGTTTTCTACATTGTTTTGAGGGATGACCATTCAGACTGCACAAGAGAATAATTGACGTTTGTAGTATATCTCTTTATTCATCAACTCAACCACTAAATTTACAGTTTCGTCTTTCATCACAACACGGAACAATGTTTGAGTGAACAAAATG
Organism: Megaustenia siamemsis; assembly: GCA_032433765.1. NCBI lineage: Eukaryota > Metazoa > Mollusca > Gastropoda > Stylommatophora > Ariophantidae > Megaustenia > Megaustenia siamemsis. The sequence continues at coordinate 63,099,108 of JAVIAB010000051.1, forward strand.
AAGCAATAATTTTGTGAAATTGAAATCCACAATTGTATGTGAATGCCAGTGAACTGATTAACTTCACTGGTTATCCATAGCTGGAAACAAAATTAGTTGTAGACAATCGGTCTATTACTGGAAAATCATCTCGATGAAGAATTATTATAAGGGACGGTTCCATTTGAGATCAATTGCAATGTTTAGATCAGGGCTTGATCATCGTTTGATTGTTGAAGGAGAGCAAAACAAATACACTGTTGGCTGGAAAATACCCCCCCCCCCCCCTTGATTAGGTCTTAACGCTGCTGGCAAACAGAAGAGAATGAACCATTAATTTCAATAGTAATCTGGTACTCCTCACACAAACTCTTACTTCTCGCAATAGGCCAATGGTTAGTAAACTTGTCTATTGAGGACAAAAGGTCTGGTCCAATTTAGACTGACGACTTTTAGGTTTACCTGACTTTATTTGTGTACTTTATTTTATTTTAAAACTGGACGGGAGACAAACGTTGAAATAGTGCTGGCCACATCTCCAAGATAAAATGTTCCCTTCACATCCTGCTGGATTTATGGTGAACGTGGTTTTAGTGACTATATTTTTCTATGACCACGGAACATCTTTGGGAGATGTAGTCGATATCACACAAGGCCGCTTCACTTCCTATAAAAATATGTGATACCCATTTTTAGCAGCTGGGTGAACCCCGGAGCCTTGTCAGAACGAAAAAAATCCATCACTTCTGGGAATCGAACCCGCACTCTTCTGATCATTACGCGAGCGCAAATGTGCCAGTGGTGTAAAATCAAATGATAAATCCTAGCACCACATTTCCAATATACCCCACCACTCTTTACTACTATCTTTATCTCTGAGATAAAAGAGGCAGACGTGTTTTCTGGTTTGACGTGTGAGATCAGCAGAGCCTGCTTCCTGTTTGCGTCGATCAGGATTCAACAATATGTCTGTCGTAGATTATCAGAAAACCGACCTTGATTTTGCGTTATTTTTCTCACGCGTTAAAGTCAATAGCTGTATAAAATTGTCCCTGGTCAACATATTGTGTTGTCTTCAACATACTCACGTAAGAGAAAATAGATTTAGTTGTGAGGTATCACTGGACCACCATGAGTGCAAAAGTTATAAAATATGCTCAAATCTGTTCAGTGTTTGCTTCTAATTCGAAGGCATTTATATGATGCTATAAAGGTTTTATGTGTCTTGGCCACACATTTAAGAGTTTACAGCTTGCAATACGTGTTACATTTTCTCTTCTCTTATCTATATACGTTGTGGGTAGCTTCAGTTTTATATCATAGACACGGCTGCTTGATTAAATATAAAAGTGGCAATTTACAAATGTAGGAGAAATATTATCTGAAGATGACATGGCTCTAACATACTCCCTTAACTCTTAACACTAATGTTCTGTTGGGGTGGTTCTAATTTGTGACGCAACTCAAAGATGTCACATCTACAGTTTAATTAATGTTCTGCGTTCTTTATTTTTTTTTTAGTATATTAATTCATAATAAAACAAAAAATGTTCAACTAAAAAATGTACAAAATGGATTGTATAGTATAAAGTTTTCAAGTGTGCGCCACATATGACATTAAAGTTTATTCTATAACCTCCTGTAATCAACTTGGATGCCTCATTATAGAACCATACATAAGCTACACTTTTGACATAAGTAAATGGGCATGTCAACTAATGTATCATTGACCAACTGGTGAATGGCTGGGTGTAGTCAGTGTGTGCACGAATAGCTACAGAATATAAGTCCCTGTAAGATTTTATTTCCATCTGACTGTAGGTCGTCCTTGTGCCCGAAGCGCGATCATCGGCTGTTAAGACAGACACCAAGTGGGATCATTTCGTTCCCAAGCTCTAAAGTTGACGGAATAATGTTACTTTGTGACGTTTTATACGTTATCTATGTTGTGTAACTCCAACATACATTCTGGGGTTATCATTTTATTTTCATTCAATCTTATTCTAATATTTCATTGTATTTAGTTAGAAATCGAAGACCGGATTCTTTCCTATCAGTGTCAACCGTCACCATCTCTCTATCCTTTGTATTAATCTAGGTAGGAAACTAGTCCTTCTACCGTCACCATCTCTTCGTTCTATGTATTAATCTAGGTAGGAAACTAGCTCTTCTAACGTCACCATCTCTTCGTTCTATGTATTAATCTAGGTAGGAAACTACCCCTTCTACCGTCACCACCTCTTCGTCCTATGTATTAATCTAGGTAGGAAACTACCCCTTCTACCGTCACCATCTCTTCGTCCTATGTATTAATCTAGGTAGGAAACTAGCCCTTCTACCGTCGCCATCTCTTTGTCCTATGTATTAATCTAGGTAGGAAACTAGCCCTTCTACCGTCACCATCTCTCTGTCCTATGTATTAATCTAGGTAGGAAACTGCTCCTTCTACCGTCACCATCTCTCTGTCCTATGTATTAATCTAGGTAGGAAACTAGCCCTTCTACCGTCATCATCTCTCTTTCCTAAGTATTAATCTAGGATAGAAACTACCCCTTCTACCGTCATCGTCTCTCTTTCCTATGTATTAATCTAGGATAGAAACTACCCCTTATACCGTCACAATCTCTCTGTCCTATGTATTAATCTAGGTAGGAAACTACCCCTTCTGCTGTCACAATCTCTCTGTCCTTTGTATTAATCTAGGTAGGAAACTACCCCTTCTGCCGTCACCATCTCTCTGTCCTATGTATTAATCTAGGTAGGAAACTAGTCTATCTACTGTCACCATCTCTCTGTCCTATGTATTAATCTAGGTAGGAAACTACTCCTTCTACTGTCACCATCCCTCTGTCCTATGTATTAATCTAGGTAGGAAACTAGCCCTTCTACTGTCACCATCTCTCTGTCCTATGTATTAATCTAGGTAGGAAACTACCCCTTCTACTGTCACCATCTATCTGTCCTATGTATTAATCTAGGATAGAAACTACCCCTTCTACCGTCACCATCTCTCTGTCCTATGTATTAATCTAGGTAGGAAACTACCCCTTCTACTTTCACCATCTCTCTGTCCTATGTATTAATCTAGGTAGGAAACTACCCCTTCTACTGTCACCATCTCTCTGTCCTATGTACTAATCTAGGTAGGAATCTAACCGTTCTACTGTCACCATCTCTCTGTCCTATGTATTAATCTAGGTAGGAAACTACCCCTTCTACCATCACCATCTCTCTGTCCTATGTATTAATCTAGGTAGGAAACTACTCCTTATAATGTCACCATCTCTCTGTCCTATGTATTAATCTAGGTAGGAAACTACCCCTTCTACTGTCACCATCCCTCTGTCCTATGTATTAATCTAGGTAGGAAACTAGCCCTTCTACTGCCACCATCTCTCTGTCCTATGTATTTATCTAGGATAGAAACTACTCCTTCTACTGTCACCATCTCTTTGTTCTATACATTAATCTAGGATAGAAACTACTCTATCTACTGTCAACATCCCTCTGTCCTATGTATTAATCTGGGTAGGAAACTACCCCTTCTACCGTCACCATCTCTCTGTCCTATGTATTAATCTAAGTAGAAAACTACTTCTTCTACTGTCACCATCTCTCTCTGTCCTATGTATTAATCTAGGTAGGAAACTACCCCTTCTACTGTCATTATCTCTCTGTCCTATGTATTAATCTAGGTAGGAAACTAGCCTATCTACTGTCACCATCTCTCTGTCCTATGTATTAATCTAAGTAGGAAACTACTCCTTCTACTGTCACCATCTCTCTGTCCTATGTATTAATCTAGGTAGGAAACTACTCCTAATGTCACCATCTCTCTGTCCTATGTATTAATCTAGGTAGGAAACTAGCCCTTCTACTGTCACCATCTCTCTGTCCTATGTATTAATCTAGGTAGGAAACTAGCCCTTCTTCTGTCACCATCTCTCTGTCCTATGTATTAATCTAGGTAGGAAACTACTCCTTCTACTGTCACCATCTCTCTGTCCTATGTATTAATCTAGGTAGGAAACTACCCCTTCTACTGTCACCATCCCTCTGTCCTATGTATTAATCTAAGTAGGAAACTACCCCTTCTACTGTCACCATCCCTCTGTCCTATGTATTAATCTAGGTAGGAAACTAGCCCTTCTACTGTCACCTTCTCTCTGTCCTATGTATTAATCTAGGTAGGAAACTACCCCTTCTACTTTTTCCCAAAAATATCATATACGTATTTTAAGCTTGGTAAACCTGTGAGCCGCCAATCGGACTCGAACCCAAATCCCAAAAGAGTCAAATTTACTAACCACCGATAGACATTTGTTAACCTAAGCATCAATCCATATTTGATCAAGTTTTGGTGTTTCTTTTTGTTTATTCATTACTGTAGTAGACAACACGGGTTAGAATACACGGGTTTGTTTTGTTGAGAAAAACAGTACCGTAGTTACTCTGTTCAGGTTGTGAAATCAATGTGGAGACAAATAATAATAAATTAATATTATTATAGAGGGAAACTTCCGAAGCGATAATAAGCGAATCAGTTCAGAGGAAGAGGTATGTTTACACGTATGTGTAAACATACCTCTTCCTGTGAAATCAATGTCCATGAGAGTTGTTTGACACGAACAGAACGGGGATTGTTTGCTGCGCAACATCATCCGTGAGACTAACAATAAGATCAGCTATCGTGTAAGACTAGTCATTTAGCTCTGAAGAGATGGTTTCTCCATAAAGGGATTTTTGTATAAATACATTTCAACTTCATATTGTCATGTCCAAGCTATGGTTATGGAAACGTATGAATTGCCAGGTTATCTACCAAAACACCCATAGGGTGGGCATTGAAAATGTACAAACGCTAAAAATAAAAGGAAGGGAGTCTGCAAAAATGACACTTTAAGTGCTTTCTTGGGAATGGAGATATATTTGTATCAGGATTAGTTCGGATTGAATTAGATTGGCAGAGGGCTGAATAGTATAATGAATGTTTATTAAGATATAAGCTTTCAGAGAAATATAACATTGCATGCCAAAATAAGTTATTAATATGTTGACGACGTTTTCATCTCTAAAAAATACCTGTTCGTCCAATGAGTTGATATTCTGTTTCAGATAATAACTGCAATATCGTGGACTGAGAAAGAAGGAACAAACATGGCAATTTTCCAGCAACTTAATATGTCAGAGAACTGGTCGCTAAAGACAGGTTTTTAAAAAAACAAGGAGAATAACATATTTTTAACATGCAAGGCAACATAATGGAAATAACTATAGAGAGCGTAGCACCACGTCAACGAAGGAGAGGAAGACTAAGAGGAAGGTGGGTGCAAGATGAAATAGACGAGCTGGGCATGACAGCAGCATACACTGTGCATCTTGAGCTGAACAATGAACTTCATAGTTGTTGTCATAGGGACCATGTCTTAACAGAGACATAAAAAGAGTAAAGAGCCCCCGTCACGCCAAGTGGCGTATAGGGAATATGGTGTTAGTGACCATACATTTTACAGACCTTCAGCACATGATTTTTGGGGTGATGTGGTCGATATTACGCCCATGCCGCTTTACTTTCCCAGAAAAAATCCGGTACCCATTTAAGGCTGGGTGAACCCGGAAGCCGTCGGTTGGGATCGAACCCTATCTCTTGTCCTTTGTAGTCCAGTTTTAACAGAGACATGCTAGATAATAAAGATATCCATTGAGTTTTCAACATCTTATTTTCTCTTCATTTATTGTGATTATTCCCTTGCATATCCCTTGTAAGTTCTCATATTACTATTTTGGTATTCACGATACATCCTATCTTTATACATTAGTAAAAGCTATATTTCCGTTTATCCATCGAATATTTAAAATACACACACACAATTCAACTTTGGTTTTCTGAATGCTGAAATGTAACTCGTTTAAGAGTTCAGACGTCAAAGATTTTTTCTTAGTTGCAAATTAACATTTTACTTAGCTGGTTTAACAAAAAAATGAATTATGATTGTCTAACCACATGGACATTGTCTCAAAATGAGGAAAAGTAGAAGCAAAATAAAAGAAATTGAGAGGTCTAATGGTACATTACAAATCTAAATTTGTCAATACTTCTCCTGCTTGTTAGTGCTACAGCCGGTGTTGATCAACCAATAAAATAATAACAGAGCGAGACTCAGGGCAAGCTTCAGTCTCAAGATTTAAACACTGGTTATTTGACAGCAATCAATAACCGCTTTATATTGCTGAAACACGCACACTCATACATGTAAACTCGTTATCTTCTGCAACGATTTGCACTGAATACTTTTAAATGCAGTGATGCTTCGTACTTCGAATGTTATTCGTTTCAGGAGGCGTTCGAATTATGAAGTGTTTAAAGTCAGAAGTTTTTCCTCATTGGAAATCCTGGAAAGTGAATTAATTCGCCCCCAGACATTAAACAATACCCATTTTGGTCAATGTAATTAACAAATACACCCTATTTATGGTAAATCTAACATAATTAAATATCATGAATAATACATTAAAACAACGGTCAACCAATGGATCGGGCGGACATCAGCGATGCCCTTCGAGATGTGGGAAGAGCACAGGACTTCGACAAACACAAATCCACGTCACTTCTTCGGATGATAGAGATGGGAGTTAAGATGGGCACAGCCAGAAATGAGAAACTTAGCGGGTGTGTAAGAAGACTAATCAACCAACACAGAACTGGAGTCGTCAGTCGCTGGACACTGCGGGACTTGCTGAGGAGGGGATCTGAGCACCTATGGACATGTTCGGAGTGCAATGATGATGACCCGCAAATAAATCAATAACTCAATAGCATTAAAACATGAACACAACAGGAGTTCACTTCCATAAAGTAAACTCACTTAGTAACCGTATTTCTGGTGTTCTCTCTCTACTCTCTCTCTCTACTCTCTCTCTCTCTCTTCTCTCGCTCGCCTTTCTACCTCTTATAACTCTTCCTCATTTTCCAAGATCCTCCACTCATGTACTATACGTTACTTGTTCACTTCAGTCGTTAATATTACAATCGGTTCTTAGACTTCTTTGCTTCCTCCTTATTTTGGATGTTATAGTTGGTAGATGGTGGTTATATATAAACAAACACAAAAAAAAAAAAAAAAAAAAGCGAAAAAGCGAAAAAGCTAGAAAATAAGCAAGTGTAACGAACTGGAGAACTTAGAAGCATCTTTCGAACTCTTTAACAAATATTCCCTAGAATTTGTGTTAGAACTCTGGAGCGTTCAAAGTTATGATCTTTGGAAGTGCGAACATCGGAAAGTAAATAGTAGGGTCCACGTATTATTGGCATAGCACAGAGCTCAGACAAGTCCTATAACTCAGGTCTGGGAAACTTGTCACATGGGATTGGAGTAAACTGACCATAAATACCGTTGTCAACGAGAAACTGCCGTTTTTTCTTTCATATTTCTTGGCTTTCTTGTTGTTTCAATAAAAAAATCGATTTTTTTTACTGTTTTTTTTATATTTTTAAATGACAATAATTGTGCTTTAATATTTGTCAGCAATAAATCATAGCATATCGTGGAAACCAGTAATTTGTTCAATTACGTCACGGAATTTGGGAAGTTTTATGAGAAGGTGTTGAAGGATCGAAATTTGCTGCTTATGATTAATTCATCAAAGATGTTTAGTTTTAGTTTAGTCGACAGATCTTCATTGCACAATGTACGCAACTCAATAGTGATCAGATCCCCTCCTCCGCACGTTCCTCAGTTTGAAGCACGCGTGCCACACACTAGCGAAAGCACTGAAAATAGCTTCGGTCCAATTACACGAACGAAAACCACAGCTCTGGTGGAGACCTTGACCGCAACCTCCTTAGCTGCCTCTTACGACATTTGTGGCTGGTGACAATGGTTCTATTCTTTCTATCTTGACCGTGATCAGGTCACTCAGAGATGTATTTTATATTTATGTAGGCTGTCGTGATCAGGTCACTCAGTGATGTATTTTATATTTATGTAGGCTGTCTTGATCAGGCCACTCAGAGATGTATTTTATATTTATGTAGGCTGTCGTGATCAAGCCACTCAGAGATGTATTTTATATTTATGTAGGCTGTCGTGATCAAGCCACTCAGAGATGTATTTTATATTTATGTAGGCTGTCGTGATCAAGCCACTCAGAGATGTATTTTATTTATGTAGGCTGTCGTGATCAGGCCACTCAGAGATGTATTTTATATTTATGTAGGCTGTCGTGATCAAGCCACTCAGAGATGTATTTTATATTTATGTAAGCTGTCGTGATCAGGCCACTCAGAGATGTATTTTATATTTATGTAAGCTGTCGTGATCAGGCCACTCAGAGATGTATTTTATATTTATGTAGGCTGTCTTGATCAGGCCACTCAGAGATGTATTTTATATTTATGTAGGCTGTCGTGAAATAATGTCCGCCTCTTGATCTTAATCTCTCCAGTTCCTATAACCGTCACATAGGGCTCGTCAAGTTTTTTTTGCCATCCATCTCTATTCAGAGCAACATATTCGATCTTATCCAATGAGTCTATTCCTGCCAACTTTACTTCTCTTATTAGTGTGTTCTTTTTAGTGTCTCTCTACTTCTTCGTTTTTTTTCTGTATCCTGATTTTTCCCAAAGAAGAGCATGTTTTGAAATTCTTATTGTGTCTCTTTCCAACGCATGCCAACATCTTCTTTTTTTCATAATTTTTCATGAGATCATTGGTTGCATTGCCATTTCTTTTATCTATATACGTAGAAAGTAAGTATAGTAAAGTGCCCCGTCACGCCAAGTGGCGTATAGAGAATATGGTGTTAGTGACCATACTTTTTATATACCCTCGGCACGTGATTTTTGGGGTAATGTGGTCGGTATTACGCCCGTGCTGCTTTCCTTTCCCAGAAAAAATCTGGTACCCATTTAAGGCTGGGTGAACCCGGAAGCCGTCGGTTGGGATCGAACCTTACCTCTTGTCATTTGTAGTCCAGTTCACTAACCACTGAGCTATCGCGGCTCCCTTTTATCTATATAATAGTTTTGTTTATCTATATAATTGTCTTGAATCCTTTCGAGTGTACAGAGTATTCTTCTTAGGTATAGTTCAACTCTACGTTTACCAAAAACAGTGTATGGTTTCTTTCGCTGAAGAATAATGATAAGGTGAATATGTTTATGGGGTATAACGTTTTTAAATCGCTTTACTTTTACATTTTAAAAAATACATAACCCCCATCGGTCCCTTTATTGTCTCTAGAAAGTATGATCAGCCTATATAGACTATTCTAGATGAAATTTAAAACGCGCTCATATACCAACTGTGACCTGCATTTAAACATGTAAATATGAAAAAAATACCAAAACGACAAATACTGAACAGTATATACCTGGCGTCTCAGACATGATCTCTTTCTAAAGTGCAAGACAGAATGAGTGTAACGTGTGAAATAGAAAAGAACAAAAGGCTTAGAAAACAGTTAATGGTAACATATAAAACTGGCTTAGAAAACAACTAATGTTAACATATAACTGGCTTAGAAAACAACTAATGTTAACATATAAAACTGGCTTAGAAAACAACTAATGTTAACATAGAAACTGGCTTAGAAAACAACTAATGTTAACATATAAAACTGGCTTAGAAAACAACTAATGTTAACATATACAACTGACTTAGAAAACAACTAATGTTAACATATAAAACAGAATCAGAAATAAAGACACTAGCATCACTTCTGAAACAAAAACCTACGTCAAACACAGAAAATGATCAAATTAATCAGCTTGACAAACTCAGGGGGAATAATGTCAAACCAGCCACAAAGACATGTCGATAGCTGTCAACGATCTAGCTTCTATGCATGAAGAAGATGCAGAGTCAAATGGACAGACAATTTAACAGGTTTCTGCGTGACCACATGACAAATGATTGAAGAGAAACTGATTTTCCCCGCTGTTGTTGCCTTTTAAAAAAATATAATTCTGTTATTCGTGTAATCAATTGTGTGCCTTGGTTAAATGGAAGTGTCGATTGTAAATATATCTTTGATCAGAGTGTAATTACTTTAATTAGTACAGTTAATGGTTTTATTTAGTTTAGTTTAGTTTAGTTTAGTTTAGTTTAGTTTAGTTTAGTTTAGTTTAGTTTAGTTTAGTTTAGTTTAGTTTAGTTTAATTTAGTTTATCTGAGACATGGTCACATTAAGTGACATGAGGTAACATAGAGGTAAAATAGAGGTGAAATAGAGGTAAAATAGAGGTGAAATAGAGGTAAAATAGGGGTGAAATGGACATGAGGCTAATTTAGCTTGGCAAGTATTTGATTGTTAAAACGTTCTTTCTTTACGCGTTGTCTGCTGATAAGTAATTGGCTCATTACTTGTTCTTTCTTTTTTTATGTTTTTGTCCTTCTTTCTCTTTGTAAGTAAAAAGGCTGGTTGTTCTTCCTTCTTTCGCTTTTTCTTTCGTTTCTTTCTTTCGTTTTTCTTTCTTTCTTTCTTTCATTCACTCTTTTGTCTTCGTAAGTAGCTAGTTGATTAGCTGGTCATTCTCTTTTTCTTTTATATGTTTGAAAGCTTTTAATTTTTTTTTTTCGTTCGGTGGATCTGACGAAGTCCCTGTAGACTAGAAACTGAAATTTGCGCGTTAATTTTTTTCCCTGGCAGCCGTGTGCACAGGGGTTCCTTACCGCACAGGCAGACAACTCCGTCTTCGGAGTCTCATATTTTTTCCGTCCATGTGTAATTGACGTTTCAAGCCGGGCCTTGCTGCTGAGACCAGGGGTGGTTGCCGCAGAGAGAAATCATAAATAAAAATTCCAATTGGTGCAGACGGGATTTAAACCCACAACCTCTCTGTCTCGAGGCCGGCGTCTTTCATCGAGACCAACCAGTTCTCCGAAAGCTATTTAATAACTCAAAGAGTCTATTTGCCCTCTCCCTAAATGTAATCAGTCTACAGGCAACAAATATGGTAGAGTATAGACTGATAGTAATGACTCAGCAATTTCCAAAGCATTCACACATAGATAGGACACACATTACGGAAGCCAACTGAGAGTATTACACAACAGGTCCTGTTTTTGGAATCCCCAGGGGAAAAGACAAAGAGGAAGACCAAGGAATTCATGGAGAAGACAGATAGAAGCAGAGCTGAAGATGATGGGGAAGACATGGAATGATCTTAAAAGAATGGCAAAAAACAGAACGACTTGGAAAATGTTTGTTGAAGACCTATGCTCCACTGGGAGCTGAACAAGTAGAAGAAGAAAACGAGAGACTGATAGTAGAGAGCCGCGATAGCTAAGTGGTTAGAGAACAGGACTACAAAGAACAAGATATCGGGTTCGATCCTCATCGACGGCTTCCGGGTTCACCCAGCCTTAAATGAGTACCGGATTTTTTCTGGAAAAGTAAAGCGGCACGGGCGTAATACCGACCACATTACCGCAAAACTCATGTGCCGAAAGTCTATACAAATTATGGTCACTAACACCATATTCCCTATACGTGGCTCTTTACTATTTTTTTTTATAGATTGATAGTTCCGGTGACTCGATGTCTAGGCACACCCATCATATGTGTCGTTACTCTTCGTCTTGTACGTAAACCAGTCTTGATATCAAGTGCCTGCAGCCACTCACTATTCATCTTGCGCTAATCCTAGAAGCAATTGTAAGAAAGTATCAGTTATCTCTCTTGCTCACAATCTTTTTTCTAATATAAAAAGTACATCTCTCTATTAGTGATACTAAAATGATTTGTACAAAAACTGAAATATAACAATGACACGCCAAGGCAACACTGGAAAGGAGAACTTACACTTTTTGAAAACACAACTGTTCATAAAGCAAAAATAAATGACCCTATGAGCTATTATTTGCAAATATTATAAATATCTTTGTGGGTGGTACACTAGTGTGACACATGTTTGAAACATTTGCTTAGAATTTATGATGTAACAGCTGTCACCAAATCTGAAAATGGCAGGGAGTAACCGCTAACGCTTACGAGAATGTGTCATGAAACTTGACAGATGTACACTTTGTCTCTTCAACATCCCCCGTCCTTTACAAATCATTAAATGGACACAGATGTATTGTGCTGTCATTTACAGTAAACAGCTTTAGCTGTGCATCTTGGCCATACACATTCGACTTCATTTTGATATTTGCGGGGATCTGGTTTCCTTTCTTCTATTTATGATTGCTTTGCCAAAGCTGTTTAGTCTCATCATCATCATCATCACCGGGCCTATTGGCGTAGGTGATCATGTCTCTCCACAACTTTCGATCTCGGCAGCTATTTATCATTTCTGTTGTTGACCTTCTGCCAAGCCATTCTCTTAAGCTGTCTGGTAATTTTTCTCTTTACTTCCCTCTATCTCTTCGTCCCTCAATTTTTCCAGTTGTTACAATATATTCCAGTTGTTCTCTTCTCACTACATGGCCAAAAATGATGATTGTTTCTTCCTAATATTGGAAATTAGTTCTCTTTTTGCTTTGACCTCTCTCAGAACCTCTTCATTACTCTTCTTAGCTGTCCATGGTATTCTCAATATTCTTCTGTAAAACCACATTCCTACAGACTTCAGTGATTTTCTTGTCTGTTGTTTCTATTGTCCATGACTCGCACCCATATGTTAAGACAGGCTCTACGTAACATTTAAGAACTCTTTTACTTGTTTCTATTGTCAAAAATGGATTGCATAGTATTTTCCTCATTTTTTTGGAAAGCTGCTTTTGCCTGAGCCATTCTGCATCTCACCTCTTTTGTACATCTTCCGTCTGAGGTTAACAAAGTTCCCAAATATTTAAATTAATTTACCTGTTTTAATATTGTTCCACTTGTCTTTATTTTGCACTGAGGTAATACCTTTTTCTTTGTTGTTACCATTACCTCTGTCTTTTTGCTATTAAAGCTGAGTCCTTTATTTTTACTTTCTTTCACTATAATGTCCAACATTTCTTGTAACTCACTTTCACTCTTAGCGATTAATACTGTATCATTAGCATACCTTAGATTATTTATATTATGACCTCCAATTTTTATTCCAGGCATGCCCCTTATGGATCTCAACATAATCTCACTATAAATATTAAACAAATCTGGTGACAGCACATAACCTTGTCTAACACCCTGTTTTATTTGTTGAAACGTTCCCAATTGGATTCCAGTTCTTATGGCCGCTGTTTTTTCCAGTACATGTTCTTTATTATTCTTAGATCTTTGCTGTCTACGTTTATGCTTTCTAAAATGTTGATTATTTCTTGGTGCTTTACTTTGTCAAATGCCTTGGTGTAATCTATGAAACATAGGTATAGATCTGTTTTCACCTCTATGGCTCTTTCTACTAAAGATCTTATGATATAAATGGCATTGATTGTTCCTTTATCTCTAACAAAACCACACTGTTCATCGCTAATTTCTGAACTGATTTTGTTTCGCACTCTTAGCATGATGATTCTTAGTAATATCCTAGTCATATAACTCATAAGGCTTATTGTGCGATGATCATCGCATTCAATCGCACCCGATTTCTTTGGTAGGGCTATGAATATTGATTTGAGTATGTCGTCTGGTATATATCCGCTGTTGTAGATATCATTCAATATTTTTGTTATTATTCTATTCCAAAATCACCCATGGCTTCAATCTCTTCTTTAGTTATATTATCTGGTCCAGGAGCTTTGCCTGCTTTCATATTGCGCAAGGCGTCTTCCACTTCTTCTCTGAGTATTTCTGGTCCTTCTCCATTATCCTTAATATTTACTTCCGTTCGTTCATTATTATAAAGATCCTTAATGTATTCTGTCCATCGTTCTCTTATGTTTTCTTGATAATCAACAGCTCTCCTTCCTTTTATCTTAAACATCCAGTTTTTTATTGCGTTTTTCTTCCTGTTAATTCCTCAATTTGTTTGTATATAGATTTAGCATCTCCTTTTTGTTACAATTCGATCTCTTTGCATCTCTCTTTTAGCCATGCTTCTTTTGCTTCATTGCATTTTACTACAATTTCTTTATTTAATCTCTTATACTCATCTTTATTTTATTTATTTCTTCTTCTTGTATCCATTAGCTGCAAAATGTTGTCTGTCATCCATTTCTTTCTTGAATTTGTCCTCACTGGTGGTATGAACTCTTTTGATGTTTGCTGCATTGACTCTTTTAGCATTTCCCACTGTTTAGTCTAGTGGTTTCCAAAGAGCGTGTCGTGGCTCCCAAGATCGCCGTCAAGGGCTCTGCGCCGACGGTATTGTTGTGTCCCTATTTAGTGGTTAAAATTATAAAATAAGATCCACATAGTCTTACTCTTTTTAGTACATAATTAAGTTTCTGCGGGATAATGTTAATGCTGTCGTCATTTATCATCTCTATATCATATCAAGACAAGAAAGGCTATGAAAGTCTGCACCATAAAAGCAAGAGACAGAGCGGAATGGCGCTCCATGGTAGCCAACCTTCGTTGTGGAGACGGCACTCAAAGATGATGATGATATGCTATCAGGGAATCAGAGTTTACTCGACTTCTGTAATAGTAAGACTTCCTGTCAATATGGTGGATAGAATATACAAACCGTTAAGGCTTGGTTTGAAATGTGTTGCTTGTTGCAGTTTCCTTATAATCCAAATCCGGCGTGTTGCCGGAGCAACTGAGTTTAGTGCTCTGTGCACACAGTGAGCTGTATATTTTATCCGGATCGTGTTTCGATATTCCGATTGTTTACTATGAGTGATGATATCGTGTCACGAAGGACAGTTTTTGGCTGTGTTCACTTTTGATGCGGTTACGCCTTTTTTTTTTTTTTTTTTTTTTTTTTTTGGCGGGTGCTGTAAATGCGATGATGAGGATTGCAGTTGCCTTTCTTTGTTTGGATCCTTCAATGCGATGATGAGGATTGCAGTTGCCTTTCTTTGTTTGGATCCTTCAATGCGATGATGAGGATTGCAGTTGCCTTTCTTTGTTTGGATCCTTCAATGCGATGATGAGGATTGCAGTTGCCTTTCTTTGTTTGGATCCTTCAATGCGATGATGAGGACTGCAGTTGCCTTTCTTTGTTTGGATCCTTCAATGCGATGATGAGGACTGCAGTTGCCTTTCTTTGTTTGGATCCTTCAATGCGATGATGAGGACTGCAGTTGCCTTTCTTTGTTTGGATCCTTAAATGCGATGAAATGTTAATTCGGATGATTCCACTGCCACGGGCGGTTGAGCAATTATGGATTTTAATTCTTTTGCAGTGATGCCGGGACCCTCAACTAACCATACCCATGTAATAGTGACTGTCAGGAGAGAGCCGCCTGTAAATGATATGCAAGGAAGGGGAGACGAGGGTGCCACAAGTTTTGGAACCGCTGTATTAGTCTGTTTCCAGGCCCACCAACGTGAGGTGGAATAATATCTACTCACTGATCCCGATGCAAGAGTCAGCTATGAGTCACTGACCACTTTCAGACCAGGTTATATAAAGCATCTTGTACCAAATTATACACTATATTTGCATGCCCTTTCTAAGGGAGAGTATTCCAAGTACAATGTGATGGATGTTGTTCCTTATCAACTAACAATTTAATGTTGGCTAATACAAAAGTTGGATCGCTCACAACAAAGATCATTAAATTATAAAACACTGTTAAGTTAGGTTAAACTCATGAAATGGCTGGTGGTATTCGTATACATAACGCAAGCCTGTTGTTTAGAAACAGTCATTTATTTCCTTTGACATATCTAGTCTCTAGAAAGGAATAGAATTTGGTTAATTAATGGGAAAACACATTGCGCTAGACAGTTGAATGTTAATGGAGGAACATTATTGAAGTAAGTTTGAGTAAATTGTTGTCCTTGTCTTTGCTTTTTTTTGTTGCTGCAAGACTTGATCGTGGTATAAAATAGTTGCTATCACTGAGTGTTGTAACATTGGATTGTAACTCGTGATTGTAATAAAATAGTTGCTATCACTGAGTGTTGTAACATTGGATTGTAACTCGTGACTGTAATAAAATAGTTGCTATCACTGAGTGTTGTAACACTGGATTGTAACTCGTGACTGTAATAAAATAGTTGCTATCACTGAGTGTTGTAACATTGGATTGTAACTCGTGACTGTAATAAAATAGTTGCTATCACTGAGTGTTGTAACACTGGATTGTAACTCGTGACTGTACTAAAATAGTTACTATCACTGAGTGTTGTAACATTGGATTGTAACTCGTGACTGTAATAAAATAGTTGCTATCACTGAGTGTTGTAACATTGGATTGTAACTCGTGACTGTAATAAAATAGTTGCTATCACTGAGTGTTGTAACATTGGATTGTAACTCGTGACTGTAATAAAATAGTTGCTATCACTAAGTGTTGTAACACTGGATTGTAACTCGTGACTGTAATAAAATAGTTGCTATCACTGAGTGTTGTAACACTGGATTGTAACTCGTGATTGTAATAAAATAGTTGCTATCACTGAGTGTTGTAACACTGGATTGTAACTCGTGACTGTAATAAAATAGTTGCTATCACTGAGTGTTGTAACATTGGATTGTAACTCGTGACTGTAATAAAATAGTTGCTATCACTGAGTGTTGTAACATTGGATTGTAACTCGTGATTGTAATAAAATAGTTGCTATCACTGAGTGTTGTAACATTGGATTGTAACTTGTGACTGTAATAAAATAGTTGCTATCACTGAGTGTTGTAACACTGGATTGTAACTCGTGACTGTAATAAAATAGTTGCTATCACTGAGTGTTGTAACATTGGATTGTAACTCGTGATTGTAATAAAATAGTTGCTATCACTGAGTGTTGTAACATTGGATTGTAACTCGTGACTGTAATAAAATAGTTGCTATCACTGAGTGTTGTAACATTGGATTGTAACTCGTGACTGTAATAAAATAGTTGCTATCACTAAGTGTTGTAACACTGGATTGTAACTCGTGACTGTAATAAAATAGTTGCTATCACTGAGTGTTGTAATACTGGATTGTAACTCGTGATTGTAATAAAATAGTTGCTATCACTGAGTGTTGTAACACTGGATTGTAACTCGTGACTGTAATAAAATAGTTGCTATCACTGAGTGTTGTAACATTGGATTGTAACTCGTGACTGTAATAAAATTGTTGCTATCACTGAGTGTTGTAACATTGGATTGTAACTCGTGACTGTAATAAAATAGTTGCTATCACTGAGTGTTGTAACATTGGATTGTAACTCGTGACTGTAATAAAATAGTTGCTATAACTGAGTGTTGTAACATTGGATTGTAACTCGTGACTGTAATAAAATAGTTGCTATCACTGAGTGTTGTAACATTGGATTGTAACTCGTGACTGTAATAAAATAGTTGCTATCACTGAGTGTTGTAACATTGGATTGTAACTCGTGACTGTAATAAAATAGTTGCTATCACTGAGTGTTGTAACACTGGATTGTAACTCGTGATTGTAATAAAATAGTTGCTATCACTGAGTGTTGTAACATTGGATTGTAACTCGTGACTGTAATAAAATAGTTGCTATCTCTGAGTGTTGTAACATTGGATTGTAACTCGTGACTGTAATAAAAATGTTCAAGCATTCTTGTGATAGTAAGCAGTAAGTATTGATTAAAATATAAACGTGTTGCCAGCATGGTTGTAATTGAACGAGATGTCTGTAAATAAATTTTAATATGTTGCCAGCATAGTTGTGAAAGTACGTTGTGTCTTCAACAAAGTATAAACGTGTTGCCAGCATGATTGTGATTGTACGGTATGTCTTCAACTAAATATAAACATGTTGCCAGAATGGTTGCGATTGTACGAGATGCTTGCGAATAAATGTAAATGTGTTGCGAGCATGGTTGTGTTTATACGTTATGTCTTCATCAAAATATAAACTTGTTGCCAGCATGGTTGTGATAGTGCGGGATGTCTTCAACTAATTGTGAACGTCTTGCCAGCATGGTTGAGATGATATACTTTATGTCTCCAACAAAATATAAATGTGCTGTTAGTATGGTTGCAACTGTACGTTATATCTTTATCATCATCAACCTTGCCTGCTGGCGTAGGTGATCATGTTTCTGCACAACTTTCGATCTCGACAGTTATTTATCATCTCTGCTGTTGACCTTCTGCCAAGCCATTCTCTTAAGCTGTCTGGTATTTTTTCTCTTTGCTTCCCTCTATCTCTTCGTCCCTCAATTTTTCCAGTTGTTAGAATATATTCCAGTTGTTCTCTTCTCATTACATGACCAGAAAATGATGATTGTTTCTTCCTAATATTGGAAATTAGCTCTCTTTTTGCTTTGGCCTCTTTCAGAACGTTTTCTTTACTCTTCTTCACTGTCCATGGTATTCTCAACTTTCTTCTGTAAAACCACATTTCTACAGCCACCAGAATTTTTTGTCTGTTGTCCTATTGTCCATGATTCACATCCATATGTTAAGACTGCCTCTACATAACATTTAAGAACTCTTTTTCTTGTTTCTATTGTCAAAAATGGATTGCATAGTATCTTCCTCATTTTTTGGAAAGCTGCTATTGCCTGAGCCATTCTGCATCTCACCTCTTTTGTACATCTTCCGTTTGAGGTTAACAAAGTTCTCAAAATTTTAATTAATTTACCTATTTTGTTGTTGTTCCACTTGTCTTTATTTTGCACTGAGGTGATGTCTTTTTCTTTGTTGTTACCATTACTTTTGTCTTTTTGCTATTAAGGCTGAGTTCTTTATTTTCACTTTCTTTCACTATAATGTCTAACATGTCTTGTAATTCATTTTCACTCTTAGCGATTAAGACTATCATCAGCATACCTTAGATTAACGTTATATCTTAGCTAAATTTAAACGTGCTGCTAGTATGGCTGTGATTGCAAGTTATAAGTCTTCCTACTCTTTCTTTCTTCACTTCCTCTTGTAACAATCCGGGTGTCGAGGGAGATACAAAGTTCTGGTTTCCGCCTTTTTGGCGGCTTCATTCATTGTCAGTTGATGTTGTTGTAGCGCTTCTTTGATGGTGTCTGTTCATCTTACGCTGGGTTGACAGTATTAGAGAAGCGTTATAAGTCTTTAACAAAATATAAATATACTGCCAACAAATTTGCTACTGTAAATCATAACTCTCAAGCCATAAAAAATCAAACCGTGTTTCCTCATATCTGTCATTGCATGTCTAATCTCGAGCGAAATACAAACGGTTTACAATACGCTTGTGGTTGTAAATCGAGGTTAGATTACGAAATATAACCTTCTGCTTGAGTGTTGTATTTATGCTTACGAAATTGTTGTAAAGATGGAAGAAAATTGATAAACGCGTTAACATTTATTGTAACGTTCTTGGAAAGCAATACCAGAACTCCAATGGAATGTGAGCAATCTTATCTTATGCCTTGGCTTTTCTTTTTTTTTTCTAAACAAAAATGTTGAAAGCCCCGATTTCCCTCAAGTAACGTATTAATCTACAGAAAGAAAAGACAAAATAACCATTTCAGTTATAAAATTATACAAACGTTGCATACTGTTTTTATTACAAATAAGACGTAATGTAAACGTTCCTCTACGTCTTAAGGCGTTAGCGCCTATATTTTGTTCAGTAACCAACCGCACACTTGATGGGTGAAATGGTCAGTATCACTTCAAGTCGCTCTACAACCTCAGAAAAAAAAAACATTTATGGTTTCCATTTTCAAAGCTGGATGAACATTTAAGCTGTGTCTGACCGAAAATAAAATCCTCACATCTGGGAATTGAACTGCATTCTAGTTAGTAGCTGTGTACACTAACAACTTAGCCACCGACGCCTATCTATAGGAAAAAAATCATTTAAAATATCATAATGTTACATTTGTAATGCCCTGGGTTTTCCTATTAAATCATACTGCGACTAGAACACGTTCTTAAACCATCACCCCGTCATCATCAAGAACCGTGCCTACTGGCGTAGGTGATCATGTCTTTCCACATCTTTCGGTCTCGACAGTTATTTATCATTTCTGTTGTTGACATTCTGCTAAGCCATACTCTTAAGCTGTCTGGTATTTTTTCTCTTCGCTTCCCTCAGTCTCTTCGTCCCTAAATTTTCCCAGTTGTCACAATATATTCCAGCTGTTCCCTTCTCATTACATGGACCAAAAATGATGATTGTTTCTTCCTAATATTGGAAACCAGCTCCCATTCTGCTTTGGCCTCTTTCAGAACGTTTTCATTAATCTTCTTAGCTGTCCATGGTATTCTCAACATTCTTCTGTAAAATCGCATTTCTACAGCATTTAGTGATTTTCTAGTCTGTTGTCCTATTGTGTACGATTCACGTCCATATGTTAAGACTGGCTGTACATAACATTTAAGAACTCTTTTTCTTACTTCTATTATCAAAAATGGATTGCACAGTATCTTCCTCAAATTTTTTAACCCTGCTTTTAACTGTGCCATTTTGCATTTCACCTCTGTTTTCTCAAATCAAGAAACAATTTTTAAAAATCTACCAAACAGTAGCCTGGCAAGTTGAGACGAAAGAGAATAAGGTTAACGACAACGTCACGCATAACAAACAGTATGAGCAGATATACACAGTGGTGATCGGATGTGGGACACTAAATGCTGTATAAGGGACTAATAAAGACAAAGAGATGGTGTTCCTATGCTACAAGACAAGGCAGTTGCTGACTGTTGTGTGGGATCATGGCCAATGACAAGAAGTCGAAATTAAAGAAACAAGAATTTTATATAGATATAGGACAGGAGTGAGAATAAGCACACAAATGGAAACAACAACATTTAAGAAAAGAAGAACAAATAGAATGGAAGTTACAGAGAGAGAGAGAGAGAGAGAGAGAGAGAGAGAGAGAGAGAGAGAGCATAGACGAAATAAAAAAAAAAGAGGATGAGATGAAACATGTCCACGCCAGCTTAAAGGGTAAGCTCTGAAGGTGAAGAATGAAAGGAGATAACGCATTCATGCCAATTTGATGGGTGAATTCTGAAGTGGAAGAATGAAAGGAGATAACGCATTCACGCCCATTTGATGGGTGAATTCTGAAGTGGAAGAATGAAAGGAGATACCGCATTCACGCCCATTTGATGGGTGAATTCTGAAGTGGAAGAATGAAAGGAGATAACGCATTCACGCCCATTTGATGGGTGAATTCTGAAGTGCAAGAATGAGAGAAGAAAAAGCATTCACGCCCATTTAATGGGTGAATTCTGAAGTGAAATAGTAGGCGAAGACAACGTATTCACGCACATTTGATGGGTGAATTCTGAAGTGCAAGAATGAAATAAGACAAAGCACTCACGCCCAAATAGTTGAGTGGATTCTGAATGGGAAGAATGTGAGACAGAGCAGGATCTTGATCAGTACTGGGTCGCTGATTCTGATACAAACAGTCAGATATGAGCCGCTGACCAATTCAGTTTGGACGCTGTTCGATATTTTGGACTCTCTGTCTAGTTAAACGGAACTCTGTCTGGTTTAACATTGAACTCCAAAAGTATGACCCGATAAACGATAAGAGTTATTTATTTTCAGCTGACTCTTAGTTCTGACGGAATGGAGGTCATCATCATCGAGTGCCTTCTCCGCAACGAAGGTTGGCTACCATGGAGCGCCATTCTGCTCTGTCTCTTGCTTTGATGGTGCAGGTTGTCATACGCTGATTTGTCCCTCTTTTTATGTTACTCGTCCATGTTAGTCTTGGTCTGCCTCTGCCTCTTTTACCTTGTATTTTCCCCTCCAGGATTACATTTAGTAAGCTGTTGTGTCTCTTAACATGTCCCAAAAATCGCATTTGTCTTGTTTGAATTGTGCTTAGTAGTTCTCTTTTCATTTTTAGTTGTTTTAAGACTTCATCTTTTGTTTTCTTTTCCTTCCATCCGATTCTACCTATTCTTCTTTATATCCGCATTTCAAAATCTTCATTGTCGATAGAGGAGGTCATCGTTCTGACTAATCTATGTTCTGATTCTGTGCTGGTCCTATTTGTTGGTTGTATGTTACTTGCTTTCGCTCACTCAATGACTTTATCCATCACCCTTAAAAGGCGGTTGAGTGGGTGTGTATGTGTTGTGTTTTTGGCAGTAGAATTGTGTTATTGGCACCTTTCGACCCAACACATCCGACATCAACAAAGCATTTTATTAGTACCGAGTTGCCTTCCATCTCAATCCCTACTCGCTTGGCCAGACTAGACTGGTTTGTCTGTTTCTGGTGACACAGCGAAGAGGTAGAGCACAGTTTGGATAGTTCTGGTTCACCAATCCTGGCCAAATCATCAGTTATGAGTCGCTGGCAACTTTCAGTTATGTCGCTACCGAGCACTTCTGCTCCCTGGTAATGATTACAAATATCAAGAAGTGTATGTGAATTTATGTAATCGCAGGTGCTTGAACCGTTTACTTTCAGTTAAAACGAAGTACGCGTTCTATTCACGCTTCAAGGCAAATGGAGAATATTTTGTTTATATTTTGGTATTGTCTATTCTTTTCATTTGCCAACAGCAAAGTTTATGAGTTATAGGATAAGTATAACGCCACACCGCTCTTCTTTCTAACAAATTATATAAGATACCCATTTTTGGAAGCTGGGTGACACTCCTAAGCAGTTTCAGTAAGAATATATGAACTGGTCTCGGACCATTTTGGTTCGAACGAGCGCATTAACCATTCAGCCATCGAGATGTTCATGTTAGTTTTTTTGTTAAGGTTCATGTTTGGCAAACGTTTACGAAAACTTAAAACAAAAAGTCGTGACGGGAGAGCGTATCAATCTAATTTTAGACCTTATCGTGATGTTATGTTCGTATCTTCCCAGGTTTGGTTTATTTTTACCATAAACTGCTAAGGTGTTTGTAACCGTAGAATGATAATAGTTGTAGAAACAAAGAAGAGACATGAGACAGTTGAAGACATGATTGTTTCACTACCTGAAGCTAGAGAAAATATTGGCGGTTTGTAGTATGAAGACGGAAAAAAAAGGCAAGAGGCTGATCTATACTAATATAATACAAAAAGTGTTCATTGAAAAGATTTAAATAAATAGGCAATGTAGATACCAATGTTATTTGTTTTGATGACATCAACAGAGTTGTGCAGAAACATGGACGATAAACTTGAAAACAGAAGAAAACTGAAGTCCTTTAAATGCGAATCTATAGAAGAATGGAAATAAGTGAGCGGGCAGAGAAAACATCAAATAATTAAGTTTTGAAACAGCCGAAAATGAAGACAAAATTAAAAAATACAATTTGAAAAAAAAAAGACAAATGAAATTTCTAGGACACGTAAAGAAGAACAATAATTTACTTAATGCAGAACATAAAAAATAAACGGTTGTAGAGGTAGACAGGATAAAATTATATGAAAACAATGAGAAATAGATAGGAGAGTTTATGACAAAGTGGAACATAAAAGCAAGAGACAGACAGACAGAAATGATGATCCGAGGTAATCAATCTTCGACGCGGTGGAAGCACAAGGTGATGATGAGATATGAAGTGTGAATCCAAATAGTCTATAATGTTTAGTTATTCGTGTTTTTGGTCTTTAATCCACAAGACGTATTAACTATTGTGTGATTCATTTGCCTGTTCAAATTATCTATTACTTTTGTTGTAGTATTGCCTGTTCATGATACTCACTCGATCAATAATGCATTTGTTATATACTGCTATTTCTCGCGGGGTGAAATTATACCTGAAGCTCTTCAAAAATGCCTGAATGCGAGTTCGATACACAGTGGCAGCCAGTATTTTCTATTTAAGGTGAAAATCTTTCTATTAAAGGTGAAAATCTTTCTATTGAAGGTGAAAATCTTTCTAATGATGGTGAAAATGTTTCTATTGGAGGTGAAAATCTTTCTATTGCAGGTGGACTACTTTCTATTGGATGTGAACTACTTTCTATTGGAGGTGAATTACTTTATATTGGAGGTGGACTAATTTATGTTGGAGGTGAACTACTTTCTTTTGTAGGTGAATTACCTTCTATAAAGTAAAAGTAAAGTACCCCCGTCACGCGAAGTGGCGTATAGGTAATATGGTGTTAGTGACCATAAATTTTACAAACCTTCGGCACATGATTTTTGGGGTAATGAGGTCAGTATTACGCCCGTGCCGCTTTACTTTCCCAGAAAAAAATCCGGTACCCATTAAAGGCTAGGTGAACCCGGAAGCCGTCGGTTGGGATCGAACCCTACCTCTTGTTCTTTGTAGTCCAGTTCACTAACCACTGAGCTATCGCGGTTCCATTACCTTCTATTGTAGATGAATTATTTTTTATTGGAGGTGAACTACTGTATATTGAAGGTGAACTACTTTCTGTTGTAAGTTAGTTACTTTCTATTGTAGGTGAATTACTTTCTATTGTAGGTGAATTACTTTCTATTGTAAGTGAATTACTTTTTATTGAAGGTGAATTACTTTCTATTATATGTGAATTACTTTATATTAGAGGTGACCCCCTTTCTATTGGAGGTAAACTACTATATAATGGAGGGGAACTACTTTCTATTGCAAGTAAACTAATTTATATTGAAGGCTAACTACTTTCGTTTGGAGGTTAATTAATTTCTATTGTCGGTGAACAATGTCTGATCTAAAAAAAAAAACCTTGCTGCCTACAATGGGCACGTAGCCTTTATTCTTGAGTCTAGTGGCTTTGCGTGAGTTTCCCCACATGGAGCAAGGTTTATATGTAGGTTCACAGCCTCCTAGAAACGGCTGGTACACTGTTTTCTCTTATTTATTATTACTAGTTTTTGTCTTTATAAAATGATGCTCCCATAATAAGAATGTTGCTTTCCGGGCATCCCTCCATTAAACCCTTCCCATGATACGCCACTGCCCTATTCCCATAGAATCGCATGGCTCCCTCCCTTCAAACACTCGACAACAATTTTAATTGATTAGATTTTCGAAATATAATATTAACTACATTTATATCCTTGTGTTACATCATGTGTAAGACGGGTGCGTACTGTTTATTACATATATGGACTACATATGCGAAGTTAGCCAATCCGTCAGAGACAGAGGAAATCTGCGATCTTCTATTTGCAAATGATCAGGCACTAATACATGGGGAAAATGAAGACCTACAAGAACACTTAAAAATAGTCAACAGCACAGGCACAAATTACAACATGAAAATCAACATCAACAAAATAGAAGTCATGAATATCGCAAAAGAGAAACAGAACATCGACATAACTATAGACGGCATAAAACTAAAGCAGGAAGATGAATTTAAATACCTATGAAGTCTAGTGACAAACCACAATTCACAAACAGCAGAAATGGACTCAATTTTGGAAAAAATGCTTGTCAAATCATTGGACATCTATCACCACCATTGTCCAAAAAGGAAATAACTCTAGAGGCAAAGCGGGCACTCTACAATACAATCTTCATCCCAACGTTGTGCTACCAATGCCAGTCCTGGACCCTACAATACAATCTTCATCCCAACGTTGTGCTACCAATGCCAGTCCTGGACCCTACAATACAATCTTCATCCCAACGTTGTGCTACCAATGCCAGTCCTGGACCCTACAATACAATCTTCATCCCAACGTTGTGCTACCAATGCCAGTCCTGGACCCTACAATACAATCTTCATCCCAACGTTGTGCTACCAATGCCAGTCCTGGACCCTACAATACAATCTTCATCCCAACGTTGTGCTACCAATGCCAGTCCTGGACCCTACAATACAATCTTCATCCCAACGTTGTGCTACCAATGCCAGTCCTGGACCCTACAATACAATCTTCATCCCAACGTTGTGCTACCAATGCCAGACCTGGACCCTAGATGCAAGAATAATAAGAAAGTAACCTCTACAGAGATTAAATGCGTTAAACGAATGACAGGAAACAGTCTGAGAAAAAATATCAGAAATGAAGAAGTGAGAAAAAGACTAGGAATAATCCCCGCCATAGAATATATAAAGAAACAACAGATAAAATGGTTTGGCCACGTGACAAAGGAGAGTAATCAAAACAAAACACAGTGAGCCTTCAATAAACGTTTCAAGAACACCAGACCCAAGGGCCGACTACGAAAAGGATCGATTGACGGAACATTAGAAACACTAGGAAACAGCAGCAGAGGCGTACAGAAGAGCAAAAGACCGCAAATTATATCTCCCCTCGACGCTGAAAGTAAAATTAGGAAGGAAAAAAGAAGCTATCCTTGTGAATCATTTTATTTTTTAATGAACATTTTCTACTTCCCTCCCTTTGTGAGATAATAATGCTGGTTCTGTTGTAAAATGTTACATGGGGGCCCCGTTACATTTTTGTCTCCCACGGCGGATGGTAAGTAACGGAAATCGCCTTGTAACAGAGTATTACAAAGACACAGGTGAAGAAAAGCATGAAATGCTGCATGAGAAGTTAGCCTGTCATATTTCCTGTATTCTCTTCATCATTCGTTTCCAACTTGCTGTCACTGCTTTCCAACTAAGCGTCAATTATTCACTGTAAAAGAACGGGCTAGAGTCTTGCTATATCTGGAGGCTCTCTCTACCTTAATCTATTCCAGAAAAATCACAAGCGACCCCTACGGACTTGTCCTAGACGGCATCGTTTCTGCCGCTGGCTAGTAGCAACGTTATCGTGTCAAATAATTTGCGTTAGCTTTTGCTTATATAGGAAAGCTATCATCATCATGTACCATACCGGTTGGCGTAGGCGATCATGTCCTTCTACGATCTTCTATCTACAGTGCATCGTATCAGTTCTGTTGTTGACTGCTTTCCATGCCGCCATGACACCAAGCTATCCAGTATTTTCTCTCTCTGTCGTCCGCGATCTCTCTGTCCTTTTATTTTGCCAGTTGTAACCAAGTATTCCAATTTTCCTCTTCTCATGATGTGCCCGAAAAATGTTGATTGTTTCTTTCTTATGTTTTTTAGGAGCTGCCTTTTTGTATTGGCCTCTTTGAGAACTTCCTCATTGATCTTTTTATCAGCATATCGCAAATTATTTATGTTGTGACCGTTGACTTCAATTCCTTTTTTGTCTACTATTGATCTCATTACATATTCGCTGTAAAGTGAAAACAAATCCGGCGACAGAACACAGCCTTGTCTAACTCCTTGTTTTATAAATTGAAATTGTCCTGTTTGGTTGTTAATTCGTATAGCTGCTGTTTGTTGCCAGTACATGTTTTTTATGATTCGCAGATCCTTGCCATCAATGTTTAATTTCTCCAGCATATTGATTATTTACATATGCTTTACTTTGTCAAATGCTTTTGTGTAGTCTATAAAGCACATATATAGATCTTTCTTTACCTGTATAGATCTTTCTATCAATTTTCTTAAAAAGATGTATATTGCATTATTGGTGCTTTTTCATTCCACAAATCCACATTGTTCCTCACTTATTTCTGGTTTTATTTTGTTTCTTACGCGTCTCATGATGATTCTTAGTAATATTTTCGTCATGTGGCTCATGAGACTAATAGTGCGATGGTCGTCACAATCAGTGGCGCCTGACTTCTTCGGTATGGCTACAAAGATAGATTTTAGTAGATCTTCTGGTATGTGTCCAGTGTTATATATGTCATTGAGTAGTTTTGTTATGACTTGTACTCCCAGCTCTCCTAATGCATTTATCTCTTCTATTGTTATATTGTCGGGACCTGGAGCTTTGCCTCTTTTCATGTGTTTAATTGTGTCCTCCACTTCACTCTGCATAATTGGTAGGCCTGTGTGTCTTTGTTTGAACTGTTTAATTCTGATTTTCATCATCATAGAGATGACTGATATATTCTGTCCATCTTCCTATTGTTTTCTCCTATCCCATCATTATATTTCCTTCCTTTGACTTTACACATCCTGAGACTTCTTTTCTACCTGTTAATTCATTTAACTGATTGTGCATAAATTGTGAGTCTTTCTTTTGTTGTTTTTCCATTTCTTCACATTTCTGTTTTAACCATCCTTCCTTTGATTCTCTGCATTTGTTCTGGATCTCTTTGTAGAATATTTTATATGTCCGTTCTTCGTTCTTATGTTTCCTTCTTTCATCCATTAGTTGTAATATTTCTTCTGTCATCCATTTCTTTTTGTTGATTCTTTTGGTCACTGGTATAACTTCTTTTGATATTTGTTGAATCGATTGTTTGAGCATTTCCCACTGCTCCTCGGTGTCCTATATTTTCTCTATAGCATTATATCTATTTTGTACTATCGTGCCATACTTATCACTCATCTGTTTATCTACTCTAAGTATATCTAGTTCTCATTTTATATTTCTTGGTGATGTCTGTGCCTTCCGCAGTTGTATTCTTATCTTCCCAACCACTGGTACATGGTCACTATTGCAATCTGCTCCTGGCCTTGTTTTAACAGATGTTAGCCCATTCCTGAATCTTCTCTGTAACAGTAAAAAATCAATTTCATTGTGTACTTTTTTGTCTGGGCTTTGCCATGTCCATAGTCGCCTAGGGTGTTGTTGAACCAGGTGTTACCTATAATCATTTCATTGTGTCTTTACCCAACCTATCAATCTATCCCCTCTGTCATTCGTCTCTCCAAGGCCATGCCCCGCAGTCACATTTTCCACTTTAGCTGTTCCTACCTTTGCATTGAAATCCCCTAATATAATAGTTATTTATTGAGATTTACACTGTTCCATGGTCATCTCTAGCTTGTTGTAAAAAGTGTCAATGTCCTCTTCTTCGCTATTACTTGTTGGTGCATAAACTTGAATTATGTTGATATCCATTGGTCTACCTCTCAATTTTACTAGCAGAATTCTATCTGATACTGGCCAAAATCCTTTCACTGTTTTGCTTCTTTCTCTATCTAACATGATGCCTACATCTCTTTCGTGTGTGGTTCCCCCAGAGTAAATTACATTTCCACTGTCGCGTTGTAATAATCCTGCTTCTTTCCATCTCATTTCACATAGTCCCAGGATGTTCAATTTCATTCTCTTCATTTCTTGACTGATGTTTTCTATTTTACCAACCTGGAATGCTGATCTAATGTTCCAAGTTCCTATTGCTAGTCTCTCTTTATTTTTGATCTTGCATACAGTAGCTTGATGACGATCGGGTGTCACCTGTAGCACATGACACTCCCTACCGGTCGAGGTGGCTATGAAGTCCCCATTAACGTCGTTAGCTGTAGATATAAAGTTGTGATTTGTCATGATTAGTCCAGGCAATTTAAGAAGGTAGTGTTGCCATTCCTTTCCTTCTTGGCAGTGACTGTACTAGTCGGAGATCGCAGCCATTGTCTCTATACTTGAGATCATCTGCTTGCCATCGCGGTGTGGGGACCATAATCGGCACTACTTGTCGGCTGCTCCCACAACACCATCCACCACCTGCTCCAATGGCTTCACATAACCCTGAAAGGGGACTAAACGGGAAAGCTATCAGTGCACGAAAATATCAAGTTTTGTTGTTTTGTAATGGACTTCTGTGGAGCTAGCCAGCATTAGCTGAGCTTTCATTGTTTCTTCGGAGTGAAAATGAGCAAAACATGAAACATATTATCTCTGAGCAAGAAGATGAATATACGTTTAATGTCTTCCTGGACACTTGTAGATCACGTGCATTATGTTCGCTTCAAATAAAATTTGATTGGGCTGATCTTTTCATATTCTTATTTCGAGAAAAAAAATCTGTTCACATAAGCCTTTTTAAACAACACTCTCATCCCCACCAATTTGTCTGCCAATCTTCGTTTACTGTTATTAGATTTACATATCTTCTGCTTATACGAATGTTATTTGTTGTAGCTATTCCTGTTTCAGGCAACGGCCTTTTCCCCTAAGACGATGCTTTTGGTAACTTCTATATGTTCGCGAATCCAAACAGGCAAATAATACAACAAACTGTAAGAAAAAATAAAGGTACAGTCAAGGTAAAGTACAAGATTTGAATTGGCCTCTTAGCACGCGAGTTTTCATCAATTTGTGCTCGGACGCCTATCAGGAAATGTGTTCGGAGACTACTGGATAATGTCCCTTTAAACATCGAAACTCACGATGCGAGGCGGCATTCCTCACCTTCCAAGAGTGCTACCCTGGTACCCGTTTCTGCCAGTGGCTGGGTCGATCGTGGGGGTATTTCTTATTTACCCAACCATGAGTACAACTCACACTGCTTCCAGCGAGAGTCGAACAAAGGTTGTCCAAACGTCGGTAGCCCAGTCGGGTGGTTTTCCCAACTAGGCTACCGAGACCCCCAAAAATGAGTTACCAAGTACAGTTCTCTAATGAAATCGATCAAGTTTCTCCATGCTCTGTCTCTAAAGCTTTGTCAGTTTTGTTGATAATTTCCAAACAAGCTGTTCTCTTCGAGTATATTTTTTTCTATTTCTCTGTCTGTCTGTCTGTCTGTCTGTCTGTCTGTCTGTCTGTCTGTCTGTCTGTCTGTCTGCCTGCCTGCCTGCCTGCCTGCCTGTCTGTCTGTCTGTCTGTCTGTCTGCCTGCCTGCCTGCCTGCCTGCCTGCCTGCCTGCCTGCCTGCCTGCCTGTCTGTCTGTCTGTCTGTCTGTCTGTCTGTCTGTCTGTCTGTCTCTCTATCTATCTATCTATCTATCTATCTATCTATCTTCATCTCCTAACTGATTCAGTTACCATAACAAATTTAAGCTGATCTTTTCTTATCACGTGACCAAAAAGTTACGATTGTCTCCTCCATTTGTTTGTAGGAAGCCTCTTCACTTTGACCTCTTTCAGAACATTATTGTTACTCTTTCTAACCGTTCACAATCATCTCCACATTCATCCGTTGGAACAGAATTTTGTGATATCCGATTCTGTGATATGCTCGTGCCCTCCAGATCTTGATCCTATCATCCATGATTAGAAAGTCGAGAATATACCCCATTGTTACACAGGGAGTGTCCCTCGTACACCCCAAGATAATGCGCATATCTCCATTGTGTATTTCCTCCAATTTGTCAATTTGCGTCTTACTGGCTGTAAGAACTGCCGGGCATTCTCGATTGGTGCGAGGACTAGTCCCTGGAACAGAGGGGTAAGTATCTTATGCTCGATGTTCCACGTGGTCCTCGAAAACACAGGCTGTGATCAAACTTAACTCCGAGGTATGTCATCACCCTGACCCTGACCACCTCATCAGCTCCACTTCGTACCACCGTATTAATGATATGATTGTTAAGTGATAACCATGCAACTGATGATTTATTAGGATTAACCAAGGCACCTGATACTCCACACTAAGAAGAGATGCGATCGAGTTCGTTTTGAGTGGAAGTAGTGTAGATATGAAGTGTCGTTAATACGAGAGTGGGAGTAGTGTAGATGTGAAGTGTTAACATGATAGTAGGAGTAAAGTAGATGTAAAGTGTTATAACGAGAGTGGGAGTAGTGTAGATGTGAAGTGTTAACATGATAGTAAGAGTAAAGTAGATGTGAAGTGTTGTTATAACGAGAGTGGAAGTAGTGTAGATGTGAAGTGTTAACATGATAGTAGGAGTAAAGTAGATGTGAAGTGTTAATACGAGAATGGGAGTAATGTAGATGTGAAGTGTTGTTAAACTTTGAGTGGGAGTAGTGTAGATGTGAAGTGTTAACTTTTAGTGAGAGTAGTGTAGGTGTGAAGTGTTGTTAACATGAGAGTGGGAGTAGTGTAAATATGACACGTTGTAAACATGAGGATGGCAGTAGTATAGATCATTATCATCTAGTACCGAGCTTAGTGGCGTAGGTGATCATGTCTCTCCACAACTTTCGATCTCGGCAGCTATTTATCATTTCTGTTGTTGACCTTCTGCCAAGCCATTCTCTTAAGTTGTCTGTTATTTTTTCTCTTTGCTTCCCTCTATCTCTTCGTCCCTCAATTTTTCCAGTTGTTACAATATATTCAAGTTGTTCTCTTCTCATTACATGGCCAAAAAATGATGATTGTTTCTTCCTAATATTGGAAATTAAGAAATGTTGGACATTATAGTGAAAGAAAGCAAAATAAAGAACTCAGCCTTAATAGCAAAAAGACAGAGGTAATGGTAACAACAACGAAAAAGACATCACTTCAGTGCAAAATAAAGACAAGTGGAACAATATTAAAACAGGTAAATGAATTTAAATATTTGGGAACTTTGTTAACCTCAGACGGAAGATGTACAAAAGAGGTGAGATGCAGAATGGCTCAGGCAAAAGCAGCTTTCCAAAAAATGAGGAAGTTACTACGCAATCCATTTTTGACAATAGAAACAAGAAAAAGAGTTCTTAAATGTTATGTAGAGCCAGTCTTAACATATGGATGCGAATCATGGACAATAGGACAACAGACAAGTAGTATAGATAGGAAAGCATATAACGTTCTTGTGATAGAATAGATCTTACAGTGATAAAGAGCAAATTGTGAAGAGTGAGGAAACCTGCATTCTTCTACTACGTAAGCCACGTACACCAGATATGTAGAACTGAAG
Organism: Megaustenia siamemsis; assembly: GCA_032433765.1. Taxonomy (NCBI): domain Eukaryota; kingdom Metazoa; phylum Mollusca; class Gastropoda; order Stylommatophora; family Ariophantidae; genus Megaustenia; species Megaustenia siamemsis. The sequence goes on from JAVIAB010000051.1 coordinate 63,131,475, forward strand.
CCATCTCTGTTTAGAAACATATTCGCTGCCTCTGTGATGTGAGAACAGTAAGCAAACTCAACCCTACCTATCATGTCTCATCATTTATTAATACTTTAACTGCTGGCATAGGTGATCATCCAAAACACAGGAAGCTTACACAGAGGTGAATAAAGAAGTAAGAAGATGCATTAAAAGGGATAAGAGGAAATATATCGATGAACTAGCTAAAAAGACAGAAGAAGCAGTAAATAAAGGGAATATGAAAGAACTGTACAACAGTACAAAGAAACTAAGTGGAAAATACAAACAGATCAATGCCTTTATTAAAGATAAGAAAGGAAATCTGCTGAGTAATATAAGGGAACAAATGGAGAGATGGAAGGAGCACTTTGAAGAACTTTTGAACAGACCAGGCTCAAATAATCCTCCAGATATACTACCAGCAGAAGAAGAGTTACACGTTAACTGTGGAAAAAAAAGCAAAGAAGAAATAATGAAAGCCATCAAACTATTAAAATATGGTAAAGCCACAGGACCAAATGAAATTCCTTCGGAAGCCATCAAAGCAGATATTAACACCTCTACCAAGATGTTACATAATCTATTTGATACAATTTGGGAGAGGAAAGAAATACCTAAAGACTGGAAAGAAGGTTATATGGTCAAACTACCAAAGAAAGGAAGTTTACAGGAGTGCACAAATTATAGGGGAATTATGTTACTATCAGTGCCAGAAAAAATACTAAGCAGAATCAATCTGGAGAGACTAAAAGAGGCCATAGAGAAACATTTGAGAGATGAGCAAGCAGGTTTTAGGAAGAACAGATCATGTGCTGATCAAATAACTACTCTATGTATAATAGTTGAACAAAGTTTAGAACTAAAATCCCCACTTTATATTTGATTCGTAGATTACGAAAAGGCATTTGATAGTTTAGTCAGAGGAATGCTTTGGGAGTTGCTGAGTCATTACGGAATTCCCATAAAGTTTATTAACCTGATAAAACCAATGTATGAAGGAACGAAATGTAGTGTGGCACATGAAGGACAGCTTACGGGCGCATTTTAAATAAGAACAAGAGTAAGGCAGGGATGACTATTGTCTCCATTTCTCTTTCTACTGGCCATAGATTGGATTATGAAAATAACTCAAAACAACAGAAATGGAATACAGTGGTCACTGACCAAGCAACTGGATGATTGAGACTTTGCTGATGACATAGCTCTCCTATAACACTATCCATTAACATATGCAGGATAAAATGAGCATACTTGATGAGAGATCATAATAGCTGGGACTATAGATTAACAGAGATAAGACCAACATTATGAGAATTAATGCAGTTGGCAATAACCAAATAAAATTAGGAGAAATACCGCTACTAGACGTACAATCTTATATATATCTGGGCAGTAACATAGATAAAGAGGGAGGAACAGAAAATGATACCAAAATAAGGATATAAAAAGCAAGAGGAGCTTTCGTTGCACTGGGAAATATATGGAAATCCAAAGAAATTAGGTTAAATATAAAAATAAAAATTTTCAACTCAAATGTTAAGTCGGTCCTATTATATGGCCGTGAAACATGGAGAACAACAAAATTGACAATCATGAAGATACAGACTTTCATTAATGGATGCTTACGCAGAATAAAAGGATGGAAACGGCAGGACAAAATCACTAACATAGAATTATGGAAATGTACCAGGCAAATACCAGTGGATAAGGCGATACAGCGAAGACGATGGCGCTGGATAGGACACACACTGCGGAAGCCAACTGAGAGTATTACACAACAGGCCCTTTTTGGAATTCCCAGGGGAAAAGATAAAGAGGAAGACTAAGGAATTCTTGGAAAAGACAGATAGAAGCAGAGATGAAGATGATGGGGAAAACATGGATGGATTGATCTTAAAAGAATGGCAAAAAAACAGATCGACTTGGAAAGTGTTTGTTGAAGACCTATGCTCCACATGGAGTTAAAAAGATAGAAGATAGGTGATCAGGTCTCTTAACAACCTTTTATTTCTACAACTTCTTATTATTTCCGTTTGACTCCTACTAAACCATCCTCTTATGCTGCCTGGTATACGTTCTCTTCGTTTCTTCTCTCTCTGTTCTACCAACATTTCCCATGCCTGTAAAAGTTGAAAAATCACGGACAGCGGAAATAACTTCCGACACGCCACTGTAAATTAGCACGAAAGTGACCACAGGATAACATTGAGTCGGAATGGGCACATAATTTGCATAAAGCGACATCTGTCCGGGACTGGAAATTCTTGAGAACAGAGGCGAATATAGATTACTTGTCACTTGTGTCTGGGACTTCTTTCAGAATCCGGATCACTTTGTAAGCGAGACCCCATCACTGGGGACTATTACCTTCTATTTCAGAGACGGTGCAACGCAGTGATAACACGTTGATTGAATGGCCGAGCGGTTCTTGCTTGGCTTCCTCATTGGAACTGTCTAGTCTGCAGTGTTGTAATAATGGGATCCTAAAGCTAAAAAGATGTAATATAATCACGGTAAGAGCAGTTCTGAATATACATTGAGTTAATGGTCGGCGTGGGAGCTGTAATAGCTCAGTCATTAGTGAACTGGACTAAAAAGGACTAGAGAAATTAATACCTGATTTTTTTCTGGGAAAGTAAAGCGGCATGGGCGTAATGCCGACCACATTACACTAAAAATCATGTGCCGAAGATCTATTAAAAAAATTATGGTCACTAACACCTTACACTAATACCATAGTAAAGAACCCCCATACGCCACTTGGCGTGACCGGGTTCTTTACTTTTCGTGGCAAGGCGCTGTGCCACTGAGTACGGATTCGATCCTGCCTTGGTTCATATTTTTTTCTGTTGTTGATTATTTGTCATTTTTTCCGAGTGCTGTAAACATACCACATCCTCTGAATTGATTCACTTCTTTACTTTTAACTTCTGATGGACGACGTCATTCTGTTAGGTTAATTCCCTTCGTATCTCCACGATGCATTATGCTATGGGACTGTTTTACCTTCCTTTTCTTTGCTGCGCAATCCATTTTCTTTGTTACACGTTTCTTCTTATTTATTGTACTTTTAAAAATCTTTGTTGCACACTCTAGCTTTTTGTCACACTAATTTTTTTTATGTTGCATATTCTACCATTTCATTGCAAACTCTGTCTTGTTTGTTCCACATTCTAATTTTTATTATAAACTCTGCCTTGTTTGTTCCACATTCTAATTTTTCATTACAAACTCTGCCTTGTTTGTTCCACATTCTAATTTTTCATTACAAACTCTGCCTTGTATGTTGCACATTCTAATTTTTCATTACAAACTTTGCCTTGTATGTTGCACATTCTACCTTTTCATTACAAACTCTGCCTTGTATGTTGCACATTCTACCTTTTCATTAAAAAACTCTGCCTTGTATGTTGCACATTCTACCTTTTCATTACAAACTCTGCCTTGTTTGTTGCACATTCTACCTTTTCATTACAAACTCTGCCTTGTATGTTGCACACTCTACCTTTAAATTACAAACTCTGTCTTGTTTATTGCACATTCTAATTTTTCATTATAAACTCTGCCTTGTTTGTTCCACATTCTAATTTTTCATTATAAACTCTGCCTTGTTTGTTCCACATTCTACCATTCCATTGCAAACTCTGTCTTGTTTGTTCCACATTCTAATTTGTATTATAAACTCTGCCTTGTTTGTTCCACATTCTAATTTTTCATTACAAACTCTGCCTTGTTTGTTCCACATTCTAATTTTTCATTACAAACTCTGCCTTGTATGTTGCACATTCTAATTTTTCATTACAAACTCTGCCTTGTTTGTTCCACATTCTAATTTTTCATTACAAACTCTGCCTTGTATGTTGCACATTCTAATTCTTCATTACAAACTCTGCCTTGTATGTTGCACATTCTACCTTTTCATTACAAACTCTGTTTTGTTTGTTGCACATTCTACCTTTTCATTACAAACTCTGTCTTGTTTGTTGCACATTCTACCCTTTCATTACAAACTCTGTTTTGTTTGTTGCACATTCTACCTTTTCATTACAAACTCTGCCTTGTATGTTGCACATTCTACCTTTAAATTACAAACTCTGTCTTGTTTATTGCACATTCTAATTTTTCATTATAAACTCTGCCTTGTTTGTTCCACATTCTACCATTCCATTGCAAACTCTGTCTTGTATGTTGCACATTCTAATTTTTCACTGCAAACTCTGCCATGTTTGTTTCACATTCTACCTTTTCTTTGCAAACTCTGCCTTGTTTGTTCCCTTTCTAAATGTCTGTTACAAATTCTGCCTTGTTTGTTTCACATTCTACCTTTTCATTACAAACTCTGCCTTGTTTGTTCCACATTCTACCTTTTCATTACAAACTCTGCCTTCGATTCCCGCTGGGAGCAGTGTGAATTGTACTCGTGGTTGTAAAAATTTAAAAAATACCCCCACGGTCGACCCAGCCGTTGGCAGAAATGGGTACCAGGGTATTATCCTGGGAAGGTGAGGAATGTCGCTTCGCATCTGAATTTCGATGCTTGAGGCGACACTATACAGAAATATCCGAACATTTCTGGATAGGCGGCCGAGCACATATGGGTGGAAACTCGCGTGCTAAGACGCCGGTTCAAGTCTCGTACTTTACCTTACCTTTACTCTGCCTTGTTTGTTGCACATTCTAATTTTTCATTACAAACTCTACTTTTTTGTTGTTGCACACCTCATATCATATGTGATACATTCTGATCTGCTCTTACACATATACATTCTTTATGGCATTATTTATCTTCTTTACTGCACGTTCCACCTTCTTTATGTGCAATTTTTCTTTACAAGTTGACCATTTCAAAAACAGTACCGTATATAACGTGAGAACTTCAGCATTGCATATACCTGCTTTATGAATGTAATTTTTAAAAAAGTAAAGTACCCCCGTCACGCCAAGTGGCGTATAGGGAATATGGTGTTAGTGACCATAATTTTTATAGACTTTCGGAACATGATTTTTGGGGTAATGTGATCGGTATTACACCCGTGCCGTTTTACTTTCCCAGAAAAATCCGGTATCCATTTAAGGCTGGGTGAAATCGGAAGCCGTCGGTTGGGATTGAACCCGACCTTTTGTCCTTTGTAGTCCAGTTCACTAACCACTGAGCTATCGCGGCTCCCGCTTGATGAAAGTACTTGATACAAAATACTTTGTCGTTCAAGATTTATCAAACAAAAACAATTATTTATGCTTACATACTGAGTTCATGACTAGTGCAGAAATAATAGAAATGACTAAACATCCAAAAACATCAACTATAATCAAGAAAAGAAAGTGACATATTTTGGTCATGTAATGAGAAAAGACAAGAAGAGAACCTTAAAGTAGGGCCCCAAATTAAAAATAGAAGGTAAAAGAAAAAGAGGTCGACCTAAAGAATCACTAAAAGGAACTTTAAAGTGGGAAGCAACAACAGCAGGCATTATCTCGGGTTCTCTTGCAAAGATTGCGATGACCACTCAGATCAATGACGTATTGCTAGATATAGCGCGAGTCCTTTGCGTTACTGTTAATTGCAAAGTTCATCGGACACGGAGCGTCTAGAATTTCTCCCCCATGTGCCGTCTTCTGCACGAAGCTATAATAGATAGATAGAATACTTACGTTGATGGAAGTTTAACTTATAGAAACATACAAATAGGTTCAGTTTGTCCGAATAACAAACAAAAATGACCCTAGAAGTTGCGAATTCAATGCAATCATTTATAGAAGGTCCATGCTGAGAGGCGTTGGACACCATGTCCTTCCATGACTCTCGATGTTGTGCTTTGAGCAACACTTCCAATGTTGGTTTGTTCTGCTTCTATGCCAACACTTCCAATGATGGTTTGTTCTGGTTCTATGCCGACACTTCCAATGTTGGTTTGTTCTGGTTCTATGCCAACACTTCCAATGTTGGTTTGTTCTGGTTCTATGCCAACACTTCCAATGTTGGTTTGTTCTGCTTCTATGCCAACACTTCCAATGATGGTTTGTTCTGGTTCTATGCCGACACTTCCAATGTTGGTTTGTTCTGGTTCTATGCCGACAAACCTTCCACAAATATATTCCTTCTGTCTAGCTCTTTCCCGGGTCTAGTGCAGTCTTGCATAAATGTATATACGGCTGTTGACACGATTTGTCACCCAAAATGTAACAATAGAAAACAAGTAAAATTAACTCAAAGTTCCTTCAATCGTCCAACTAGTGTGGAAGCATGTCTCTCTATCAGGACAATAACAATAGATAGATCACTCAGAATTCAATATGCACTGTCACATACTGACTCACGAACAAGACCTGCATACAAGGCACATTTCTTTGACATCAGTTTAGAACAGTTTCTGGTACATTTCGAATCTCGTGACACAAATTATGATTTTCTGAGATTTACTTTTGTTGTTATGTCGTTTTGGTAGACAATGTATTAATGTTTACCATATTTATTGTTTTCTTTGTTTTATTGTTATTTCTATTCTTTTCTGTTCACTTTGTCACTCCACTTCAAATTTGCTTGCCACCGGAGCTACTGAGATTAGTGCTCTGTGCACATCATGAGCTACGTTTTTCACCCGGATCGTGTTTCGAAATTCCGATTACTTACGATGAATGGTGGTATCGTATGACGAATGACAGTTCGTTTGTATTCATCCTCGGTTAGGCTACATCGTATGTCTTTTGGCGTGTGCTGTTGCTGCTATGACGGGGACTGCAGCAGCCTTTCTTTGTTTTTTGTTTGGATCTTTCAATGAGATGAGATGTTAATTCGGATGATTCCACTGACACGGGCGGTTGAGCAATTATGGATTTTAATTTGTTTGCAGTGATGCCGGGACCTTCGACTAATTACAACAACAACTTCAAACTAAAAAAAACTAAATTTCTAAATATTTCCACTTGTCTTAGTCTTCTTTTTTCATCCATCTTACTTGTTACCAACTGACTTTTTATGAGTGCTTTACTGCGCATATATTCTCTTAGTTTTACCTGTTCGGTAACTAATAATGTTATTTATAATTTTTCTGTTTATCTTTATAGATGGTTGAAAGTAAGCATTTGTTAACATTGATCTGTTAACCTGGATCACTAACGAGGAACTAAGAATTGTCCCATGTCACACCCTGACTTAAAATATTATTTATTTACTTTTCAACATTCGATGTTATAAGAATGAATCTCTTCAGACAATAACTCATATTTAGCTATTAAGTCTCTCTTCTTCTTTGCTTTTTCATTTGTTCTTCAGCGTCGAGGGGAGATATAATTTCCTGTCGTTTGCTCTTCGGTTGCGTTCAGATGTCGTTCTATTTCTTAGAGTTTCAGTATTCCATCAATCCATCTTTTTCGTGGTCAGACCCTGAGTATGAAGTTCCCACGACGTTTATTGAAGATTTAAGATGTGTTTTTTTTCTATCTTTCTGCTTTATCACGTGGTCAAACCATTGTATCTGATGTTACTTTATATACTCTATAGCGGGAATTTTTCACAGCTTCTTAATTTATTATTTATGCCTCCTTTCCACCACAATAAGCGTGTACTATACGTATAGTTCATAAAAGATCACGGATAGGACGCAACAACGGGCGCATGGAATCAATGTCTCAATGTCTCAGTGTCTCCATGTCTCAATGTCTCTATGTCTCAATGGCTCCATGTCTCATTGTCTCAATGTCTCCATGTCTCAATGTCTCAAAATCTCCATGTCTCAATGCCTCCATGTCTCAATGTCTCAATATCTCCATGTCTGAATGTCTCAATGTCTCCATGTCTCCATGTCTCAATGTCTCCATGTCTCAATGTCTCCATGTCTCCATGTCTCAATGTCTCCATGTCTCAATGTCTCAATATCTCCATGTCTCAATGTATCAATGGCTCAATGTCTCAATATCTCCATGTCTCAATGTCTCAGTCTCTCAATGTCTCCAAGTCTCAATGCCTCCTTGTCTCAATGTCTCAATGTCTCCATGTATCAATGTCTCCATGTTCCCATGTCTGAATGTCTCCATGTCTGAATGTCACCATATCTAAATGTCTCCATGTCTCAATGTCTCCATGTCTGAATGTCTCCATGTCTCCATATCTCAATGTCTCCATGTCTCAATGTCTCCATGTCTCAATGCCTCCATGTCTCAATGTCTAAATATCTCCATGTCTCCTTGTCTCAATGTCTCCCTGACTCAATGTCTCCATGTCTCAATGTCTCCATATCTCAATGTCTCCATGTCTGAATGTCTCCATGTCTCAATGTCTCCATGTCTCAATATCTCCATGTCTCCATGTCTCCAAGTCTCAATGCCTCCATGTCTCACTGTCTCACTGTCTCAATATCTCCATATCTCAATGTCTCCAAGTCTCAATGCCTCCATGTCTCAATGTCTCAATATCTCCATTTCTCCAAGTCTCAATGCCTCCATGTCTCAATGTCTCAATATCTCCATGTCTTCGAGTCTCAATGCCTCCATGTCTCACTGTCTCAATATCTCCATATCTCAATGTCTCCAAGTCTCAATGCCTCCATGTCTCACTGTCTCAATATCTCCATATCTCAATGTCTCCAAGTCTCAATGCCTCCATGTCTCAATGTCTCAATGTCTCAATGTCTCAATATCTCCATGTCTTCGAGTCTCAATGCCTCCATGTCTCACTGTCTCAATATCTCCATATCTCAATGTCTCCAAGTCTCAATGCCTCCATGTCTCACTGTCTCAATATCTCCATATCTCAATGCCTCCATGTCTCACTGTCTCAATATCTCCATATCTCAATGTCTCCAAGTCTCAATGCCTCCATGTCTCAATGTCTCAATATCTCCATGTCTCCAAGTCTCAATGCCTCCATGTCTCAATGTCTCAATATCTCCATGTCTTCGAGTCTCAATGCCTCCATGTCTCACTGTCTCAATATCTCCATATCTCAATGTCTCCAAGTCTCAATGCCTCCATGTCTCACTGTCTCAATATCTCCCTATCTCAATGTCTCCAAGTCTCAATGTCTCAATATCTCCATGTCTTCGAGTCTCAATGCCTCCATGTCTCACTGTCTCAATATCTCCATATCTCAATGTCTCCAAGTCTCAATGCCTCCATGTCTCAATGTCTATATTTCTCCATGTCTCAATGTCTCCATGTCTCAATGTATCAATATCTCCATGCCTCCATGTCTCAATGTCTCCTCCCTCTACTTTTAGATTCAGCCCAGCTCGTCAACAATCCTCTCTCACGTAATGACGTATGCCTAGTGGAACTTACCTCAGACCTCTCATTTTAACTATTGTTCTACCATGTGTAGTGCTTTGTCTGGAACATTCCCTCTTGAGAGTTAAGTATATTTTAATTTAATATAATGTATTATTTCCTTGTACCAGTTGAAAACATCTCGGCCGAAACGTCGGTGATGTCTACTGTTGTCATATATACATGTGAAGTCGCCACTAATACTATATTGTTTGACTTCACATGTGTTTACTAACTGATTAAAAAAGAAAACAGTTAATCTTTGATAAATACGTTTCGTATCCGCAAAACAACGATTGGTATACATTTAATCATGGTCAGTGTATAGGATAAAAAAAGTGTGTCTTTTTTTAATCAGGGATACAACAAAAAAGTGCTAAATTGGCATAAAACTTATTCATCAACATTATTCCTTGGTCTACTTACTGCTTGTAGAACATACATATACACAGTTCTTGGAGCACTTCACAACACTTGCTCATTACTCATATTCATATTCTTGTCAAATTCTACTAATAACTTCTCGACTGTCTTACTAATCTATCAACTGACTTATACTTGTAACTTGAAGTGGACTACAAAGGACAAAAGGTAGGGTTCGATCCCAACCGACGGCTTCCGGGTTCACCCAGCCTTAAATGGGTGCCGGATTTTTTTCTGGGAAAGTAAAGCAGCACGGGCGTAATACCGACCACATTACCCCAAAAATCATGTGCTGAAGGTCTGTAAAATATAGGGTCACTAACACCATATTTCCCTATACGCCATTTGGCGTGACGGGGGTACTTTACTATGCAACAAAAACGCCGATCTGGACACTACGCGGTAATTGAAGCGGGTATGCAACTTGTATTCTCCAGCCCCGATGAAATCAATTCGGAAATGCAATAATTGACGTTGTGGTTGCTTGAGTGTGTGTGTGTGGGCGTTTTTTGTTGTAATTGTTGATTATGTGTCTATGTGTTTGTTGTTGTTATTTATGTGTGTGTTGTTGTTGTTGTTGTTGTGTATGTGTTTGTTGTTGTTATTGTTGTTTGTGTGTGTACGTTGTTGTTATTGCTTGTACACACACATACAAAACTGTACAGCAACATGTCAAATTCAGAAGACAAAAGGAGCAGAGATGAGGCCAGATACCACAAGCACATCTTGTTCATATTGGCAGATTCAGACACGAGAGACTGTTCAGTAAAATAACATCCAGCATATGACGCTAATATAAACCAAACTATGGACTAATTATAATTGCTTGCTACCAATCATTTGTCAAGAAGACAAAGTACATATATATATATATTCATCATTTTTTGGCCAACAACAGTCTACTAAAATTAATATTGGAAGGAAAAATACAAGGTAAAAGAGGCAGAGGCAGACTAAGACTAACATGGACGAGTAACATCAAAAGATGGACAAGTCAATCTATGACAGCCTGTACCATCAAAGCAAGAAACAGAGTGGAATGGCGATCCATGGTAGCCAACCTTCGTTGCGGAGACGGCACACGATGGTGATGAATGAGAAGAGAACTGAAATAAATTGTAACAACTGGAAAAATTGAGGGACGAAGAGATAAGAAGGAAGCAACGAGAGAAAATACTAGACAGCTTAAGAGATTGGCTTGGCAGAAGGTCAACAACAGAAAGGATAAAAAACTGTCGAGATCGAAAGTTGTGGAGAGACATGATCACCTACGCCGGTAGGCCCTGTACTTGATGATATATATATATCTTTTCTCATTAATTTCTATCATTTCAAACTTGAATCTTATTTTGATTAGGGTGGAAGTAGAGTGTTACGTTGATTCAGATGAATGCGATATGACGTCAACATATATCTCCAGTGATTCTCCTCTGTTAGATAATTATAGAGCTTGCAGTCAATGATGCAGTAAATTAAAGATAGGAAATGATGCAACCTGATGCCCAGTAATGATGCAACCTGATGCCCACGCCGTCGACGGATGTTTCGCGCCGAACGGCACAGTTAACGCCACTTGTCGTAAAGCAGCCACACAACGCATCTACGCCCCTTTAAAGATCATTTAAGAGCAGATGATAAAGCGATACCGTTGGGTGAATTTTTTCTTTATCTTCAGCGTTATACCAATAACGACCCCTTTTCCATTGTCGGTTCCTATGGGCGTTAAGTAGATAATTTGTTAGTTTACGACAAGCCACTATATCTACGCCTTTTAGCCTTTCAAATTCATTTTCAGCATGGGGAAAGGTATAACTGTTTAACAATTTTGCCAACGCAGCAGCCATATTGATTCAATCTTTTCGATTTTTAAATGCCAAGAGTTCTTTGATGTGCGCACAGAGAACACACTGAACCTTTTATTTTTGTCTTCTCCAGACATCTGATCGCACTACTCAGAAGAAACATTGAAATAAACGAACCTGAATGAAGAAAAATGAAACTGAAAATGTGTAACAAAATAAAATAACGAAACAATATAACCTGAACGGTTTTGAGTGTGATGAAGAGAACAGAGAAAACTCACAGAATAATGAATACCGTATGCAATTGGAGACGCTGAAAGTTCTGTGTTTGGCTTAAAGTCACAGCTCAAAGTAGATACAATCGACGACTTGTAGTTACATCTTGCTATTTAATTATAAAGAGAAAGGATTCAGTGAAGCACCGTCCACGATTGCCGAATTCTTGCATTTCTCACATTTAGACATTACGTTTTACGTTTTCTCTCATTAGCCGTGTCTGTTAAAGCTTCTCTAGCGACACTAAGTTTAGCAGCCGTTAGCACCTTGTCAATTGACAAAGCTACACCAGCTGGTGATTTATTCCTGGCAGGTTTTACAAAAGTTGGAAAGTATACACCGGTAGATGTCAGGCCAAATGTCATCTTGATTATCCAAAGGTGGCCGTTGCAGCTGTCGCTATTAATAATTGATCACGGACAGTTGAATAGTTGCATAATCTCTAAAAGCTCTTCTTGAATTGTTGCATAATCTCTAAAAGCTCTTCTTGAATTGTTGCATAATCTCTAAAAGCTCATCTTGGAACAAATGTTTCATTATCTTGGCGATGTTGTTAGAATATTCTAGTCTCTTCTGTGTTGATCTCCACTCAAGGACCAAAACGCCCAACATCATTTGAGCTGAAAGTGATGAACGACTCATAGCTGACTGGTTGCATTAGGGCAAGATGCGGCGCTTCTAAAACATAGACAACCAGTTTGTCCAAGCTAGTGAAGATAAACGAGGAAATGCAACTGTTATCCAAATTTTCCTTTCAGAAAT